>MU968450.1:33875804-34550556 GCA_034641835.2 Pinus albicaulis
GTGTATTAATGAAAAATGTTGCAAGTACTAGATATATATGTTCTAGAATGCAATTAACTTAAAGTAGTTTTTCTATGTGCATTGATGAAAAATGTTGCACGTACTGGATATATACACAGACTGAATGTGACCAGTTTTCTCGTGGAATTTTCTGGTAAAAAGTATATACAATGTAAATAAATCATCCATAGTATAGTTTTGTATGAAGATTCCTTTCAGACAAGAGACTCGGAGCACTTCTCCGACTTTTGGTGGGATTTGACCCACATTTCTATTCCTAATAGAAAATAGTACAAAATTTTTCTGTCCAATGGTTGGATATGTTCTAGGAAATTAACTAAAATTAGCTTTTCTATGTGCATTGATGAAAAATGTTGCACGTATTGGATATATATATGTTCTAGAATGCAATTAATTGTTCAAGTAGTTTTCCCATGCGCATTGATGAAAAATGTGGCACATACTGGATATATATACATTATAGAATGCATTTTTATGATTGTTTGACACATCTAACAAGGTCTAGAATATTTTGATTGTTATATATATATATATATATATATATATATATTGTACTTAAATCGTTTTAACATATATATTCAAACACATGTGTAAAATCATTTCTACATGTACATATATTCATGTGATTTTTTTTTTGTTTGGAAAACAACAACTTGAATTTTAAAAACAAAACATAATATCATAATCACATGCCAAATGTAGTTCAACCATCCAAAACTTGAGTTTTAAAAAATTATTGATTATATCATAACATTACTTCACATGCCATGCCAATTGTAGTTCAACTATACAATAAAAACATTTAACATTATATTACATGCCAAATGTTGATCAACCATCCAAAACTTAAGTTTTAATTTAACAAACATTATAGATCACAACATTACTTCACATGCCAAATGTAGTTCAACCATCCAAAACTTAAGTTTAAAAAAAAAAACAAATTATAACACAACATTACTTCACATGCCAAATGTAATTCAACCATCCAAAACTTGAGTTTTTCAAAAGCAAAACATTAATATAGATCACAAAATTACTTCACATGCCAAATGTAGTTCTTGACCATCCAAAAATTAAGTTTTAAAAACAAAACAAATTATAACACAACATTACTTCAAATGCCAAATGTAGTTCAACCATCCAAAACTTGAGTTTTAAAAACAAAACATTATAGATCACAAGTATCAAAACTTGATTTTTAAAAACAAAACATTATAAATCACAAGTATCAAGTAACGTTACTTCACATGCCAAATGTAGTTCTTGACCATACCAAACTTAAGTTTTAAAAACAAAACAAATTATAACACAACATTACTTCAAATGCCAAATTTAGTTCAACCATCCAAAACTTGAGTTTTAAAAACAAAACATTATAGATCACAAGTATCAAAACTTGAGTTAAAAAAAATAATAAAAAAATTATAGATCACAAGCATCAAAACTTGAGTTTTAAAAACAAAACATTATAGATCACAAGTATCAAGTATCAAGTAACATTACATCACATTCCAAATGTAGTTCAACCATAACACTTTAAAAACAAAACAAATTATTTAACACAACATTACTTCACATCACATGCCAAATGTAGTTCAACTATCCAAAACTTAAGTTTTAAAAACAAAACTAATTATATATAACATAACATTACTTCACATGCCAAATGTAGTTCAACCATCCAAAACTTAAGTTTTAAAAACATTATATATCACATGAACACAATGTACCAAATGTAGTTCACATAAAATATGTCCAAAATTTGTAGATCTCACAAGTATCAAGTATCAAGTTATATATGAATGCATCTAGATAAGACTATATATAAAAAAAGTAAATTTAAGACTAAATCTGTTGAAAATATAATGTTGCACGTGTGCATGTGCATCATCCATAAAATACAGATGGATGTAGTGTCTTTCCCAGCAAAGTCTCAATCCTCGAGCTATCCTGCGAAGCATGGGGAACCTATACACAATGTGTACAAACATTAAAATTTGATGTTTTAAAATTGAGTAAGAATATATAGAACTTCACGTAAAAAAAAATGCAAAAAAAATCATGCAATACCTCATGAGGTTCCCTCTCAATTAAGGTTCGCTCCGCGCAACTTCCACCAAACATCTCCAACAAGAACTGCATAATATATATAAATATATATATATATATATATATATATATATATATATATATATATATATATATATATATATATATATATAATTAAAAATTTCAAATTTCAAATGAATATATATATATATATATATATATATATATATATATATATATATATATATATATATATATATATATATATACTTATTTTCAATAATATTAAAAAAAAGTTAGACAACTTGGTCAAATGGTTGAAATGGTGTGGATGTTCTGATCTCCATCGTTAGAGTCCGTGGAGAAAAGAAATCCTCTATAGAAACCTAAAATTCAAAAAAATTAAAAGTATAAAATAACTCAAGATCAAGATCTCAATTTATAATAAAACTTTTAAACTTAAATTTATAAATTATAACTTAAAAACATATATTTAAGTGAAAAATTGAATACTACTTATGGTGGATTTGACACATCTCCTAAGAGAGGGTTGTTGGGCCGCTGAATTTCCATTCTTATTACCAATTCTTAACATATATTTCATCCATTCCTACCACTCTTTTATCACAATATTTATCATAATTTATCATTTAATCATATTTTATAATTATTTATGCTCTTACGGATAAGTAATATTTATTCTCCTTTATTTTTAATAAATTGAATATTATTATGAATTTTTTGTCAATGATGGTTTATTTAATGAATTTGTTATAACTCACAATTTCAGCCTCCAATATCTCTTTCAGATTGCAATTTCGATGTTCAGTTCATAATTAAATATTCCAACTCAGAAATTCACTGGAATAACAAGTGACAGTTTTTCGTTGGACATTTCAAGAAAACGAAGATGAATATTGAAAATCCAAGACATGGGTTTTGTGCAGAATGGACCAAAATAGTTTTTAATTGAGCAGTTTTCCAAAATTCAGTCTTGATTGGGAGAAACACAAGGTTCTTCGAATGCCATATTCGTAGATTTTCTGTTGTGGCCGTTTTCCAAATTTCCTCAATTGTAATAATTAGATTCGATTTATTACAGCTGAATAATGGTGGAAAGGTCTCTTAGATTTTTTAAATAAATTGGATGGAAATTTCCCTTTTTGTATCTTGTATATTTAAAGGACACAAATCAGAAGAGAGGGGGATCATCATCTTGACTCTGTAACTTTCAATCATCATAATACAGAAATATTGTGTTGATGTTACATGCATTATCTGATTTAGTTTTCATTAAATTCCTTCTCTACCTGCACCCTGCTAGGGAGGAAGGGCCCTCCTCTTTAGCAAGGATTGCAATGGTTAAGGTATATGTGTATATATTTATTTCTTATTTTGTTTATGTTTCAGTAGAAGTGTTGTTGCTGCTCTTTCAACTATGAATAAATCTTCTTCAATTCCAATGTTTTATATACTGTTACACATATGAGATCATAGATAGAGATACTAGCTGGGTAATTGTGTGTGGCGCACTAGGACACATTAATTGAGGTTTGATTACAATATTGTAGATCATTTTATTTTCGCATGAGTGATTTCCTTCAACAAAAAATTCTTTTCTTTCGAATTACTTCTGGTTGGGTGTATCGGCACAGAAAGTGCGGCTGTCATTGAAATAAAAGATGTCCTTGGATTGATAATTTATGTGTACTATTTTATTCATTTAATAGTGATCAATACAACCCAACATTTTGGCACCGTTGCCGGGGATGGGAGTGATGATCCAATCAATCAGAGTTGTTTCTTAGAAGTGCAATTTCCGTGTGTTTTCATAGAGTGTCTCCAGCGACACAATTGTTGGGAAGTAAGATGAGAGGTAAGAACCCGCGAAGAACTCTAACAAACTTAAGCGGGCTCACCAATGTCTTGCTGGGACACTTAGGAGAGTGAAATTATGAGAATTTTATTTTTTTTCCTAGAGTGTCTCCAATGAAATAATTTTCGGGCAGTAAGACGAGAGGTAAGAACCTGTGTAGCACTCTAACATGCTTGAGTGGGCTTGCCAATGTCTTGCTGGGACACTTAGGAGTTGAATTTTTGGTGTTTTGTTTTTTTTTAGGGTGCCTTTAGCTATACAGTCATTGGGCGGTAAGGCGAGAGGTAAGAACTTGTACATTGCTCTAACAAAGTTGGGCGGGCTTACTGCTATAGAAACCAAAGCACTTATAGGATGAATTGATACACATAGGGCCCATGTGTGCCAGTAGGATGATATAACAATCCACAAACATTCTGTATTAGCCATCAATAAATTTTGTCACAACAAATTATGGCTAAATATGTTCTTAAGCCTTCAAGAAGAAATCTTCATGGAAAACTGCTAGTTCTTGAAGCCTTCTTGGTGTCTTTTATCTTATAAATCATCTTCATTGTTGTTTTCAAAAAAGATTTTTCAAAGAGAGCCCTGCTATTATAAAAGAGACTGTTTCTAGGCCACTTCTCCATCATTTCAGCTTCATAAATTCCCTCCAAATTTCCTCCATTTCACCCTGTTTTTTTATTTTTCCTACCAGTCATTCATTCCTCTAAAAAATCCCTTTCCTCTCTCAATTTACCCTTCATTCCCCCTTAAAAGGCTTCCAAATCCCTTTTAGACCATTTATTTCCTTTTATTTGGTTTAAATTGGCCTTTTTTAACCTATCAGAAACCTCAAAAAACCTTAAAAAACTTTTATTTTTAACCCTTTCTACTCCTTTTTTATGCATAAGGCTTTAAGCACCTTTGGCCTTAAGCCCGTCTGCTCCTTTCTCGTAAGAGCTGACCAAGCGCTAACCCCATCGGCAAATCGGACCTCGCTCCTTCCTACTTCCCACCTCCGCTTATGTTTCGCTGCCGATGTTCATCCCCCGCCAATGGAATCTCAGTCGGCGATCTCCCCAGATCCGACAATTCAAACCCTTTCCGGGCCCTCTACCTTCCATTGGCCTCCGCACTCTTGTAGTCCCCCTGTAACAGATCCTAACCATCGATCCTGATGATCCAACGACCCTCGCTTCCCCCATTATCTGTTCTCCCACACCATTCCTTTAACCCCTTTTCTTCATAAAATCTTCGCCCTTACCTGCTCCTCCCCTTTAAATTTTCACTCTCCAACCCCTCCATTCATATCTCTTCATATTTTAATATGGGCCGTTGATTGTCTTATCTGACGGTCATCGCGTCCCTTATCGTTTAAACCCATCGACCATCCGTTCTACTGCATCTTTAATCCTAACCGTCGAATCTTCTCCATCTGACGACGATCATTTCTCCTCCCATATAAGCCCGCCGATTAACCCATTCTGCTACTTGAAAAACTAGCTTACGTCAGCCTGGCCCCACCTCATTCTTCCATCACGCATCTCCTCTCCCCATCGTGTCCACTCACAGCCCTTGATCTGGATTGCCCAGATCGGATGGTTGTCATTCATCTTCGCGCCCGATCTCACCAAAACTCCCCAGCGCGCAACTCCAACGTGAAATAGATGGTTTTGAGGGGACATGTGTCATCCCCTAACATGTATCGTGTTAAATTGGCCCGATATCGTTTACCACATTCCCCTTGCATGAAAACCATCTCCGATTTTGCGCAAAACCGCTCATCGCCGTTTTCGCGCCAGATTCAAATGTTTCCTTGGTTTTTCATGGTTTTTCCATGGCACCCATTCCCTACAATTTCCCTCTTCTGCAATCGCTCCGCCCTCATCCCGAGCCTCTGAAGCAGTTTATCCCTCGAAATGCAGGTTTTTATATAACTGTGTTATGCTTGAAGTTGCAGGTTTAATGGTTGCCCAATGAATTAGTTGTCCCACAGCAAAATACAATTGCAGGACCCCGGGTGATGATCTTCTAAGGCCCAATTGAACGAAAAGGGGGAAAAAGGGTGAATCTTCAGGTTTTAGTTAATATATTATAATCATTTGACTGAATAATCAAGCCCTCTAGCACAAAGAAAGCACCTATCCGCAGAGAAATAAAGTCAAAAGAAGAATAGAGATTAAAGATGAAAATTGAAGATAAAGGTTAAAGACGCAGTTTGAAGTCTAAAGAAGATTTAAGAAGGCCTTAAAGCATAATCAAAGGCTAATCAGTGTTTAAAGAGACAAACCGAGACAGATCAATAAAAAGGCTGCTTTCGAATGCCAGATCACCAAAGCAGTTATTCCTCCAAAGATCAAAATTTCCACGTACAAGCTTATTTACCTCAAAAGAATACAAATTGAATGCACAGTTAGAGATATTTTCAAAGACAGCTTAGAAAGTAATTTCTAGCTACCAAAAGCCTCAAAAGTCAACAAAAGTGACTGAAGTAGATGAAAGTTAATGTAAAAATTAATTAACAGAGTTAAGACATAGATATCTTCTCCATTAGGCCTCCCAAAGGTCGAGAAGCATTTACTCTGTATTAATTGAATAGTTAGACCTTATTTTCACTCCACCTCCTTAATTTACCTATATATATCATATGAGGAGCCCAGTGTTGTTGTTGGTTGGATACTTATTGAATGTAAATAGTTGCTAAAGATGCTGAAGCTCTGTTGAGTAATTGAAGAATATTAGGTAGAGAAGAGAAGTTGGAGCTGTAAAGACCTATTGGACTTAAAGGTTGTAACTGGTTTGAACATCAAATATACAAGCTGATTTATGGGATCCTAGTCTATGTCAATTGTGATGTTTTTCTTACTGTAATTGTTGTTTTTCTTATGTTTTCATACTGTTCACTTTCTCTAATAAAGAAAAACAAATTTAGATTAGGATTTACTATAAAAGGTACCCTAATTCTCACTGATAATATTTATCTCTATGTTTTCTTCTAATTATTGCTTTGGGAATGATTTAAATAGAGTATAACTAGTCAAGGAAAGTTGGTGAGCCCATGTCTTGCTGAGTAGAACTTAGATGTCTTTCTTGAATGATATTTTCACTGCATGCTAAGTAAAGTTAAACTAGGGAAGTCTATGGTTATCCCTGTCCTCTAGTGCTTTCTCCAACAGCTATTTTGAAAGTTTCCCTTGAAGAGTATGCCAAAAGCAGGATAGGTTCAAAGTCCTTACCTGATCTTAGGCTGCCCTTTGTTTTCTTATATGTTTTCTTCTTTCTGAAGGTAATTTGTTAGATTGTTGGATTGTTGTCTGAAAAGTGTGCTTTAGTAAAATTTTGCCCAAAGAAGTCTATGGTTTTACCTGTCCTTTGGCTTGCTTCAAACAGTTACTTTGAAAGGCTTTTCTTGTTTAGTGAAGTTAATAGATTCTTAAATGGTTATTAGATTTTCTTCTTTCACGACACTTTTAACGTTCCATATCAAAAATCAATCTAAAGAGATCCTTTGATATAGATGACTTGCCCCATGGACCACTCTTGATACTTGTTGTGCAATTAAATCCTTTTGTGACTCCATAGCCCAATGGATTGATACTGTCTCTTCCCTATCCTGTCAGCTGAACCATTATTTCAAATTACTCACACCTTTACCCTTCAAAATACTTCCTTTATCTTGATGATATCCTACCCAACCAAAGCCAAAACAAGTTCCCTTGAGCTTCATAACTAGCCTAATATCATAATTAAGTATAAATATATATCATTCTAAGACACTAATAGAGAGATCCCTCTCTGAATCCAGGAAGGCTAGATCCTAGGATTCCAAAGTGGTTATGATGTAGGCCCTGTAGCGTTTGTTCTTGCCAATATTTCAAGCTACAGGAGCCCAACACCCCCCACTTTAAAAAGCCCCCAAAATTCAGGGATGAGGTCAAGGAACAAAGCATCAACACAATGGAATCCTGTCAAAGAACTTCACGATATAAAAACTATCGGAAATCAAGACTATATTGAAGACTAGTTTCGCTTTGTTTCTTGCTTGCAACATCACTCCATACTTCAGGAATTCTTGGCACCATCCTTAACAGGGAAGTTGGTCTCTCATACCCTAATACTTCTTAGCATACATCTTTCAATTATGGGTATGTGCATAATTGAAGCCCTATTTCGAAAATGGCTTCATTGGAGGTACTCCTACACATAAGTATGTTTTATTTTTTAAGGTAGAATAGTGTAGTGTAGAAAATAGAATAAATGAAGACATAAATAAATAAATTTCTTTATATGTAAAAATAGTTGTTTTTGTTGCAACATGTTGTGAAATTTGACATAGGTGATCAATATTTGAATTTATTTATGTATGTAGATGTATTATATTGGAAAATGAAATATCTACAAACACTCATATTCATTTTGATCACCTTCTTGGAAAAAAATTCTTGATTATCATATCTTATGGCTTGCGGGCTTCATGAAAATTCTGGAAAACAATCGGGACAGTCATGTTTTGAGGGACCAAATGGGCATAATTTTAAGACCTTTTTATATCCTACATAGCCATTTATGTATACTTTCTAACCCAATTGGAATCACTCGATTTGGATTTTAAACGAAAAATTTATGACCAAAACAATGACATAACGTCTAGTAGGAAGCTCAGGAATAGAGTTGGGATAGTCTGTTTTTGGAGGCCTAAATTACTATATTTTGGAAACTTGTTTCTATGGGATATTTACCTATGAATATATTTTACAAAGCAACTTGAATCAATTTATTTTTATATTTTATGAGGAATTTATGACCAAAATACTGACTATTTATCATAAATCAGCACTCTTGAAACTCTGTTTTCCCGGTCGTTCACTAGCATATTTTACCCATCAATTCCTCTTTCCTTAAAAACATGTTACTATTGGAGATAGATACATGAATATAATTAAATCTCCAATTTGAATCAGTTCAATCCGTCATCAAATGAAAAAGTTATTCTTAAAATATCAGTTGTTGGTCTGAGCTGGAAAATAACAAATGACTCTATTATGCAGGTTGTTCTAAGAAAATTTGACATACCATTACATGTAATTTTTAAAACCTGTTTCTATTGGAGAAATATCGCAGAATTCGATTTCAATTGGCTTTTGAATCACTCAAATCGGATGAAAAAAGAAGAAGTTATGATTGAAACACTGTTGGTTAGTATGGTTGGCCACCACTCCTCCGCAGGTAATTAATTTTTCTTTGTTTATCTTTCCGTGGATTTATTTTACAGAGTAAATACTTATTTTTTTTTCATATGTCTTGAATTGGGAGAGCTCGCGGATCTCCCTTCTTCCATGATTTTATGTTTTATTGCAGGTAGATGCTCGTTTTTTGCAGGTCTCGGGAGAATAAATGAGATCAATTTATGAACAAGTGATTTTTGAAGACAATGATAATGAAATGAGAAAATTTTCAAAGACGTCTCCTCACACAGAGAAAACAACATGAATATTTTTCATCACTTCACGGATTTATAACATGAGAAATGAGGAATTGATTTCCATTTGAAGATCCAAGTCATTTCCCAAAAAGCATTTTTCCATTCATTCACCATTCACGAACAAACATTGCTGCAACAAAAATCATAACCATTATAGCTTAAGTTATTTATTTATTTTCAATAAAGAGTCGTTTATTTTTTTATTTATCTTATGTTTTTATGCTTCAGGTATTGTTCACTTCAAGGTCACAATTTTGTTTTGTTCTCAAAATAAGCGAGTTCTTAAGTTTCATGATGTTGTTACTCTAGAATTTTTTTTTAAGTGTTGGATGTTGTTACACCGTCAGTGTTGTTACTCCATTACTATTGTGACTCCGTCATTGCTGTTACACCATCACTTCTGTTACACAGTCAATGTTGTTACTCTATCATTGATGTTACACCATCAGTGCTGTTATTCGGTCACTGCTGTTACACTGTCAGTGTTGTTATTCCATTACTGATGTGACTCTGTCACTGATGTTACACAGTCAGTGTTGTTACTCCATTACCGTTGTGACTCCATCACTACTGTTACACCGTTAGTGTTGTTACACCGTCACTGCTGTTACACTGACAGTGCTGTTACACCATCACTGTTATTACACTGTCAGTGTTGTTACTCCATCATTGCTATTACTCCTCCGGTGTTGTTACTCTGAAAATTTTTCTAGTATCTGGTGCTGTTACTCCAGGAAATTTTCTAAGTGTCTGATGTTGTTACTCCTCTGGTGATGTTACTCCATGGTGATATTTTTATAAGTACTTAATGTTGCTACTCCTCTAGTGTTGTTACTCTGCCAAGGTAAGATTCCAGGTACGTCCTTAACTGACTTCATGGATTTCATTGGTATTTTACTTATGACATGTCCAACTATGACTGATGACATACATACTTTAGTTTAGGGGAGGTCTCGTATTTAGTAATAAGGATGATTATTATGGTAAGTCTTGTCAAGAATGATTCACTCTTAATTCCTCATTATTTTGTAAAGTGACTAATCCTCCTTCATGTCACCTTTCTAACATCGTTCTTTTTTTCCTTCCCCTGTTATCACCTGATTCAGGGTTGTTATCACAACACAACTATTGTTGTTGGCTAATTTTCACATTGAATTCAACATATGAAGGTCTTTCTGATTTGTTTTTCTCTTTGGTGAATGGGAAATACTTTTAATGGTCTAGGCCCTCTTTGACATAATGATTGGGTAGTCAATTTATCTTTGTTTATCTATTAATATAATCTTATTTTTAAGGAACAATTATGCAAAGATGATTTCATCATGCCAACTTTCAACTTTCCTAATGAGTCAAGTCCCTGATCTTGTAAAATTTATGATGATGACCATAAAATTGTATTTAAATATTTCCGCCATTATCTAATGAACTGTTCTTCAACCCCAATCTCAGCAATGAAAAATATATTTATTAGCAGTCATTTGAAGGTTATTAGTTTTTGAGAAGAAAAACAATCAAAGTTGAAAATAGTTACTACACAACTTTTTACGCCATCCTAGCTCTTAAGGAGGTGACCTACCACCCCATCTATTAAGTAATCTTTTATTGATTAACAATAACCATAGTTGAATTATAAAAATAAATAGTCAACTAGAGGATAGGAGGTCTCATCACGAGCCGACCTACCATGATAATAGGTCCTAATATAGTGACATTACCACTACTGGTCACCAAGCCACGGTAATGGCCTTCGGTCATAAAACTGAGGGACAAGAGGTCTCATCACGAGCCGAATTTTTCACTTTTGTTAGCTCCCATGAATGGTATTGTTATTAACTGGATACCACACCAGAATAATGATCTTCAGTTGACATATAAGTAAATTGAAAGGCTTTTTGTAACTATGTACTTATTTCTAATAGATGGGACACTGGCATCTCAAATGGGTTAAAAAGGCATCCCTATCGAGGCTATGGATGCCTGCTGGCAGCAGTGGCTATGCCTATGGTATAGAAGTTAATTTAATACTATAATCTACTTGGTTACCTTGTTTTCTCAAAGCCAATTTACAATAAAGTTGACTGTTGCATATACAAGGTTTTCCAGAACTCATGGTTCATGGGGTAATATTTAATCGGTTCTTAGATGATGGTGGTTATGGTTTATATCTATTATTGAGTTATACATATTTACTTTACATGTGAGGGATCAAACATTTAGGATATTTGATAGCTGAAATTTTGTATCATCTAATCCATCATTCCTTTATTCTACAATTATCATATATTAACCAAAGATAGTTGTTTTGCCCAATCAGTCACCAATAAAGAGGCCTAATTCTGGTTTTGAATCCCAGGTAATTGGATAGACCTTGAGAAGCATAATTTATGTGCTCATAACAACCAAAGCTTATGGGTATAGGGAATGCATCTTTTCCCTTCTTATCCATTATTATCCCATGCCATTCACAATATGATTATGTCACTTTTATATGTAATGAGGTAATTGAGGTGATGAATTACTGATTAAGGATACTCATGAGACGTTGTATAGATGACACGGAAACTAATCAGTTTAATGGAACGAAACACTGCTACACTTTCTGCTTACTTTTTTTTTATCTTGCATGGCTTCCACCTTCCGCATCACTTTCAACATCAGCTCATCCTGCATCAGCTTCAACAAATGTCAATCCATAAATGTTATTCCACATTTTTACGGAGGTAAAACTTGAGGTAAAACAACACAAGTTTTTGATTTATTAAAAGTTTAGGAGAATGCCATGAAAAACATTGAGCATTATTCACCCATATTTTTGAACCATTATTTCCCCTTCTTTACCACTTCCCACTTTTCAGAAACACAAAATATTTCAGTTTGGGGGAGTGTTACTTTCATTATCATGAACATGCCATTAATATTATTTATCATCCATCGATCTCCTTATTCATTCGCAAAATCTCTCTTATTTTATGTTCTTATACACCAAGAAGAGATCTCAACAATGATCATAGCAACCACCTCAACTTGTTTTCTATTATAGCATGAGGACATGCTAATTTTCTAGTTTGGGGGAGAAAGAGTTGCTATGTTTGAAGAAACCAATTTTACTTACAACCATTTTGCTGATATATTAAAATTTGTTCATTGGTTTGTTTTGATTTTTGGTATGGACAAGTATTAAGAACAAACATGTGAAATTTCATGAAAATTTGATTTAATTTTTTTTCGAGATATTAAACATCATTACCTACAACTATTTTGTTTATATCTCAAGATCCGTGCATCCTATAGATCCAATTTTCGGATTCAAGAAGCATTGATATAGTAAAAATTTGCTTGCAATATTTCAGCAAAATCTGGTTTGTAATTTTTGAGAAAATGGTTAATGAAGTTTGTTCATACTTGTATCATACTTTGTTGCAACTTCATATACATCTGATTGAAAATAAAAAATGTTACAACTCCATTTATTGAACATCTACTACTTTAAGGAATCATTTAGGGAATAACCATTTTCTTCCATCAATATCATGAGTTGAGCTGCACATCTTGATTATTTGAATTACAGCTTGGCTAATACAGAGGCATTGGGTTGCATGAGGACATGCAACATATTCAGTTTGGGGGAGATGTTGGGCTGCTAAATTTTCATTCTTATTACCATTTCTTAACATATATTTCATCCATTCCTACCACTCTTTTATCACAATATTTATCATAATTTATCATTTAATCCCATTTTATAACTATTTATGCTCTTATGGATAAGTAATATTTATTCTCCTTTATTTTTAATAAATTGAATATTATTATGAATTATTTTGTAAATGATGGTTTATTTAATGAATTTTTTATGACTCACGATTTTAGCCTCCAAGATCTCTTTCAGATTGCAAATCCGATCTTCAGTTCATAATTAAATATTCCAACTTAGAAATTCGCTAGAATAACAAGTGACAGTTTTGCGTTGGAAATTTTGGGAAAACGAAGACGAATATTGAAAATCTGAGACATGCATTTTGTGCAGAATGGACCAAATTAGTTTGTCGATGAGTAGTTTTCCAAAATTCAGTCTTCATTGGAAGAAACACAAGGTTCTTCGAAGGACATATTCACAGATTTTTTGTTGTGCCCATTTTCCAAATTTTCTCAATTGAAATAATCAGATTCGATTTGTTACAGCCGAATCATGGTGGAAAAATCTCTTAGATTTTGTAAATCAATTGGTTGGAAATTTCCATTTTTTTATCTTGCCATATTTAAAGGACAAAAATCAAAAGAGAGGGGGATCCTCATCTTGACTCTGTAACTTTCAATCATCATAATACAGAAATATTGTGTTTCTTTTACATGCATTATCTGATTTAGCTTTTGTTAAATTATTTCTCTACCTACACCCTGCTAGGGAGGAAGGGCCCTCCTCTTTAGTAGGGATTACAGTGGTTAAGGTAGATGTGTATATATATTTCTTATTTTTTTTATGTTTCAGTAGAAGTGTTGTTGTTGTTGTTTCAGCTGTGAATAAATCTGCTTCAATTCCAATGTTTTATATGTTGTTACACATATGAGATCAGAGATACCAGCTTGGTAATTGTTGTGTGGCGCGCTAGGACACATTAATTGAGGTTTTATTACAATCTTTTAAATCATTTTATTTCCGCATGAGTGATTTCCTTCCAGCATTTACTTCAGCAAAAAATTATTTTCTTTGGAATTACTTCTGGTTGGGTGTATCGGCACAGATAGTGAAACTGTCATTGAAATAAAAGACGTCCCTGGATTGATAATTTATGTGTAATGTTTTAGTCATTTAATAGTGATTAATACAGCCCAACAAGGCTCCAAAAGAAAATCTCCAAAAACCTAAAATTCAAAAAATTTAAAATAACTCAAAATCTCTAGATCTCAATTTATAATAAAACTTTTAAGCTTCAATTTATAACTTATAAATTAAAAACATATATATATTTAAGTAAAAAATTGAATACTTGTGCTATCGGATTTGGCACATCTCCTAAGAGTGGTTCAGAAAGAAAATCTCCAAAAACCTAAAATTCAAAAAATTTAAAACAACTCAAGATATAGATATATCTCATTTTTTAATGGAACTTTTTGAGGTGGAATATATAACTTAAAAACATAAATTTTAAAAGTGAAAGATTTTCCATACTTGTGGTTGTGGATTTGGCACATCTCCTAAGGAAGTAGAAGGTAAATCTCACAAGGAAGAAGAAGGTATCGCCATCCCAAAAACATTGGATGAAATCAGAATCTGTTAAAACATTTTATTATATATATGTACATGTACATGTGTGCACAATTATTTATTTTAAAAATATCACTTAAAAAAAACTAACATTTTCCAACATATCTTAGTGGTGAGAACCATCTTGATTGTTTGAACTAGAGGCTTTGAACATGATATTAACATTTTTTTCATTCATCGAGCGTGAAAACTAGAAATGGTTTTAACATATAATGATACATTTTTGTTAGATTAATGTATACAAATAAATGTATGTATATATCTATTTATTACAAATTGTACGTGTTAAAATAATTGAACCCTAACCATTAACACATACCATTCCCATGCCCTCTTCCTCATGAACAATTAGGTCATGCCAACCATTGCGACAATTTTTTGTGTATGTTTTGAGATCTTCAACACTCATGTTGTCAATCTCTTCATCTGTATAATACACAAAATTAGCGCGTGCATTATCATGTGTTCTTTGTCGATTTAGACAAACATTGACTCCACCTAATCCACTGTGAACATTATCGATGATGGCATCCCTTGCTTCTCGACTAATTTGAGAAGTGGCTTCCATTTATGACCGCAAAGTTTCGACACGAAAAGCTTGACTAACTAATGGTGGATAGGGGCGAGGAAACTCAACATCATGCCTAGCTCCCCTACGGTCACACAATCGACCTTTCCCAAGACCAAAAAATTCAAAAAGAAGGTCATTGTAATTGGTTTTGATTTGCAAAAAGAATTCTGCATAAAATAATTTTGCAAAATATAGTGGAACCTCGTCGTTCCATGGGAGTCTTACATAGGCCGCAAGGTGTCTATCATATAAATAGTGAGCTATATCAGGGTGCTTGAAATATTGCACCTTCAACATCTTTCTTTTCGGCCCTTATTTGAAATTAAACATAGACTTGGCCATACCTGTTATAACTCTTTGTTTAAAAACCTCCCTTTTATTGGGACCCATCATTCTTTCCTTTCTTTTTCTCATGACTTCTACAGAAGTATCACTGGTTGGCCCAAGATTTCGATACACATCTACTAGTTCGCCTAATGAGTGTGTAACTATTTCCAAGCTTTGTCGACTCTTAGTAGGTAGAGTCAAAGCCACGAGATCTCTCTGCAATTTTTCATGAAGATATTGACACCTTTCTAAGGTGCATTGTTGCATGTTTCTTTCCCAAGATATATCGGAAATGTCGACCGGATAAGTCGTGGTGGGTGAACAACCTTCTTCTTGAATGAATCATTCTTCCCTACGTCTTTATTGACCAACATTTGGAGCATTTTCAGCCTCTGCATCAATATATAAAATTTTGTATATTAGAAAAAACACATGTAAACAAATTTGTACAAATTGAATGAAAAAATTATTCAAATTGATGGCCACCTCGATGTGATTGGCTAGCATCTTGCCCACCTTGAGACTGTTGAGAACCAGATCAACCCTGCTGAGAACCAACACGACCATACGTTTATTGCCCTCTGGGGGAATACATATCACCACCTTCACGCAACCTGCTAGCACTTATTGATGGCCCTCTTAGGGGATTTGAACCACCACCAACCTCTCGAGACGAGAGAGAATCTTCATAAACAAATATGAATTTATAATCAATTCAAAAATGTATTCATACATATAAATACATGTAGATATTCATTGATTAAATTGCGTGATCCATACCATGACTAGGTGAACCATGGGCATGCTCCATTGATGGAGTAGAAACCCTTCTCCTCTTAGCTCCTAAAAAATAAAAAATGAAACTTATTAACAACTAATTTAACTCACAAAGTTGATAAAAAATCAATTCCATATGTACACACATGTATGTATATGTATGGAGATTTAAGATTATATTTAAATACCATGAACATCCCTCGATCCCTGATCCCCCTCTCTCGTAGAGATATGGGATTCTATTGATCTTCGTCATTCATCCTCCATGATATATATATATCTACAATGGACATTTACAATTATTTTTTTAAATTACTATTTAAAATAAATTCAAAATAAATTTCAGAAAATTATTGTAATTTAGTGTACAAAAATTATGTAAAACACAACTTTCAAAGCAATAATTGATGTGTGAAACTCAATTTAAGAAAAAAAAATTATAAAAATGTCAAGTTCACCAAATTTTTCTTTACATGGTGGGAGCACACTTGGTATAAAATTGAAAAAAACACATGGTCATTAAAAAAGAAGCATGAAACTCCATTTAAACAAAAATTTGTTTAAGTCCTCGCATTTTAATTTTATAAAAATGTAAAATTCACCACTTGTTGCAAATGTGAAGTTCACCAATTTGCATTTTACATGGTGTGGTGGGAGCACACTTGGTATATAATTGAAAAAAAACATGGTCATTAAAAAAGACGCATTTATAATTACAAAACACACACATCCAAGATATGTTACAATGTCCATAAATAAATTAAGGAGAGCGTCTCAACGCTAATTCGTCTTTGAGAGATGAACCTTGAATTTTTGAAGAAGAACGTCTCAAAACTAATTCATATTTGAGAGATGAATCTTAAATTTTTGAATAAGAGCTTCTCAAAACTAATTCATCTTTGAGAGATGAATCTTGAATTTTTGAAGAAGAGCGTCTCAAAACTAATTCATCTTTGAGAGATGAATCTTGCATTGGAATTGCCCCGTATAATTCTAATTAATCTATTAATTCATCTTTGATAGATGAATCCTGAATTGGCATTGCCCCACACAATAGATCAACAGACATCTTATTCACATTTGTACAATGTATTATACTAAAAAATTGAAATTGGCTAACAATATTGTTTTCTATTCCATGCAATTCTTTTAGCCTCTCCTTCTTAACTTGGTACACGCCATTCATCTGGTTGCGCAAAAATTTAGAATTGGTGAAAACTACAATTCCATTTAATCCATACTCCATAGTTGTTCCCAAGCCTTCTATCAATGCAATATAATACGCCTCATTGTTTGTTGTTCTTCTTAGTATATTCATTTTCTTTTGGATGACTTTGCTAGTCGTAATATTGGAAAGAACATATGTAATCACTGCTTTCCCTGGATTGGGATAGCAAGAAACATCTATGCATAATTTCCATTTTTAAACCATATTTAGTGGTTTTTTTATCCCTGAAAAAAAAATTCAATAAAAAAATATATTAAATTGACATTTATTGCAAATGCATGGGAGAAATGACACATGTGCATGAGATAAATGACATGTGCATGGTTTATCTTAAAGTTTGACTTTAAGTTTATGGTAGAATTCACATCTAGAAATGAGATGTGTTAAAGATTGCATTCCCTAGAGTTTAAGGGAGATTTATGACACATATACATGGTTCATGCATGGTTTGCATGAAAGTTTTCCTTAAAATTTATGGCATAAATCACATCTAGTGTAGGTTTTAACCCTGTACAGAAATGATCTGCAAACAAATTTTTAAAACAAAAAATAAACAATAGCAAGAGCATAAAACATAAAGCAGATAAATACAGATATTTTCCCCTGGATCTCAAATCGGGACGACCAACTTTATTTTTCATTATATTCCTTTTAGTGTTACAACACATATACATACATGCCAAAGAATACATAAACTCCAATCCATTAACCCTGGATTAGAACATAACCATAGTTCCCTTGACTGGATCTACAAAATACTAGGGGCCGAAAACCATCATACCCCAAAACCATGTGCAAAACCATGCACAAAACCATGGGCGAATCCACCCACTGGAAAATAAGGACCAAAAAAATTTTCCAGGGCACTGCCCCGGCCCCTGACAGGGGGGGCTACCGCCACCCCTGTGACCCCCCTGACGTTGCACCCAGCACAACGTACAAGGGGGGCTATTGCCCCCACACATGATTAGTTGTGGAAAGAATATAACACATACCCAACATTCTCCCACTTGTTGTTTTCTTTTCGCAGGGGGCCACAAGAGAGCTTAGTCATTAGCCCAGTTCTGAAACACCCATTGTTTCTCTACACCAAGAGAACTTCTGAGTGCTTATAGACTTCGTCAATGCATCTCCAACATTCTTCAAAGTGTCCACCTTTACCAGCAACACCCTTTTAGCCTCAACCATATCTCTCACAAATTGATATTGAACATCAATGTGCTTTGTCTTTGAATGATAAGCAGGGTTCTTAGCCAACAAAATTGCACTTTGGCTATCAAAATCTATCCTTATAGCTTGCTGCACCAACCCCATACTTGAACACAATCTCTGCAACCAAATTGCTTCCTTTCTTGCATGATTGGCTGCAATGTATTCAGCCTCTGTAATTGAAATAGCCTCTACAGACTGTCGTTTACTCATCCAACTGACTGCACCTCCAAATAGGCTAAACACATACCCAATTGTAGATCTTATTTGGTCCAGATCTCCAGCCCAGTCTGCATCAACAAAACCACGAATATCCAACACTCTTTCCAATCCTGGTCTTCCCTGGTAGCACAAGCCATAATCACTAGTGCCACGTAAATATCTGAAAACCTGCTTCATTGTTGTCCAATGCTCCTTCCCTAGGTTTGACATAAACCTACTCAATACTCCCACTGCATGTGCAATGTTTGGTCTATTACAGACCATTGCATACATCAGGCTACCCATTGCACTTGCATATGGAACACAGGACATATCCTCCTCTTCTTCTTGTGTCTTGGGACACTATTCAGCAGACAGCTTTGTACCTATAGGAATCGAAACATTCATTGGTTTACTATCTTGCATATTGAACCTCTACAATACAGTCTCGACATACTTCCTCTGGTTTAACCAAAGCTTCCTCTTTTTCCGATCTCTCTTAATTTCCATGCCCAAAATATAGTTTGCAACACCAATATCCTTCATGTCGAATTTAGAGAACAGTTGGGTCTTCAAATCTTGGATAATTTCTTTGTCATTTCCAATCAACAACATATCATCCACATACAAGACCAAATAAATAACACGATCACCAATTAATTTAAAATAAACACAGTGATGCTCCTTGCTTCTGGTGAAGCCAAGTCCTTGTATGTAGGTATCAAATTTCTGATACCACATCCTTGGTGATTGTTTTAACCCATACAGAGACTTCTTTAACTTGCATACTAGTTCTTTCTTCCCCTTCACCATAAAGCCTTCAGGTTGTTTCATGTAGATGTACTCTTCCAGATCCCCGTGAAGAAATTTTTTCTTCACATCCATCTGTTCTACCTCAAAATCAAATGCAACAACAACAGGTAAAAGTAATCTAATGGAAGTAACTTTGGCAACAGGAGAAAAAATATCACCAAAATCAATTCCCAGCACCTGGGAATAAAATTTTTCCACCAACTGAGCTTTGTATTTCTCCACCTTGCCTTCTACATTCATATTCTTCTTAAACACCCATTTTCTCACGATGGCCTTCCTTCTAGCCGAAAACTCCACCAGATCCCATGCCTCATTTTTATGCAAGGATGCCATTTTATCAACCATGGCCTCCTTCCAGAGTTTTCCATCCTCTGAATCTACTGCCTCCCTGACAGTTTTGGGATCATCATGAGTTATAGTTAAAGAAAAATTTGAATAGAAAGCAGATGGACTATACCTTTCTGGTTGTCTTCTTTCCCGAACTGATCTTCTCACAGCTGGAGTTTGTGACTCTTCCTCTTCTGAGTCTTCTTCTGTTGTAGAGTTTAATTCATCCTCCTTTAGCTCAAACTCTATCTTCTCAGGTTCCTTTGGTAGGAATTCATGTTTAAAAACATCTTTCACCTCTCTAAACACCACATCTTGGTTGTAGGCAACCTTCCTTGTTTCTGGGTTCCAAATCTTGTAACCCTTTAAACCATCCTTATACCCAATAAAGATGCACCTTTCATATTTATTATCCAACTTGGTCCTTTTCTCCTTTGGAACATGTACATATGCATCACATCCAAATACCCTCAGATGTTAAAGAGAGGGTTTCTTACCAGTCCATACCTCATGTCGAGCCTTATCCTCCAACGCTGATGAAGGTGATCTGTTAACCAAGTAACATGCAGTCTCCACTGCCTCTACCCAAAATTCTTGTCCTAACTCGGTACCACTAAGCATGCTTCTTACCTTTTCCATCGGCGTTCTATTCATTCTTTCTCCAACTCCATTTTGCCGAGGTGTGTATGGAGTAGTCTTCTGTCATGCTATACCACACTTCTTACAGAACTCTTCAAATTCCTTCTTCCAGAACTCCCCACCATTATCTGTCCTTAGCACCTTTATCTTCTTCTTTGTTTGGTTTTCCACCAGAGCCTTAAATTATTTAAATCTGTCAAAGAATTTAGATTTCTACCTCAAGAAATATATCCATGTATTCCTTGAGAAGTCATCTATGAATGAAACATAGTACACAGACTTACCCAGTGATGGAACCGACACAGGTCCAAACACCTCACCATGCACAAGATCTAATATCTTGTTCGCCCTCTTAGCACCAGAAGAAAAAATCACCCGATTCTGCTTCCCATATACACAATGTTCATAGAAATCAAAATCGAGAGAGCTATTAGACATACCTTCTACCATACCATTTCCATGCAATATCCGAAGGCCCTTCTCTCCAATATGTCCAAGCCTTTGATGCCATAGCATGGTCTTTTCTCCAAAGACCGCTATGCTTTCCGCTCCACTTTCGGGAACCACAAAACTGTTGCACCCATCAATAACAGTGCTGCCGTGAAGCTTGTACAGAGTTCTAATCCGAACTCCTCACATTAATACCAGTGCTCCCTGAACCATCTTATAGGTATCTTTCTCGAACACTTTTTTTACACCTGCATCATCCATATTTCTTACAAAAATCAGATTTATGGCCAATGCAGGAATGTGCAGAACACCAGGAAGTGTTCTAATCCTTCCACCTTGCAGCTTCAGCTTGACGTTTCCACGTCTGACGATCCTGGCCTTCCAATCATCACCTAAGAAGACATCACCGCCATCATATTTCTCATCCTCACAGAACAACTCCCTATGGGGAGTGAAGTGAAAGGATGCACCCAAGTCAATCAACCATGACTCATGATCTACATGTGTATTTGAAGAAGAATCCAAATACACATCCCCACCTTCATCTGAGGTGTTTTTTTCCTCTGCAGAAGGAGCATCATTAGATCCCTTTCCTTTCTCAGGATCTTTAGATCTGCAGTCTTTTTTGTAGTGCCCTTCCTTTCCGCATTTCCAACACACCTTTACAAACTTTCCAGGAGATTTAGATCTCCCTCTATATTTAGATCTCCCACTCGAAACCTTATTCTTGTTTCTGTTATTGGACCTTCCTTGTATAGATAAGGCATCTCCATTCTGACCCTCCATATTTCTCCGTCTCATTTCCTTCGACAGCAAGGCTGAGACAATGTCATCAAAATTCAAGGTAGTTGTATTGCTACCTATTGCAATAAACATACTATCCCACGAGTCTGGTAGAGAACACAACAAAATGATGCACTTATCTTCATCTGACATTTTAATATCAACAGATGATAGTTGACTTACCACAGTATTGAAGGCATTCAGATGCTCTGTTGAGCCCTGAAATTGTCTTCTCTTTTACCAAACTTCACTTCATTTCATCATTCCTTTATCATTTCATAAACCTAAAAATCAATGAGAATGATTAAAATTGCTTAAAGGTTGCATACAATGATTAACGTATTGTGATTTTGTGATTTTTGTTGTCTTAATGATTTTGAACAGTTTAGCTACAGAATACAGTCATTCTGTAGCTAGTCAAGCATTCTATAGTTGTTTTGGTGTTTAAGTATGTTACAGGTGTCATCTAGAGAAAAGGAACACATGGGTGGATTAAAAATCTTCCCTACATCATTCCTTCCCATCCACGAGGACTGAATCAATAGCTAGAGGTGTCTAAGTACATGGTCAAAGAAAAGGTCAAAGAAGTTGTTCTCTACAGGAATTAGGACTCCTGATTTGCTTTACAACAAATCACGAGTCCCAAAAGAGTTTTAATTTGATTTTAACTTCAAATCTACACCTGTACTTATTTTTTTTCAATGTTAGTTATGAATTTGCATATAAATTAAGCTCTGTAATACCGAGAAGGACAATTGATACATATTTTATCATTACGGTGATACTCTGTTTTCAAGTCTTATGTTAATAAAAAAGAGTTTTAGCCTTGATGCTGTTCTAAATACAATCTTGAGGAGTTAAAGGATTAATGCCGAATTGATAGCAGAGGGCCCCTGCTATTCAAGAAGGTTTTACATGTTTTCTAGATAAGTCATTTTCAATTTTGTTTTGTCATATTTCCTTACTTAGACTGCTTTCTGAAATCATAGCTTTTTGCATTATGTTTTATGTCATTTTCTTAGATAAAGGATCCTCATGAGATTGCAGTTAGTCCCTTTCTCAAGCTCTTCCAATACATCTTTATTAAATTAATGGGATTCAATTGTAATATTCTGAGTTATTATCATTTCATTTTCTGTTATTTAGTTAAAAAGAAGATCCTCATTATACTATAGTTAGTCTCTTTCAAAAGCTTTTCCAATAAACCTCTAATTCACGAATGAGACTTAGTTGTAATATTGTGAGTTATTGATTGTTTTTTTTCATAGAAGATCCTTATCACATTATGATTAACCTCTTTCAAAAGCTCTTCCAATAAACCTCTAACTCATGAATAAGATTTAGTTGTAATGTTATAAGTTGTTTTAGCATTTCATAGGAGATCCTTACTACATTATAGTAATATTTTTCTCAAGCTCTTCCAATAAACCTCTATCAAATGAATGAGATTTCACTGTAATGTTCTAAGTTATTGTTTGTTTCAGCATTTCCTTTTATGTTTTAGGAGATCCTCATTGAATTAGAATTAATCTTTTTCACAAGCTCTTCCAACAAATCTCTAACTAAATGAATTATATTAAGTTGTAGTGTTTTGAGTTAATTTTCATTTCATGAATGTTCATTTAGAAGCTATAATATCCATGGATTAGGACTCTTTTCTTTCATCATTTTCTAGTTAGGAACAGATCTTGCAAATAAACTCTATTTTAATTCATTTATTAACATTTCCTTTTCTCCCTCTTGACATATATTTAACTTCATCTTTTTAGCATAGAGTAGCATACTAAGAATCAAACATAAAAACCCCAAAACATCAATAAAACACTAAAAACAACGAAGTAAGAAAAAGGGATACTTAGGCACCTATAGTGCATTACACTTCATCAGTTTACTAGCCCTGGTCGATAATTTATGCTATCAATTTAGGACACTAAATTGACTAAACATGCTCTATCACCGAGTCTCCATCCTTCATCCTTAGGTTATATAGCTTTTTCCGCAGGAACAATTTATTCACCAGAGACTTAGATTGGTACAAAGTCCCAAGTTTTTCCCACAAGGTCTTCGTCGTAGCTTCCCCAGATACATTCAAAAATATTGAATCTGAGACACACAACCGTATTGTGCTCTTTGCCTTCTGATCCAGCTTCTTCTAGTCTTCATCTGACATTGTTGTTGGTTTAGTACCGCGATCCACTGGTCTTTATCCACCAGAAAGTCCTCCATCTTGAGCTTCCACAACTCAAAACTCTGACCATTAAATTTCTCAATCTCTATCTTTCCACTGCTCGCCATATTCTTTCACCGCAAGAATCGATCCCGAAGATCTCCCACTGAACAGGGTCTACCACAGGCCCAAGCATAAAACCCTCAGTAGCAAAGGCGTCCCCTTGAAGCTAAAACAACTCCAATACCAAATGTAGGTTTTAACCCTATATAGAAATTATCTGCAAACGAATCTTTAAAATAGAAAATAAACAATAACGAGAGCATAAAACATAAAATAGATAAACACAGTGATTTTCCCCTGGATCCCAAATCGGGACGAACAGCTTGATTTTTCATTATATTCCTTTTAGTGTTACAACACATATATATACATGTTGAAGCATACGTAAACCCCAATCCATTAACCCTGGATTAGAACATAACCATAGTTCCCTTGACCAGATCTACAAAATACCAGGGGCCGAAAACCATCGTACCCCAAAACCATGTGCAAAACCATGCACAAAACCATGGGTGGATCCACCCACTGGAAAATAAGGACCAATTTTTTTTTCTGAGGCGTTGCCCCGAACCCCGATAGGGGGGGCTACCGCCCAGCGCAACGTACAGGGGGGGCTATTGCCCCCCCCTTGTGACCCCCTTATGCATGATTAGTCGTGGAAATAATATAACACATACCCAACATCTAGTTCAATAACATGCCTTAAGAAAGGATGTGATCGAGAGTTTAGAATTTGTAGAAGTTAAGATGCAACCAACAAACTAAAATACTATGGAAGTTCAGCGACTTTAGGTTTAATTTTTGAGCCTTAAAGTTTTCCTTGAATTAATGGGGGAAAGCCTTGAGTTTGGAGGATACTATCCTATGAGAGTTCAGCCACTTTAGGTTTAGTTTTTAGGCCTTAAATTTTGCCTTGAATTAATGGGAGGAAGCCTTTAGTTTGTGGGAGAAATGACATTTACATGGTTTGCAAAATTATTTTATGCACTTACTAAAACAACTAGTTATGTCAAAAGTCACACCTTTATGAGTTTGTGGGAGAAATGAAATATAAATGACACATGCCTTAAAGTTTTCCTAAAATTTTATGTGAGAAGGGAGAAATGACACATGTACAAGGTTTGCCTTAGAGTGGTAGTGGTTTATGGATATTAAAATGACGAACTTTTATTTAGATCTGTTCCAGAGATTGACTATAGGAGCATTTACTGGATCTGTCACCTTTGAGAGAAGATGAGATCCAGAGGCTACCTAGCCCTTTACAGACTCTGCCTTTAGAACGTAGAAGTTAACATTCAACATACAGACCAAAATCCTATGGAATTTCAAAATCCTATGAGAGTTCAGCCACTCTAGGTTCAATTTTTAGGCCTTAAAGTTTGTCTTGAATTAATGAGAGAAAGCCTTTAGTTTGTGGGAGAAATGACATTTACATGGTTTGCAAAATTATTTTATGCACTTAAAAATGGGAGAAATCCAACATGACATGTATGCTTTAAAAACTTTGCCTAAGAATTTATGGGAGAAATGACACATGTACATAGTTTGCCTTAAAGTGGTTGTGGTTTATGGATATTAAAATGAAGAACTTCTATTTAGATCTATTCCAGAGATTGATTGTAGGGGCATTTAATAGATATGTCACCTTTCATAAAAGATGATATCCAGAGGCTACCTAGCCCTTTACAAACTCTGCCTATAGAACTTGCAGAAATTAACACTACTTGTCCCAATTATACCCTATGAAGTGTGTAGAGGACTCGTGGAATCACTCACACTACTTTACGTAGACATAAGGGTGTATAAGAGTGTACTAAGTTCAAAAATATGGTCATATTATTGCATATCTTTCCCAAGAGCCCAAATGTACTCCTTAAGTATATGTGGGGTCTATATAACCATCTACAAAAACAAGTGATTCTTTCCAAGCTAAGGATAATGTATGAGCCATGTGTATACGCACATTATCTAGAAACCATAGGCCAAAATAAATGGTACTTATGTGGTTTGAATAAAAAATAGCACCAATAAGCTTTGAAGGAGGGGAATAAGAACTGGAAATAGGAGGATAAGAATAAAATAGCCACTACACATCCATGCAAGGGTAGTAGAAATAATTCTAACCATTGCAACATTGATGGTCACATTAAGGAGAATTATTGGATGTTTGGTATGTGTTATATTCTTTATGTGAATACCCCCATGCACTATATATTTTTCTAAGCATATTGGTGGGAATAAAATGGGCTGAAAGGACCCCCACTTTAGTGTTTCATATAGACGAAACATTCCCCACACACAGGTGTTCAAGGGTAGTGCCCCAAAAAAACGTTTTTGGGAAAAAATATTCTCCCTTTATGATGGTTTTCAACACATGGTTTTTTCTTTTAGCATTTTTCTAGTGCATGGTATTTTACCCCATGGTTCTACAATTTCAATTAAAGAACTAACGTTTTATCTACTCCAAGGTAATGGATTGGTAGTTTATAATTTTCATGGGATATATACATATATACATACAAACATATGTGTGTGTGTGTGTGTGTATGATGGTTTAAAAATTAATATACTAATAAAAAATGATCTTCATGTTTTGGGTTTCTCGAGTAAATTATATGTTAATTCATGTGTTTTACATTGAAATTTTTTCATTTCATTAAGAATCTATTTGAAACAATTAACTATATAAGGTTAAAACCTATGTCTTGTATCAAATTACTTTTGGTTTCAATGGGAAACTTTTATGGCTAATGTGTTTTTCTCGAAATGTGATATACCCCATTAAAATGGGAGATATATCGAAATTATTCCTATGGTGTAATAAAATAGTTTCAAGTAGTTTAAAGATATAGATGCATAAATTCAATGAGCACAGTTTTGAGATATATAAGTCCAAAATGGAATAGTCGCTGGTGAACAAATATCAGTGGATCACTATGGATATATCTTCTTCATTAAAAGATATCTTTCTAGAAGGATGGACTAAGTTGGAAAGAAGGGAAAATATCACAATTATATGTTAATGCATGTGCTTTACATTGAAAAAATTTCATTTTATTAATAATCTATTTAAAACAATTAACTATATAAGGTTAAAACCTATGTTTTGTAGCAAATTACTTTTGGTTTCAATGGGAAACTGTTATGGCTAATGTGTTTTTTCTCGAAATGTGATAGACCCCATTAAAATGGGAGATATATCGAAATGATTCCTATGGTGTAATAAAGTAGTTTAGTAGTTTAAAGATATAGATGCATAAATTCAATAAGCATAGTTTTGAGATATATAAGTCCAAAATGGAATAGTTGTTGGTGAACAAATATGAGTGGATCACTATGGATATATCTGCTTCATTAAAAGGGATTTTTCTAGAAGGATTGACTAAGTTGGAAAGAAGGAAAAATATCACAATTATATGTTAATGCATGTGTTTTACATTGAATAATTTTCATTTTATTAAGAATCTATTTGAAACAATTAACTATATAAGGTTAAAACCTATGTTTTGTATCAAATTACTTTTGGTTTCAATGGGAAATTTTTATGGCTAATGTGTTTTTCTCGAAATGTGATAGACCCTATTAAAATGGGAAATATATCGAAATTATTCCTATGGTGAAATAAAATAGTTTCAAGTAGTTTAAAGAAATAGATGCATAAATTCAATGAGCATAGTTTTGAGATATACAAGTCCAAAATGGAATAGTTGTTGGTGAAAAAATATGAGTGGATCACTATGGATATATCTGCTTCATTAAAAGGGATTTTTCTAGAAGGATGTCCACTAAGTTAGAAAGAAGGGAAAATATCACAATTATATGTTAATGTGCATGTGTTTTACATTGAATATTTTTCATTTTATTAAGAATCTATTTAAACAATTAACTATATACTTGGTTAAAACCTATGTTTTGTATCAAATCACTTTTGGTTTCAATGGGAAAATTTTATGGCTAATGTGTTTTTCTCAAAATGTGATAGACCCCATTAAAATGGGAGATATATTGAAATTATTCTTATTGTGTAATAAAAAAGTTGAGTAGTTTAAAGATATAGATGCATAACTTCAATGAGCATAGTTTTGAGATATATAAGTCCAAAATGGAATAATTGTTGGTGAAGAAATATCAGTGGATCACTATGGATATATCTGCTTCATTAAAAGGGATTTTTCTAGAAGGATGCCCACTAAGTTGGAAAGAAGGGAAAATATCACAATTATATGTTAATGCATGTGTTTTACATTGAATATTTTTCATTTTATTAAGAATCTATTTGAAACAATTAACTATATAAGGTAAAAACCTATGTTTTGTATCAAATCACTTTTGGTTTCAATGGGAAACTTTTATGGCTAATGTGTTTTCTCGAAATGTGATAGACCTCGTTAAAATGGGAGATATATCAAAATGATTGCTATTGTGTAATAAAATAGTTGAGTAGTTTAACGATATATATGCATAAATTCAATGAGCATAGTTTTGAGATATATAAGTCCAAAATGGAATAGTTGTTGGTGAACAAATATCAGTGGATCACTATGGATATATCTGCTTCATTAAAAGGGATTTTTCTAGAAGGATGGACTAATTTGGAAAGAAGGGAAAATATAACAATTATATGTTACTGTGCATGTGTTTTACATTGAATATTTTTCATTTTATTAAGAATATATTTGAAACAATTAACTATATAAGGTTAAAACCTATGTTTTGTATCAAATTACTTTTGGTTTCAATGGGAAAAGTTTATGGCTAATATGTTTTTCTCGAAATGTCATAGATCCCATTAAAAAGGGAGATATATCAAAATGATTCCTATGGTGTAATAAAATAGTTGAGTAGTTTAAAGATATAAATGCATAAATTCAATGAGCATAGTTTTGAGATATATAAGTCCAAAATGGAATAGTTGTTGGTGACGAAATATCAGTGGATCACTATGAATATATCTGCTTCATTAAAAGGGATTTTTCTAGAAGGATGGAATAAGTTGGAAAGAAGGGAAAATATTACAATTATATGTTAATGCATGTGTTTTACATTGAATATAAAATGTTTTTTCTCTCTCTCATTGTTTGAGTCCTGATCTTATAAAAGGTTTCCACAAAACCCATTCCCTATTACATTTCATGTGAACCACATTCCCAAGCCCACCCATCTATGTACCTAAGAGCCAAGCCAAGTGTAAAAAGGGCTTATTTCATATTCTACTTTAACACATATGTGACTAATTATCGTTAGATTTTATATCGTAAAAATACGTATAAAGATTAATCCTTAGTATAGATATATTTTGAATTTAAGTAATAAATGGAAGTTTTTTAGAAAGTTTATCTTAGGAGGTAGAACTAAACCGTCTATAACCCACAAAAGAAACCATGGCCCATGAGCATCACATGCAAACACAAGTTACTCCCATGTTTGAAACAACACCTCACATTATTATAAGGGTTGGAAACCACTAAGCAGCCCATACTAAGTTCCCTAGAAGGGATGACTATCTTATTTAATGATTGGGTTTATCTCCAAGGTCAGAAGGAAAATCAAAGTTAGGAAAAGGAATTAGAATAGAAATTAAGGTAAGACCATGACCTTTTACCCAATATTGAACGAAGGTGAGCAACCATGGATATCATGAAGGAAGTTCAAGAATCCAAACTATCTGATATGATAGATAAGAGTGTAACATACCTCAAATACATATAAAGAAAAAATTGTTCCCTTTAACACTACTATAATTGTGCATGCATAAGAAATATTATCTTTTTTTGCAGAGGCTTAAAAACAATGAAAAGATCATGAAAAGGTGGAATATTTATTGTGTGCAAAACAGTCGGAGATCATGACAACCACTCTTTCTTTTCTAGGGATGATAAACTCATGAAGATCATGTTAGTCATCAGTAAATTTTGCTGATATCAAAAGATGAATAAATTATGATCCTATATTTCTGAAAACAAAATTTGAGAAATATTGTGAGTTTCAGATATCTCACTACCTTCATTATCCTAAGTCAAAATGTCTCACTAAATTTCCCCCTCTTTGCCTTCTAAAGGTCTCCCCCACTGCTACAAAGAAGGACTTCATTCATTTGGCCTATTTACCTCATTCCACTGCCTTAGCCTCACCCTCATTCATGCCCTATTTCCTCTAAAAAACCCATTTCTTCCTTTCCTCAAAACCCTCATAAACACCCCTTCATTCATCATTTTTTCTCTTTGACATATTAAACAATGTAAAAATTTCCTTTTTTACATTGTTTAAAGCTGAGGTCTAAACTATCGGGTCCTTTTAATTTTATTAAAAAACCCTGTTTTATGTGTAAAACCCGATTTTTGATATAATAGGACTTAAGCTCTTTTTTCTCTTAAGCCCCAGTTCCTCACACCCATAAAACCCTGACCTTCCACTACCCTTTAGCCCCTCCCCATATAAAACTATACCTCTGCCCTTTCCATTTCCATATGCCCAAAAACCTTATAATCAAGGCCCTTAACCTTTAAAAATTAAAATACGGGCCCCACATCCCACTTTACCCCGCGCCCATGATCGAACCATCCCCATCGTTGATCGGAGATCTGTTTGCCCATCCGACGGTTGTCGCCTCCCCCTCCCATACAATCAAACCTGTGAATCTTTCAAACCCTGCGCTACATGACAAAGGATCGCCACATCACAGCGTGCCTGGACCCTACCACTCAACCTGCTCACTGCTCACAAAGCCTGCAACTACCGTTGATCTCATTCCCCGAGATTCGACGGCCCAAGATGCATATCGCAAATAGATTTGCGATGGGTTTAAAGTTTTATAACCCGTGCAAAATAGGCGGTATTCACCTGCCACGCGAAAATCGCCTAATGGTATCGCGTCTGTTTCGCCCAAAACGACAAGCCACTCATTCTCTACGTGATAAACCATTAGTGGTTTTTCAAAACCACCTCCCTCCGCACCATTTTTCAAAAGTTCCTGCTCTCATTCCTCCTGGTTCTGCCTTCGAAACCTTTCCCTCTGCACCCTCTCCTCCTCTGCAAACACCCTCCGACAGTTCAAAACCCTGAAAACATAGTAAACCCTCCCGCAAGTTTTTTAACTAACAAAAGTGTTTTGTATGTGCAGTTTTTTAAATGGAAAATTTCCCCAGGGACATTCCAATAGTCAAGAAACGACCAAATTCACCTATGGGTGATGATCCAGGAGGTAAATTCCAGTAAAGGATAACCTGAGGGTTTGCACTAATGTTTACCATCAAAAAAACATGATCATTGATGGGTGAAACCCTCCTTCCATGAAGAACAACCTCCCCTGCACACAGACAACACAAGCAATTGAAGAAACAATGAAAGTGAAGAAATAAGCAAGGTTAGAGGACTAATCCTAATCAAAGGATAAGAACAAAGGATTAGCCTGAAAAGTAGAAGTCAAGGAAAGAAAGAAGACAGTGGAAAGACAAAAATAATAAAGGCAAAGGATCAAAAGAAATAAAATAAAGAATTAAATAAACAGAACAGAGATCAAACAGATTGAAGAAAATATGATAAAGAACAAACACTCAAGGCTTAAAGACAGAGATTAAATATAAAACAAAGGAAAATTTACCCAAAATAGATTCGAATGACTCAGCTTGTGGTAGTTACTCCTTTCAAAAGATATTTGTGCCACCCAGTGCTTTGTTTCCTTCAATAAAGCATTTAGCAGTTATTAGGCTAAGTCAGAGATATTATATCTGCCAAACAATTATTGTAAAAGTTATGAGTACACCTCAAAGTCAAACATCTCACCTATTTTTCCTTAGGAGTTAAGATAGAAGTTATTATTCAGAGAAATAACTGCTAATATTCCTGCCTTGAGCCTTGCATGGTATTCAAGGTTAGGAATTCATTAAATCTGTAATAAATGACACCCAAACCCTAGATTAACTTCACCTCCTCATTTGCAGCATAAATACTGCATCTGAACTCATTATCTGTTGGCATTTGATGACTCTTTGAAGTAATACATAGTCTCTTGGAAGTTGAAAAGAAATTGATGTCTTGGAACTTGTGGATGTCCTAATTTATTTGTTGATGGAGGAGGCTAGATCATTGGATCCTTGAGCTTGGTTTTTGGTGAAGTGCTTCTAATCTATTATTTTTATTTTCTATTTCATTATGTTTCCACCATTCTATGTTGCAGTGGAATAAAATTTTTAGGCTAAGAAATGTCTTTTGAAAGCATCTTAGTTCTGTTTATTATTCACTGCCCTAATGTTTTCTTCTGCTAGGACATTTTAGAGAATTCTTAATTTCTCTCTAGACCCCCTAAGCTTGTTTATTTCATAAATAGTTGAATACATTTGGTATCAAGCATGATTTATGGTTATCCCTGCTTACTTGCTACCACTAAATCACTGTTTTTGAAGTCTCTCTCTAAAGTACCATTCTTTAAAGTCTGCCAAAGAGGTTTTTTTTCGATCATACCCTTTGTACTTGCTTAACTAATTGTTTTAGAGATCTTCATAACTATAATCAAGGATTTTTAAGAGTTCCCTCTTCTCTGATTACAGTTGTATGTGTGTCTTAAGTGTTTTTTGTCCTTGAAGGTGAAATCACTAGAAGTTAAATGAGTTTCTCGCCTTCTATATTTCATTGGAAAATTTTGTCTTGAATTATTATCTGCTGTAGTGTGGATCATAGAATTTATGGTTTGCCCTATCTATTGATTGCCTCTTCATGCTTATGATATTTAAGTCCCTTTGTTGAGAAGTACATATGCTAAAGGATCCTTGATTTCCCTTTACCCTACTTTTCATCCTTACTATTGATGTCCATCTCATCACCCCTGAAAACTTGAAGATCCACTGGCCAAGTTAGATTTTCCCTATGATGCTCCCCGATCCATTGATGAACTTATCATGAGCTCCATTAGACTCCATTTCCCAATGACTTAGATATTTCCTTATTCTACATATGCTTCTTGATCATTATACCCAACCAAAACAATCAAACAAACCTTGTACTTAATAACTAGCCTAAAATCAACCATACAAAGCAAACAAGTTCATATCCTTTGCAAACAAATAGAGATATCCCTCTCTGAGTCCAGGAAGGCTAGGTCCTAGGACTCCAAAGACTGTTTCCTTGTTACCCTGTCATTTGGTATACCAATCTGCTAAATCATGGGACACCAACATTCTGGCGATCAAGGTGGGACCTTCTAAGTTACTGACAATATGAGTACTTCTTAGAACTATAGAAACCATTATAAAATCATAGAAAACTCAACCGATATCCATAAAGTAGACTTTTTTTGTTTCACCATCTTAGCTAAATGATGATTTAGGTGTAGAATACTCTTACAAACCTTAGGACTACATAAAAACTCAGAAAACCCCAAAAACATCCCTAGATTGGTTTTTGTCAATTATTGGTGGTGGACCATACACATTTACCTTCAAAACAACCAAAAATATCCACCTGGTGACTCCACTAGCCCCAGTAGGCCTATTACTTCACTAGTTCTCTTTAGACTTACCTAGGATTGTATCAAACCAGCCCTGATAATTTTAGAAGCCTAGTCCCATATTTTAGAAGTTTACTAAACATTGTGAGAGGTCAACCTTCTGAAAAATAGCCCTAAAAATTTCAGCCTCTCCAAATTTTGAGTTTGAAATCTAGATTCACATAGGATCAATGCCAGATCTCATCCTGACCCTAATCCTTCTACTATAGTTGATGATCCATAAAATATTTTGTGGAAAACTTCTAGAGCTGGAAATTTAACTACTGATAGGACTATCCAAAGAACAAGATCTATTCCTGAAAACCTTACAGTATTGAAGGATCCTCATTTTAGCTTGTGCCATTCAAAGAACCTGTTTAGAACCAAGTCACATAGTGATATCGACCAATGTGGCCTTGAGCCCACAGATTTGTAGCAGAGTTTCAGCAGAGAAGCATCTCCTTCCAGTCCTCCTAATTTTCAACTTCTCCATCACTTCAACTCTGTCCATAAAAAATCTGCTCAAAATCAGTTTGTTGGTCCAAGTACTTCCACCACACCCATCCATACTTCCATTGTTCAAAGCACTCCATTTCATCCCACTTTCCCTCCTACAAATCCACCTCTTGTAAATCTTCCATTCACTCTTATCATGGCAACATGGTATGCCCCATTAGTATTACCACAACCTATGGTTCCTTTACCAAATGATTATCAATCTAGAATTCCCCATTTCACCGGAACTGAATCTAATACTACCCAACAACATGTAGATAAAATGGATGATGCCTTTGATTACATGGAAATAGAAGAAGAGGCCATTAAGATGAGAATATTTTCCCAAAGTATAGGAGGAGAAGCCAACAAATGGTTTAAAATCTTAACTCCTAATAGCATAAATGATCTCCCTTCTTTATACCAAACATTCATAAACAAATGGGAAATTAAAAAGAACCCTCTCCAAATCCTTTCAGAATATAGAAACTTTAAAAAAAATGCTAGGGAAAGTGTCCAATATTATTGCACTAGATTCAATAGTGTTTACAATACACTTCCCCCAAACATGAAACCTCCACTAGGCTTAGCTTTGGAAAAATTTCCAAAAGGCTTTGATCCAGACATGGCCTATCAGTTAAGAGAAAGAGACCCCTTGACTTTAGAAGATATGAAAAGGGGAGCTATAAGTGTAGAAGCAAATCTGATTGAGAAAAGAGCTAAGTTAAAATTAGAAAAAAGAGCTACATAGAAGGATGAAACAATGGTATCAACCTCATCATCTAATGCCAAAATTGATAACTTAGTGAGGGTAATGGAAAGAATGCTGGAAAAGATAAACTTAACTGATAGATTACCTCCTAGAGAGAACCAAGTAAATCCCCAAAACAGAAATAGAAATCCAAATGTCAGAAGAGATCCTATTCAGAATAGACAAAGAGATAATGACCAACAAATTAGGCCTCCTTTCCAAGAAAACTATGTAAATGAAGAAGAGGAAAGGGAGACAGAACGGTTGGAAGAAAATCATGTAAATATGATATAACACATATTTTATTAAAATTGGAATTTTTTTATTACAAAGACATCACTATAATTGAGTTTTTTGGTTATTTTGAAATTCTAGATCCTCTATTTAATTCCAAATCTAATGAAATATGTGTTATAGGATCTGACGGTGAGGGTGATACTTTTCTCACTGAAGAAGAAAAAGGATTTTTCTCCTTAGAAAAAACTGAAAATAACCATGAGGATTCTAAAGATTATCAATTGGGGTTTGAAAATTCTATAATGGAGGTCCACAGACAATATAACCTTAGAAGCAAAAAGAACAAAGGGGCCTCCAACAATAATAACACAGAAACTGCTGTTAGGAAATCTCAGAAAACCTTCCTAAAAAGAAAACGAACACTACCAACACTGTGGCTAAGAAAAATGACTTAAACAAGGACAAAACTAGCCAGCAAAGTGTTGACCCAAGCTGCCCTAGTACTTCTACTAGTGGCCCTGAAAAATCTGTCCAAAACAGCAGTCCTAATAAACTTCATCAAAACAGAATTGCTAAAAAGACTATGCTTGACAAATCAGATGTAAATATGTCAAAAACACTCTTCCCTTTCAGCCTTGAGCGAGAAATTTCCAAGATCAAAATTAGCATACCATTAGCTGAACTAGTAACCCAAGATGTGTATAAAAATCAAGTTTTGAAAGCTTTGAATATAGGAAATGATAATGATACTTTAAAATTGACAGATGATAAACCAGAATTGTTGTTTGGTCCTGAAGTAGAAGGAAAATACCAAGAAGGAGCCATCCCTCCATTTTATGTTAGCTTAAATATACATGATAAAATCGTACACAATGTCATGCTAGACTCTGGTGCCTCTCAAAACCTCATGCCAAAAGTGGTGATGGAGAGATTAGGCCTAGAAATTACTAAACCTTACAAATACATGTATTCCTTTGATTCAAGCAGAGTCAAGTGTTTAGGTCTGATCAAGGATTTATGTGTCAATCTGGCACAAATTCCTGCTAAGGGTCTAGTCATGGACATAGTTGTTGCTGACATTCCCCCAAAGTATGGCATACTTCTAGCCAGATCATGAAGAGCCAAACTTCAGGGAAGCCTTCAAATGGACATGTCTTATGCTACCATTCCAATATTTAACCAAACAAGAAGGTTATACAAGGAATCTCATATGAAATATATGGTAAGCAACATAGATAGGCCAAACAACACTCCTATTTATTCCATTCATTCAGATCTTGATTCATTTATCTTGCTCAATGAAAATGAAATAAACACACAAGAAAATGAAAATGAAAAATATTTGAGCCCACTTGAATAGCCAAATCTTCCCTCAAATGAAAAACATAGCAGCTCAAACTTTAGCAGCCCTGAACAACAAAATGAGGATGAGTATGGGATAGAAACACTTTGGAACATGAGCTTTGATGGCCCTTGTGGAAAAGCTGGTTCTGGAGCTGGTGTATGGATACATAATACAAACAAAGGAAATTCCTACAAACTTGATTTCCAGTGCACTAATAACATTGCAAAATATGAAGCTCTCCTCCTTGGCTTACATTTACTCAAAGATTTAGGAGCCAAGAAAATATCAATCCAAGGAGATTCAGAGTTGATTATTAGGCAAAAAAAAGGGGAGTATTCAGCCAAAAACTCAAGATTAGGATAATATAGGAATGCTGCCCTAGATCTCCTGAATTTTTTTGAAAAATATGAACTTACTTTCATCCCTAGAGCTCAAAATAACCTTGCAAATGAGCTTGCCTTCGCTACCAGTAATTGTCAAGTACCCCATGTAAATGAAATATTCACCGTCAAAGTAAAAAATAGGCCTATAGTGCCTGATAATGAAAACTATTGGCAAGTGTTTGAAGGAGATAAACACATTGATGATTTTATACAATCTAAAAATGATTTTGTTATACCAACTCCTAGCTAAAGCCATAAAGAAGATTGTTTTGATGGAAAACAAGTCCCTAAAACAGAGTTGTCCTCTATTGCTGATATAAACCAATTTGAACATCTTTATAAAGAAGAATCACTTGACAACTTAGACCAAAAATACCTTGAGGTTTTACAATGCAAATATGATTCAATACCAAGAGGCCTTACACCATTAGATGAGCTTTTTGACTTCAATGATGTAGCTAAAAACCAAAGATGGAGCCTACAAAAACTAATGTAGAAGAACACAACATAGGCAACATGAATGAACCCAAAATGATCAAGTTATATATCACTCTTCCTACTCATATAAAACAAGAATATATTGCACTTTTTAAAGAGTTTGGAGATGTGTTTGCATGGAGATACAAAGATCTGAAATCATATGATACCAGCATTATTCAACAAAAAATTCCTCTTAAGGAAAATCAGAAACCTTTCAAGAAAAAATCAGAAGGATAAACCTTGTTTTATTACCTTTAGTTGAGAAAGAGATAAAAAATATGTATGATGCTAGGATCATAGTTCCTCTTAGATATTCACAATGGGTTTCCAACCTTGTATCTGTTAGGAAGAAGACCGGGGAAATTAGGCTTTTCACTGAATTTAAAAATCTAAACAAATCCTCCCTGAAAGATAATTATCCCTTGCGTAAAATGGATCACATACTCCAAAAGGTGGTTGGATCTAAAATAATATCACCCTTGGATGGTTTTTCAGGCTACAGCCAAGTGCTAGTACTCCCAAGTGATCAACATAAAACTGCTTTCACCACAACTTGGGGTACATTCATGTATGTTAAAATGCCATTTGGATTGATGAATGCAGGGGCCACATTCCAAAGGGCCATGGACATAGATTTTTCAGAATACATAGGATATTTCATAATCATTTACCTTGATGACATCACTGCTTTCTCCAAAACTGACAAAGAACACTTAGTCCGTTTGAGAAACGTTTTTGAGAAATGTAGGAAATATGGCTTATATTTGAATCCCAAGAAAACACTCTTTGGTCTCCAGGAAGGAAAACTCCTAGGCCACATAATTTTTGAAGAAGAAATCACAGTAGATCCCAAAAGCATTGAAGGCATATTGAAAATTAGCCATCCTAGAAACCTCAAAGAATTGCAATCTTTCATTGGGAAGATCAACATTTTGAGAAGGTTCATCCCTAACCTTGTTGAACTTTTTAGGAATATCACAAACATGCTCAAAAAGGAAACAGGAGTTAAATGGACCTTAGAATCCAAACAGTCATTTAAACTAGTGAAACAATCTCTCACTCAAACACCAGTTCTCATTAGTCCTGGTTTCACTAAGGATTTCTACATTTTTTCATTTGCATATGAACACACCATTGCTGCAGTATTATTGCAAGAGAATAATATGGGCCAAGAACAACCAATATCCTTCTTTAGTAAAGCCTTAAGAGATGCTCCACTCAAATATAACATCATGGAGAAACAAATCTTAGCCTTGATAAAAGCATTGAAAGATTTCTGAGTCAACATTTTACACTCTCATATCATTGCTTTTGTCCCACATACAGTTGTCAGGAACATTCTAAATCAAGACCCTGATGGTAAAAGGGGAAAATGGATTGCTATTATTTTAGAGTATGATTTAGAAATTAGGCCTACCAAGATGATTAGAGGACAAGGATTAGAAAAACTTATGGCAGAATCAAATTTCCAAGCATTAGATATGAATATGGTTGATGTTTTATAAGAACAGGAATAAGTCACTGCTCCATACATTGAAGAAAATTTTTTGAATTCATCTTGGTATGCTAATATCATATATGTGCTTCTTTATCTCAATACCCCTTCCTCTTTATCAAAGACTAAAGCTAGATTCTTGAAATAAAAGGCTTTAAATTGCTGCATTTTAGATGGAGTGTTATATTGGAAAAATGTTGTTGGCATATTGCTTAAATGTTTTCTTGAGAATGATGCAGGAAAGATCATGCATGAGTTGCATGAGGGAGAGTGTGGAGGACACCTTTACTGGAAAACCACAGCAAACAAGATTCTTAGAGCTGGCTATTATTGGCCCACCCTTTTCCCTGATACTCAAAAACTAGTCACGACTTTCCATAAGTGCCAATTTTTTTATGACGAGAAAACTCCTACCTTTACTTTTGCATCCCATCAGTATTGAGGCTCCCTTTCAGCAATGGGGTTTATAATTTATTAGAGAAATTCACCCAACCTTATCTTCCCAGCATAAGTGGATCCTTACTACCACAGATTATTTTACCAAGTGGATAGAGGCTATCCCTTCTAGAAATGTTACTGACTCTATCATTATCAAGTTCCTTAAGACCAAAACATTATCTAGATTTGGTTGTCCTAGAAAGATCATTACAGATAATGTTGTTGCCTTCAAATCCAAAAGAATGGTTCATTTTTTCTATAAATATCATATCACATTGGGGCACTCCACAGCTTACTACCCTCAGGGAAATGGACTTGCTGAATCCTCCAACAAAATCCTGATCAACATTATAAAAAGACTGTTGGAACAAAATCAGAAATCATGGCATAGTAAGCTAGTTCATGCTTTATGGGCTGATAGACTAACCACCAAGAAATCAATCAATATGTCTCCCTATCAGTTGGTATATGGCATGGATGCAGTCTTCCCAACATCCTTAGGAGTTCTAGTCATGAAACTCCTCCAAGAAGTGCAATTAGAAGAAAATGACATGCAGAGAAGGCTGAATCAAACTATTCATTTACAACAGTCAAGAGAGGAGGTTTATGAAAGAATACAAGCAATACAAGACAACATCAAGAAGACCTTTGACAAAAGGATTAAAGCTAATAATTTCCAAGTTGGAGACACAGTCCTAAAATGGGATTATAGAAGGGAAGACAGAGGTAAGCATGGAAAATTTGAGAATTTGTGGAAAGGGCCTTATATCATTCACTCAATTAGGGGTCATAATGCTTTCTTTTTACAAGGGCTGAATGGAGAAGAGTTATTTGGAGGTCCTGTCAATGGTAGGATTCTCAAACACTATTTTTGTCAAGGGTCCTAGTTTCAAAGCTTTCATCCATTGTATATAAACATTTCATGAGAAAATCTTGAAAACAAAAACACAAAAACAAGGAAAGAAAAGAAAAAGAGGGCAGATTCAAAAGAGGTACAGCCCCATACCCAAAAAACAATACTACTAAAAGTGTGCAAGGCTAAATGCTTCTACCGATTAAAAAACAATATCTTGTTCAGTCATCTAGCCTAATCATGGCTGAACATGCTTTAAATTTATGTTGATAAGATAGTGAAAACCTTGATTGTCAAAATTATTCAAGCTTGGATTATCAAGAAAAATAGATTAGGGAATAAAGATACTGGTTCCACATGCTCAAAACATAACCACAAAGGAAGATAAGGATGCATTTTCAAATGATACATTACAACCCTTGTATTTCTATTTAAATTTTATGCAAAATAATGATTGTGTGCAGCTTGTTCCAATGGCACAACCATGGTAAGTCAGAATGCCTAATCCTGATTTGAACCATGCTTTAAATTTTATGTCAATAGTTTAGAGAATCAAAATTTCCAAACAGCTTAATCTTGGAAATCAAATAGCCTAGGTAGAGAATAAAAGAGTTCACTAGATTAATCTGAACTCTTGGAAGAAATAAGGGTAGAAGTAAATAGTTTATTTCTATTTTCAAAATAAAAAAGTCAAGAGTATGCCAGTTCAAATGCACTAAAAGAAGAAAAAAATTTAGGACAAGTAGGTAGAAATGTTGTTGAAAGAATCATAGGTTGCAGATTATTAAGATTGTCTCTTCAAAAGAAATATCAGCAAGTGAAAAGAAGGGAAAATCTACCCAATGGATAAGGCATTGGTCTGCAAAAACTCAGAGATTTGAGAAATTGAAAGTTTTGACACCTCCAAAAGGGAGCTTCCTTCCCCAAGTGGAGCCAATGTTAGTCATCAGTAAATTTTGCTGATATCAAAAGATGACTAAATTATGAGCCTAGATTTCTAAAAAAAAAAATTGAGAAATATTGTGAGTTTCAAAAATCTCACTTCCTTCATTATCCTAAGTCAAAATGTCTCACTAAATTTCCCCCTCTTTTTCATCTAAAGGTATCCCCCACTGCTACAAAGAAGGACTTCATTCATTGGGCCTGTTTTCCTCATTCCACTACCTTACCCTCACGCTCATTCATGCCCTATTTCCTCTAAAAAACCCATTTCTTCCTTTCCTCAAAACCTCATAAACACCCCTTCATTCATCATTTTTTCCCTTTGACATATTAAACAATGTAAAAAGTTCCCTTTTTACATTGTTTAAAGATGAGGTCTAAACTATCGAGTCCTTTTAATTTTATTAAAATACCCTGTTTTATGTGTAAAACCAACTTTTTGATATAATAGGCCTTAAGCCCTTTTTTCTCTTAAGCCCCAGCTCCTCACACCCATAAAACCTAGACCTTAGGCTATCCTTTAGACCCTCCCTGTATAAAACTATACCTCCGCCCTTTCCATTTCCATACGCCCAAAAACCTTATAATCAAGGCCCTTAACCTTTAAAAAATTAAAATACAAGCCCCACATCCCACTTTGCCCTGTGCCCATGATCGAGCCATCCCTGTCGTTGATCGGAGATTCGTTCCCCCATCCGACGGTTGTCGCCTCCCCCTCCCATACAATCAAACCCGTGAATCCTTCAAACCCCGCACTATGCGACAAAGGATCGCCATGTCACGTCGCGCCTAGACCCTACCACTCCACCTGCTCACTGCTCCCAAAGCCTGCAACTACCATCGATCTCATTCCCCGAGATCCGATGGCCCAAGATGCATATCGAAAATAAAGTTGCGACGGGTTTAAATTTTTATAACCTGTGTGAAATAGGCGATATTTTCCTACCACGCGGTAATCGCCTAATGGTATCGCGTCTATTTCGCCCAAAACCACAAGCCACTCATTCTCCATGCGATAAACCATTGGTGGTTTTTCAAAACCACCTCCCTTCGTGCCATTTAAAAAAAATTCCTACTCTCATTCCTCCTAGTTCCGCCATCAGAAACTCTCCCTCTGCACCCTCTCCTCCTCTACAAACATCCTTTGACAGTTCAAAACCCCGAAAACATAGTAAACCCTCCCGCAGGTTTTTTAACTAACAAAAGTGTTTTGTATGTGCAGGTTTTTAAATGGAAAATTTCCCAAGGGGAATTCCAATAGTCAAGAAACGACCAAATTCACCTCTGGGTGATGATCCATGAGGTAAATTCTAGTAAAGGATAACCAGAGGGTTTGCACTAATGTTTACAATTGATAAAACATGATCATTGATGGGTGACACCCTCCTACCACGAAGAACAACCTCCCCTGCACACAGACAACATAAGAAATTGAAGAAACAGTGAAAGCGAATAAAGTAGCAAGGTTAGAGGACTAATCCTAATCAAAGGATAAGAACAAAGGATTAGCCCAAAAAGCAGAAGTCAAGGAAAGAAAGAAGACAGTGGAAAGACAAAAAGAATAAAGGCAAAGGATTGAAAGAAATAAAATAAATAATTAAATAAACAGAACAAAGATCAAATAGGTTGAAGAAAATATGATAAAGATTAGACAATCAAGGCTTAAAGACAAAGATTAAAGATAAAATAAAGGAAAATTTACCCAAAACAGATTCAAATGACTCAACTTGTGGCAGTTACTCCTTTCAAAAGATATTTGTGCTCCCTAGTGCTTTGTTTCCTTCAATAAAGTATTTAGCAGTTATTAAGCTGAGTCAGAGATATTATATCTATCAGATAGTTATTGTAAAATTTATGAATAGGCCTCAAAGTCAAACATCTCACCTATTTTTCCGTAGGAGTTAATATATAAGTTATTATTCAGAGAAATATCTGCTGATATTCCTGCCTTGAGCCTTGCATGGTCTTCAAGGTTAGAAATTCATTAAATCTGTAATAAATGACACTCAAACCCTAGATTAACTTCACCTCCTTATTTGCAGCATAAATACTGCATCTGAACTCATTATCTGTTGGCATTTGATGACTCTTTGAAGTAATACATAGTCTCTTGGAAGTTGAAAAGAAATTGATGTCTTGGAACTTGTGGATGTCCTGATTTGTTTGTTGATGGAGGAGGCTAGATCACTGGATCCCTGAGCTTGGTTGTTGGTGAAGTGCTTCTAATCTGTTATTTTTATTTCCTATTTCATTATTTTTCCACCTTCTATGTTGCAGTAGAATAAAAGTTTTAGGCTAAGAAATGTCTTCTAAAAGCACCTTAGTTCTATTTATTCTTCACTGCCCTAATGTAATCTTCTGCTAGGACATTTTAGAGAATTATTAATTTCTCTCTAGACCCCCTAAGCTTGTTTATTTCATAAATAGTTGAATACAGTTGGTATCAAGCATGATTTATGGTCATCCCTGCTTACTTGCTGCCACTAAAACACTATTTTTGAAGTCTCTCTCTAAAGTACCATTCTTTAAAGTCTGCTAAAGAGGTTTTTTTTCGATCATACCCTTTGTACTTGCTTAACCAATTGTTTTAGAGATCTTCATAACTATAATCAAGGATTTTTAGGAGTTCCCTCTTCTCCGATTACAGTTATATGTGTGTCTTAAGTGTTTTCTATCCTTGAAGGTGAAATCACTAGAAGTTAAATGAGTTTCTTGCCTTCAATATTTCATTGGAAAAGTTTGTCTTGAATTATTATCTGTTGTAGTTTGGATCATAGAATTTATGGGTTGCCCTGTCTATTGATTGCCTCTTCATTCTTATGATATTTAAGTCCCTTTGTTTAGAAGTACATATGATAAAGGATTCTCGATTGCCCTTTACCCTACTTTTCATCCTTACTATTGATGTCCATCTCATCACTCCTGGAAACTTGAAGATCCACTATCCAAGTTAGATTTTCCCTATGATGCTCCCCGATCCATTGATGAACTTATTATGAGCTCCATTAGACTCCATTGCCCAATGACTTAGAGATTTCCTTATTCTACCTATGTTTCTTGATCATTATACCCAACCAAAATAATCAAACAAACCTTGTACTTAATAACTAGCCTAAAATCAAACATACAAAGCAAACAAGTTCATATCCTTTGCAAACAAATAGAGAGATCCCTCTCTGAGTCCAGGAAGGCTAGGTCCTAGGACTCCAAAGACTATTTCCATGTTACCCTATCATTTGGTATACCAATATGCTAAATCACAGGACATGAACAAATCACATGATCTTGTTGATGAATCATGAGAGTAGCTGGGAGTTAAATGATTTTTATTATTATTTTCCTTCCCAAATAGTATGCACGATTTATGGGTTTCATCTGAAAAATGTACGATTTATGGATAATCAGACACAAGAATCTGTTATAGAGGACGTTGTTGAGATAACCCATGAATCAATGATCAACATATGTCACCCCACTGTTGAAGACTGGACTCTTGAACTTGATAGGGTATATCAATCTGTTTTGTTTGTATGGTAGGCAGTTTTTGATTTCGAAAATTCCAAATAGGTTTATGTAAGCTTTCATGAGGATTTTTCTCACAGAACATATATTGGAAGGATATTTGATGCTGTAAAGAACAATAGCTAGAGAGGCATAGTAAGAATTTTTGTATGGGAATTAGAAGTTGTGAGTAAGTTCTTTGAACTTTAAAAGAAATTTTAATATTGAACAGTATAAGTATTTTGAGCTGTTACTAAATATAAACCAACAGTTTTTTTCGCCTAAAAAAAAAAGCCCATGATTATGAGATAGAAGATGTTCCAGAAGAACGAGTGGAACATGAGACAAACAATGATGACGATGATGACGATACAGACAGTTATGTTGATGATGACTCTATCAAATGGAGAAATGAAACTACTGAAAAATGTACGATTTATCGATAATCAGACACAAGAAGCTGTTATAGAGGACACTGTTGAGATAATCCATGAATCAATGATCAACATATGTCACCCCACTATTGATGACTCGACTCTTGAACTTGATAGAGGATATCAATATATTTTGTTTGTATGGTAGGCAGATTTTTATTTCGAAAATTCCAAACAAGTTTATGTTTAAGATTTCATGAGGATTTTTCTCATAGAACATATATTGGTAGGATATCTAGATGGAGGATATCAATCTGTTTTGTTTGTATGGTAAGAAATTCTTGATTTCGAAAATGCCAAACAGGTTTATGTTTAAGCTTTCATGAGGATTTTTCTCACAGAACATGTATTGGAAGGATATCTGATGATGTAAAAAATAGTAGCTAGAGAGGCATAGTAACAATTTTTGTATGGGAATTGTAAAAAACTGTTGGTCTATATTTAACAGAGGATTTCATACCTGGAAATTTGCAGACGAAGCTACAATGAGGATGAAGCCGGGAGATCCATGAAGACGTCATGGAAGACGCAGACCACTGGGAAAAAAAAAATTTAAATTAAAATCAAACCAAAAAAAATCAACAAAACAAAATTACAAAAAAAATAGCAACTGCAACTACAAAATCAACAAAAATATTCTCGTCCTCGCGGCGCAACTGAAAATCAACAAAAATCATCTCATCACAGAGCGCAACAGAGCAACAACAACACATAGACACACAAAAGTGCGAGACGGATGTGAATAAGAAACCTATAAAAGTTTGTGGGCCGTTATATTTATAGAATACAAGTTCGGCCGAACTATTTTAAAAGTTCGACCAAACTAATAGTTCGGCCAAACTTTTAGTTTCGTCAAAATTTTGTTTTCAGTTTTCCCATCTCTGGCCAGAAATATATTTTCCCATGCCATCAGTACGCCGTCAATGTAAATGGCAGAATGAGTTCGGCCAAACTAATTTCGAAAGTTCGGCCGAATTATTGAGAAAAAAAAAATTCTGCCCCCGATTCTCACAAAAGTGTAACCCAACTTCGTGGGTTTACCCTAATACTAATGTTGTGTTAGTGTGGTAGTCACACATGCCTATCAAAGAGTACATCTATAATTTCTTATTCTACAATGTACAATGTATGTCAAGTAAAAAATAGGGAAGCAATTAATTGTGCTGAGTAATCTGATGGTTTCCCTAGTCCCTGCCTCTTTTGGTAGTTTTTGGCACGATTAAGGAAATGTGTGTTTGCATTTTATCCTTATTTGAAGTTGGATTTTTTCATATGCCAACATTTCATGTCTCTTCAATATTTTGTGACAGGTATGTGAAGGCAATTTAATTTTAAGTAGGAGAAGACCTATGTTGTAAAAATTTAACTTCAACTAATCCTATATACAAAAAAAAAATTAAAGTGAAAATTGTTTTTAGAAAACATCCAATTGCAGAAGTGGTTTTGTGGAACAACAATTGTGTGAAGTCAGGGATGTGTGCACACTAAAGGTTCTCCCTCGCATACCCCTCGTTTGCACATCCTTTATTCTACACACAAAAAATTTAAAAGCTTATGCATTTGAAAACTTTAAACCTACATACTACCTTTTTTTTTAACTGACGATTTTTTTTTCAGAAAATATCATATCAGGGAAGCATTTGTGTGGAACAACATGTGTATGAAGTCGGGGATGTGTGTGGAATAAATATTCTCTTGCACATATCCCTCTTCCACACATCCTTTATTACACACACTAAAAATATAAATCTTTTTGGCTAATAATTAATAAACAAGCCCCTACTTTATTGGATGAAAATAACATAATTCTCTCCTTAAATAGAAATTTTGGGAAATTTGTTCCATTGTAGATGACTATTTCATTGAATCCATTGTATTTAGTACGAAAAATCCAATAAACTTATTATATGGAGTTATTAAGCGTTTTTTGGTGTGTAAAACACCATTTGTAAAAGACTAATACACATATATTTGTAGAGCTAGTCTATAAAACATGACTGTTATTTTACAACATAATTTGCATAGTGTCAAAGTTTTATTGAGTGTCACTACTAGATTTCATGAAAAATCATTAATCCTTTAGCTCAATCTTTGACTTGAAAAACTATGCACATGTTGACTTAGTTAGACTTGATCATTCATGTTATTTCACATGTTGAATTAGTTAGAACACTTGTGTAAATATTATTAGTAAATAAAAAATATGAGTAAATGGAAAATTTATAGTTTTAAATAACTGAATAAGAAAAATTCATTTTTCCAGAAAAGGTGAATCTATTTCCTTGCAATATTTAAACCAAATGTCATGCAAAATCATGTCATGAGATTATAGTGAAAATAGCCGCCTTCCGTTATACTAAACAAAAAATCTTAAAAATTGTGCCATGACGAACATATCACAAAGTAAAAAGAAATTTCCCATTGGTTAGCATATTCACTTCATGTATTTCATCTCCATTACTAGTGCTAGGAACTTGCGGAATGCATTATATAACAATTCCAAACCAAGATGGTAAAATGGTTGTTACTTGTCATAGGAGTTTTCCCGTCTTTTGTTCTCATGACTTGCGCCCTGTTACTTTTATTGTTAAGGCATAAAAAATTAGCTAGAGTGCTACTGTTGAACACAAATGATTTCAGAAATCACCTAAACTTTATCTCTTCTCGCATATCTTGTTACTTCATAGCTCCTATAATTATGAATGGTACATTACAATACCACGTTGAGAAATTAGTACAACATTGACAAATATTTACACTTCATGTTGGCACCACGTGGCACTTTAGGCACTACCACGTGGCATCCATATTCGCTCAAATCAACATATACAATTTTCACTTGCGAAGAGAACATTTACATTATTCTGATAATCAAAATTGGTTTTCATTAAATATTGATTTAGATTCAATGCGACAAATCTGCAGTATGAATAAAGAAGAACCATTAGCAAAATTTAATATATTTTCACTGGCTTAAGTAGTAAATACACAATCATTTCACCATTTCTTTGGTACATATGCTTATGATTTCGATAGTACTTTTCATTAAGGTCTGAAAAAATGGTTGAAACATGAATCTTCGTTGAACATATGTGGTGGTTAATTTCATTTAAACGTGAGATGACCTAGAATCTACACGTTAAATAGGTCAAAGTTGATTATACTTAATTACCATAGTTATAACACTTAAAGTACATGGATTAATGCTTTAATTGCAGGAATTAACACTATCATTTGCATCAATGCGCCAGTGACATGTGCTTATCAGAGAGGACACTTATAGTTTTCGATTCAACTTAAATGACATGGAAATAAAAAATGTATATCGAGTGTGAAATAGTGCAACAATTAACCGTGTCGAGTAATTTGATGGCTGACCTAGTCCCTGCTTCTTTTGGTAGTTATTGATATGTTGGCATGATTAAGGCAGCGCCGATCAACATTTTTTCCTTATTAGAAACCAACATTTTGTATGTGGCATCACTTCCCATCTCCGCTATCTACTATGATGGGTATGTGAAGGAAAATTAATTTTAAGTTGGAGAAGACCTATGTTGTAAAAAATAACTTTAACTAAATCTATATACAAATTTTTTTTAAAGTGACAAATTCTTTTAGAAAATATCCAATTACGAAAGTAGTTGTGAAAAACAATAGTTGTATAAAGTCGATGAAATGTGCAAAATAAGGTTCTCCTGCACATACCCCTTGTCCACACTTTATTTTTTATACACACTAAAAATTTAAAATCTTATCCATGTGAACACTTCAACTAAACTTATATACAATTTTTTTTAAACTGGGGATTTCTTTTCACAAAATACGCAATTGCGGAAGTAGATGTGTGGAATAACAACTATGAAGTCAGGGATGCATATAGAATAAAGGTTCTCCTACACATACCCTGTTTCACACTTCCTTTATTCCACACACTAAAAATATAAATCCCCTTGGCCAATAATTAATAAAGAAGCCCCTGCTTTATTGGATGAATATAACACAAATATCTCCTTTAATAGAAGGCCCAAGAAATTTTTTCTTTCAATTTAGCTCATAAATTACTAGATTTTTAAACACTGAATGTGAGAGAAAAATATACCCTTTCGTCAAATCCATTGTGGATGGCTAGTTATATGAATATGTTAGGTCCCTATATTACTAGTATAGTCCCTTATTGTTGTTAGTGCAACCCCCTTATTGTTATTATTGTACCCCTGTAACCCCCATATTGTTATTATTGTGCCCTTAAAATATTATTGTTAGGTCGGCTAGGATTACATTGTGGCCCCACTAGGATTACATTGTGGCCCCATGGACTCTTATATATAGAAAGGAGGTTTTTTAATTTGAATCATCCAAGAATTGTTCATTAATGTAATGTATTGGAGGTTTCCCCCTCGAAATGGCTTATTTCTAACGAGTTGATTTCTCTTTTCTGCTATTTTTGGAGCTGGTTTCAAAATATTTGGTATCAGAGCTTTGGATTCTAGGGTTTTGCTGCTCCAAACAGGTCATCGTGGAATTTTCACTATAACTATTTTTCTACGCAGTTTTAGAAGCTGAAATGTTTAGGGTGCAAAGCCGAAATCCTAAGGAACATCATCGCAAAATTTTAGAGCTTGGTTCACAATATTTTTGGAGATATGATCTGTGGAAGTTAGGTCTTTTTGTAGGCTCCTCAATTTAATCTAAACAGGTCATCGTGGCATTCGCGCTATAACTTTTTTTTCTACGAAGGTTCAAAATCTAAAATTTTTAGGGCACGAAGCTAAAATCCTAAGGAAAATCGTCACAAAATTTCAGAGCTTGGTTCATAATATTTTCAGAGACATGATCTTCGGAATGTAGTGCTATTTCAGGCTCCTGAATTTCATCTCAAAGAGGTGATCATGAGAAAAGCTTCATAACACTCTCTCTGAAGATCGACTTGGAGTGTTGTAAAAATTGGCCACAAATAAACAGACTATAGTTTCTTTTATATCAATTTCAGAGCTAAAAGATGAAACAATGACACGTGGAAAGTCATACAAGTTTGATCTACTGAAACAGTCCATAATTAGGTCATTGTGGAAGATTGGACATAACTTTATCTTGAAGAATTCAAATCAGCTCAGACTTGTGGCATTCAAAATAGGATTCAGAAGGCTACCTCAGTGCCAAATCTCAAATATTGAAGAGTTGTAACCACAGAGATAATCCAATTTAAATATTCATCTCTTCAAAAGCAAGAAAAAGGTGTGTATTTTTTTCCAAATTGCATAAGTCTTGTTTGAAGAATCAATTTGAATTGATTCCAAGGGCATATTGTAGAATATATATCAGTATTGGGTTCTAAAAAATGCCTCGTAAAAATAATTCAACACCCATTAAGCCTTCAGAAGGCTCTACTATGACTCATGAAGATGAAGAATTGCAACATGATCTATCAAAATTACAAGAGCAAGTGCACCAAATTTCGCTCTCGCAAAGAGCAACAAAAAATGAAATGGAAGTTTTGAACAAAGGCGTGGAAGTGAAGATGGATGGTTTGAAGAATAATATGGATGGTGTGAAGAAAGGCGTGGAATCTAAGATAGATGGCATGGAAGCTAGCATGGAATCTAAGATGGATGACATGGAAGCTAAGATCGATGAAAAAATGAAAGACAACATGGAAAACATGAAGGATGCTCTAAAAGCAGACATGGAAGGTTTGACAAAGTTGATATAAGAAATGTTTCCTAATCGTGAAAAGATAGTAGAGGAAACTCATGATGAGAACAAAATAAATGTTAATTGTGACTTCATAAACTCTAATGTTGGCGGGAAGAACCACCATATTCCAAAAATGGATATGAGGAAGTTTGATGGAAAGGATCCTGTAACATGGATACTACAGATGGAACAATATTTTGATCTCCATAATGTGCAAAACACACAAAAGGTACTCATTGCAACTTTACATTTAGAACAAAATACATTTGTATGGTATCGATGGCTTTTCTCCCGTAAAAAAATTGTCACTTGGTCAATTTTTACGGAGGAAATGATAGCACATTATGAGGATACAAAGAGCAACTCCTTCTTTAGCCAATTGATAAATCTCAAACAAAAGGGTTTAGTGGGGCAACACATTGAGGACTTCCAAAAATTGAATATAAGGGTAACTGATATTCCAGAGGAACACAGGATTGATCTCTTCATAGGTACTTTAAAGGATAGCATCCAACATGAAGTTCGCGTTTTGGAACCTGATTCATTGGAGAAGGCATTCAGGTTGGCAAGAAAAATTGAATGTAAAATTATGGCGACAAGGAAGCCTACCACTCACTTCTATAAAGAGGGAAGTGTTGCTACTCCTAGATTTCCACAACCTACAAGGTTGACACCACAACAATTGGAAGAAAAAGAGAAAAAGGGCTTTGCTACAGTTGTGATAGAAAATACACTAAAGGTCATAAGTGTGCTGAGAAGAAATTATTTTACATAGATTGTGAAGAGGAAGAAGAAAATGAACAAGAAGAGGATATACACCAGGAACTAGCCATAGAAGGGGAAGAAATGAATCCGACCATATCGTGTAATGCACTGGAAGGAATTACCACTCCTCAGACTCTCAAGATAGAAAGACATATCAAGAAGAAAAAGGTAATAGTGTTGATTGATTCAGGTAGCACCCATAATTTTATTCATTGTAAGGTAGCCAAGGAATTAAATTGTTTCCTATACCCAGCACCAGAATGTCAAGTGATGGTTGTAAATGGAGGAACTATAAATTTCTCTGGAAAATGCCATAATATCAAGCTAACCATGGGGGAATATGTATTGACTAGTCCAATGCTTGCCATTCCTATGGGAGGTGCCGATGTTGTACTAGGAGTACAATGGTTACAATCTTTGGGGACGGTAGCTTTTAATTTTCAAGAACTTTTCTTGAAATTTTTTTCAGAAGGAAAGGAAGTCGAATTACGGGGTATTGCAGGGAAGCTAGGAAAGATAATAAGCTCTAATGTCATGACAAAGCTTCTAAAGAAAGAACAATGAAGTGTAATTGCACAATTATGCTCACTAGAAGTTCCAACATCAAAATAATATATTTCTGCAGATCTCCAACAAGTCTTGGACAATCATTCCAAGGTGTTTGAAACTCCCAAATGACTCCCACCTATTCGTGATCATGATCATGCTATTCATTTGATTCCAAGAAGTGTTCCTCAAAAATCAGGCCTTATAGATATCCTTATTTCCAAAAGAGCGAAATTGAACGTATGGTTGCAGAAATGTTAGAGATGGGTATAATTCAACCTAGTCAAAGTTCTTTCTCTGCTCCTGTAGTATTGGTACACAAGAAGGATGGATCATGGCACATGTGTCCGGATTACAGGGAGATCAATAAGCTCACCATTAAAGATAAATTTTCCATTCCTGTGATTGATGAATTATTGGATGAATTACATGGAGCAATTTATTTTACCAAGTTGGATCTTCATTCAGGATATCATCGAATTAGAATGAAGACTAAAGATATTCCAAAAACAGCATTTCGAACTCATGAGGTCATTATGAATTTTTGGTCATGCCTTTTGGCCTTACCAATGCACCTTCTACATTTCAAGGGTTGATGAATTCCATTTTCAAACCCTTCCTTACAAAATTTGTGCTAGTATTTTTTGATGATATACTAATCTACAACAGGTCTTGGAAGGATCATGTTCAACATGTTGACAGGGTGCTCAAACTATTGTAGGAGAAACAATTATATGCAAAAACATCTAAATGTTTCTTTGGAGTACAAGAGGTGGAATATCCGGGTCATATTGTATCTCACGAGGGTGTTAAGGTAGACCCTAAAAAAATTAAAGCCATTAAGGAATGGAAAGTCCCCACAACCATAAAGCAGTTGCGAGGATTTCTCGGGTTAACAGGGTATTATCGCAAGTTTGTTAAGAATTATGGGAGAATAGCAGCACCTCTAACAACATTATTGAAGAAAGATGTATTTTCATGGACTCCTGAAGCAACTAAGGCCTTTGAACATCTTAAAGAGGCAATGTGCCTAGCACCGGTCTTAGCTACGCCAGACTTCACAAAAACCTTTATTGTGGAATGTGATGCCTCAGGAAATGGAATTGGTGCAGTTTTAATGCAGGAAGGAAGACCCATTGCTTTGGAAAGTCGTCCAATCAAAGGAAAGTATTTACAGAAACCTATTTATGAGAAGGAAATGTTAGAAATACTACATGCACTAAAGAAATGGCGAACTTACCTAATGGGAAGACACTTCAAGGTAAAAACTGATCATGATAGTCTTAAACACTTTTTTGGAACAAAGACTATCTTCAGAAGAGCAGCAAAAATGGGTCACAAAGATGTTGGGTTATGACTTTGAAATAATCTACAAAAAAGGAAAGCTTAATGTTGTTGCAGTTGCACTCTCAAGAAAGAATGAAGAGGTGGAAGCATTGCTTTGTGCCATTTCTATTATCCAACCAGATTGGATAACTGAAGCAAGAGATGAATGGAAGAAGTACAAAGATGTATGGATACTCATTCAAAAGTTGCAGCAAGATCCTAGTACATCTGATACATTTAGTTGGAAAAATGATTCCTTATGGTACAAAGATCGTTTATATATTTGTAAGAATTCCCAACTAAAACAAAAGATTCTTCTGGAATTGCACACTTCTCCTTTAGGAGGACACTCAGGATTTTTAAAAACTTACCACAGGGTGAAGAAAGAATTTTTTTGGGATGGCCTTTAATCTGATATTCAAAAGTTTGTGGCGGAATGTTTGGTTTGCCAGCAGAATAAAGTGGAAACAATTAAGACCCCGGGACTTCTACAACCTTTATCCATTCCAAGTCAACGTTGGGAGGAGATTTCAATGGATTTTATCACAAGTTTACCTAAGTCCAAAGGAAAGAGTGTCATCATGGTGGTAGTTGATAGACTTACCAAGTATGCACACTTTTCTGCATTATCTCATCCATTTAAAGCAAGTACAATTGCTACTACATTTATGGACACAATTCAAAAGCTACATGGAAGCCCAAGGGTTATTGTGAGCGACAGAGATCCCATTTTTACTGGAAATTTTTGGACGGAGTTATTTTCTTGTTTGGGTACTCAATTAGCTCATACCTCATCTTATCATCCTCAATCTGATGGTCAAACTGAGATCGTAAATAAATGTTTGGAAGGATATCTTCGTTGTTTTGTATCTGATAAACAAACACAATGGGTCAAGTGGTTACCTCTTGCTGAATGGCGGTATAACACTTCCTTCCATACCGCAGCAAAAATGACCCCATTTATGGCACTTTATGGATATCATCCACCATCCATCACATCATCTTTAAGGGAAAATTCGAAGGTTCAAGCAGTGGAAGATCACATCGAGCATCAGCAAGAAGTTCTCCAACTCTTAAAGGATAACTTGAATTTGGCACAAAATCGAATGAAACAACAGGTAGATCAACATCGTAGCGAGAAAAGTTTTGATGTAGGAGATTGGGTATTTTTACGGCTACAACCATACAAACAAATGTCCCTCAAGCAAGATAAGAAGGATAATAAATTATCGCCAAAGTACTATGGTCCTTACAAGGTGTTGCAAAAGATTGGTACTATGGCATACAAATTGGAGCTTCCTGCTTCTTCACGAGTGCATCTAGTTTTCCATGTTTCATGCTTAAAGAAGGATATAGGTGAAAATCTTCCAGTTCAAACAATATTGCCAAAACTTTATGAGGAAGGAAAAATCATATTGGAACTTGAAGCGGTCACAGAAACAAGAACTCAACATCTACAGAATCGATCAATTTCAGAGTATCTCATCAAGTGGAAGAACTTACCCACTGAAGATTCTACATGGGAGGATGAGAATTTTATACAGAAGCACCCATAGCTACTCAAAAGTTGAGGACAACACTTTTTTGAAGGAGAGGGGCATGATAGGTCCCTATATTACTAGTGTAGTCCCTTATTGTTTTTAGTGTAACCCCCTTATTGTTATTATTGTACCCCTGTAACACCCATATTGTTATTATTGTGCCCTTAAATTATTATTGTCAGGTTGGCTAGGATTACATTGTGGCCCCATGGACTCCTATATATAGAAAGGAGGTTTTGTAATTTGAATCATCCAAGAATTGTTCATTCATGTAATGTATTTGAGGTTGCCCCCTCGAAGTGGCTTATTTCTAAGGCATTGATATCTCTTTTCTTCTATTTTTGGAGCTGGCTTCACAACAGAATCCATTGTATTTAGTACGAAAATCCAATAATATGGAAAAATAATGGGCTCATGATTGATTCCATTGTGGATGACTATTTTGTTGAATCCATTGCATTCAAAATGGAAATCCAATAAAATTATTATACAGTGGTATTAAGCATTTTTTGGTGTGTAAGACATCATTTGTAAACGAATCATACAAATATATATTTGTAGAGCTAGTATATAAAATATGATTGTTATTTTACAACAAAATTTGCATAGTGTGAAAGTTTTGTTGTTATTTTTTTTAAATTGATGAGTTAAATGTTTTAAGAATGCATTTGTTTTCTCGATTCCAGAAAATTGCATTAAATAGATTTTAATACTTTTCCTAAAAGAGTGAACAAGTATCACTTGTTTTCAATTGTACAGGTTCATTAGAAACGGAAAGCAAATACTTCCACAAAGAAAATTTACATTAGTCTGATAATCCAAATTGGCATATTGGACAAAAAAAACAATTATGCTCAATTAATTAAATATTGATTTAAATTTTTCCCTTTTGGATGAAGAAAAGTATTACACAACCAAGTTTTAATTTAGAGAATTTATGTCCCATTAACATGAAAAAAGTATAAGTCATATAAATTTTTTGGACTATTCTATTATGTGTTTCAAGAAAGTATTTTTTTTACTAATTCGAGAGAACTGCAATAAGTTGATTTTAGTACATTTTGAATTTCAAAATTGGCTAAGAAGGTTAAAAATTTTGCTAAGCATTTCTTTTTTGATCAACAATGCTTCCTATAAGTTGGGGCTCCTCCTTATTGTGTCGGGGATTCTCCCAATTGTGCTGCCATAATGGAGGCTTGTCTGTTCCATTCGTGGTTTGAAACAACTCTTCTACTTGATTTCTTATGGCGCCCAGTTCATCTTCGAACCACATAAGATATTGACTCACTACATATAACTCTTCCTCCATGCTTCTACCATTTCCCCCTTGAGCCATTTCTCCTACTTTACTATTTCTATAATAATAGCTATACCAGTTTACTCCCGGAAAAAATAATAGAAACTAGTTCTCTTAGGCTACTCCAATAGAAAATTAATAAGGAAAATAATATCAATATTGTGTTGGCGAACTAACTGTATTGGAAATTGTTTTCATACTGTGATTTTAAAGTTTTTGGTATGGGATGTTAGGTGTTTTTAAATATGTGGTACTAGGATCTAATTTGGTCGCATATATTTGACATATAGTTCATGAAACTTATTTCTTAGCAATTTATCAATGGATAGATTTGCAGGATCTATCCATGTTACATCTACATTTAAATTGGATTTCAAAATCCGAACAAAGTTTTGTTTTAAAGAAATTTTGTTTTAAAACAAAAGAAACCTCAGAATGCACTCTATAGGAAAAAGAGTATTTACAACAATAATACAAAAAAAGAATAAAGAAAAAGAGAAAAACATACATGTGATAAACCATACCACCACAACATTTTCCACTTTGACAAAAAACTAGACAAAGTGCTTGCCTACAACTTTTAGAGATGAATTTATATCTAACATACCTACCTATAGTGTGTGAGAAGCCATAAGCTAGCTAAACCAAAATTTCACATTAAATCTCTAAAAGGACATTCATTGTTATCCATCTTGATGGTATTCATTTTCCACTAATCCCAATCAATCCATCTAGTATTGAATTTCTTGATCTATAATTAGACAGGATTGTTTCGATATCGGTTACTAAAAACCACACCCAAGCTTCTTAAATTCCTACTTGAGAGGTTCCTATACATATGATTATGGTTCATGATGTTAGAGTATACACAGTAGAAACTAAATCATTCACAAACACAGCATTAACAATAGAGACAGAATTTAACATGGTTCACCCGACCAATCTGGGCTACATCCACCAAACAGAGGTATCGACTTTCTTATTATTCAACAGGAGATTACAACAACATATTTCTCACATCTGAACTTCCTCTTCCTCATCCCTCATATATCTTTTTCCTCTATGGGCTTTACAATTTATAGATGTAGAAGAAAAATGAATATTAAATTCAATTCCATCCTATCACAAGAAAATAGGATTGATATCTCATCTTCAGGATTTGATGCCTTCAGATTTGGAACAAATCCTATTGTTGGCATTATCCATGAGATTTTAGCCAAATTAATATACAAAAACTCAACAATCTCCACCTTGAAAACAATTAACCTGATACCTTGTTTCTTTATTATATCCATTTTTTTTGCAAGCCAAGAGAAGCCAGACACCATCGCAGCTTCTCTAATAAAACCAGTTTCGTGAACATGTCTGCACAGTTTTCCTTTGTATGCACTTTTTCAAGAGAGACTCCTCATTCAGTGATAAACTTTCTTACAAAATGGTACTTTATAGGTATATGCTTTTATTTACTATGATAGGCTTGATTTTTAGCCAAATTAATTGCACTTTGACTATCAAAAAATAACTTTATGTTGTCTTGCAACCTACCAAACTCACCAAACAAACATTTCAACCAAACTACTTCTTTGCAAGCATGTGAAGCAGTTATGTATTCTGCTTCTATAGTGGATAAAGCAACAATGTTTCGTAGCTTTGACATCCAGCTAATAGCTCCACCTTCAAGAGTAAAGACATATCCTGAAGTTGACCTTCTCTTATCCAAATCACCTGCAAAATCGGAATCAATATATCCACAAACAAATTCACTACTTCTGTTATAAGTGATACAATAATCACTTGTGCCTCTCAAATACCGAAGCACCCATTTCGTTGCTGCCTAGTGTTCTTTCCCTGGATTTTCCATATACCTACTGACAACTCCAACTGCATGTGAAATATTTGGTTGTGTACAAACCATCACATACATCAAACTTCCTACTACATTGGCATATGATATTCGAGACATATATTCCTTTTCTTCATTTGTATTAGGACATAAACTTGAAGAAAGCTTAAAATGGGAAGCTAAAGGGACTGAAACTGGCTTCACATTATTCATACCAAACCTTAAGAGTATTTTCTCAAGATACTTCTGTTGTGATAACCACAGCTTACCATTGCTCCTGTCTCTGAAAATCTCCATGCCCAAAATTTGTCTTGCTACTCCTAGATATTTCATATCAAATGTCCTAGCCATCTAAGCCTTTAACCTGTTGATCTCACTTATGCTTTTTCTTGCTAAAATCATATCGTCAACATATAATACTAAGATAATGAATATGTCATTACTTAATTTCTTAAAGTAAACACAATGATCATATTCACTTCTTATATAATTTTGGCTCATCATGAAAGAATCAAATTTCTTGTACCATTGTCTCGGCGACTGCTTCAAACCATAAAATGATTTCTTGAGCCTGTAGACAAATTTATTGTTGCGATTTTGAAAAAACCCTTCAGGTTGTTCCATATAAATCTCTTCATCTAAATCTCCATGTAAGAATGTAGTAATTCTAAATCAAGTAATGAAACTAATGCAAACACAACCCGAATTGAAACAATTTTAACAACTGGTGAAAATATCTCATGAAATTCAATTCCTGCTTTCTGAGAAAAAACTTTTGCAACCAGCCTCGCTTTGTACCTGTCTTCTTTATCATCAACACCCATTTTCAATTTGTAAACCCATTTACATCCTACAGTTTTTCTGTCATTGGGAAGTTCTACGAGGTCCCATGTGGCATTCTTATCTAATGCCTTCATCTCATCCTTCATAGCTTCTTTCCACTTATCACTGTTAGAACCTTCTACAGCTTCCTAATAGCATAAAGGTTCATCATCATTAGTGGTTAAAGCAACTGAAGTAACATAATCATCATACCTTTTAGGAGGATGTCTGATTCTCGTGGACCTTCTTAAAGATGTTTCTGGTTCTTCCACAATTTGCTGATTATTATCTGTAGGAACTTCTTCATGATCTTCATCTAAAACTTGTTCATCTTTACTATCTTCAGAATTTGAACTGGTTTCAAACTGAATATGTTGAAACTTAGGTACATTTTCTTGTTTCAATTTAATATCTACATCTGGATTATCGAGTGAAGATTCATTGAATTTAACATCTTTGTTAATGATGATCTTGTGAGTAGTAGGATCCCACAACCTGTATCCCTTAATCCCATCACCATATCCAACAAAGATATATATTTTTGATTTAGGATCTAATTTAGAACGTTGATGTTTCGGAATTAGAGCATATGCATCACAACCAAAAACTTTCAGTTTAGAATAATCACAAGGATGACCTTTCCATACCTCTTGAGGAATTTTTCATCCTATTGCAGTTGATGGTGATCGATTTATCAAATAGCAAGCCATAGATATTTCTTCTGTCCATAATTTCTTCTGCAAATTGGCATTACTAAGCATACTTCTTGCTCTTTCTAAGAGAGTCATGTTCATGCGTTCAGAAACTCCATTTTACTGAGGAGTATAAGCAGTAGTTCTATGTCTTTCGATCCCATCTTCCTTGCAATAGATATCAAATTCCTTTGAAGTAAACTCACCACCATTGTCAATTTTTAAACATTTAATGGTTCTTCCAGTGATGTTTTCTACTAATGCTCTAAACTGCTTGAAAACTGTGAATACATCAGACTTTCTTTTTAACATGTAGACCCATACTTTCCTAGAGAAATCATCTATAAAAGATACAAAATATGATGATCCTCCATATGAGGTTGTAGGAGATGGACCCCAAACATCAGAATGGATATAATCAAGGATTCCTTTACTAGTATGTTTTCCAGTTTTAAATTTCTACTTGCTTTGTTTCCCATATATACAATTTTTGTAGAAATCTAACTTAAAAGACTTTAAACTAGGAAGTAACATACAATCAGATAAGATTTTTAATCCTCTTTCGCTCATATGGCCCAACTGTTGATGCCATAGTCGAACAGAATCACTGTCGTTTTCATATACAGTTGAAACATGATCTGACTCTGTTCTTCCTTCTAACTGAAAAAGATTTCCAACCTTATTTTCTTTCATTACTAATAATATTCGTTTGTAAATTTTCATTACTCCACCTTGAATACAAATTTTACATCCATTTGTGTCTAACACTCCTAGAGAAATAAGATTTTTTCTGAGTTCAAGCACATGTCTTACATCAGTTAAGATTTTGATTGTCCCATCAAAAATTTTAATATGGATGCTTCCAATTCCCACAACATTACATGAGACATCATTGCCCATGTAAACTACTCCATCATTGATTGAGTTATAAGATTTAAACCACTGTTTATGGATTCACATGTGATTGGACGCACTAGAATCTAATAGTCAATGTTGATCATGATTTGAAAAATTAACTGATAAAACTTCATCACTTATACCTGAACCAGATGTCAAACCTATATCTGTCGTGTTTGCTTCTTTATTTTTTGTTGAAGAGTCTCCTTTGGATGTTTTCTGTCTCTTCCAACAGTCCTTCTTCAAATTTCCCGATTTGCCGCAAAACCAGCATTTTAGCTTACTCTTCTTCCCTTTCGATTTTGACCGAGAGTTGTTTAGCTTACTGAAACGTCTTTCTTTAGATCGACCTCTAACCATCATTGCTTCTGATGTAGAGGTTTCTAAATTTGAAATTTTTCTAGTTTCTTAAGATAGCATAGCTCCAACAACATCATCAAATTCAAGGGTTTCTAATGAACTAAGACTTATAGAAGTAACAAAATGATCCCATGACTCAGGTAGAGAACATAATAAAGTTACAGCTTCATCTTCTGAATCAAATTTTACTTCTATGCTATCTAACTGCACCAAGAGAGTATTAAAAGTATTCAAATGATCGGTTATTGTTGTACCTTCCTTCATGCGCAAGCTGTACAACTTTCTTTTCAGAAGAATCCTGTTGGTTAAGGATTTAGTCATGTACAGTTTTTCTAGCTTTGTCCATAGTCCAGCGGTTGTTTTCTCTGACACGATGTTAAATAAAACATCATCCGCTAAACACAATAATATTCCGCTCAGTGCTCTGTCATCGCTGTCACTCCATTCGTCATCTATCATGGCGAAAGGTTGTTTGGATTTTCCCAAAAGTTCCTTCACCACACCTTGTTGTACGAGTAAATCGTGCATCTTGACTTTCCAGATTTTGAAGTTATTCCTCGTATTAAAATTCTCAATCTCAAACCCAGCACTTTGAGTTTTTGACATATTCAATTTAACTCCTTCTCACACAGCACTATGATTAATATTACACGCATAAATTTGCAATGGATCAAATTCAAATCTGAATATCGGAAATTTTTTTTGTTTTTGAAAAAAAAAATTCTAGCTGCAACTTATCTTAGGATGTAGAGCAAAAATAAATAAAATTTAATTCACTCAATTCCTCTGCGGCAGAAGTCACTTAAACAGCCTGAGAACCATTATAGCTTTATAGAATTCAGTTTCAGTTCATAAAAGCGGTACCCCCAGTTACACCAAATGCAATGCGTTTCAACACCAATTCACTGAAAAATAAAGAGATGGAGAATTACAAGGCTTCCATTCTTTCGATTCAATGCATGACCACAGCTTGAAGGTTTCTCTAGGTTTTCATGCCCAGAACTACAACAACGACCATCCCATGGTCTACACGCAGTCATGGGTCACAGACGTCTCCGCACAAGATGTTTGCCAGTTTTCAACGCCAGAACAACGTGGATGCAGAGCGTTGAACCAACCGATGACAACACGCAGAGCTTTGACTCCTCCCCGCTCGCTCACCGCACCACGGCAGATTCTGCTGCCTACAAGCTCACTAGCACCTATGCCATGACCTCCTCAGCAGTTCTGGCTTCGCTTGGCAGCACTCCTCTCAAGTTACGCAGGCTCCGATACCAATTGTTAGAGTATGCACATCATAAATTAAATAAATTCACACACAACAAATAGCAGAAAATAGAGACAGAATTTAATGTGGTTCACCCAACCAATCTGGGCTACATCCACCAAAAAGAGGTATCGGCTTTCTTATTATTCAACAGGAGATTACAACAACAGATTTCTCACATCTGCACTTCCTCCTCCTCATCCCTCATACATCTTTTGCCTCTATGGGCTTTACAATTTATAGATGTAGAAGAAAACTGAATATTAAATTCAATTCCATCCTATCACAAGAAAATAGGATTGATATCTCATCTTCAGGATTTGATGCCTTCGGATTTGGAACAAATCCTATTGTTGGAATTATCCATGAGATTTTAGCCAAATTAATATGCAAAATCTCAACACATGATTGTTTCATTTGGCACGGTTTGGAGATCGATATCAACATAGTCTCGAAAATATTAGATTATGAATCAGAAAGTCAAGTAAATTAATATACATGATGACATCAGTGATGAGGTAGATGTCTGATAGTGAACCATTGGATCTCATCAGACATGGAGGGAAATTCTATTTTCCATATTATTTCGTGCTTGATGTGACATCTAGGCCACAAATTGCAAGAAATCTATACCATTGTATCTCATCGGGCATAGGAGGTAGTGTTAACCCACTAGCAGGTTGAAGTCTGATGGGAAATTGTGGCCATTAATTGTGATTAACCATGGTCGTTAGATTTCATCGAGAGTGCATGTTGTGATCCGATACAAATGAAATCTGTTACATTGTAATAATATGAGTTGTCGCATATCATTGTATTGAAGTACAACATAAGCCAAGTGTTTTGGTATAAAAATATAACATTAAATCAATTATTATTTTCTTGTCAATTTATTTTATTATTAATGTTTTCTATTACTTTTTAATTAAATGTGATACCTAGTTTATTATAAAGGATCATTTAAATGCATTCATAATTTACCATGAAATGCAATGTTGTTTCATGCACACAAAAAATTAGAGAAATGCTTATAAGACTAGACAAGCCTATGTTCAACATTTTCATTTCCTTTAGTGGGCTTTATATATTGGAATGAGACCTTTGGCTACCATACGAGAAATTGAGTACTTATTTTAATAGGATATTATTGAGTCCCCTTAATTTTTTGCTTTTTGTCTTTCATTGGTTGAGGCTTATCATGCCAAAGCTACGTGAAAGTAAAATGTTTAAAAAAAAATTTACAAGTCTTAATTTTCACTAAAAGTGGACCTTTTATTCCAATCGATTTGTAGTTTTTGTAAAAAATTACAAAACAACGATGTGTTGCAAAATCAATAAACATAGGATTTGATACATTAAAATAGAAACTTCCTCCACAGTCCAAATTTGAGCTTGCACCTGTGTACTTTTCCTAAATTATGCTGAAGTAATTGAGTAATTCACAGTATTAGATTAGAAATTCACTCCCATTTTGGCCCATTTGGATAGGTAAATGATATCAGTTTCCTATAAACTAAATCCAAATAAGCCTTACTTTTGATAATTTGGATTAATAGGAAAAAGTGATCTCACCTCATAATGAATGTGAAATTAGTTTGTGATCTTTTCCAAAATCCGCTCACCCTTCAAAGATCTTGGCATTTCAAAGAATTTATCATCATTTGTGCCATACCTAATTAACATTTTTTTATAATTTAAAGCTATTAATTTTCCATTTGAGTCCCAACAAGAAGGCATACCCATTTCTCTTAAAACAGTAAACCTACTATTGAATGAATCAATTCCTTTTGAGCCAACCTACACGTCTCCTACACTTGCTAGATAAAATTTATTTTTATGATAAAATAATTGAATTCAAATTCCCAACTAGTTCTATCATGAATCCCTAATAATTTCAACTACTCTTCACCTCTGGAATTCAAAAAATTAATCACTCTTTTCACAATTGATGGTTTATTTCCTAATTCTCTCCCAATCTACTCTCTTTCCTTTCTTGCAATTTTCAATAAATTTGTTGCATTACCAATTACTACAGTTTATTCCCATAAATTTAAAATATACTTAACAACATATGTTTATAATATTCTTCTCATTTCTATTAATGGGTGTGTGCCAACTAATTTTTTCTTATACCAGTCAATTTGACTTTGCAATGAAGCTTTTTTCTTAAGTTCATCGACAAGAATATTACATTTATTTTCCAACTCCTCATTGGATAGTCTCAATTCCTTCTTCAAATTTTCAATTCTCATCCTTTAAACTGAGTGATGACATTGATTCTGCTAATTTTTCTGAAGGATCTCCCTCTTTTAGTGTTGTTTATGATTTTATTATTGTACATTTATGTTCTTCCCTTTCCTTTAACATGCATTTAGTTTAAACTTCCAACTCTTCCAATTGCTTATTTAGTTCAATAATTAATGAAAGTAATTATTCCTTCTCTTTTTTCATTTCTTCTAATTTTGGAGTTTGGACATGGTTCAGAGTTCGCATATTAAACTTCTTCCTCAACACTTGGATATCCTTTTCCCTAGACTTTATCAACTCCTGAGTTGAGGTTAAGTCATTTGGATATGCTCCTATATTGCTAATAATGTTATCTAAATTATCAATTTTCATCTATTTAGTTCTCATAGAAATATTCTCATATTTAAGCTGATTATTTACCTTAGTTTTCAAATTTCCAAGTCTAGCAACACTTGCAACTAAGCTTGATAGACTTCCACATAACATTTCCCTAGTTTGTATGTGAAGATCCATCTGATCAATCACATGGATATGTTTTAGTCAATTGTAAGCTTGGAAGCTTTGTAATCATTTGTAGTCTTCATCATCTAGGATGTTGGCTCTAATAATACTATTTGGAGTTGACCCTTCTAATAATATAGGGATGATAACAATATACTTTGTGAAATTGTTCCCTGATTCCAAAACTCTTTGTAGGTTTCTTGTCTTAATTTAGCTTTTTTATTCTTGATTTACATGAATTGAGAGAATATTATTTCCTTCTTGGGAGAAGTAGTAGATGAATTACTAGATAATGATATTCCAGATCCTAGAGCAGCTGAAGATAACAATTATAGATTTACAATAGATTTGCTTGATGTGACCTGCATGACTAAAACTACTTGCTCTTATATTTTGTCTCTTTTGCACTCTAAATTTGGTACTATATGACCTAGAAGTTGATTTTTCAATGTCCAAATATGCCCTTTTTAATGCCTTCTCTCTTTGTTGAGGGGTTTACAACATACCTATCTTTCATGTCTAATGTGTTATAAAATCTTTTTGTACAACTGGTGAAGGATCCTTCTCCCAAATCTCTTTATTATCATAATGTTCCACCTAAACTTTGGCACATGCTTATAACAAGCCACTTTATGTTCAACACTTTTACTTTAAATAATCCCATAAGGGTGATAGTGCCAAACCTCTCCCCGCGTAGACTTCATTTCCTGAAGCATGGTTTCAACTTCTACAGTAGCTACTCTAGTATTTACCACAAATGGCCCAACCTTCGATTTTAATTTAAAAAGAACAAGATGTTTTCTAGCCAAAAAATGAATTTGATCTACATTTAATCATTTCATGATAAATTCTAGGCAAAAAATTCTAATAGGAAGGAAAATTGAGAGTCTATCAGGTGTCAATTCACTGTTATATAATCTAATCTTAGTATATTTGTTATACATATACCAATCTCCCATTCTAATTTCATCGCTCAACTATAAAATTATATTTATCTCATGGAATATTCTTGGTGGCAATATATCATAGATGAGTTTAAAATAAACTAATGAAAACTTGTTAGAAAAGTTTTAGAACGAAAACTCCTAAGAATTCTTTATCGACATCGAGGTCCATTGAATAATTGAAATAAAATTTCCACTGAAATCCTATTTTGCAATTGTATACCAAAAAACTTGAAATGAAAAAATACTGGTACCTAAAAGACTTGGTGACCTTGTAAATTTTCAATTGATAATTAAAAACATCAGATAGGTACTAATTGTAGTCAAGTTTGACAAATGATTTCTTAACAACTAAAACTAGAAGATAAAAGGCCTAGTATGACTTCATTCACTATATGTTCATGTTCATGTCCTAGCAAACAAAAAATAATTTAAATGATATGTCTAGTTGTATCTAAGAAAATATTTGAAGAATATGGTAGATTTTTCTGGTAATAAAAAGGATGAAATAACTATATATTTTTCCTCCAAGATTAATTCATAATACAATTGCCTCAGGAATTCTTCACTTAAAGGTATGGCCTCATTAGGCATTATAAGATTTAGCATTTACAAAATAGATTCACGGTTAATAAAGAACAACACAGACCTAGTCTTTGACACTATTGCCTATTTTATTGGGTGATATCTTTTGGAACACAAGGTGACAAACTCGGGAAATGGGTGAGTCTGGGCATTGATAAATTGGGCAAAGTAAGACTCCCCCACTAATGATACATGTTGCAAATATTTAAAACAATGGTATGTCTAGGTTAGAAGCTCATACAAATCAAATTCACAATGATTTTCATGAGTTTTGGTCTCTTGGTTAATCAAAGGAAACTTGTCAAAGTTAACAGAGGGTTTAGGTGAGGTTTTAACAACTTTTCCCTTCATATATACAATTTACAAATTGAAATGAAATGGAAATATGAAAATAGGATTACTGGTTAGCAACTTTGACATAGAAATTTTAAATAACAATAAGTGCCAATCCTATAACCCTCTCCGTGGTTTCAATAGTAAAAATGAACTCACAATATTATTTTATCAAAACATATATTTCAAATAAGGACAAAGTTAAGCTCCCCCTTCTCCCCGCTCTTTTGGCAAGCCCCAACATATCTTCAAATATGTATGATTTTTAACGAAATGACAAAGGCAGATATCTTTATTTAATTTAATAGAAGCATTCACATCTCATAATAAGAGTGGAGTGCATCTGATGAAAAGAGAGAGCCAAAAAAGTCCCATATATCTCGATCATGTACACCACTTCTTCTGTACAAGAACAACTCCACACAATTTCTTTTTTCACACATTTCCTTTCTCGTAAGATTTTTGAATCAACATTATCAATTGTTTCTATGCCACTTCTTGCTATTACAAAGATTTTACAATATAATATTTATTATTGTGTGATGGTTTGTTGCACCTAAAAAATTATGTTTATTGCTCCATAATTTATATGTTATGTTACATTTTCCATGTTTTTGGATGCATGGAGTCTATAAAAACGTTTTGTAGTTAGGTCATTGTGTTATACCATATTTTATTGTGCAGTGTAATTTCTTGCATTGTCTTATCGTTTATCAAATTTCCAAACTATGTGATTGGTAGAAAAAAATAGGAATCAATTTACCTCCGCAAATTGTTAATTTTTGCATAGAATTTACTTTGCACATGCGGTGAATCCACATAATCTATAACTACATACATCCTCTTGTCACACAAGTAGTCTTGGAAATATTTCTGAGTGGAATTTATCAAATTTAATAATTTATTCTAATTAGATAGTTAGCATCAATTTCAACTAATTTTTTTTTTTTCGGTTCTATGTTTGTGCTACATTTATCTAAGAATTAGGGAATTTACCGTCACACTGATACAATTAAATATGTTGGTCGATGGATGAAAAAAAACATTTTTATATTGTAAATATAGAGCTCAGAAAAGGTTTAAAGGATGGAAGTATGTGCATATAACAAGAAGGGATGAGGATTTATAATTTTAGTGTGTGCAATAAAGGATCTGTAGAAGAGGGGTATGTGTGGGATAACCTTTAATCCGCACACATCCTCTACTTCATACACTTGTCGTTTCGTAATGTATTTCAAATAAGGACAAAATGTGCCACCCTCTCCCCTACCTCCTATTTTGACGGGCCCAACATATGTATGGATATGTTCAATTTTTAATGCAAGGAACAAGATGGAGATATTTACGTCATTTAGCATAATCATTAATGTCTCATAATGGGAGAAAAGTTTGTATAACGAAAAGGTGGGGATGAAAAATTCCTATGACAAGAAACATGGAATTTATTGTCATGTTGATGGGAATTAAATATGTTCGTCAATGGATGGAAGAAGCAATTTTTACATTGTAAAGTTGGAGAAGGAGAAGTGTTTGCAATATGGATGTGTGAAAGAGGGGTATGTGTAGGAGAACCTTTATTCCACACAGATCCCCGACTTCATACACTTTTTGTTCTACATTGTATTTCAAATAAGGACAATATGCAGCTCCCCCTTCCCCCCAACCCCTCCTTTTTTTTCGTGCCCAACATATCTCCAGATATGTACACTTTTTAACGCAAGGAACATGCAGATATTTAGGTCATTTAAAATAAGTGGGCCACGTCTCGTAATGAGAGCAGAGAGAATCTAACGAAAAGGGAAGGATGGAAAATTCCTAAGACAAGAAACAAAGAATTTACTATCATACTAATGAGTAAATATGGTTGATGATGGATGATATAAGCAATTTTTACATTGTAAAGCTGGAGAACGAGAATTGTGTGCAGTAAAGGATGTGCGGAAGAGGTTTATGTGTGGGAGAAGATTTATTCCGCACAAATCCTTTACTTCATACAATTTTTTTTCTGTACAACTACTTCTACAAAAAAACAATTATGACTTTAAAAAAAATTTGTATATAGTTTTTGAATAAGGAATAAATGTAGGCTCTGCATTGCCAACATACTAATAACTACCAAAAGAGAAAGACTATGTTGCTTTGCAACTATCCCACTTGTTAGATATATAAATTATGCACATTAATGTTTAATAACTAAATATATTTAATTAACTTTGAAATATTGTATGGTAAATAATTTTAATATGTGACATTAAAAAAAAAAGAGTTTGAGTTATAAATTAAGTATTTTAATGTGGATAATATGGTACATAAATAAAATGTCTAAATAGCCATGCTAAGTAAAATATTTAGTTGTCAACTATGTAGATATTATATTTGGTTAAAAAAAACTATTTATATATTATATAAACTATTTGTAAAAAGAAATTTATGATTAAAACATTTTAAGTAGTCTCACTATTCTACATGTTGACCATTCGTCACTAATAATTTTTGGTTGTTTTTGTTTGTTTGTTTTTGTTCTAAAATATAGGAAAGATTTGTTGGAATTGCAATGTTAAGGTCTATTGTTCGTAGAAGCCAAGTGCCCAAGGGGATTTTCAAGGAATTATATTTATGTATTAAAAAATGTAATTTAAATAATGAAAAAATACACAAGGTGTATGTGTGTGTGTGTGTGTGTGTGTGTGTGTGTGTGTTTGTATAGTACGAATATGGATCCATCTTAACCACTGATCTATAAAGGGGTAGATTGAATCCATCTCTTTAGGTACAAACATTTTTTCAAGTTTTACATAGTAAAAGAGGTTTGCACGTCAAGGAATGTGAACCCTCACAACCCTTTCTAAATGCATGAATAAATTACAACTAAATTGATATAATAATTTAATGTTAATGAAATTTGAAAGTAATTTCAATGTAATATTTATTATTTAAAAACATTGGTGTCCAATTTTTTTTAAGGGAGTTTAAAAAATAAGGTTTATAAATATAATAAAAATAATTAACAAAATAAAAGTGAAATATTACATGTTTTTTTTTCAATTTTCAATAATTAAGTATATATTTGAATATAACGAATTTACAAATAAAAATAAATATTAATCAAATTAAGAGAATATTTATGAACCACAAGAGTTATAAAAGCCTTATCTCGAGGTAGAAGGAAGGCTGGATATGGGGTCATCTCTTGACTCTTCATTTTTTCTACCATGCAAGGGTGAGGAATAACCCATCAATCTAGACATTTCATTGTCCTAATGAGGCTAAGGCTTCCTTTTAATTATTTTTTTTAGTTTATGGATTTCTAAGTTGGTTTATTGAGGTGTTTACACCTTATCGTTGTGTTTATTTTAGTTTTATTAGGAGGTTGTGGAGTACCAATGCAACTTTTTTTTATTTTGTTGCTAGTTTCCCCAATTATGGAATAAAGAATTTATAGTAAAATCATATTTTTAATTTTCAATTTAGTTATGTTATTTTAATATCAGTACTCTTCTCTCTCTAGTTTGGTTTACCTAATAAAAATATATAATTTAATGCAAAAATCATCTTTAAAAAATCATTATTTATAAATTTATAATAATATTAATATTAGATATCATTTTTGGGATTCAAATGCATTAAGTAAGTCATTCATATATGACCATTTCCATGAGAGGTAGTCGTAACTGACTAATTTCTCATTATTTTTTAATAGTCCACTTAGCACTCATTGCATCAAGTGGTGCTCACGGGGGTGAAGAAGTGAGATTGAAACTAGTGAAATGAATCACATAGCGTCAATCATCACTTAAGGGCTTGCAATCGGTAACTAGGACTTCTCGGGAGGGGATGGGTGACCTCTCGAGAAGTCCTGGTTACCGGGTGCAAGCCCCAGAAGTGATTATTGACGCTATTTGATTCATTTCACTAGTTTCAATCCCACTTCTTCACCTCTATGAGCATTATCTGATGCAATGAGTGCTAAGTGGACTATTCAAAAATCATGAGAAATTAGTCAGCTACGACTACCTCTTATGGAAATGGTCATCGATGAATGACTTACTTAACACAGTTGAATCCAAAAAATGATATCTAATATTAATATTATTATAAATTTATAAATAATGATTTTTTAAAGATAATTTTTGCATTAAATTTTATATTCTTATTAGGTAAACCAAACTAGAGAGAGAAGATTATTGAGATTAAAATAACATAAATAAAGTGAAAATTAAAAATATGATTTTACTGCAAATTTGTTATTCCATAATTGGGGAAACTAGCAACAAAATTTAAAAAGTTTCATTGGTACTCCACAACCTCCTAATAAAACTAAAAATAAACACAATAATAAGGTGTAAACACCTCAATAAACCAACTTAGAAATTCATAAACTAAAAAACATAATTAAAAGGAAGCCTTAGCCTCTAGTACAATGAAGTGTCTAGATGGATGGGTTATTCCTCACCCTTGCATGGTAGACGAATCGAAGAGTCAAGAGATGGCCCCATATTCAACCTTCCTTCTACCTCCAGATAAGGATTTTCTAACTCTTGTGGTTCATAAATATTCTCTTAATTTTATTAATATTTTTTTATTTATAAATTCATTATATTCAAATATATACTTAATTATTGAAAATTGAAAAAAAAGCATGTAATATTTCACTTTTATTTTGTTAATTATTTTTACTATATCTATAAATCTTTTTTATGAAACTCCCTTAAAAAAATTAGACACCAAGGTTTTTAAATAATAAATATTAAATTGAAACTACTTTCAAATTTGGTTAACATTAAATTATTATATCAATTTAGTGGTAATTTAGTCATGCATTTAGAAAGGGTTGTGAGGGTTCACATTCCTTGATGTGCAAACCTCTTTTACTATGCAAAACTTGAAAAAATGTGTGTACCTCAAGAGAGAGATTCAATCTATCCCTTTATAGATCAGTGGTTAAGATGGATCTATATTCGTACTATACAAACATACACACACACCCACACACATACATCTTGCATATTTTTTCATTATTTAAATTACATTTTTTAATACATACACAGAATGCCTTGAAAATCCTCTTCATTTGCTCTGCATTAACTAAAGAAATATTCATCTTTTTGCGATGAGATTTCACAATATACTCCACCCCATCCTTAAGAAAATGATATTTTCTTTCATGGCAATAAAACACCTCTTTCATGTCATACAAATATGGAATTCCCAAGATCATCCCAGAAATATCAAGTGGAACCACATCTAGGTTGACTTCATCAACAAAATTTGTAGTAATAGCAAATCGAAATATGCATATCCTTGTCACATGTAAATTAGCATTCTTAACTATCCAACCCAAAGGGTATGGTTTATGATGTGGTACAGTTTCAAGGTTAAGATTTTTTACCAAGTCTTCCGAAATCATGTTTTCTTGTGACCCACTATCAATCAATGTGTCAATGTGTCAATGTGTCTCACATGGAACAATTCTATCCTTGTGTCTTCATTTGGAGTGTTGTTGTGACTATTTGAGGAACTAGTACTTGCTATGGCTTCCTTTCCCTTTTTTACCATGGCTACGATCTTGGTCTCATCTCCGGAATCAGATCCAAGATCATGTTGTGTGGTGGTAGTCATATTTTGTTTCTCCTTGATATTTGGTTACTTAGGCCTTAGTTCGGGATGTAGTTTCCAACAATGGGCTTCATCATGCCCCTCTTTGGAACAATTTTTGCATGTATTTTTCTCCCCTTATTTATTAATTCTTGCATTCTTCTTTCCCTTCCATTTTCCTCCCTTCTCTTTTCCCTTACCCTTGAATGGCTTCTTCTTACTACCCTCTTCCTGAATGTTCTTTCCCCTTGCTTCAAGATGTGTGGCTTTCACACATACTTCATCTAAGTTGTTTGGGTTAACCATAAGGATACTATGTTTCAAATAGGAATGTAAACCCCCATTGTATTTCAAGAGTGTGTCTTGGGAATTCAAGTTTACTCCTAACAACAAATCCCTCTTTCTAAACTTATGGGTGTACTCTTGAACTGTTTGGCCCTTTAGTTGCCTAAAGTTTTGCCAACTCATAATTTCTTTATACATATTGGATAATGGATAAAACTTTATTTTAATGGAAGAAATAAATTCAACCCAAGAAATGGATATCTTACCATGGATTCACATTTCCTCTTGAGTCTTTGCCTCCCACCAAAATAGCGCTGCTCCTTCTGGCCTTAATGAAGCCAACCGAATTTTTATGTCGTCCTCTTGTAGATTCTGAATTATGTAGTATAATTCCAATTTACGGATCCAATTTTCCAACTTCTCTGCATTTACTTCACCATTGTACATGGGAAGTTCAAACTTGATGTCCAACTTGAGAAATGGAGTTTTTCCTTTTGGGGTTTTTGAATGAGTGTGGGTGGTTTTTCTGGTGGAAGTGGAAGATGATGCTAATGAAGATGATGAGGATGAGGATGGTGGAGATGGAGGTGGATTTCCTCCACTCATTTCAAACTCTTCTCTTCATCCTTATTTATCATTTGAAGTTCCTTCTCCATGTGGAGGCTTAGAACCTTCTCCTGCCCTTTCTGCAGTGAATGCATCAAACATGATTTTAACAATTATCTTAATTTCATTGAAGTCTCTCTTGATATATTCCTCTTCTGAATGTCCTTGAGTCTCTCCAAATCCTGACATAATTGCTAAGGACTCAAGCTCAACTTTTGATGCTTGTACCTTTTCAATCAACTCATCTTCTTGTGAAATTTGAACCTCTTCAATCTCAACTTTTGGAGATAGAACTTGAGGTGCTTCAATTGTAGATATGAGTGTAAATTTGGGTGATGATTATGATGCCATCGCAACTCTATTTCTTCTGTTCCCAACCTCGGGACTAGAAACCAATAGCTACCCTTCTCCTCTCAGCAACTTCAACCTTGTAAGCATCACAAAATTGCAACTATTAAAACCCTTCTTGCAAAATCTCAAGCAAAGCAAGAAAATAACCTTGGCTCTGATACCATCTTGATCTAAAATTGATTTTTATTTATTGTTGTGTTAATATCGATTTCATATTTATAATGAAAGTGCTTATGTTTGCTTCTTTTACAAGGGTTTATAGATGTGTTAATGATTGATAAACAAACAAAATTAATGAGATTAAGTTGATTTCATGAACATAAAAGCATGGAAACTAAATTTTGAACATTATCATATAAACACATAGAAAACCATGAAAACTGAGTCAAATAGACATGGTTTTGATGAAGGATTTCACCCCTCCTGGGCTACATCTCCTTGGTCCAGCTTCCATGGCATGGGCATTTGTATTAGATTCAATTGTGCAAAAATATTGTTTACAGTCTCTTGTTGCCTCTACAACCTGCTCCAATGGCTCCAAAAAATAAAAATATACCAAGAATGACTTTTCCTGAGCCAAAATTGGTGGAAAATGTCCTCAGTTATGGAAAAAACCAATTTTCCTACATTTTCTCCACCAAATCTGGAAACTGTCCAGATAACTCCACTAAATTTGGACTGGTGCCGAAAATGGCGCTCCGCCAAACTAGCCACCAAAATAAACATGTCATTAACTTAATGATAAGTGCAGTTTAAATATAATTATCTATATTTGTTAGCACTAAGCGCGTTTAAGGCTCTCAGCCCTCTGCATGGTTACAATCATGGTATTATCATGAGGGGGATGGCTCGCGGGGCTGGCCTCCTCCTCCACCCATTGGTGAACTGTGTAAGGTTTAAATATTACCGTGTGACCATAGTTGTTAATAAAAATGTGTGGTATAGTGGTTATGGTAGGCGCTAGCATGGGGGAGGTTGTGGGGTCGACCCTGACCTTCGCCCCTCCTTGGTGATATAAATTTTTCCATGCGAAACTTTGAATATTGACCTTGGTTATAAAATATGTTGCACCAACCTTAATTTACATGGGGGAGGGAACGTGGAAACCTCTGGCTACTCCACGTGTCCCTTCTCCATTGGCCACAATTCCCCCATATTAAAAAAATTACAATGCACCATGATTAAAATTTCAACCTTAGAATAGGAAGAAAAAATTGCAATTCCCAAGAAACATTGGCGAATCTGACTGTGACACTTGTCACAGTGTCATTAGCCGAAAAATAGAGAATATTCCCTAGATATTCCTGATAAGTTGACTGAACTTCCAAGTCATCAATGTGTCACTGTTCTGCACATTTTTTTACCTGTTCAAGAAAATGGACAACAGGTCATAACTTACTCATACGAACTCAAATTTCGACGAAATGAGTTGCGTTGGATTCCTAGTGAGGATAACTATTCAGTCGTTCTGGTTTGGAGAATTTATGAGAAATTTAATTTTTTATCTATATACTGAGCCTATGATAATAGTTGTACATATGGAGTATGTGCACTATCATCCTATTGAAGACCTCTGTCTAGCAGTCAGTTTTGGAATGGTATGAATTCAACTTTGTCAGCTTGGTGTGCAATAGTGTCTAGAGGCTTGACCAAAACATGCTCAGGAACCTGCTATCCCAATCTGATATAATGGTTTGCGAGATCCCAAAATGTACCCACACTCATTCAAAGAATATTTTGGCAGTGTCCTCTATTGTGATACTCTTCTTGCAAGCCACAAATATATCCATCTTAGAAAATTTGTTCACGACCACAAATATGTAGTCATTACCATGCTTGGTATAAGGGAGGCTAGACATATAGTCCATGGAGATGGATTCCCAAGGCTAGATGGGAGTAGGTAGAGGAGTGTACATGCCTTAATTCTTGATGGTTGGATTGGTGGTGACGTAGGCAGTGCAACATATGATGTATTTCCCAACATCCTATCATATTTTTGGCCAATAAAAGTTCTTTTGTAGTATGACCACATTTTCCTCCACACCAAAGTGTCCCGCGACCCGACTATAGTGCGCCTCCGTAATCATCTTGGCGCGCTCGCTTGAAGGAACACAAAGGTGGTCCAACTAGAATAATAATGCATCTTGGAGGTGGAAATCAAGGACTTTCTTTTCATCTACTAGCATATGGTATGTGGAGGTGAAATATGGATCATTTTTGTATAGTTGCAGCCATCCAGAGGTCTTGTGGCCACAAGATTTGAGAAAAATAGTCAGTGTTTCAACTAGGGGTCGACTAACGTGGTCTGCAATGTGATTGGTGATTCCCTTTTTGTATTTAATTTTAAAGTGGAATTTTTGTAGATATGCAGACAACTTCTTATGGCAATCGTTCTACAACTTCCCTTGTGTTTGTATAAACTAGAGAAATCAATGATCAGTATGGATGATTGTTTCCTTCCCCATAATGTAATGCTTCAAATGTCAACAATCCTACATGATGGAATACATCTCTTTATCATAAGTGGGGTACCTCTGAATTGTATAGGAAATTGTCTCACTGTGATAGGCCACTCGATTCCCATGCTAGGTTAGGACTACACCAATAGCATAATCAGAAGTGTGTGTCTCAATTTCAAATGGATTTTGCAGGTCTGGAAATGCGAGTACCGGTGCATAGCAGAGGTGGCACTTCAACTCAACGAACTCCTTCTATTGGGAATTGGACCAGGAAAATTTTGATTTCGCTCCGCCCTTGGTAATCTGACTCAAAGGTTAAGTGATATGGGATAATCCCAACATGAACCTTCGATAAAAAATTTCAAGGCCCAAAAGGTTGTGAAGCTCTATTAGATTGGTCAGGGCTAGCCAATCCTAAATGGCTTGGATCTTAGTCAGATGTACATGCACACGTCGTTCATCTATGATGTAACCCAGATATTGGACTTGGATCATGCCAAAGGTGCATTTCTCCAAGTTGGCACATAGTTTGTGTTGTCACGAGCTTTGAAGGACATGTCGAATGTGTTGCAATTTTTCTTCCCAACTCCTACTGAAGATGAGGATGTCGTCCAAATAAACAACCATGAATGAGTTGGTGAAGGGCCACAAGATGTCATGCATTATCCTTATAAAAGTAGCATATCCAACCATTCAAAAATGACATAGCCAACCATTCAAAAAGCCCTTCCTTGGATTTGAAGGCAGTATTCCATATATATGTGGGCTCTATTGGAACCTGGTGATAACCATAATTCAGATTGATCTTGCTGAAATAATTGGCCTCCTTGAGTTTGTTCATAAGGTCATTAATATATGGGATTAGATACCTCTTCATGGAAATGATTTTTTTTAGTGTCTAATAATAAATAGAGCCTCCAGGTCCCATCCTTCTTTTGTATAATTACAATCAGGCTCCCACAAGGCAAGGAACTTGGTCGAATGTGCCCTTTTGTAGCAACTACTAGATTTTTTTTCTTGATCTCTTCATTTTCCAGAATGGAGCAACGATATATCGGCCCATTGGGTAGAGGTGCTCTGAGAGTCATATCGATAGAATGCTTGACCTGACAGTGCAAGGGTACCCCTGTGGGTGAGGATAATATGTCCTTGTATTATTCTACGACCTTATCCACCTGCTTCTTCTGTGTGGAAGAACCCTTCTTGGGGGAGATGGATGTGGCCACAATATTCCCCTTAATTTGAGAGTAAATTAGAAATAAAACAAATTTCCTGGTCTTGGAGATGATCTTACTACATTTCTTAGCAGAGATCAAAGAGATGGCGATAGGCGAGGATACCTCTAGTATCATGTATAACTTATTACCCAAATAAAAATAAAAATTTAAGGCCTCAAATCATACATAACATGACTCTTCCACAAGTATGGTTAGCCTAATAATACATCACAAACTTCCAGAGGAGAAAAATCACACATTACCTCATTCGTGAAGGGCTTGCTGTTGTAGGGAAGGCATCACTGTTGGCTGACAAGGAGATCTCGTCCTTGGTAAAGCCACCCTCTAGCCCTAGGGTGGATCTAGAAACAAGGGAACATGCTAGAATTTTGGACTCCTAGATTATAAAAGAAAAACGAGTTGGGATAGATAACCTACCTCGGTCCAATGCTCTTATCGTGGCTTGTAGCGGCGATCCTCCGATATTTGTCTTCACATGTCGCGATCCTTCAGTGATAATGTCTGTGTACCTGCACAAAGATCAAGTGAACGATGAAAACATACAAAAACATACTTTCATTTATAGATATTCGATTAGTCAAGGAGAATCAAACATTTTGCATATGATCGAAAACAAAATTGGAACCAAAAACCAATCATGTATTAATGATAGAGAAAAGAAGTTTACAACCTTAATTCCTTAATGTTGTAGCCTCCTTCGACGGCGTCAGTCGAACATGTCTCAAGCATTTGTTCGAGATCGGACTTGATGAGGCAATGGGCCTAAAATCTCTCTCAATAATGGATTCCTCTTTGTCTTATTCCACACACCATCTATAGTAATGAATGTTCAGCTAGCTGAAGCAATGTGAGAAGGAAGTATTTATAGAAGAGGAGAGAGTGGTTTGGAATCCCTCATAAGGTGGAAGAGAGGTCTTATTCCTTTGGGGAGTTGTAAAATTATAGGAAACAAGAAGCCAAAGGGAGGAGTTCGACGTTATTCAGTTGAAAAAACCATGATGACTCCGCTCACGAGGTTGTTAGGCATGGAAACTTCATTTCTATTTTTAAAAAAATTCCAAAAAATGCTCAGCGCGGGTGCCCCACTGAGATATAGCACCAATGGGTGCGGGGCTCAGTGTTAATTTCTCTATGGGCGCAAAGCCATAACTTCCCACCAGCGCCGACCCAAAATCACATGTTTTTGAGAGTCTGCTTGAGGAGTTACAAACAGATGAAATGTTCTTGACATGCCAAGGGATGCAATGACACTTATAGAAAGGTATTACAATACACAGAAGTCACTGAAATATTCCTCCAATGTTCGAGATGGGGATTTCAGGTTCGATGACAAAATAATGTGTAACAGATGCCCCTTAAAGCATCAGGTCTGAGAGAGAGGGAGGGGTGAAATGCTTTACGAGAACATGCCCAAACCAAAACTCTGCCGGTGGAAGACCTACAAGAACAAGTACAACTGATATCTCTAATACATGAATATGTGGTATGGGTGCAACTATCCATAATAAAGTACATACAATTATAAGATCTGAGGTATGGACGCAGCCATCCAGCAAGAAGGATCATCAAATAGACTTACGTATGGTCGCATCCATCCAATCAAAAGAGTCATGCATACAATCATGATAAACCAAATCGTCTCACAACCTGGATTTCATCAAACAAAACCCAGGGTCTCACACTCCATCTCGACCCGAACAAGTACAAATTCAAGCATGTGAATGAGTGAGCTGAAGTCGAACATGCAAGAAATTCACCTGATTACCAGCCAATGATGAAAGTTTTTAACAAGTGCGAGAGAAACCACCAATAATGACAATGGCTCTCAAGGTACAACTACGATAATCCGTGGAATTTTAATAGTGAGCTGGAGTCAAACACCCGCGAAATCACTCGATCGAAGGCCAATGATGAGGGTCTGTCATTGAATGCTAAGAACTTGCCATTGAGGTATTCAAGCTCCAAGGTACCGGAAGGGAGTCTCTAGATCAACTTCCAGGATAATGAGCTGAAGTCGACAGGAAGTGACCTGGTTGAAGGAGGGCCATTATGTTTCCCACATCATCGACACGAGACAGAGAAATAAGATGATAGTGAATTAGGACAAAACAGAGGATCAGAGGTTGAAAACTGTAGAAGGAATCTTCTCTTGAACATATTAGCGACACAACTTTGGAATTTGGTAGTATTTGACATCAAGGTATCTGAGGTCATAGTGACATGGAAAATAGCTAATGAGAGGCCAAATAGATAACCCAAACCCATGGAGGCAAAAATGACAAAATGGGATGTCCCCAAACCAACACGAATTGCAGAAAAGTGTCATGTTCAAGAGTGGCATACTACCGACACGACTGAGAACTGGTTCCATTTTCCCCCACCATTTTTGGTAAGTACCACAATTATTTTTGAAAATAATATTGAAGGGGATAGCATATGCTTTTCATATAAGTTTCTCCTTCGGAAAAATCCATCCTAGTACATTTTACGAGTCATAGGAAGGAGGAACTCGGTAACGTCATGATGACAATTTGCGATGTCATTTAGTTTTAATGAGATTGACAAAGGGAAAGATTAGCGTCTTTTCATGTTTAGAGATTTTGAAAAGAAATGGAAAATAAAACTCCTGCAGGTCCCTTTTCATAGGTAGTCTCATAGATCCTAAAAGGTAGAAAAAAATATCTAAGAGAACCTCTTAGTCGCGATTGGCTAATGTATTCCATTTTTGTAAATAATCTGTCCTAGCCCAAAAAAGGGGTAAACATATAATGGGTAGATGATTTTTCGTAGCCTTTAACGAGTTCAAAATGACAAGAATATTGGCAATATTTTCAATTTCTAAGAGTCAGAAAAGAGCTGAAATTTGAATCCTCCCGAAGGAACGAGTGGTATTAAGGGTAGCAACTGGTCCCAGTGATGGTGGAACTGCTCAGAAGAAGTAAAGGTCAAGAGGCTGGCTAACAAGACCACTCATTGCAGATATTCCTCAGGAATGGGTAAAACAATCAAGTGAGGACATATGATCGGTCGAGAAAATGGTAACAATGGAATGAGAAAACCAAGGCGTATCTGGCAAAACAAGCTGATAAAATGGAAATCACGAGAGGTAAAATAAGAATGGTTTCATTTTTACACAAGCTTGAAATTAGGAAACTATGCTTGGAATTGGTTTCGTTTTTACACAAGCTTGAAACAAAGATAAAATATGCTTGAAAATGTTTGAATGCCCCTAACATGGTGACTCAATTCGAGGTACATGCCCCCCAAGCTTCAGTGCATTCACTGGAGTAGACTGCTAGTTACTGACAGGTGGATGGAGTGAAGGTTTAATTACGAGATCAAGGGAAAGACTTGACTAGGATCTTACAAGATCTAATCAAAGAATCGAATTGAAAAGGGAACCTGTTTCATTTTTTAACGAGGTTGACACAGTAAAAGAACTATCCTCATGAACTAATTCATTTTTTAATGAGGTTGACATAGAAAACAAACTATCCTCATAAGACCTTCTTTCATTCTTTAAGGAGCTTGACACAAGAAAACGAACTATGCTCCGACGAGCTTGTTTCATTTTTTAAGGATCTTGACACAAGAAAACGAATTATGCTCCGTCAAGCTTGTTTCATTTTTGAAGGAGCTTGACACAAGAAAATTAACTATGCTCTGTTGATCTTGTTCATGACGAATAAGAAGTCATGGCTTCCAAGAGTTTCTCATCCGAAGGGAGGACAAAACTTTGGAAATTAGGATCCAATGTCCTCAATACATTGTGTACTACCTCACTGATTGAATTATCAGTGGATGCAGACATGGAACATGTGCCCACATAATTTACCTGTGGTGGAGAAGATATCATCAGTAGGTAAGGACCAGGAAGGGATAGCAGTAGACCAGATGCCACATCAGGGCCAAAGAATGAAAGCTGATCAATGGTCATGATCCGACCTTCATGTGGAAAACAGATCACACAAAAGAGGGAAGAGACAAGCATACCCATGGCATAAGCATATTCATGCCCCAAGAGTAAGTTTAAATCCAAGGGGCCTTGGACAACCATCGCGTCTATATAGACAGTTTTCCCTCCTAAAGTAATAGGAAACTTAAGAAGGATCCCTAATTGTTGACTTGTTCCTCTGTTAAAATCCAACAACTTTTGAGTAACATGCACAAGCTATGGAGAGCCCAATGCTTGTCAGGTAGTTGAGGAAAGAATACTAACCAAGGCACCTTCATCTATAATTGTGCCCGGTACGACCATATTGCAGGCATGTACAATGATCTCAAAGGGCATGTAAAAAGGAAGATGGTATCCCATAAAACGAATCCAATCAAAGGAAGTGACCAAACTACATGGAGGGGGTGCCATAGGAATAAGAGGATTATCCCTCTACATTACGAGAGTGAGAAGACCATCCTTCTGAATTTCGAGAATGAGAGAAGGAGGATCTCTTTCTAAGACTGTCACGATGGGAGTCGAAGGATCACCCTCCTAGATCATGGAAACGGGAGGATCAGCCTTCGATCCTGGAGAATCAGAGGAAACAAAAAGAACTTGACATGGATGAGACCCACTCTTGATGGAAAAGACCTGATGAACTGTAGGTGGAATCATGTCAACCTTTTTCTCAACCAATGATTAGTCGGAAATGGACTTAGGAGACTGACTTTCAGAGAGAGCGGAATTTACCAGAGATGAATCTCGATCAATGGATTGATCAACTATGGGAGGAATCGAAGAAAACTTCTGGTAACTGATGGGAAGACAGGACTCAGAAGCCGAAAGGGTATCCAATACTTTAGAAGCTTCATCCATATAAGGAAATAGGTGAATGGGATGCTTCCCTTCACACAACCTACAGGGAAATTTGATCTTACCCTGTTTCTTACGAGTCTCATTATCTTTAGCTGAAGGCTCATTATCAGCATGATGTCTAGAGGTTGATAATGAAGGATGAATCAGGCCAACGTACCACACTTCTAGCACATTGGGAATACCAAGACAATCATGAAGAAGGTGCTCACCTTCACATAGCTTGCAAGGGAATTTGACTCTATGAGATAGAGTGGGATGTTTCTTGATATTAGCTACATGGGTAGCAATAGTTGTTGTTTTCCCCCCTAGATTAATTTCCTTCTTCTTCTTTTACTTCTTATTCTTCTTCTTAGTCACCCAGTTACCATAATCTAGACTTTCACCAGGTGAAGAGGAAGAATGAGGTGAAGAAATAGGCGAAGAAGGTGAGGGATCAACCCTAGGGTCAACATGGAGTTGACATGGTTCAAGTGGAGGAGAACTAGGTTGAGAGATAGTTAGTATATTCGAAACCATAGCGGTTGAAAAAAACCAAACCAGAAGACCAATGGTTAATCTCGGGAGGGGCAGCGTTGCCATATAAGGGGCACTAACATTCTGGAACGAAGGAAAAGGACCAGGATTCCCACCTGAGGGGTTTCCTTGGTTAGTGAACTCTGGAAACGTTGCCATTGGAATCAATCCTAAAGAATCACTAAGGAATGTAACTTTAACTAGGAATATTTCGTGGGCTGTCAATTTTTAAGACACTGAAACAAAACCTTGACTTTTCATGTTTTAAGAGTCAAGAAAAGGACAACAGGTGACTCTAGTCGCTTTCATTTTGAAGAAGCTCGAAAGGAAAAGTGCTCAATGATATTTTCAAATTTAAAGAGTCAGTAAATATTAAAAAATGACTACTCAGGGTATTCTAGGCATAAAGGGTTACCAGCTAATCATGAACTGCGATATACACCTTACTGATCAAATGAAAGTGAAATGACCAAGGACTTGACGTACGACAACCAATCTCCTTGAATGTTGTGGTATGTGTATCACGACTACAAGGCATCAAACTTGTATTCCTGTGGATAGAGGATTGGAACCTATAGGGGTCTCCCTTTATATACGCGACAATACAGGGAGCAAAAGTTCATACTAGCGTTGTCTAATGCCAGATGGCGAGTGACAACTGCTAGGTTTAACGACGCTGGAACACATCACTAGGCTAGAACTCTAACTGTGAGCGTTAAATTTCAATGCTTCCTTAGGTTAATTGAATAAATTTTAATGGTTGATCTTGAATTATGTCTCGGTTTCAAAGCCCTACTGCTGTCATCTTAGAACTTATATATACATAGCTATAAGAGAAAATAAATCTTTCAATTCGATGAATTCTATATGGTTAGGGGAAGAGTCTCAAACAAACAATAATATTGCAAACGAAAATTTTCCCAACTAGATGACTTTCACTATCCCAAAGTAATCTAAAACATTCAAATATGTGAATTATGCAATTTAATCTAGACAAAATTCTCTTTTTGAAAACTATGAAATTATAATCTATGCACAATTTCCTTTTTCATTTGAATGAGTAAGAACGTACTCAATGCATTTTTGAAGGAAATGAGAATCTACTTGATGCATGTTTTTAACGAAAGAGAATGCACTAAAAAGGACTTTTAGTTTTCAATCATTAAACAATGTAATCTAAGTTTAATGGTAAATGTCAAGCATGACTTTTCAATGCAAATTGATCTAATGTATTTCAACGAAAAGAAAACTTTGAGATGAAAACTAAAAGAACACATATTTTCTTAATGAAAAAAGGATGCAACCAAACATTAAGAATAAAATCTTGTTTTGAACACTTTGTAATGAAATTCCTCAAAAGGCTACAAGACATGTGAGTTCAAGCGTAAAGAGGACTTCGAAAGCATGGGCTCAAAATAAGTCATTCATTCCCTTTTACATCAAGCAATCATACAAAGAAGACTTTTCAGCTGAATAATAAGCAATGTAATCTATGCTCATAAGCAAACAAGTGGACCAAATGAACTTAGACAGACACTTGAGACTTGATCACTCAATCAACCAAAAAGCAAAAGGTAATCAACTAGATATGGCTCACCAAGCAAGGAGACTGACTCAATCAGCAGGGCGATGTCCCGCGAAGCATGCAACCAAGAAATTGATGCACAATCCTAGAAAAACCTAGGATGTTAGGATCATGGAAAATTTTAGGGGCTAATATTCGCAGATAGGCCAATTTTCCATGGTTTTTCCAAAAAAAATATTCGCCAATTTCCATTTTTTTATAAAAATGATTCGCCCAAATTTTACAATATAAAAATATTTTACGTTAAAAATCACCAAAATTATATAGACAATATATATATATATATATATATATATATATATTATCATTATAATTTTGAATTTGTTTACAAATAGATCAATACAAATTTTACAGTTTGCATATTAGGGGCTCGTGGGATTCGCCAATTTTTTAAACTTCAAGAGAATTTTCCATCATTAAAATTTTACCTGGTTAGGATGCACGTCCCAACAGAATGGACAAAAAAAAAACAACCAAAAGCCAAGCCAACGAGCCAATAAAACCAACTTGAGTGAAGGGGAGAACATGTAAATCGTACAGAGAAAAGGACTAGAAAGGCAAGACACACTGGCGAAAGACTTAGGGAAAAAACCTTAATTTTTCACACACACTAGAATGGGCATGAATTTTGGGCTGAAACTAGCGCCAAAAGCCCAATTGGTGCGACTATATAACTTACAACTAGTGCCAATTGGCCTAATCGGCATGACTATCAGAAAAATAAAAGTGCCAATTTCTGAAAAAGAAAAAGAACAAAGAATTTCCCCTAACCAATTTCAGACTCACCACTTCAAGAAAAAAATAAAAGAATGTAATTGATGAAAAACATAGGAACAAACAGGGAAATGGTTGTTCGACTGAACTATTCGAATGACTAAGACCTCAAAGAGTGACAAACTGAAAGGAAACTCCCAAGGTGATTCACTAATTTGTTGAGCAGGAAAATCCCCTCTGCGAATAGAGGCGATCACTCTAGCCCTAGGGGGGGTCTAGCAACAAGGGAACATACAGGAATTTTGGACTCCTAGCTTATAAATGAAAAACGAGTTGGGATAGATAACCTACCTCGGTCCAACGCTCTTGTCGTGGCTTGTAGCAGCGATCCTTCGATCTTTTTCTTCACACGTCGCGATCCTTCAGTGATAATCTATGTGTACCTGCACAAAGATCAAGTGAACAATGACAGCATATGAAAACATACTTTCATTTACAACTATTTGATTGGTCAAGGATAATCAAACATTTTTCATATGATCGAACAAAAAATTGGAACCATAAACCAATCATGTATTAATGATAGAGAAAAGAAATTTACAACCTTAATGCCTTGACGTTGGAGCCTCCTTGGATGGGTTTATTCAGGCGCATCTCAACCATTCGTTCGGGATCAAACTTGATGAGGTAATGGGCCTAAAATCTCTCTTGAAAATTGATTCCTCTCTACCTTAGTACACACACTAGCTATAGTAATGACTGTTCAGCTAGCTGAAACAATGTGAGAAGGAATTATTTATAGGAGAGGAGAGAGTGGTTTGGGATCCCTCATAAGGTGGAAAAGAGGTCTTATCCCTTTGGGGAGTTTCATAATTGTAGGAAACAAGAATCCAAAGGGAGGAATTTGATGTTATTCAGTCGAAAAAACCATGATGACTCCGCTCACGAGGTTGTTAGGCATGGAAACTTCATTTCTATTTTTAAAAAATTTCCAAAAATAGCTCGGCGCGGGTGCCCCACTGAGACAGAGCACCAATGGGCGCGGGCCCAATATTAATTTCTCTATGAGTGCGAGGCCATAACTACCTACCAGCGCCAACCCAAAATCACATATTTTTTAGAGTCTTCTTAAGGAATGACCAACAAAGGAAATGTTCTTGACATGCCAAGGGATGCATTGAAACTTATAGCAAGGTATAACAATACAAAAAAGTCACTGAAATGGTCCTCCAATGTTCGGGATGGGGATTGCAAGGATGGTGACAAAATACTATGTAACAACAACCGCTTCACTACCTCTGCTAAAATGAGGTTCTTTTGGATCTCGCTGTCGATAATGAATTGTAGCGACAAAACCCTTCACCCACATCTATGAATGAAAGAGAAACTCACCCTCCTTCTGATATTCAAGTTCCTCCTTTTAGAGTGTGGTGGTGGCTACCATTGCAGTGGGTTCTACGTCAATGACTTGCTTACCCTTGTTAGTTCCCCTGTCGGGATTCAAATCAGAATAATAACATGAATATGTCTCTAAAACTTTTAGCTCGACCACCAACACCTGCTTAATGTGACATTCATTTGTGTTGTGAGTGTGAGTTTTATGGAACTCATGCAACTTTTCGGTGTCCTTCTTTCCCTTCCTATCACCCTTGGCTTGCAACTTTGAGGAGTTTCCCTGGCTCGCTTCTTTTTCTTGAATTTATGCTCAATATTGGCATCATATCGGTAGGTTGCACCAAGTGAGGAGATGTCTAGGAACTCCATATCCTATTGAATGTATTTGTGAAAATAATTGGGGTACTTCAGAACTAGATGTTTCTCATAATATTTGATACCCAGCTTTTTGTGCAGGATATGGAAAATATTCGCCAGCTCATGTACATCTTAATCGCTCTGCTGTCGCAACATAGTCCATTGCATGTGATTTCGTCATAGATCCTGACATGCTAGTACTATTTCTTGTTGGTGTATCAGAAAGAATTCCATGTGGGTGAAACCGATAACAGTGAGGGTTCCCTCTCTTCGTTCCGCTCACAGTAGGTTTCCCACCAATCCTTGACGTGGGGGGAATCCTTCAGGAGTGCAAAAGTAACATTTTCCCTATTGGAAAAATCATGAACCAAAAAATATACTTCCAACAAACTTAACCATTTATCTACAACATATCCATCTATCTAGCCTTCAAATATGGGAATGTCAAATTTGGCTTGTACCTTAAAGGGAGTGGCTACTGGATGAAGATGTGTCACCTGTGGGCATCCACCGAAGGATCCGAGGAAAGTTGCCCATCATTGTTTTCCTTTGTTTCTTGAGGGATTCTTTGAGAAATATTTGAAAAGGATCTCCTACTCCCTCATATTTCTTTTCTTCCACCATGGGAGGTTGTCGAGGTTTGTGAGGCTATTCTTGCAAAGTTTCAACAAGTTTGAGCCCTAACTCCTTATACCCTGACCTTTTTGGGGACATGCAAATAAAAATATAGAAATATTATACCACACTGATACCACTGGTCCATACTTATACAGGAATTCAATATAATATAGATATAAAAATAAACACAGAGATGCAACAAAAATAAAACTTCATTTCATTAATATCAAAGAACTGAAATATTCTTACATATAGAATGGAAGTAAACTAGCTCAAGCGATGGTAGCATATCTCTAAGAAGAGATGTGGTGGATACATGCCTCTGAACTATGTTACAATGAGGCTCCTAAAGGCCTATTCATTATTGATAAATAATGGAAAACTCTAAACATCCAAAAGCCTAACCCTAGGAGGTGAATCACCAAAAATGTGGGCCACATTGGGGTAAATTGGTACATCAAATTCCCAGGGTCGTAACTTTGGCGTATGATCTTTGTTTTATGTGCACAATACCTCATTAGAAATTTCTATCCAAGGACTACAACTTTTGAATATAAGCATATATAAATGACTCGTGCTTGCTTATTATCTAAGAAGACGTCATTTAGGGCCTCAAAATAGCTCTGGAACTGAAAATAGTAAATTGTGATACAATTAAGGGAACTGAAAATAGATTGAAAGAAACAATGGTCGTGGTCCATGTGGAATAGGTGGGTGGCCACCAATATTCACCTGGATGAAGATCAATCTTAATCACAGATTTATCAAGCATTAAAAAGGGTTGAATCTCTTGAAATGTAAATCTTTTTTCAAGTTTTTCATTCTAAAAAGAGGTTTGTATATAATGAGATTTGATCCTTCTCAGCTCTTGGTAGATCTATAGTTAAGATGAATCTATACTGGTTTATATTACATAAATTTCACATCTCTATATATAAACATATTCTCATTTTTTCTTTTATTAAAACCTTATTTAATTTATGTGGAATATCCATGGAAATTTTTTAGTAATAATGTCGATATATGGTTTAGATGTTTTTAGATATCAATAAAAAATATTATAAAATTAAAATAAAATAAATATTTATAAACTATTTTGATTGTGGAATGATTCATGGTTTTTGGGCACGAGATATTGATAAGTCATGAAATTGGCCCATCATATTGTAACAAAGCCTATTTGTAAGTTAATGATATCCATGATAAAGTGGAAGTGAATATCCATAATTAAGAATCTTGTTATCTTGTAAGTATTTAGTTTTTAATGTGCTTATTAATTAAATTTAAATGGAATCGTTACTTTAATTTATATGGTAAATTTTATAGCTGTTATTGATATGTTATATGTTTTAATGTGATATGTATATTATAAGTTTCTTGTATCTAACAATTGCTTGTAATTTTATTAATAAAATAAAATTTACAATATAGAAAATTGATTTTTTTTGTTTTTATTAATTTTAAATTTATTGTTTTTTTTAAGTTAAAGTTCTATTCATTCAACAAAAAATGAGTACAACAATTTCACAATGTGGGTAGTCTCACCCCGATCAGGATTGTTGACTACTGTGATCATCATATGACAAAGAAACAAAAGAACAACTAGAGACATAGTCCACAACTTAGGAGGAAAAAAGCATCAGAATACATGTAAAACAAGAAAACCACGTGTAACCATGATCAGTCATATGAAGTAATTAAGGCATGATTGTCTAGAGTAGTCCCTAAAGGAGGAGGAGGGCGGAAGGAACATTGGACATGCTCCTCAAAGTGCGCCATCCATGACTGCAACTTCTCCACCTTCTCTGATAGAAAATTCTGGACACGTCAGACCACCACAACCCGTTCCACAACATGACACTGGAATTAATGTGTCTTGTTTAATGTGGAAATGTTCGTCACATGTTCTTTAGTATCGCACCCTCTCCGAAGTTTCCAAGTGATCCATTATATATTGAATAAAATATTTACAGACATCCAGAAAATAGTGATGTTCTTCCATGCCTCCATGCCCAAGCCATATTGCTATCCCTTAGCTACCAGTTCCCCTTCCCCGCTTTGGATTCTGTGGGTTGCTCCCTCCATGACTGGACGAAGAACCACCAGGCCACCGTGACCAAACACTGAACCATAAAAACCCCTAGAAGATGCCCAAATCGCTCTTACAATGGTGTGACCACCCTGACTAGAAGATGGAGATGTTTCTGTAGCCATTTCCACCTAAAAATAAGAGCCCTGCCGTCCCAGCCTAGTTGAAATTCATTTGGTCAAAGGGAGGGAGGGAGCATTGCGTGGCTTTGGATGCATCACAACAGTACTTCCTTCTCTAGGAAAATAAAGAACAAGAAAATATGTACTATCCCACACCCAAATTATGACTCTAAGGAGGCCCCACAACCCCACTAGAAGAGTAATACCCAGTTCGACCAGGGTAGCTACTGGATGCCAAGAATCAAAATCACCAAGGAGACTATTAGCCAAAAAATTACAGACACCAGCACCTCGTAGGAATAATTCTAACCATAAGCTCTGAGAGATAACCCCTCACCACCAGAAGAGACCAGTATGGATACATAACCCCAAGGGAGAGCTACTAAAAGGATAAAAGCAGCAACCCTAAAGATTCAAAATAGAGCCAAGAGCTCAAATACCTGACCACCCACTTCTAAGCTCAATGGTCGCCCCAATTGTAGTGAGTCAAAACCTTAACCTTCGTTGAGAAGCCAAAAACCACCCACAAGGAAAGCAAGGAGCCAATTCAATATTGTTAACACTGGAAAATCGTACAGCAGAAGATGACATTAATTAATGTCAAGCCAAAGGATTTACAGGGATGGAAGACATTACAGAATCTGGAAAGTATTTAAAAATCTCTAAGATTTGAGGAAAATCAAATTTGAACTAGTCTTAAATGTTATTTTCGCGCATTATCCTTCGAGAAGAGCACCTTTTGCGCGCCTTTTTTCCTGATATGCGCACATTCCTGAGAGTGGTGAAATGTCACTATCCGGGACCACGCAAAGCAAAGGACAAGTCACTCCTTACTTGAAGCCACCTAAGGACAGCCACCAACGCCTCCTTAGACACTATGTGAGCACACAATGGAATATTTGGAGCACACAAAGGAATCATACCCCTCTCTTGGGTCACCATCCTCCATGTACCAAGAGAGGGAACAAGGATCTGAAATATCCTATATAAAGCCACCATGAGATGAAGAATGGGTGATCACATTTTTATGCTGACCAAAATTTCCCAAGCAGTACCAACAGTGTGTGACCCAGCGCTGAAGATAGAGGGGACTCAATTGTTGACCACCCAACAAGTTCAATCCACACAGTAGAGAGAGAGAGAGACTGCATCGAGGCTAGCTTGGAACAAAAACATCCTTGCATTGGGACCTAGAACCATTGTCTAGGGGCCCTTTGGCAAGAGGGTAAAGTATCACTCTTCTTACTACCAACGCTCAATAAGAGGGGCCTAGAGCCACCGTTTGCATTATTGTTGTCATTTGACTCATTCAGAGCTTATGTTTATTTATGTTTAGTTTTAGTTTAGTTTTTAGTTTACATTTGCATGCTTTTTCCTCGATATAGTATGCTTACTGAATCCACTTCTTTCTGTCTGTTACCAAAAGTTTAACAGGGTAAACCACACCCCTTAAACTAGTGTGATTTCATACATCCGTGCACCAAACACACCACAACAGGATTGGCAACTCCACTAATGTTTTATTACCAAGTTTATGTGGTTGTGCCTTCTTTTGTAGGAGACCTATGTCTATGTTGTGGAGTGGAGTTGAATGTCCCCTTATCTCTCTTGCAGTACCTAGTTCATCCCAAGTGACAGACTCAAGAAGAGCAACACCTAATGTTTTTTTACTTGTAGGAATTTGCGCATGTTTTTTCCTCACAGACACGCAAGGCGCATGTTTAGAGTTGACCCGCACGCAGAGAGCGCACCTGTTTCAGCCTTATGCACACAAATTACAGAATGATAAATTCCCCCCTAGTTTCTATTTTTTCCAACTTGTAAGGTTCTTGGAAGCCCCTAATACACCTGCCAGCACTGTTTGTGGTACCCCACAGCTTGTTAAAACTCAATTTTAGCTACTTTCTGTAGGCTTAGTGTCAGTTTTACTTCAAGTTGATTTTTGCAAAATTCGCACATAGTTTAAGTAGGGGGGAAAAAATAACTTGCATTCCGAAAAAAATTATGTTTTTGAAATTTTGGTACTTACACACCTAGATAACTAGTCCAAGTAAGTGGCCCAATACCATGCATGCATAGCTAGTTTTATTTTCTCTAGTGTAGAATTTTTTAGTTTAGTTCAATTTTTGCACTAGGAATTTCGGGACTAGGATTGAATTGTTTATAGAAGAGAAAGTAATCTCTGCTACCTTTGCACCCTCCGGTGATCCTAGGTAAGCATATGAATGCTCCCTATTCAAAATTCACCATCTCCCTATAGTTAGTCACATAGATTAACTAGGAAAAATTAAAAGCGGCCCATTATCTGCACATGTTTTCCATTTGAGCTAGGAACAATACAACATAGTTTAAATAGGAGATTTTGTAAAGGATCATCGATATCCACACGTTCAAACTATGTATTTATCCAATTTTTTCTAACACACACTCACCCACTAAGCGAAGCAAAGACACCTAAAACTAACTTAACCAAACTCACTAAATTCTCCCCACAGGGGCCACAAAAGAATTTATAACTTAAGTTAGGATCAAGGGGGTAAGCATCCAATAAGCCACCTTGATCATACTTCATATTGAAACATAGAAGTTGTGTATTTAGGGAGCTTCAAATCCACCTATCAGCCCACGGCAAAGAAAAATCGAGCATGACAGAGACCCGTTTCAGAGGGGGTTAGGCTTAGGCGCAGTGCGTGCAGTATCATCTGGGGCTACCTGACCCTACCGATACTCAGTACTAATAGATGACTATGAAGAATCCCAAGACTCGAATGCTCACGTGGGACGATGGTTCTTAGCGGCCAAAAACTAGGTTATCCTTTACCCTATAGGTGACGGTGCAGGCAAGTGCCAGACCCTCTACCCTTACCTTGGTGGATTCTTTTCGGCTGACTGGGGGCGTCGCCAACTCTTATGGGACGTTGTGCCAGCACTTGCAAGAAATCATCTCAAAGCCCAGTTACTTTTGAGTGTGTGAGGACGCATAGGTCTTCTAGGATTTTGAGTATCATATGCAAATGAAAAAAAACCACTTTTTTTATTGCTTGGTCACATAGATTAATATAAAGGGAAATTTATTTTATTTTCACTTTGTTTTATGTATGTGACAAGAAGTTTTCTTTGACCATAGAATCTATCCTCTCAAATTTTTCCAAAAACCAAACCTGGGCAACACCTGATAGGTCCCAATGCAACCTCTTTGATCCAGGCATATTTTGGACCTCCCCCCATTACTGGGAGGGGTTCCAGGTATTTCACCATTCAGATGTCAAAGATGGAATGTTGCCACCATTATCGGTTCATCCTTTATCAGGGCAGTCGTAGTTGGGAACCTTAGTCGGTCTCCCAACACCACACCACATACCACTCCTCCCACGACCCCTAGGGGGCAGAGGAGTGCCTCCTGTTAGCCACCTATAATATTTTGTCAAAGCAAATAGGTGGCTAAATATGTTTTTGAGCCTTCAAGAGAAACATTTTCTTTGAAAATATATCATTCTTGAAGCCTCCATGTGTCTTCTATCCTTCAAATAATCTTCACTATTTTTTCCCTCTTTATCCTAAAAAACCCGTTGTTTGCCAAAGAAAGACTGCTTAAAACCCCATTTTCCATCATTTTCACTCCTCCTTTACTCATGAATAAACCCAATTTACTCCTTATTTCCTCCATGAAATCCCTCCATAGACCTTCATCTGACTTTTAAAATCACCCTAAACCCTTTTTTAAACCATGTCTTTCCCTTTACTTGGTTTAAAAATCATCCCTTTAACCTATCGAAACCCCTCATTTGGCTTTAAAAACACTATTTCAGCCTTAAAAACAGTCATTTTACACTATATGAGTTTTAATCCCCCGAGGGCTTACTTCCTTTAGCTCCTCCATCTCATGCGACCTTAAGCCCCGCAATCGGGCGCTAAGGAGCTCAAAAAAAGCTTTCTGAACCTTACTTTCCTCTATTTTTCATTTATCCCGACGTTTTGATCTAGATTAATCTGGACTGTTGATTTGTATTGATCAACGATCATCGGGTCATCCATTCTCCGCCTTACCCTCCACCCTACCTTTTACTCTTTTCATCCATCCTCTCCCTTCTTTAAATCCTAATCGTCCATTCATATGATCCGACGATCGGCGTTAAACCCGATAACCCAATAAACTCGTCCGCTCCACGACAAAAGATCATACGTCATCCCTGGGTCCCGCTGACCTCATTAACCCGCAAATTTTACTGTCACATACGATCCCCACCGTCGGATCTGGGTCCTCCGATCCGACGGTCGATAGATCATTTAGCAAAATTTTTGCGACCAAACGTTAATCCCCAAAAATTTTCCGAAACCAGCGATATTGCGAGGGACACGCGTCAATCAGTGTGTCGTATCACATTTTTTTTGGGAAAATCACTTACCGGCCAAAATTTTTGCAAAAACCACTATGGTTTTCTGCCTTACCACCTTTCTCCTCTGCAATGTCTTTTCATATTTTAATCTCAACTGTAGATCTTCCTGATCTAGCGGTCCGAACTTAATTTCGCCCCATTGCACTTTTCGCCCAACCTCCTCCCAAATGATTTCACCAATCAATCTCAACCGTTGATCATTTTGATCTAACGGCTCCGATTTAAACTCCCGTCCAAACCTCCAAAGCAGTCTGTTGAACATTTTTCAGAGGTTTTTCATAACTTTTCTTTGTTTTTTGCAGGATATGTGGGTTTTTCCACTATTTTGAAAATGAAACGAAGACCGGGAATAACAATTCGTCGGCCATTTTTCATGCAAAGAGGGAACCAACAGTGTTTCATTGGCCCTTACACGAACCCTCCAACGCCATTTGCTACCTGTGCAGCCTTCAGCAGAAGATTTAAGTGTATCTAAGCGGAGAATCAATGTTAAAAAAACAAAACACAGAAAAACATCAATTAAGTGAAGAGTATCGGTATCAAAGAAGGATAAAGACACAGATAAAGACCCAAAGAAACGAAGATCAAGGCTTAATGAAGCCTGAAGCATAATCAAAGCCAGATCAGTGAAGCACAAAGGACAGATCAGCAGAGAAGCCTCTACACGCCAAACCAGAGGGGCTAGTCACTCTCCATCGACCCATATTGTCACCTGCAGTCCTATTTTCATCAATACAAGGCACATTCAAGGAAGTCACAAATATTTTGGATATCTACAACTTAGAAGTAAGTGCCCTGTCTTCCAGAGCTTCTAAAGGTCAAACAAAAATAACCAGAGTGAAAACACAAGCAAAAGCACATTTAATGAAGTATTGATGCATGTCATTTCTTCTCCATCAAAGCCTCCCAGAGGCCGAGAAGCACTAAATTATTCATTAAATTGGGCCAACAATTTCTTCAGCTACTTTACCTCCTCATTCACCTATAAATATTCATTGAAAATACATTGTAAAAGTTGTTGGTTGGTTGGTTGATTATTGTAAAAACACTAATTGTAAGCAGTTTCACCGAGTTAGAGTTCTGTGAGTAGTAGTTGTAAATAGGCTGGGAGATGATTTCTGGTTAATATCAAGCTATTGGACAAGGATGTACATGACTGGTTTTTCTCTTCTAATATAACAAGCATGTTCATTGGATCCTGATCTAAATCAGTGGTGATGTGTTCTATCTTTGTCATTGTTTTCCCTCTGTTATAAATCATGTTTCACTTTCTCTGATAAGAATCAGTACTCTTAACTTACGATATATTGTTGCAAGTACCCTAATGTTTCCTGCTCTTCTTATCTTTAATGTTTTCTGCTATTTGTGTATCTAACAAAAAATTCAATATAATTTAACCAATATAGAATTTGGTTTGTCCATGCTTATTGATGTATTAATTTAGATTTTGTTTCTTAGATGTTCTTGTTTGGTTTCAGCTGAAAGAATTAGGAAACTAGGGATTTAGAGTTGGCCCTGTCTCACTAGGTTCCTTTTCCAACAGTTAGCCTTTCTAAGATCCCTTTGAGTTGAATGTCAAAAGCATAGAAGGTTAAAAGTCTTTCTCTGATCTTAGACTTCACTCTATGTCAAAATTAAATGTTTTCTATTGTCTGAAAGTAGTCAGGAGGACTGTTGGATTGTTTTTCTTCAGAGTTAGCCTCAATATGAGTTTTGATCATAGAGGTTAAGGCATGCCCTCTCCCTAGAATTATTGCAAAGTGGTCACCTTGGAAGGTTTTCCTTGTCACTCCCATTCATTTCCTTATTGTTTCATCTCATACTATCATCTTAAAATATCCTCTAATACGGATGACTAGCCCATTTGAAAGCCTTGGATATTTGAATTGCAAGTAAACCCTTTTATGACCCCATTGCCCAATGGACTTGTGTTCTCTTTGAATTATCTCCCCATTGCCAAAAATCCTTCTCTACTCACTCCTTTAAGGGGCAATCTGTTGCATTGAATATTGTCACCTTGACATTTCGTTGTCCGTATGAGCTCATTATCACTCATAATTTCCTCCTTTGCAAGTCTAAAAACATCAGTTCCTCATGTCAAGCCTTAAAAATAAGAGAAAAGCTCTCAAAAGTCTCTAAAACTCTGGTATCGCACTTTCTCTTTGTCTTACCTACGATCCCGCACCTAATGGTCATGTCTCCTGTGTACCTGACTGTACTTTCTCTGTGTTATGGGTGCGAACCCCTGTAAAATATTAAAAGGGCGCAAGTAAACTCAAAAAGCTCACTTTCAGTCATTTCTAGAAGCTTCTGGAAGGAATCTTGCGATGGCAAGTCTGCTCTTTTCATGTTCATGTATCCCATTCCTTAAGGAGTTAACCCCTTGATGTGAGGAGCTTATACCTTTGAAGGAGGATTATATCCCTTCATAGGTGGAACTGTAACCTCCTCTTTTGCACTATAAAAAGAGGCATAGGGCAGCCTCAAAGGGTTACAATTGATGAGTTAAATCTTTAGTGTTATTTGAGGTAAATTGCTGTTGGAACTTAGACTCCTTTAGCTGAGATTTTATGAGGAAAGATTACATACCTGTATGTATCTCGGCTGGAAGAGTGCAAGGCTTGTCAGAGTAAAGGAAATTATTGCTTCGGACCCTAAGAAGACATGTTCAACATCAAGGCTGAAACGGTTGTAAGGTTCTTCTACTATTTCAAAATTAATACGAATAAGTTCGTTTTTCTCAATAATTTGTCACTTGATTGTTTATTTTATGTTGAAAATGCAGCAAGATGATGGAGCTTAGTGAAATGAAGTCGCCTTCACCAAGTGGGCCCGCAGGCAAATTCTGGCGCAAAATCTATTTTTAGACTATGTCTATTTTTAGACATATGGAGCATGGTTCGGGGATTCCAGTTTGAGATTCTTGGAGCATTGGTCATGTTGGTAAAAATAGATGGGACTCTATTTTTGTGACCTATAGGTCGAAGAGGTCGAAGTCTATTTTTAGACTGCCTCTCCTAAAAATAGGGAAGTCAAATATTATTTACCCTTAATAATATTTAGACTATAAAATTCAGTTTACTCTCTTGGAGCACTTCAGTTCGAGCCTTGGAAGTGGCTCATGCATCTGACAGAGGAATCACGTGGTTCCCAAGGGTTTGATGGCATCATGCATGGTTGACTTCAGTTGGACTTCAGTGGCAGAAGTTTGGAGGAGTTAATGAGACAAATAGTGGAGTTGTGTTCTATTTATTTTAGTTGAACCGATTGAGATTAGTTTAACTAGCTAATCAATTAGTTATGAGTGGAGTGAATTAAATATTATTTAATTCATTAATTAGTAACTCATTATTCAACTCAAGAACACATCAGTTCACTACAGTGTATGATTAGTTCAGTGGAGACCAGTGAAAGAGGTAGATGAAAGGGTGGAGTTAGCTATTAGTTGTGACTATACTGTTGCTATTTGCAACACACAGATAGGTGGAGTAAGCCCATGAGGATTGCGCAGTTCAGGCTGGTGGTTTATCTATATAAAGAGGCCATCTCATAGCATTGAAACACGCAATAGAGGCAAGGCAATTGGCGGTGAGTTTTGAACCAGTAACCTGTTCAAAACTGAGCTAGATTGTGAGTAACTGTATGAGAAAGTACTGAGTACTTGTGAGGAGTATTGTACCGAGTTTGTTACTTGATTTCTCCATTATAATATACACAATAGCTGCGGGGTTTTCAGCTATAAGCTTTCCCCATACATACTGTGTTAATGTGTATGATGATTTGATGTGTTATCGCTTGATTTTATTTCCGCATGTGTGATGATCTGAGTGGAAGAGATTATGTGTTGCATATAAATTTGAATTGTATGTGATCAGGATAGTCTCGGTGGATAATTATTTATTATTCAGCAAATTTCTACATTTTATGGATTCCTTGATCACCATAATAGATATGATTTATGAATATATGCTATGCAGGTGCTATTTGATGTTTCTTTGTTTGTGATTGCAGATCCTCGAAGATAACTCTTTCGGGCGATTGAAGGATGACTACTACAAACAAGCGTTGGATCAAGGTAGGATCGTAACACCTTTTGTAGCATTTACTTATAAATCGTGATATATCTAGAGAAAGATAGATTTAATTCTCTGTTTTTTGCTAGACTATCTTCTGATGCTAGGGAGACCGGTCTTGTCCGCAAGATCGATTTATCCGGCCAACAAACTGGCGACCATACTGGGGAAAGAATTTGATTTTTGGTTTTTATTTTATTTTGACTTGAGAAAATGGTTTTTTTTGGTTTTTGATTGATGTATACTGGCTTGGGTAACTTATTTTTACTTTGCTTTCAGAAGTTTTAAGAACTTTTTTGTTTTTCTTGAAGTTTTCGGGGGACCGCACTTTGTCTTCACACACAGGGCAAGCATCTCCGCACTTTCCTTGAGTAACCAGTGCGAGACCGCAACTGTTTGCTCTAGAGCCTGTGGACCCTATCAAATTTTTGAAAAACTTAAGATTTCTCCTTCCAGTTTGAGTTTAGGTTTGATTTAGGATTCTTAGCATCTACCCAGATCTGTATTTTTCTGTCAAAAAGCCTTGTTTATGTGTTTCTTTCAGCAAATTTTTCATCTCATCAATCTCTGTTAAGCTAATTGGGTGTTTTGAGTCTCTTTTTTGAGAAATTATTAATTTGATTTCCTTTGGTCATTACTTGGAGGTTTGTCTCAGTATTTTCACAATTTTGCATCTTTTTGCTTGGGGGGGCTAAATTGTGTATGAGTGTTAATCGCCTTTGAGTATTTTTTTTTTTTTATCTTTGGAACTCTCACCCAATTTTCTTTACTTACACTTGATTGGTTCTTAGATTACATTAGAATCATCTTGTGTTTGAGAATTCTCTTGCATAGATCACATTTGCATAATTAGAATTCTCATTTTCAGAATATGAGTGAAAAATGTGCACAAATTACATTTGCATACTTTTCAAGTGAATTGTGCATAGATTACAATTGCATAGTTTACATTCTAAAAAATCAATCGTAGATTTAGATTAGTTTCTTTAATTTGAATTTACATGTTTTTATGCTTGTTTTAAAAACAAAAAAATATAAAAATATGGAATTGATTAGCATTAGTTTTTCTTGATGAAATTAGTTCATTAGAGAATTTTTTATATTTTCTCTTATTGATCAATTTTTTGCATTGTTTGAAGTGAATGGAAACTCTATCCCTAATTTAATTAGGATTCATCGAATTGAAAATATTGCATTATCATATTCGATTGCATTCAGTTTTGGGTCGGGTCAAAACACCATTGGTTTCATATCCATTTACCCTTTGAGTAATAACAACCTAAATAACACAGCACTTAATTAAAATTCATCTAGTAATTTTTACATTTTTAGGGCTCTTTCCACCAATCTAGCTTAGGCTAGTGTCTTAGAATAGGTTTTAGTTAACTCTCCAAGACAACAAAACAAACAAGTAGTCGATCTTGCAGTAGGAAAAAATCCAATTGTTGCATGTATGCTCTGGGAAGCTCCTCCTAAAGGAGTCAAGCACGAGATCATATCCAAACTAGTGAGGTAATCAATCCTTCCTCATTGGGAACAATAGAAGATATACACGTATTAACAACAGTAAACCTCGGATTGACCATTGTCGAGGAGCCTGGGGTCACTTGTCGGTAAACCTTGGATTATGTCAAGGAGCCTTCAAGGGGATTGAGCTTTGTTACTCTGCCCTTGCGTTTGTATCGGATCGTAGACTGTTCCCTCAAGTATATTTGTTCCTGTTGGTGACCTTAGTGGCCATAAACTATAGGATTCTTTCCCAAGGTGACGGTGGAGGGAAGATCCCACTGTACCTGGAGCAGACGTCAGCTAGACTCACTTGGACTCTCCGGAGGGTTATCTTCACTCGAGATGGCATAGTGGAGAAACTTGCACCGGTCTGTTTCATTAAGCAGGTTTTTGGGGTAACTGTTCCAACCACCATTTCTGCATTAAAATTCTACGATGTCGGATTTCATCACCAACTAGTGTTTTTAGTGCGGGAATCTACTGTTTGTGTGTGGTTTGACTCCTAGATTTGATAGGACGTGTTCATTTGTTTGTTTTTACTTTTAGAGACCATAGGTGTGAATTGTGAATTTTAATTGTTAGGTGTGAATTGTGAATTGTTAATTTTATTTTAAATTGTTAATAAGATTCACTGAATTTGAATATAATGGCAACTGTTCCAGAATTTACCAACCAAGGAACCCCTCTTAACGAGAATCGTAGTACTTTTCCTTTCTTTTGAAATTTTGGTCCTCCTTATATGGCTACATTTTCATTACCTGGATTTACAATAGGTTTACCGATATGGTTATTTTCAACTTCGCTGGCCCCGAATAATCCAATTATTCCACCTCAACCAAATGCTTCACCTCAACAGAGTTCACCATCTCAACATCACCAACCTTCTATTGACCCTTTACCTTCTTCGCCCAATATTTCTTCCTCCATTTCTTCCTCTTCGCTTGGTAAAAGCCTTGACGCTAGTAACCAAGTGGCTAAGAAGAAGAAGAAAGGAAAGAAGAAGAAGAAGCAAGATAAGAAAGAAGTCAACCAACCAACCATGGCTGTAAATGTTAGTAGTGTTGAGGAAACCTCCAACATGCATCGTAAACCCAAATACCCTTGCAAGCTTTGTAAGGGTGACCACTTCCTTATCAATTGACCCGGTATTCCAATGGTCTTGGAAGTATGGTCAGAAAAATCTTATCAAATTACCGTGATCCATTAACCAGTGATAGTCAAGTTCCTAGGAAAAAGGGTAAAGTTAGGTTTCCTTGTAAGTTGTGCAAAGGGAGTCATCAAACTCACATTTGCCCTCACATGGATGAAGCCTCAAAATTGTTGGAAAACCTTACTGTTCCACAGCAAGGACTTCCAACTAATTACTGTCAACTTTCTCCCAACCTACCGTCAATTGACGAAGTGATTGATCTAATTACAAGTACAATCAATTCCACTCTTCCATTGGAGAGTGAAACTCATATCACTCAGGTTGATAATCCATTAGTTGATCAAGTGGTCGACTCTATTTCCCATTCGGTCGATCCCACTCTCCCTGAAGAGAGTGAAATTCATATCACTTAGGTTCTTCTTGTTACATCAGATTCTTCTACACCAGGGGGAATTTCACATGTTTCTATAGAACCCCGTCCAAGTACTAAGGTCTTTTCCTTTGATTGGAATAGACTGACATAACCTCGTCTTCCTTCCTCCATCCCTTTCCAAATCATTGTGAAGGCTGGTGGTAGGATCATATGCCACACACATGTAGATGAAGGTGCTTCTGTTAGTATTTTATCCTCAACTGCTTAGAAAGCTTTGGGTTCCCCTCAGCTTGTGCCTGTTACGCAGAATATGAAAGCTTTTAACGGAACCATTAGTGAACCTTTAGGGATCCTTCCTAAGTTTTCTATTACTTTTGAAGGTAAAATTTTCTGTATTGATCTTATGGTAGTTCAAGGCCCCTTGAATTTCAATTTACTCCTTGGGCGAGACTATGTCTATGCAATGAAAGTTGTGATATCGACACTCTTTCGCGTGATGTCTTTCCCTCACAATGGAAATATTGTGACTGTAGACTAGCTTTAGTTCCCTAGTCTTGATTCGACTACCAATAATCTGAAATCCCTGAATGTTCCTCATATGAAAGTGGTATCTACCCCACCACGGGTTAATTATGTGGCAACTAGTCCTATGTTTTTAGTTACCGATGTAAGCGAGCCACTCATTGTTTGCTCGTCTTCTTTTGACTTAGATCCGGTAATTGACATGGAAAACTCTATGGGATTATTTGAACGTGATGTTCTTATCCCTTTTGAGTCCCTTGACATGTGTTCCTTCCAGAGAATTGTTCTTCCATTTGATGAAGACCTCTTGGAAGCCATGATCAAGTCACGGTGAGGAGAGTTCCTTTTACTGTGTCAAGCTCATTAAAAAATGAATCAGTGAGTGTGAGGATAGTTCCTTTTACTGTGTCAACCTCGTTAAAAAATGAATTGGTGATTAGTGAGGAGAGTTCCTTTTACTATGTCAACCTCGTTAAAAAATTAATCAGTGGCCCGTGAGGAGAGTTCCTTTTACTGTGTCAACCTAGTTAAAAAATGAATCAGTGAGTGTGAGGAGAGTTCGTTTTACTGTGTCAACCTCGTTAACAAATGAATAAGTGAGTGTGAGGATAGTTCCTTTTACTGTGTCAACCTCGTTAAAAAATGAATCAGTGATTAGTGAGGAGAGTTCCTTTTACTGTGTCAACCTCATTAAAAAATGAATCAGTGGCCCGTGAGGAGAGTTCCTTTTACTGTGTCAACCTCGTTAAAAAATGAATCAGTGAGTGTGAGGAGAGTTCCTTTTACTGTGTCAACCTCATTAAAAAATGAATCAGTAGGTAGATTGTAGAGAGTAGATTGATAGATTAGAAATAAGTAGTTTCTGAGGATGGTTCCTGTTACTGAGTCAACCTCATAAAAAAATGAATCAGGTATGAGGAAAGTTCCTTTTACTGTGTCAACCTCGTTAAAAAATGAAACATGTAGTTGAGGATAGTTCATATTACTGTGTCAACCTCATTAAAAAATGAAACACGTTTCCATGAGCATAGTTCTTTTCCTGTGTCAAGCTTGTTAAAAAATGAAAAAAATCCTCCCCTAATTGAGTCGATTCTTTGACTAGATCTCGTAAATGTTAAGTCGTATTTTTAGGGTAGTTATTTCAGTTTTTGCATAATTTTCTTACAGTTTTAGGTCGGGTCTTTCATATGATCTCATAAATGAACCTTCATTCCATCTAGCTTTTAGTAACTAGTAGTCTACTTAGTTGAATTAAATGAAGCTGGGAGGGCATGCGCTCTAGCAGTTATGCTTCAGGGGCATTACAACTTTCAAGCACAGTTTTCCTATGTTTCAAGCTTGTGTAAAAATGAAACCACTTTCAAGAATAGTTTTTCTTTGTTTCAAGCTTTTATAAAATGAAACCTATCTCGAGTCCATTTCGGTTATTATTTTCAAGACTCATTAAACTCATGAAAATCCCAAGATTGTTTTGCTATCTTTCATTCTCGTAAAACACATGAAAATTCCGATTTCTTTCCGTCTTTTCCTGCTCGTTAATTAAATTGAAATTCGGCCATATGAGTACATTTTTATCCCTTTGTCGAACTCGTTAAAACTTATGAAAAAGTGAAATTTTGAGTTCTCTTTTAAGCCCTTTTTCAGAATCTCTAAAAATGAAAAGATCGTCAAGTACTTGACTATTCGAACTCATTAAAGTAAATGAACAGTCGTCCCTTCAGTATAAATTTACCCCTTTTCCGGACTGAAATGGAATATTTACGAAAAAGGTATACGTTGACTAATTATGGTCAATACAGTTCTCTCCTGCATTATTTTATCCTTTTTCGGGCTCGAGAGACTAAATTTACGAAAAATTACACACATAGAGTTTTCTTAATTTTTTTCTTCTAACTCCCTAAAATTGAAAAACATCGAGTTTCTCCTATACTGGACTCGTTAAAATTTAACAGTAAAGGACCTGTTCAATTTTAAGCAGGAACGAACCACTCCTTCTTAGGGTTTGAATTTTAAACTAAGTTGGACTCATCCAAAGGATGAGCTTATAAACAAGAAAATGTTATCCTCCTCGAGCTTGTCAAAATAAAGAGGTACTTGCCAGAAATGGCGGGGGAAAAGAGAGAAAAACAAACATGTTTGTTACATTTTGATTATTCGGAAAACCGTTAACCACTCTTGAACACGACACTTTTGTTCACCTGGGTTGGGAAAACCCTTTGCCTAACAGTTAATCAAACCATATTGAAAGTCTTCAGCTAGTTTCTGGGTATTAGCTTCAGGTCAATTGTCACCAAGCCATCTGCAGTGTCGTTATGCGTTCAAGAGGATAGTTCAAACAAACCATTCATCTGAAAAAATATTTGTCTTCCATTTTGACCATCCCTGAGTCAGTCCTTCCCAATATATTTATTCAAAACTTGATCTATGATTTCGTGTTGTGGCCTTGCCTATGACAGGTCACTTTCTATCGACGACAACTCATTATCTAGGAAGTTGATATAGAAATCATCAGTACCTTGAAATTTGCATGCCTCAATGGCAGGTTTCTCGCCTTCAACGACAGATTGCATCATTGACCTTTGATCGAATGATTCCGTGACATGTTCGACTTCAGCTCATTCATTCACATCTCATGGATTGTTCTGAGTACTTTGAGGGCCATTGACATTACTGGTGGTTACTCTCACACTTGTTAACAATTCACATTATTGACTGGTAATCAATTGGTTTCTACCGTGTTCGACTTTGACACATTCATTCACATGGATAGAATCGTACTAGTTCGGGAAGTGGAAATCAAGACCCTGGATCTAGTTTCTACCATCCAAGCTGCGAGGAATTTTGTTATTCATTTATGCAGTGGAATATTCATAAATAGATGGTTGTGTCCATATTGTGTCTACACATGTCTATACTGTTGATATATTGAAAAATCATTCCTGTATCATAATAGTTTAAGTCAGTTTTCTAGTTAGTTTTGATCTGAGTATGGGAATGCCTACCTCAGCGATGATATGTCTACATATATATATTTTTCATTGAATGTTTTTACAGGTTCTAACTGGGGTGTCCAAAGGATGATCCTTGAAATGATAAAGTACTTCACTCTTCATACATGACAGACTCTATCTTCATCTATTACAGACTTCGCACTTTAGGGGGAAATCTGTTGCATTGAAAATTGTCACCTTGACATTTTTTTATCTGTATGAGCTCATTATCACTCATAATTTCCTCCTTTGCAAGTCTAAAAACATCAGTTCCTCATGTCAAGCCTTAAAAATAAGAGAAAATCTCTCAAAAGTCTCTAAAACTCTGGTATCGCACTTTCTCTTTGTCTTACCTGCGGTCCCGCACCTAATGGTCATGTCTCCTGCGTACCTAACTGCACTTTCTCTGTGTTAAGGGTGCGGACCCCTGTAAAAGATTAAAAGGGTGCAATTAAACTCAAAAGGCTCACTTTCAGTCATTTCTAGAAGCTTCTGGAAGGAATATTGCGATGGAAAGTCCGCTTTTTTCAGGTTCATGTATCCCATGCCTTAAGGAGCTAACCCCTTAATGTGAGGAGATTATCCCTTTGAAGGAGGATTCTATCCCTTCATAGGTGGAACTGTAACCTCTTCTTTTGCACTATAAAAAGAGGCATAGGGCAGCCTCAAAGGGTTACAATTGATGAGTTAAAGCTTTAGTGTTATTTGAGGTAAAGTGCTGTTGGAACTTAGACTCCTTTAGCTGAGATTTTATGAGGAAAGATTACATACCTGTATGTATCTCGGTTGGAAGAGTGCAAGGCTTGTCAGAGTAAAGGAAATTCATCCTTCGGACCCTAGGAAGACTTGTTCAACATCAAGGCTGAAAAGGTTGTAAGGTTCTTCTACTATTTCAAAGTTAATACAAATAAGTTTGTTTTTCTCAATAAGCTGTCACTTGATTGTTTATTTTATGGATTCCTTGTCACCTTAATAGATATGATTTATGAATATATGCTATGCAGGTGCTATTTGATGTTTATTTGTTTTTGATTGCAGATCCTTAAAGATAACTCTTTCGGGCGACTGAAGGATGACTACTACAAACAAGCGTTGGATCAAGGTAGGATCGTAACACCTTTTGTAGCATTTACTTATAAATCGTGATATATCTAGAGAAAGATAGATTTAATTGTCTGTTTATTGCTAGACTGTCTTCTGATACTAGGGAGATTGGTCTTGTCCACAAGATCTATTTATCTGACTAACACCCACTGGTGCAAGAAACAGTTGAGACCACCCCTCCAAAGGAAATTTCCATTGCAAAATTGGTGATCATAGCTAGGAAAATTGAGAAGAGAGGAAAGAAGACGGTGACCCCTGCCATACAATGAGAATCACCAGCCTGCGCCATATGTGATGTAATAGGTCACCCTATCCATATATGTCTGGAGATGGATAAATTAAAACCACTCCTTGGCTCTGAAACAGACATCGCGACGCCGCGTTCCCATAAAAAGGAACCTACCACCAAAGGTAAAGGCAAAGTGCTGCATACTAATCACGCATGTGCCCTCTGCAGCAACTACGGGCATTATACCCACCATTTCCCAGATATCCCGTGATATAGGGATGCCTGACATGCCATCTAGCGATCCTATCAAGAGGATCCCTCCACCCAGGCATCCAGAAATAAACCTCGTACTATCCTATGCCTGTCGGAGGAACGACGGTCACTGGAAAGACAACCATTTGTCCCTCACCCCCCAAACCACCGAACACCAACCAAGAATAGGGGAACCTGGTCACCTCATCCTCTTGATTTATCAGGCACATCGATTACTACAGATGGCTTGATCGAGTCTTTGACCCATGGTCACCTAGGCAGCAGTAATCTGTATTCGGGGGGTGACCATGCACATCGATTTTGCAGAGGGCTTGATCGGGTCTTTAACCCAAGATATCCTAGGCAGCAGTAACACCCATGGTACTCAAGGAGTTACCAGGTAGGTATATTCTGCAGACAGCTTGATCGAGTCTTTGACCCAAGATCACCTAGGCAGCAGTAGTACCATGCGCATCGATTCTGCAGATGGCTTGATCGTGTATTTTTCCCAATATCACCTAGGAAGAAGTAATTAATACCCTGGATACTCATACGATTCTAATTAGAACATATCACAACCTAGCTATCATGAAATTCACCCCAGCACTCATATACCAACCAGGGACAAGGGAGTCGATATCCCCCATTCCCCACACAAAATGGACCAATGGCACAATGTAATGCATTGGTCAATCTAGTGCAACCCTTCCTAGGCTCATCAGCAACCATACAACTAGGAGAATTATGACAATCCTCCAAATGCTACAAAAAGAAGCCGATGAACAAACCAAAAGAGAGATCCTGGATAGGGGGCAATAACCGGCAATGCCCCCCCCGCTCTCAGTCTGGGGGCAACCCCAAATGAAATAAAAGCTAGGAGCTAAGTAACAAATCCCAAAGGAAAACTGGAGCTTAGAGTATCTAATCACTAGACCAAAAAAAACACTATGATCAACACTCCATAACAAATAGAGGTGATGCCACACATTCGCACTCCAAAAAAATTTATTTTTTCAGCGCCGGCAGGTATGCCCTCTCTCATCTTCTTTTTTAAAGCACATGCATTTCAATAATAGTTGACAAAGAAGATGGTTTCACTTGGGGTAGTTGTTTTTGTAGGAAAATCTTACAAACCATTCACAACACCATCTACTGAAAGCCCCAGAGAAAGTATCATTCTACCCCCAGCATGATAGAGTCCCATTCAACTCTGCATATCCTGACATCATTTATCCATCAGAAATCAACTATAGGGTCCTCAGATCCGACCGTGTTTATCATCATTTCACCCTGCACATGGTAAACATCCTTGTTGGTTGGTAGAGCCCCCCCCCCCTCCATGGCGCTCGTCACCCACAGTAGACCATATCACAGCAAAAGTGACGCCATGGTGATACCACTTTAGTCCGGGAAGAACCTCATGCCCATCCATTCACCATGCATAAGGTCAAGTTTACCATACAATTTGAAACCACCTTCCCGGACGACCAGGTTGTACAAGCAGATAAAGAGAGCACCATCGTGACTCGCATTTGGCCCACCATACCTCCACCAGCATAATCCTATCTATGATACTTCTACATCCGCTTCATCAACCCCGCACATGAGACCAACCAATGGGACCCCCACCCCCAACAAAAAACCTTCCTCGCAACATCAGTGAGCAAACACTCTCATGTTTTGGGGTACCGTCTCTGTGTTTTGTACAAAAAAAAAACCCATAATTTTATTCTTTTGGTAAGTGTACAAAGACCGAAAATGGTGCACTTCGGCCCTTCACCCTCTCATTTCATATTTTCTCCCATGGAAGTAGTCCCTGAACACCCTTGGTCAGAGTATTTCACCCCCACGCACAAACCATCATGACATTCATAGTTGGTTCACACCCGCCCTGGAAGTCCTACTGACTCCAAGGATTTCCCCTTCAGAAATAACTATGACTGCTGCCAAGCTGCTCAAGTATACCCCGACCTCGGGCCACTGAATCCCCATCACCAGTTTTCAGTCACCCCTCGCCAACATGCCTATGTTAAACCCACCACATCCAAGTCCCCGATACCCCTTATCGGCGACCCCTCGTTCAGTTGAGGCTTCCTTTTTGTTGACTTCAACACCTATATTCCAAAAAGGAAGCAGTACCTTGGATCACCCCTCTCCATACAAAGGGTCATCCTCGGGTGGCACTGTGGGAGACATCATTGTCCACAGATGTCATCGATCCTCCTAACATTTGACTACGACCAAATATTTCATGTCAAGATGGTATCGTACCTTACAACCATTGCACTTTGATCAGATTCGTCAAAGACTCGTGCCTCCATAAACGTCTCTATCAACAATGCTTACATGGGAATGTCCCAGCCAGCACCTATGCGTACAATGCGCAGCAATATGCCATACCAAGTTTATGCATATGGGTACCACATTCCACCTATTGTCAAAGAAAAAATTCCCCTGAGGGCGTCAGTAGTCGTCGTCAACAACCACCAACATCACTACCATAGTAGTGACACAGACAGAATATATAATATGTCAATTTTGTTTAACTAGCCACAACATCACGAGCATGGGACATGCCTGCCTCGTTGAAAGTTTTTATATATTGTAAATTTTATTTGCTTACAGGGATCCCTTAGGCCATGGTGATTCTTGTAAATGGTGCAGGGTGTTTTCAATTCCAAGGCTTAATGCAGGTCTCTCTCTCTCTCTATGCACGATACATAAAAGAAACTATAATGTATTTCAGCTATACAGTTCTTCCTAGACCTCACACATTAGGGGGAAATTGTTAACACTGGAAAACCGTATAGCAGAAGATGACATTAATTAATGTCAAGCCAAAGGATATACAGGGCTGGAAGACATTGCAGAATCCAGAAAGTATTTAAACATCTCTAAGGTTTGAGGAAAATCAAATTTGAACTAGTCTTAAATGTTATTTGCACACATTATCCTTCGAGAAGAGCGCCTTCTGCGCACATTTTTTCCCAATATGAGCGCATTCTTGAGAGTGGTGAAATGTCACTATCCGGGACCACACAAAGCAAAGGAAAAGTCACTCCTTACTTGAAGCCACCTAAGGACATCCACCAATGCCTCCTTAGACACTATGTGAGCACACAATGGAATATTTGGAGCACACAAAGGAATCATACCCCTCTCTTGGGTCACCATCCTCCATGTATCAAGAGAGGGGAGGAGGATTTGAAATATCCTATATAAAGCCACCATGAGATGAAGAATGGGTGATCACATTGTTATGCTGGCCAGAATTTCCCAAGCAATACCAGCAGTGTGTGACCCGTAGCTGAAGATAGAGGGGACTCAATTGTTGGCCACCCAACAAGTTTAGTCCACATAGTAGAGAGAGAGAGAGACTGCACCGAGGCAAGCTTGGGATAAAAACATCCTTGCATCAGGACCTAGAACCATTGTCTAGGGGCCCTTTGGCAAGAGGGTAAAGTATCACCCTTCTTACTACTAGCGCTCAATAAGAGGGGCCTAGAGCCACCGTTTGCATTATTTTTGTCATTTGACTCATTCAGAGCTTCTGTTTATTTATTTTTAGTCTTAGTTTAGTTTTTAGTTTACATTTTCATGCTTTTTCCTCTATATAGTATGCTTATTGACTCCACTTCTTTCTGCCTATTACAAATAGTTTAACGGGGTAAACCAAAACCCTTAAACTGGTGTGATTTCGTACATCCATGCACCAAACACACCACAACAAATATCCCTAATGCTAAGGAGAAGGCATCAATGGCGAAAACACCACCAATCCCATTCAAGATGCCAAACACAGGAGTGCACTCTCCAACCAGAGCTCTAGTATCTACCATCAAGCGACCAGAATACCCATATAATTTCCCAAATCATACGTTCTCCACCTTCCTTATACCCACGCCGCTCATTCACTTCCTCTCCCATTAAGGTTGATGGAGAGTTCGCACACCTAGCATTAACATCCCCAGTACGAAGATCACCATGAGAGGACTGGGATTTCGGCTACCGCACCATCGGACAAGTGTCTGGCATCATCATCAACATGTTGGGTTTTTTTCTATGTTTCTCACCCCCATCGGAGATGCCTCTTTTGAGGCCACGATCTTGTTGAATTCCAAAAAATGAGCATCTTTTGAGTTTGAGGTCTAATCCCCTAGGAATTACTATCCCAGGTGATTGCTACCCCAATTAGCAAGCTTGTCAGCCACCTTGTTACATTCACGATCTACATGTTTCGTGATTACATATTTAAAAGAAGGGAGCCATGAGTTGATATGCTCAATAATGAGCTCAAGTCACTAGCTCTTGATTACCTTGTCCATAGGGGACCAATTGGTTAGCTTCTCTAGTATGGAGATTGAAATTTGGGAATCTCTCATGACCTACAATTTTTTCAATCCCATTTCTGCTACAAATTGCAGTCCCTTCTCCATTGCCAAAAAATTAGCCAAATTATTGGTTGAGTTACCACAAGAGTTCGTAAAAAAATTAATCACTTACCCCTTGTCCTTGAATATCACACCTCCTAGGTCAGTCATTCCTAGGTTTCCTTTTGACATGCCATCAAAATTAAGTTTTAAAAAACTACGCGGAAGACATAGGAAGGTATCAGGCAAGCTACCTCTCATGGCGGGTGGGCCAGCAGGTCCCAAGGCCATAGATTCAGGGCGAAGATCTAATTCCTTAAGAATTCTGAGTTCCCTTCACCCTGCTTTCCAGTCATCTCCGACCACCTATAGATAGAGATTAACTCTTTGATATTATTCTTTATTATCTTTCACAATTTCTCGGTCTGTATAGTTTTTGAGTGAAACACTGCCCTGTTTCTTGCTTTCCATAAATTCCAAAGAATAAAGCCTTGTGATATGCACCATGCTTTATTGACGATGGGGTTCTTAAAGAGCATCTAACACCACTGCTTCAATGACTCTCTCAAACTATTTTCTGACTAATCAACAACCCCAAATAGAATGGAACTTCGATCCTAGATGTCCATTGCTTTTGGGAAAATTTTGAGTAGGTGATATGCAATTTCCTCCTCTTTGCAACAAAGAGGACACTGTGAGGGGCCACATAAAACGTTTTTCCTAATTTTTTCCAATGTAATAAGCTTTCCATGCCCAATTAACTAGAGGAAGAATGAAACCTTTGGCCATCACTTAGAATACCAAATTAGTTTCCATAAAGGATTAGGATCCAAGTCCCCAATGGAGGACATAATGGAATAATATTATTTAAGAGATAACATACCTGAAGAGAGATGGCCCCATTGGAGTTATCAGGTTCCCCATTGTTTAAAATAGGGCATTGTCGGAGAATCAAGATTAGGGCTTCCCAATCTAGTAACAAATCATGAGCTGGTCAATGGGAGGGGGATTTCCATCCTCTTCACTTCGATGTTTGTTCAATGTCTTTCCAAAAGTATTTCACCCTTTCCACTCCCATGTGAGTGGTTAATATTTGGATACCCCTAAGTTGCTCATCCTAATTAAGTCTAGGGTCTTGTATCCAAGCTTCTGTCCAAAATGGGGCTTTGCATCCTATTATCACTCATTAGTGTAAAAAACATTTTATTGATAGGGTCATGCAGGTCATTCACACAATGGGTGAGGTTTCCTAAGCCATTTCAAATTGATATATATTTTGTTTTGCATTTTTGAAGTCCATCCTAAGTTTAATTTCCACCTCCATCCATGCCACTTCAGTCAAATCAGTGCCATATCATGTCAGTTGTCATTCTCCACACATTTAAACTCAAAAGTGCACACCTATCAGTTTTTCATATTTTTGTAGCGATTTACACAGGAAATCCATAGATTTCATTACGAAACTGCCTAATAGTTTCTTAGCAAATATGTCAAAAGCCTAATGGTCTTCACTATGAAACTGTATTTTTTAGCCAGGGTTTTCAAAGTTATATGAGGTGTTAGTTTATGATTAGAAGAATAAAGGTGGAGGTCATTCAAGGTCGTTATGGTAAGTTTCAAATGTACACAGTTGTGTTTTAGGTCATCATGATCCTTTTTGCATGCATGTACTATGATTAAAACCCGAGCTGTCAGTTAAACTTTTAAACCTCACCCAAAATAGCCTTTTGTCATATTATGGTTTATCCTTGCATGTGAGTCGATCCCTGGAGAGCTGCTTCATCTAGCCAAGTAGGTTGCTGTCAAATTCAAAATTCTACAGTGTCATTAGCAAGCGAGGCAGTGAATACTGTAAACCATCCATGGTTGCAAGAAAGAAAATGAACAAGGGTGGTCATTGTCACAGGTATGAACCCATGGATTTGAAATTACTCAATGAAGACCCTACTACTATGGAGGTTTTCAGGAGAATTGGCTGCTTGCAATTCTGCTAGAGGTTGCAGGGTTTTCATGCACAAGTTTCAAAGGATTTTGCCACCAACTTCATAGGAACAACATCAAAATTTGGAATTCTGAATCTTATAGTGACGCTAGAGAGCATATCATTAGCTACACGAATACCTATAGGTGGTGAAGTGTGGTTTAAAGGTACCAAATTCACAATGTAGGATTGTAAAGAATTTCTTAAGCAAGAACACAGTGAAGTTGATTTGACCAATGCTATGCCTAGGAGTTTTATAAAGGAAAATTATGAAAAAATACTAATGGTCATTAAAAAATATTTCACCTGTGAAGGAAGATTTCACATGGTTTACTCATATCATCTCAGAATTCTTCTGCATTTTTTAGGTAATAGATCACTTGACTTACCTTTCTATTTATACAGAAGTTTAGGGAAAATGTCAGATAAGGCTCAAATCAAGACAGAAGGCAATGAGACATCTCTTTTTCATCATGGTCTAATAAAGGTGTTAGTGTTGGAAGAATTGATAAGGTTAGACAGATATTGGATTTCATTCTTGTTTATGAGTGGTAAAGAAATTTATGTGGTCACTCCAAAGAAAACCTCAAAACCTAGAACTACTACATCACCAGTTGTGGCAGAAGAAGTTGAAGAAGAAAAAATATCATCCCCTAAAAATCAAATGGACATAGGAGCACAACCTCTGCAAGAGACTGACACCCCTCAAGCAGCACCCGCAAAAAAAAAACATACAGTCAGCCAACAAGGCAGCAAGAGGATCACTAGAAGCCAGACATTGGCTAAAGGCAACCTGGAGGATATCCTTCATGCAATTGAAATTGAAGAGTCACCAATAGTCCAAGCTAAAGATATTGAAGATGGTGGAAGAAAATTGAAGGAAGGTAAGACTGCTAAGAAATTAGATTTTGCAAGTGATGATGCTGGATTTATATTTCAGCCAAGGAAGCCAATGACCAGACATGCAAAGAAGGCCATGGAGAGAAAAATGACAGAGAAAACTGTACAACCAGTAAGCATCGTAGATTTTTCTCCATCAGTAGAGGAAAAGGTTGTTATCAGGTAGAGAAAGGGAAAAGAAAAAGTAAGTGAAAAATTAGAAATAGAATCCATCAAAGAATAGATGAAGGAAGCAGGTAAAGAGATATTAAATTTGAAGTCTGAGGTAGAAAAGCACAGATATGAGAAGGTTCAATTTGAACAAATGATGAAAATATGGGAAGGTCAAATCTCAACTGTCTCAAAGTTTATGGACAATGCCAATAAATTGCTGAAGAGGACTTAGCCATTAAGGGGGTGGTCAAACACACAAGGAAGATGAAATTATGCTTGCAAGATAAAAACAGAGAATTAAAGGATCAAGTGGAAGACATGTAGGAGCAGCTGGACTTCATCCAAGTTGAGCTGGAGAAGAAAGGGCTGAGGATGAGAGTGGTTGAAGAACCCATAAGCCAATTAATTTTAAATGAAGAAGAAACTCCTAAAGAGTGAAAAATTGAGCTGAAACATGTTTGATGAGGTTCATGGCTTACAAAGAAACTAAATTTTTCCTCAGAAGATCAATTTTTGAAGACAGTCACATAAACATCAAATTCTGGTTTTTTAGGTAGTTTTGTAGCGTGCTTCAAGCTTGAAGCCAGAAAAATGCTACGAAAATTCTGAAGATACAATTTTTCTTTGAAATTTAGTTTTGTGAAGGTTTAAGGAGGGGCGTTGTTTGTTTTCAAGATGTTTTGGCATAGTAAAGGTTTTTTTACTAGAAAAGGTGGCAAGGAGATGGGTGAAAAGGTAAAATTTCATACGCTACGAAAACTCGCTAAAAACTGTGTAAATTGCCCTGTTTCATAGCGAAAGGCCTCTTTGAAGATTTTTGAGGGTTCAAACAAAAAAATAGCTATATGGAGACCTACAGCCTGTCTGTGAGCCATCCTAGCAAAGATTCATTACTCAAAATGAGTGTCACACATCTAGCTCAACAGGAAAAACAATGATTAAAGTGAATATTATCCATTCCTGAAAAGTAGGATTGTGCTCACTAGATTTCGCAGTATTTTAAATATGTTAAGTGATGGTGAATTGTCTCTTGAACATGTGATCTCTATTATGTAATTGTTTTGCTATTAGAAAAACCAAATGTAATAAATAGGAAGTAGAGTTCTATTAGGAGTATGACTTCTTAAAGGATAGTTTTCCTTTTTATGTTCCAAGTAAGTAGTTTCAGTTATGATAGGTGTCAGAGTTAGACTTTGAAGATCTAGCCAGCTGGGCATATCATTTACATTGTAAAGAATTTCTATTTATATAATGAAAATCGAAGAACAAGGGGGTTGGAGAATATTGCACCAAATTGCTACTTGTTATGCTTTTCCATTCTCAGTAATAGTCAGTGACATTTTACTTCCAGACATGACATTCTAATGAGGTGTTTAATGTTTTATTGCTCTATATCTTTTATGTCTAATCACCTGTAGTGATTTTTATCTCTAATTACTCATAATTCATGCTATCATGCCCTGACTTCCTTTAGGGGTTAAATTTTTGTGTTTTCCTTATGTTGTGTGTATGTATCATCCTTATTAAAAACCTCTATTTTCCTCAGCTTCCATGAGAAGAATTGTTTCCATGAAGTTCACTGATCTTGACTCCATAGCCCAATGGTAGTAAGCCTTTCATTTTTCAACCTACAATCAAGCTAAAACAATTCACAATTCATATAGTTAGCCATCTAATAGTATTTCTATTGAAAATCACAAATCCCCTTTGAGAGATCCATCTCAAACTGAAGAGGCTAATCTTCGGTTAGAAGTGGTTTGAAAGAGTTACTTTAAGTTGATTGATGAGCATCCTATCAAGATCAATTTGGTGATAACATTTTAGCATCGTTGCCAGGGACACGGAGGTGAAAATTTTCTATGAGTAGAATGACAAGGCTCAGATTTGACTTCGGATGATGAACAAAAGCCAAACACAGGAAGGTTGTACCATTCACCTAGCGGCTCCATTGTTCAAGATACTGAGCTTCAAAGTTTAGAGTGACTTCATTGGAAAGAATCTAGATTTCATAACATTAATGGTGATCCACGATGACAGGGTATGTGGCAAACCATTTATATGATGAAATGTTACAAAGTGTAAGGGATGAGTTAGCAGAATTTCAGATAGATGAACATTTCTCAACAATAGTATTTTGTTGTTTGAAATCCAGTCGAGTCGCACCTGAAAATATTTTTTTTTCTTGGTTTAGCTACTGAAAAATTAGAGAATGAAATTGAACTATTGGATGTTCAAATTGGATCATATGATTTCCAAGATCCTAGATAGTTCTTGGAAAGTCTTCCTCCTCTAAAAAAGGAGGAAACTTTTATACCATTTGACTTGTATATAAAGGAGGAATGTCGTTATGAGATTGATATTATAGAGTTGGAATCAAGGTTCAGCCTTGATGAAGAAAATGAAAAGGATATCTAGGATCAATTTGTCATTAAGAGCTTAAAAGGGATATCAATAAATTATGTCTTCTATGATCCCATAGCTGATTACATGAAAGAGTTCTATAGCCCAAAATTTCAATTATTTTTTCACTATGAAAAACAAACCCATCTTCTCTTAACTTTATCATTTCAGAATACAGTTTGCTTTTGGTTCAAGTGCATTCAAGGGGTTCAAGTATTAGATCATCTCATTGACTAGCTTTATTGAAGTTTTCATGTCACTTGAATTAAACATGAAGATTGAAATTGTTACGGTAGATAGGAGTGTGTGTGAATAAGCTCAAGTAGACTGAGCATTTTTTCAGCATGTACGGATTTGGTTTTTCAGTAGTTGTCATCAAGCTTGAGCCCGAGGAGAAGGCCATAAGATCTTGGCTAAGTCTTCATCAATTTCAGAAAATTTTCAATTTCTCAAGATAAGGCATTGACCCATGTTATTTGTTGTACCACAAGGGTACACCATCCCCGTGAGCCACCGTTATCAATTAATATAAAAAAAAAATTCTTGATAGGGTCATGCAGGCCATTCACCAAATGGATGAGGTCTCTAAGCCATTTCAAATTGATATATAATTTTTTTTTCATTTTTGAAGCCTATCCTAAGTCTAATGTCCACCTCCATCCATGCCACTTTAGTCAAATCAGTCCCATATCATGTCAGTTGTCATTCCCCACACATTTAAACTCAAAAGTGTACACCTGTCAGTTTTTCAAATTTTCAGAGGATTACACAGAAATCCAGATTTAGAAGAACCGCCACAGTTTCGTAGGTAACCGCTCTAAGCTCAACATATTTCTCACAAACTCCGTTGAAACTCGCTGTCAATGTTTATATGAGGTGTCAGTTTATGATTAGAGCAGTAAATTTGGAGGTCATTCAAGGTTGTTATGGTAAAATTCAAATGTACATAGCCGTGTTTGATGTCATCAGCGGATCTCAGATGTATGTCTTGTCGAAGTGTGCATTTGCATTCACTTTTTTAGCTACGCATAACTTATAGCCCTAACATCAAATATGCTCACCAATATCTTCATACCGTTATTAATGGATCAAGACAAGAGCTGCAAAAACCGTATCTATGCATAAAAAGGAAATTAAGCAAGAAAAACAAGGTTTTGTCTTGGCTACATCCTGCATCCAATAGGACAAGACAAGAACATTATTTTTTGAAAGAATTTTTGCATACACAACGGGAGGAAAAAAGGGTGTTTCCACCTCTCAATGGGATGGGTTCTTAAGTCCTCAGCACTGCATCTAGGATTTCCTCTCTCCCGTCGGTGTAGAAAACCCGTACAAAGATAGAACTCAAAAGGGAGCCACAAGCCAAAAAAATGAAAATATGACAATGATAATGGCTCAAAGTCAGACCAAGAGTATAGATCCGTAGTGATCTAATAGGCAACAAAAGGTGAAGAATGGTAGGAGAAACCCTCCTATTTATAACAAAATATTGGGTCATTCTAGATCTTGGTGCATGATTAAAATAACATTAACCAAATCTAGATCCACCTTTTATGGAATATTTTATTATATTTGTTGGAGTGAAAAAGTATTTGACTTGGGTCAAATCCCTTTATTTGTGAATAATAAATAAATAAATGATTTATTTATCATTTTAAGGAAGTGGTTGAAGGATAATCAAATAAATAATGATTTATTTAATTATTTATGGGTGATTTAGTCATATTTAACAAGGAATATCATTTAAATAAGATTTAAATAATTATTCCTAGAAAATAATAAGATAAATAAAGATTTATCGAATTAATTTCTTTGTTTTGGGTTAAACATGACCAGGAAAATCAAACAAATATAGGTTTGTTTAATATTTCCTTTTGGGGTTTCCTGTTTAGACCATAAACAACCCAATAAATGTGTTTTATTAAGTTATTTTACATAGTGAAAGCAATTTTACTTAGGGTAAAATTGGTCTTACGTGGTGTACTTGGGTCCATCTAATGACAGTAGGTTAGATGACCAAAAAATGGTGTAACAGATTGCCCCCCAGCGTGCGAGTGTTAGGAGAAAATCGTATGACCGAAGTACGTTGTAAGAACTCAATCACCAGACATCAAAAGGGAAGTCAGAGAGAGAAATGTGAGGTAGACTGATGTGCTGAAGAACTAGACCCTGAGGAGACGAGACTTGCAGGTGCAACAAGTCTCTTTTTATGAGAGGGTACCTGTGCTAAAGGCGGCGGGGGAGGCATACCTATGCCCGCCGAGACAAAGTACAAAAGAATAGTGTGTCCAGTAACCAAGGGACCGAACCATAAAGTACAGCCGGCATAATCATGAGCCAGATAAAAATACAATGAGGAATCCCACATACATGCTGTGCCTGGGATAACAGCCAGGACTTATACAATAATATCTGAGTACATGAGATACAAATACAACCCAAATGCCCCCTGTAAATGGGGAAGGGCTCACAAAATCTGACCGATACATGCAAATCAAAGAGGCGGGCCGCAAGCGCCAAGGCCGACATCATCAAATATATGAGCCGTATTGAAGGTCGCAATGAAGAAAATATCCGGCATGTGGGGCCACTCGTAGGGCCACCCCCGCGAGGGTCGAGACATTCACACACACCCTAGCATCACCACATATCGGGCCGCATCACCCGGACCATCAAGCATACTGATCTCGATCATGTCGAAAGGAGCTGGAGAACTGAGAAACAATCGGGTCAAAGGGAAATGAGAGATCCTTTCGTCTGATCTCACAGACCGAACAAGAGTGAATTCGGGAACCACACATCGCTCTCTACCCTGTCCTCTGGAATGAAGGAGCTGATGTCGACAGAAGGAGGTCCGCCGTAGGTGAGGCAATGAGAGATCCTCAACTAAGGCACGAGAGAAAATAGTAGAGCGACTGACAGACTAATACCAATGATGATGATGGAATGGAGGGGACTAAGTAGCAAATGGACGACTTCCCTTGCTAGAGAATAAAGGACATGAATGACATGGCAGCGACTGACACAGTATCATGAGGGATAGGGGACAGTGGGACTGATGGTCATAATGTGCGAGACAAGAGAGAGACCAAGCAATGAAGGATGGAGGACTATAGCGGGGTACAAAAGGACTCCGGATAGAATCCATGAATGTGATGATGACTCAACTTGGATGCTCTAAACAAGGGTGACTCGATGGTGCTACCACACAGAAAAGGTCCCATGGGGGACCAGAAAAACATGAGTACAAGATGGTATCTCATGACGAAAATCGACACGAACAAAGACAAGTATGGAGGCAAAGTGGTGCCCCAAGTACAAGTGTTGTAAGTGAGGAAATTCGATTTTGGGGGGAGGTGAAGTGACCCATCTTGGAAAAAATGTGTCCTGGTGAAGTATCAAATCACAAAAAACTAATAGATACCCATTTGAGGGCTCGGTGAGAGATTTCCAACGGTGTAGACAGTTTGTCAAACGGAGCTACGGTGTGGTCGCAGCAGGCGAAAGAAAAAACAAGGGTTCTCTTTTAATAAGGCAATTTTCCCTCCAAATTCACTCATTTGCTAGTGTTGTTGTGGTGAATGTAGAGAGGAGAGAAGGCCCTAAATCTTGCGGCGAGCGTAGCGGACAAACCGACCATTGGAATCGAGATCCGTCAGTTGCAGGTAAGAGGCCTAACCTTACTCTTTCATTTTGATGGATTGAAAGTTCAGATTAGGGCCAGATTCTCAGGAACAGACCCTCTTTCACCTCTACGGCTGGGTCGCACTTTTTTGGGCCAAAAACTGCGACCTGGGAAGCAGTTTTTGAGCCAAAAACTATGACCTGTCCCAGGATTGGGCAAAAAAGTGCGACCGGGAGGATGAATGAGATTGCAGTTCTTTTAGGGCTGAGATTTTGGGTTTTTGTGATTGGTTACAGTGTTTCCTATCTGTATACTGACAAAGATGATGTGTTTGTGCAGATATGGCAAATATACGGGTCAACTGGAGAGAGAGAAACCTGGGTGCACTACGGTCAAAGATCCAGGCAGATCAAGGTGTCCGTCGTGTATTTGCCAGAGTTGGGGTTCTGAAGTTTTTGGAGAACCATTTGATGAGAGCAGGGGAGCCCTTGTTGGCCCGGATTGTCAGTTATTGGGATCCAGATCATGAGGTCTTTGTAGTGCAGGGGCACAGGATCGAATTGACAGTCCAGGATCTGTATTTCCTGACTGGTCTTCCGCCACTGGGGATGGTGGGAAATACACAGCCAGTGTTACTGCGGGGGCGTAACATCATGGAGTTTGTGGAGCGACAGTGTCGACCGGGTCTCCAAGTCAAAGGGACATGGATATCGATCGGGGACCTAGAGAGATTAGAGACCCGTGCAGTGGCCGCAGCGGTGCTGCAGATCCTGGGCAACCAGGCGCTTCATCACATCATTGGGGGGCAGATGATGATTGTGGAGAGTATGTTGAGTGGAACCTAATATGGGTGGGCCCAAATGATGTTGGTGTCATTAAAATGACAGTTGTCGCTTTGCAAGCGGCAAGTGACTACGATTTCTCGTATGGGACTTTATTGTGTTCCTTCTTTTTTGAGAAGATCCCGACCTTACGACCTCGTATACATCTCTCAAATGGGGGCCCGAGAGAGCCCAGGATGCGCCGGTGGGGGCGAATACTGTGCAGAGGAGGAGGAGGGGCGGTCGGACGGGTGTTTAGAACTGAGTTATTTTCCCATTGGGATCAAATGCCGTTATACATAGACGACTATCCCTATAGTGGGATGAGTTATTGTGGGGATCCGGACCTACCGCTTCCGCCTGGTCGAGTATGGGGACCCGATGGTAAGTGACAAGTGACTACTCTTTTTTGGGCATGTTAAAGTTTTTGAACAGTAGATAGGGTACTGATTCATGTACTTTTGGTATGCAGATATAGCTCTGATAAAACCGGCCGGATATATGGGACGACCGGCAGCGTCAGGAGCTGCAGGGCCGAGTGGATCGAGAGCGGCGCATAATGAGGATGCGGCCGCCCTCCTAGAGGACATCCACCGTAGATGCGAGAGATTGTTGACCGGAATTTCAGAGCGTGGGTGGCAAGACTTAGATGACCAGTACATAGAGCCATGTATTGGTCTACCCGTGGAATGGCGGGGTGTCATGCGGCGCATGGTGATGGCCAGTCAGGGGATACGTGATCTACAAGCTGCAGGAGCAGAGCCATTGGCTCAGGATCCGCCAGATAGTGATTAGGTGTGGGACAGGTGGTGCCCCCTAGTGTGTATGTAGGGACAGGTGGTGCCCCCAGTTTTGAGTTTTTTGTAACATGCTATGGGCATGTCATATGTATCAAAGTAGATGGACTCTAAACACATATTTTGCGACACATATTATGCATATGCATCTTTTTTAATGATTATGATTGTTATTGTCTTGTATAAAATGCGTGTGATAAATTCCAATCTAGAACATGGTTTGCAATGCTATCTACATAGTGATTTTGTTCTCGTGGTACATGGTTGAAAGTTATGGTTTCAAATTCACGTATCAAAAGTTTCACTCGTAAATATTGTCTGAACAGCACAGGGCTATGCACACGGTAAACACCATTTAGTTGCATGACAAGAAATAGGGAATCTAAACGAACATGCAGATGGAGGATGCGATGAGAGAGGGCATCGACTAAAAGACCACGCACTGCATCATATTCGGCCTGATTATTGGTGGCAGTACCAATGCAGACCCCGTTCGTGAGAACAAGGGTATGCAAGGGGGTAAAAATGGCCCACCCTGCCGAGGCTAGATTCTGGGAGTAACGACTTGCACCATCGGCGTAACCGATATAGGGTGGGGACGGGGGGTCCTGCGGAGTAGTGTCACAAGACAAAAAATGGGGGGAGGGGGAACAATGACGGCAGCGTGAGTGTATAGTAGACATCGAGTGGCAACTGCGGGAGGGAGTGTGATGGGCAGGATGGCTATGACACATATACAAACTAGATGGTGGTATATGAGGGCTATAGGAGGTATGGCTGGGACTCGGGCTACGGAGGTCAACATAGATACAGGTGGGGTTATCCCGTGTATGGGCGGGAAGGATGAGGTCATGGGTGGAAAAGGTTTCCAAGGGGGCATCCGAACGGGAAAAGAGGGGATGACGAGTGGAAGGGAAACCACATGACGCGGCAAAGCTACCTAAATCATCCGTATAGGAAGAAAGGCTCACATACGGATCTTCATGGGGAATGATGGAAGAACAGAGAAACAAATGGTCAAATGATGTTGAGCCCAGGGTAGTTGCTGAAGGGGGATCGAGCGAAACAACAGGGGGGGATTCAAGGGGAATGTTCTCCAACGGTCTCACAGAGGATGATAGGTAGAGGATGGTGGTAGTAGACTCCGTCATCTGGACATCAGGGGGGGAATGTCAATGGGAGCGGGGGGATCCTCAAGCTGTCCTGAAGCATACTGCGTAAGTATGGGAGAGGCAGACTGATTTTGTTCAACCTCGTACTCTCGAACTACCTCTAAAGAGGCGCGGTAATGCGTCAGGTGAGGACAATGGTGGGAGTAATGGCCATGGACACCACACAAAGCATAGGGTTTGTTGGTGCGAATAATCTTTGGGTTCTTGGTTACGGACAAGGACGGAATAGAGGGGTCAGGGACTGTAGACTCAGGGAACACGACTTTAACCATGGGCTGAATACAGGGAAATTCAGGACAAGTATGGGTGGCATGACCGACGACATCACACAAGGCACAAGGCTTTGCGGGCGGAGGAGGAGCCGGGTCAGTCGGGGTGGCCTTGTCTTTGGATGCCCCCTTGCGAGCTTTGCCTTTCCGTCCTAGAGTTGCCACCACAGGAGCAGGGTCCTGAGGAGGTGCTGGGGGCATGGAGGCAACGGAGGAAGCGAGGGGGACCGTTTGAACGGGTGTCAAAGCAAGATACGGTTTGGGGTGACCAGGTGGGGTAGCGGCTGGAGGGTCAAGGTACCAGACGGGTATGCCCAAGGTCAGGTTGGGGAGAGAGGGTGGCCATGACGGGAACCAAATAGACTCCGGGAGGGGGAGCCAGGAAAGGTATCTGACCAGTGGGGTAATGACCAGGAGGGACAGGTCCGAGATGGTTGAGGCCTGGGGGAACCGACCTAGGAGGATAGAGGGGTTCAGGGATACCAGCTGTAGGAGAAGGGCCAGAAGGAGGAGGTCCGGCTGGCTGAGATGAATGGCTAGGAGCGGGTTGCGGTGGGTGAGGTTGAGTCCGAGGTTGTTGACTAGCTGAAGCGAGCCGCTTAAGGGCAGCCCGAGATGATTGCATCATGCAAACATTCGATAAGCTGGGATAAGAGATAGGAGGAGGAGGGAGACCAGGAAAAGTTCCAAGCAAAGAGGAGTCTTTATAGACGCCGGGAGAGACACTAGTAAAGGAATCGACGGTTTTCTTGTTGGCTACAGAGCAGATGGTCGTCTCAGGGGAGGTCTGAGACTTTGGCTCATGATAAGTCAACTGGTCGATAGTGACTATCTTTCCATTGTGAGGAAAAGACATCTTGCGAAAAACCGCGGATGGGACAGCAGACATGGCATAGGTGTAGCTTTTCCCCAAGAGAATGTTGTATTCTAGAGGGGCATCGATGACCTCGACGTCAACGCAAACAGTCTTACCCACAAGGGTGATAGGACAATTACGGAAAAGGCAATGGGCTGGGAGGCGTGGTCGTCCCACGCTCGAAGGGTGATTGTGGAAGGGGAAAACTCAGGAGATCCGAGTTGCTTCCAAACCGAAGTGTACATCACATAGGTGGATGCCCCCTCATCAATTATACACCGAGAAACGTTAGCGTTCTGGATTTTGACTCGGATTTGGAAGGCGACGGAAGCAGGAAGAGGGGGATGTTCTGATTGATGGGCGTCGAAAACGATCATTTGGTCATCAGCAGGATCTACAACGCCCATGGCAGATAGCAGAGCCTTATTTTGGGAAGGGCACGACTGGAGGAGTTCCAATGTGGAAATGGCGGCAGGAGACTGCGCCAAATCATCTACTATGCTATACGAATGAGCAGCTCGACCAGAAGCAGCATTTCGGCGTAATGGTCCCTTAGGAATCTTGGGATGAAAAATAAAATGAAGAAGAAACTCCTAAAGAGTGAAAAATTGAGCAGAAACATGTTTGATGAGGTTCATGGCTTACAAAGAAACTAAATTTTTCCTCAGAAGATCAATTTTTGAAGACAGTCACATAAACATCAAATTCTGGTTTTTTAGGTAGTTTTAAGGCGTGCTTCAAGCTTGAAGCTAGAAAAATGCTACGAAAATTCTGAAGATACAATTTTTCTTTGAAATTTAGTTTTTTGAAGGTTTAAGGAGGGGGGTTGTTTGTTTTCAAGATGTTTTGGCATAGTAAAGGTTTTTTTACTAGAAAAAGTGGCAACGAGATGGGTGAAAAGGTAAGATTTCATACGCTACGAAAACTCGCTAAAAACTGTGTAAATTTCCCTATTTCATAGCGAAAGGCCTCTTTGAAGATTTTTGAGGGTTCCAACAACAAAATAGCTATATGGAGACCTACAGCCTGTCTGTGAGCCATCCTAGCAGAGACTCATTACTCAAAATGAGTGTCACGCATCTAGCTCAACAGGAAAAACAATGATTAAAGTGAAGATTATCCATTCCTGAAAAGTAGGATTGTGCTCACTAGATTTCGCAATATTTTAAATATGTTAAGTGATGGTGAATTGTCTCTTGAACATGTGATCTCTATTATGTAATTTTTTTGCTATTAGAAAAACTGAATGTAATAAATAGGAAGTAGAGTTCTATTAGGAGTATGACTTCTTAAAGGATAGTTTTCCTTTTTATGTTCCAAGTAAGTAGTTTCAGTTATGATAAGTGTCAGAGTTAGACTTTGAAGATCTAGCCAGCTGGGCATATCATTTACATTGTAAAGAATTTCTATTTATATAATGAAAATCGAAGAACAAGGGGGTTGGAGAATATTGCACCAAATTGCTACTTGTTATGTTTTTCCATTCTCAGTAATAGTCAGTGACATTTTACTTCCAGACATGACATTCTAATGAGGTGTTTAATGTTTTATTGCTCTATATCTTTTATGTCTAATCACCTGTAGTGATTTTTATCTCTAATTACTCAGAATTCATGCTATCATGCCCTGACTTCCTTTAGGGGTTAAATTGTTGTGTTTTCCTTATGTTGTGTGTATGTATTATCCTTATTAAAAACCTCTATTTGCCTCAGCTTCCATGAGAAGAATTGTTTCCATGAAGTTCACTGATGTTGACTCCATAGCCCAATGGTAGTAAGCCTTTTATTTTTCAACCTACAATCAAGCTAAAACAAGTCACAATTCATATAGTTAGCCATCTAATAGTATTTCTATTGAAAATCACAAATCCCCTTTGAGAGATCCATCTCAAACTGAAGAGGCTAATCTTCGGTTAGAAGTGGTTTGAAAGAGTTACATTAAGTTGATTGATGAGCATCCCATCAAGATCAATTTGGTGATAACATTTTAGCGTCACATGTGGACACGAAGGTGAAAATTTTCTATGAGTAGAATGACAAGGCTCAGATTTGACTTCGGATGATGAACAAAAGCCAAACACAGGAAGGTTGTACCATTCACCTAGCGACTCCATTGTTCAAGATACTGAGCTTCAAAGTTTAGAGTGACTTCATTGGAAAGAATCTAGATTTCATAACATTAATGGTGATCCATGATGACAGGGTATGTGGCAAACCATTTATATGATGAAATGTTACAAAGTGTAAGGGATGAGTTAGCATAATTTCAGATAGATGAACATTTCTCAACAATAGTATTTTGTTGTTTGAAATCCAGTCGAGTCGCACCTGAAAATATTTTTTTTTCTTGGTTTAGCTGCTGAAAAATTAGAGAATGAAATTGAACTATTGGATGTTCAAATTGGATCATATGATTTCCAAGATCCTAGATAGTTCTTGGAAAGTCTTCCTCCTCTAAAAAAGGAGGAAACTTTTATACCATTTGACTTGTAGATAAAGGAGGAATGTCGTTATGAGATTGATATTATAGAGTTCGAATCAAGGTTCAGCCTTGATGAAGAAAATGAAAAGGATATCTAGGATCAATTTGTCATTAAGAGCTTAAAAGGGATATCAATAAATTATGTCTTCTATGATCCCATAGCTGATTACATGAAAGAGTTCTGTAGTCCAAATTTTCAATTATTTTTTCACTATGAAAAACAAACCCATCTTCTCTTGACTTTATCATTTCAGAATACAGTTTGCTTTTGGTTCAAGTGCATTCAAGGGGTTCAAGTATTAGATCATCTCATTGACTAGCTTTATTGGAGTTTTCATGTCACTTGAATTAAACATGAAGATTGAAACTGTTAGGGTAGATAGGAGTGTGTGTGAATAAGCTCAAGTAGACTGAGCATTTTTTCAGCATGTACGGATTTGGTTTTTCAGTAGTTGTCATCAAGCTTGAGCCCGAGGAGAAGGCCATAAGATCTTGGCTAAGTCTTCATCAATTTCTGAAAATTTTCAATTTCTCAAGATAAGGCATTGGATCTACAAGTTATTTGTTGTACCACAAGGGCACACCATCCCCAGTGGAGCCACTGTTATCACTCATTAGTGTAAAAAAATAATTCTTGATAGGGTCATGCAGGCCATTCACCAAATGGATGAGGTCTCTAAGCCATTTCAAATTGATATATAATTTTTTTTGCATTTTTGAAGCCTATCCTAAGTCTAATGTCCACCTCCATCCATGCCACTTCAGTCAAATCAGTCCCATATCATGTCAGTTGTCATTCCCCACACATTTAAACTCAAAAGTGTACGCCTGTTAGTTTTTCAAAATTTCGTAGTGATTTACACAGGAAATCCATAGATTTCGCTATGAAACTGCCTAATAGTTTCGTAGCAAATCCGTCAGAAGCCTAACGGTCTTCGCTACAAAACTGTGTTTTTTAGCCAGGGTTGTCAATGTTATATGAGGTGTCAGTTTATGATTAGAAGAGTAAATGTGGATTTCATTCAAGGTCATTATGGTAAGTTTCAAATGTACACAGTCATGTTTGATGTCATCATGATCCTTTTTGCATGCATGTCCTTTTTGTCGAAGTGTACGAAAAAAGATCACTTTAGCTACGCATAACTTATAGCCCTAACATCAAATATGGTTGCCAATATCTTTTGATCTGCAGTTAGTTGATCAAGACAAGTGCTGCAAAAAACCAGATCTATGCATAAAAAGACATTAAACAGTAAAACACAAGGTTTTGCTCCATACATCCAATAGACAAGACAAGAACAATATTTTTTGAAAGAATTTTTGTATTAAGGGCACCTGGGAGGAAAACAAGAAGGTGTTTCCAATTCTCCTCAATGGGATGGGTTCTTGGAAGTCCTTAGCACTTCAGATCTAGGATTTATCTCTCCTGTTGGTGTAGAAAACCCAGACAAAGATAGAACTCAAAGGGAGCTCACACAGCAAAAAAATGGAAAATATGACAATGATAATGGCTCAAAGTAAGACCAAGAGTATAGATCCAGAGTGATCTAATAGGCAACAAAAGGTGAAGAATGGTAGGAGAAAACCTTCCTATTTATAAAAAAATATTGGGTCATTCTAGATCTTGGTGCGTGATTAAAATAACATTAAACAAATCTAGATCCACCTTTTATGGAATATTTTATTATATTTGTTGGAGGGAAAAAGTATTTGACTTGGGTCAAATCCCTTTATTTGTGAATAATAAATAAATAAATGATTTATTTATCATTTTAAGGAAGTGGTTGAAGGATAATCAAATAAATAATGATTTATTTAATTATTTAAGGGTGATTTAGTCATATTTAACAAGGAATATCATTTAAATAAGATTTAAATAATTATTCCTAGAAAATAATAAGATAAATAAAGATTTATCTAATTAATTTCTTTGTTTTGGTTTAAACATGACCAGGAAAATCAAACAAATATAGGTTTGTTTAATATTTCCTTTTGGGGTTTCCTGTTTAGACCATAAACAACCTAATAAATGTGTTTTATTAAGTTATTTTACATAGCGAAAGCAATTTTACTTAGGGTAAAATTGGTCTTAGGTGGTGTACTTGGGTCCATCTAATGATAGTAGGTTAGATGACCAAAAAATGGTTTAACACACCCCGAATAGCCTTTTGTCATATTATGGTTTATCCTTGCATGTGAGTCAATCCCTGGAGAGCTGCTTCATCGAGCCAAGCAGGTTGCTGTCAAATTCAAAATTCTGCAGGTGTCATCAGCAAGCGAGGCAGTGAAGACTATAAAACATACATGGCTACAAGAAAGAAAAAGAATAAGGGTGGCCATTGTCGCAGGTATGAACCCATGTATTTGAAATTACTCAATGAATAACCTACTACTATGGAGGTTTTCAGGAGGACTGGTTGCTTGCAATTCTGCCAGAGGTTGCAGGGTTTTCATGCACAAGTTTCGAAGAATTTTGCCACCAATTTCATAGGAACATCATCAAAAGTTGGAATTATGAATCTTACAGTGACACCAAAGAGCATATCATTAGCTACATGAATCCCCAGAGGTGGTGAAGAGTGGTTTAAAGGTACCAAATTAACAATGCAGGATTGTAAAGAGTTTCTCAAGCAAGAACACAACGAAGTTGATTTGAACAATGCTATCCCTAGGAGTTTTGTGAAGGACAATTATGCAAAACTACTGATGGTCATTCAAAAATATTTCACCTGTGAAGGAAGATTTCACATGGTTTACTCATATCATCTCAAACTTCTTCTGCATTTTGTAGGTAACAGATCACTTGACTTACCTTTCTACTTATGCAACATTTTAGGGAAAATGTCAAATAAGGTGAAAATCAAGACAGAAGGCAATGAGACATCTCTTTTTCATCATGGTCTAATAAAGTTGTGTAGAAATTATATAACTAATATGTTATATGTCGAATATTCTCCTGATCACACACTATTTAACTTCATGCACAATACAGAATCTATTCCACCATTGATCATCACATGCAGAAATTGATTCAATTGCAATGCACACATGAAACCATAAAAAATTCACACACATTAACACAGTGATTTTATGGGAAAGCTTGAAGCTAAAAACCCCAACTATCTGTATATAATATATGTCATAGAGATCATGTAACAATCCTCATACAAATTTGAACATGTCAAGCTCTCAGTACAATACAATCGCTGCACACTAATCAGGTCTGATCTAGCAAATCCATGCACCGATCTCTGCCACCTGCTCGCCTGCCTCTACTGCACAATCCCTACTGAAGAATGGATCTGAATGAACTTGAATCCACCTAGCTTTCACTGCGCAGTCCTCATTGGCATCTCCACTGTGTGTTGGATGCAATCAATGCATCACTATAGTCACTACTGATAGTCATCTTGCCATTTCACTTATCTCTCCACTGGTCTCCACGGAAACTGTCCATGCACTGTAGTTAACTGATGTATTATTCAGTTGATTAATGAGTTAATATTTAGTGAATTAATTAATAATTAATTCACACCACTCTCACTAGTGTATCAATCAGTTAGACTAGATACACCTAGCTCAACTATGTCTAACTGAGTTAAACTGAACACAACTCCACCAACTACTTCTACAACTCCACCAAACTCTATCACATGAGTTCTAACTAAAGTCCTCCATGCAATAGCTCCAGTAAACCCTCAGGAATAGCGTAATTCCTTCTATCAGCTCCTGTGCCACATCTGTGCACATAACTAAAGTGCTCCAAGAGAATAAGATAATTTTTAGAGTCCAAATATTATTAAGAGCTAATAATATTCGACATATCTATTTTTAGACTGGAAATCTAAAAATAGAATCAGCCCAATATGTCTAAAGATAGAAGTCCATCTATTTTTCCAACTTGACCAACCATCCACAAATAGCATCCTGCAACTCATAGAACATTATCGACATGTCTAAAAATAGACATAGTCTAAAAATAGACTTTGCGCCAAAAATAGCCTGCAGGCCCACTTAGTGAAGGTGACTCTTTTCACTAAGCTCATCATCTTGTTGAATCTCAACACTCCCTCTCAACAAGATAGGGATTATCTGCCACCCCGATCCTATCTCTATGGTATTCAAATTTTCTCCTAGTGAGTGCCTTCGTCAGAATATCTGCATCTTGATCCTCCGTAGGAATGTAAGAAAGCAACATGGTCTTCCGCTGCACACAATCTTTGATATGATGGTACTAGATGTCAATGTGTTTATATCTATCATGAAATACTGGATTAACTAAGAGTTTAATGCAACCATGATTATAACAATATATCACAGTAGGATCCAAGTGTGAACCGAACAACCCGACCAGGATCTTCCTCATCCATATAGCCTCGCATGCAGCCAAACTTGCTGCCATGTACTCGGCCTCCGATGAACTAAGTGCCACGGATTTCTGTTTCCTATTGTACCAAGAAACTATTGTAGACCCGATATTGAATATCCCTCCAGATGTGCTCTTTCTATCCGTTGGGCTCCCTGCCCAATCTGCATCCGTGAAGCCATGCAGCTTCAACTCATCCCACTGTCTGTACCATAATCCATATCCAGATGTGCCCCTGAGATACCTCAGGACATGCTTGCTTGCCTTCCAAAAGAGCTTGGTAGGCTTAACCATAGCTTGTGAAAGCTGGTTAACAACATAGCATATTTCCAGTCGTGTATTGACCAAATACATGAGCGAACCAACCAACTGTCGATAAACAGTGGCATCCACTACCTCTGCCAATGTAGCATCCTCTTTCCTCCAACCACCAGGAAGAGGAGTCTCGATAGGCTTATAGCCTTTCATGTTGAACTTCTCCAATAACTCCTGGGCATACTTTCCTTGAGACACAAATAGTCCACCCTTCCGCTGCCAAATTTCCAATCCCAGGAAATAATGAAGGAGGCCCAAGTCCTTCATCTCAAACTCCTTTGCAAGATCTGCCTTGCATGAGTGTATCAACAGTTCATCACCTGTTAGTAGCAAATCATCTACATAAAGTACAATGATCAGCAACTTACCCTCCACCACAATCTGGTATAGGTTCGGATCCACCTCACTCTTGGTGAATCCAAGTCCAGTGAAATAACTGTCTATCCATGTGTACCAAGCACGAGGTGCTTGTTTCAGCCCATACAGCTCTCTTTTGAGCCTGCACACATGTGACTCGCTGCTGAAGATTTCGAAACCTTCAGGCTGCTCTATGTACACCTCCTCCTCAATGACTCCATTGAGGAACGCAGTCTTCACATCCATCTAATGAATGTGCCAACCCATCTGTGCTGAGAGAGCAAGGATGGTCTGTATGGAAGAATACCTTGCGACAGGTGAAAATGTTTCTTCATAGTCGATCCCCTCGATCTGTGAGAAGCCCCAGGCAACAAATCTTGCCTTGTACTTCTCGACACTCCTGTCAGCAGCTTGCTTCACTTTGTAGATCCATCTCGAACCTACCACTGATTTCCCTTTCGGCCTTGGGACAATCTCCCATGCATTGTTTCTGACAATCGAATCATACACTTCCACCATAGCATCTACCCATGCGGGATCCTCCATAGATTCCTCGAAAGAGGATGGTTCTGTCACGATACACTTGCTCATTAGAGCCATGTATCCAGTAAATCGGTCAGGTGACTATCTCTGTCTGTGTTGTGATGTAGGGGCTCCTACATTCTGCGCTACATCAAGATTCAGTCACTCAGCTTCTGGAGTGCGCTTCTACCCTCTGATGTTTGGCACTGCATGAGTGGTTTCTTTCACTCCATGAACCTCCTCTTGTGGCTGATCTGCATCATAAGGCTCATCTTTACAAACAAGTAGCTCCTCATCTGCATGAAAGTGTAGCTCCCTCTCAAGCGACAACTTCACAGCTTTCTCTTCATGAAATTTGATATCCCGTCACACAATAGTCTTCCGACTGTCTGGCAAATACACACGATAATTGTGGGGTGTTTCTTTGTACCCCACAAATATCCCAACCTCTGCGGTCGGCTCTAGCTTCTTCTTGGCATCCTTCGTCACATGAATGTAAACGGGTGAGCCAAAAATCTTCAAATGAGAAATATCAGGCTTCTTACCAGAAAACGCCTCTTCAGGTGTACTCATGCCAAGTACTCTATGAGGACAAAGGTTTTGCACATAAATCGCAGTGTTGCATGCTTCAGCCCACAAGTGTATAGGAAGGACCTGATCATGCAACATCGCCCATGCAACACCCACCATCGTTCTGTTCTTTCTCTCTGTGACCCCATTCTGCAGTGGGTTATGAGGCGGTATGAGCTCTCTTTGAATTCCTTCTGTGCTGCAAAAGTATTTGAATTCGCTAGAGATGAATTCACCACCATTATCGCTCCTAAGAGCCTTCACCTGCTTCCCCGACTCTTTCTCAACCAGTGCCTTGAACTCACAGAACTTTGAGTATGTCTCGCTCTTCTTCTGCATGAAGAAGATCCAGCACTTACAAGAAAATTCATCAAAAAATATCACATAATACCCGTGCTTTGTTGTCGAAGCTACTAAGAAAGGTCCACACACGTCTGTGTGAATTCTCTCAAGGATCGTCGTGGCGCGAATATCCTTCTCATGAAAAGTGGTCTTCACAAATTTTCCCAAAGTACATCCCTTTCACTGATCTGACTGTGCAAGTGTACCCTTAGGAAGCCCGGTAGAAATCTGCTGCAAAATTTTCAAAGTGCCATGCTGAAGATGGCCCAATCTCCTATGCCACAATTCACCCTCATCCCAGCTTACCACTCCTTCTGCTTTACCTACCATTGCTGCGCAGCCATCTACCTACAATTAATAAAGGTTCTTAACTCGAACCCCTATCCTGCGGGTTTCACCAGTTGCTTTACTGCACAGGAAAGCCTTTCCCTCGCTAAAAACAACATCATATCCCTTGTCTTCCAACATCGCCACAAAGATCAGATTCTTCTTCAATCCTGGAACATGCATGACATCCTTCAAGATGAAAGGTTTTCCAGACTCCCTCTCAAAGGAAATGGTCCCGATACTAGTCGCACTATATCTACCAGCATCACCCATCTCGATGTGCACTCCAAGATCCTTCTCATCCAGATTAGTTAACAAATATTTGTCTCCAGTCATATGGAAAGACGCACCACTGTCAAGAAACCACACTGATCCCATCACACTTCAAACCAAGCATGCGATCAGCGAAAAATCCAGCTCAAACTGCGAGGCTAAGGCCTCTCCAGCTGCAAATCTAGCAGCCTGCTTATTTTTCTTCTTCTGTGGACAATTAGTGGCGTAATGTCCGTGTTGGTGACAGTGAAAGCACTTCACCTTGGACAAGTCCTACTTCTTGCCTTTTGCACTGGATTGAGAAGGATTTTTCTTTCCCTTCACTTTCCTTTATTTGGCAGCCAAAGAGAAATTTTCCTCATCTTCATTCTTCGATGAATATCCATCCCTAGTACCCCGCCTTATCTCCTCCTGCACAAGATCTGACCAAAGTTGCTCCCAACCCGACAGTTTCTCCCGACCATTGACAGAGTCCTTGTAGCTATGCCAACTCTTTGGAAGCCCAAGGAGAGCCAAGCTCACCAAGTCCTCTTCATCTACAGTAACCCCCACACTTCCCAGCTCATCCCTACACTGGACAAACTTCGTGAGGTACTTGGGTATACTGTCACCTTTCTCCATTTTTATTTTTCTGAGATTGTCTTTAAGCGCCAACTTCCTTTGGTCTCTTCTACTTTGGAACAAGTCTATCAAAGCTTTCCACATCAAGAATGGAGAATATTTACCATGAAGGTTTGACACTATGTGATCCTTCACACCTTCCAATAGAATCCTTCGACATTTTTTTGTCTTCTTTTGCCATGCTCCAAGTGCAGCTGCATCGCTAGAAGCAGGTTTTGGAATTTCTGCATCTATGAACTCCTTCAACCCATTATAATCTAGCATCGTTTCCATCTTGTCCTTCCATGCAATATAATTTGAGCTGCCCTCAAGGGCATACTCCAATCGCAATCCGTTGAAAGACATTTCAATGAATGCTCAACTTCGACACCAAGAAAACACTGCAGAAAATTCGAATTCCACCAGCCCAAACTCAACCGCTTCAATAATTGTAATCTGCTCCAATGATCAACTGCTCCGATACCATGTAGAAATTATATAAATAATATGTTATATGTCCAATATTCTCCTGATCACACACTATTTAACTTCATGCACAATACAGAATCTATTCCACCATTGATCATCACATGCGGAAATTAAATAAATTGCAATGCACACATGAAACTATAAAAAATTCACACACATTAACACAGTGATTTTATGGGAAATCCTAAAGCTAAAAACCCCAACTATCTATATATAATATATGTCATAGAGATCATGTAACAATCCTCATACAAATCTAAACATGACAAGCTCTCAGTACAATACAATCGCTACACACTAATCAGGTCCGATCTAGCAAATCCATGCACCGATCTCTGCCACCTGCTAGCCTACCTCTACTGTGCAGTCCCTGCTGAAGAATGGATCTGAATGAAATCAAATCCACCTGGCTTGAACTGCGCAATCCTCATTGGCCTCTCCACTGAGTGTTGGATGCAATCAATGCATCAATATAGTCGCAACTGATAGTCATCTTGCCCTTTCACTTATCTCTCCATTGGTCTCCACTGAAACTGTCCATGCACTGTAGTTAACTGATGTATTCTTTAGTTGATTAATGAGTTAATATTTATTGAATTAATTAATAATTAATTCACACCACCCTCACTAGTGTATCAATTAGTTAGACTAGATACAACTAGCTCAGCTGTGTCTAATTGAGTTAAACTGAACACAACTCCACCAAACTCTGTCACATGAGTTCTAACTGAAGTCCTCCATGCAATAGCTCCAGTAAACCCTCAGGAATAGCGTAATTCCTTCTGTCAGCTCCTGTGCCACATCTGTGCACTTAACTAAAGTGCTCCAAGAGAATAAGATAATGTTTAGAGTCCAAATATTATTAAGAGCTAATAATATCTGACATATTTATTTTTAGACTGGCAATCTAAAAATAGATTCTGCCCAATATGTCTAAAAATAGAAGTCCATCTATTTTTCAAACTTGACCAAACATCCACAAATAGCATCCTGCAACTCATAGAATATGATCGACATGTCTAAAAATAGACTTTGCGCCAAAAGTAGCCTACGGGCCCACTTAGTGAAGGCGACTCTTTTCACTAAGCTCGTCATCTTGTTGAATCTCAACAAGTTGTTAGTGTTGGAAGAATTGAGAAGGTTAGACAGAGATTGGATTTCATTCCTTTTTAAGAGTGGTTATGAAATTGATGTGGCCACTCCAAAGAAAACCTCAAAACCTGGAACTACTACATCACCACCTGTGGCAAAAGAAGTTGATGAAGAAAAAATATCATCCCTTGCAGATCAATCATTAGGGAAATTTTGACGTCTAAAATGGGCCTCCTAAGAAAAATGTACAACCAAAATAAAATTTATAAGAACCAATAGGATTCAAGATGATGATGTCAACCATGGGGGATGATTCACCATTTTTTAATTAAAAGGGTAAAAAGATTAAAAAATAATAAAATAATAAAACTACTTTTTCAACTCGTATTTTCAAATTATCTCCTAAATATTTTACTCAAATTTCGAGCGGGAGTACTCGTTGGATGCAAAATTTAATTCCTCATCCAAGGATTACCCATGTTGCATACTTTTGATGGATGCTACTACAGGAAAAATGATAAATACATGAAAACACGTGATTGCAATCATGTTTTTCATGTATTTCTCATTTTTCGTGTAGTAGGATCCATTGAAAGTATGCAACATGGGTAATCCTTAGATGAGGAATTAAATTTTTCATCCAACGAGTACTCCTGCTCAAAATTTGAGTAAAAATTTTGGGAGATAAGTTGAAAAAGTGGTTTTTTCTTTTTTCCCTCTAAAATTTGATGATGTAATCAAATATTATTTTATTATTTCCACTATTATTTTATAATTTACTTAGGATGCCCGTTTTTTACCTCAAAATTCCCCTAATGGGACATAGGAGCATAACCTCTGCAAGAGACTGACACCCCTCAAGCAACACCTACAAAATAGAAACATACAGTCAACGAACAAGGTAGCAAGAGGATCATTAGAAGCCAGACATTGGCCAAAGGAAACCTGGAGGATATCCTTCATGCAATTGAAATTGAAGAGTCACCAATAGTGGAAGCTAAAGATATTGAAGATGGTGGAAGAAAACTGAAGAAAGGTAAGACTGCTAAGAAATTAGATTTTACGGGTGATGATGCTAGCTTTATATTTCAGCCAAGGAAGCCAATGATCAGACATGAAAAGAAGGCCATGGAGAGAAAAAATACAGAGAAAAATGTACATCCAGTAAGCATCATATATTTGTCTCCATCAACAGAAGAACAAGTTGTTATCAGACAAAGAAAGGGAAAAGAAAAAGCAAGTGAAAAATTAGAAATAGAATCCCTCAAAGAACAGTTGAAGGAAGGAGGTAAAGAGATATTAAATTTGAAGTCTGAGGCAGAAAAACACATATTTGAGAAGGTTCAATTTGAACAAATGATGAAAATATGGGAAGGTCAAATCTCAACTGTCTTAAAGTCTATGGATAATGCCAAGAAATTGCTGAAGAGGACTCAACCATTGAGGGGGTGGTCAAACACACCAGGAAGATGAAATTATGCTTGCAAGCTAAAAACAGAGCATTAAAGGACCAAGTGGAAGACCTTCAGGAGCAGTTGGACTTGATCCAAGTTGAGCTGGAGAAGAAAGGGTTGAGGATGAGAGTGGTTGAAGAACCCATAAGCCAATTAATTGTAAATAAGAAGAAACTCCTAAATAGTGAAAAATTGAGCTGAAAAATGTTTGATGAGGTTCATGGCTTACAAACAAACTAAGTTTTGTCTCAGAAGATCAAATTTTGAAGACAGTCACAAACACAACAAATTCTAGTTTTTTAGGCAGTTTCGTAGCATGCTTCAAGCTTGAAGCCAAAAAAACGCTATGAAAATTCTGAAGATGCAATTTTGCATTGAAATTTAGTTTTGTGAAGGTTTAAGGAGGGGATTTGTTTGCTTTCAAGATGTTTTGGCATAGTAAAGGTTTTTGACCAGCAAAGGTGGCAAGGAGATGGGTGAAAAGGCAAGATTTCATACGCTACGAAACTGCCTAAACTACCCTGTTTCGTAGCGAGAGGCCTTTTTGAAGATTTTTTAGGGTTCCAATAGCACGCTAGCCATCTGGAGACCTCTAGACTGTCAGTGGGCCAACCCAGCAGAGACTCGGTACTCAAAATGAGTGTCACACATCCAACTCAACTCGCAGAACAATGAATAAAGTGAAGATTATCCATTCCTGAAAAGTAGGATTGTGTTACCTAGATTTAGGGGTATTTTAAGCATGTTAAGTGATGGTGAATTTTCTCTCGAACATGTGATCTCTATTATATAATTGTTTTACTATTATAAAAACCGAATGTAATAAATAGGAAGTAGAGTCCTATTAGGAGTATGACTTCTTAAAAGATAGCTATCCTTTTTCTGTTCCAAGTAAGTAGTTTCAGTTATGATAGGTGTCAGAGTTAGTTCAAAGATCTAGCTAGCTGGGCAGATCATTTACATTTTAAAGAATGTATATTTATAGACCGAACATTGAAGATCAAGGGGGTTGGAGAATATTGCACCAAATTTCTACTTGTTATGTTTTTTCATTTTCAGTAATATACAGTGACATTTTACTTCCAGACCTAGGATTCTAATGAGGTGTTTAATGTTTTACTACTCTGTATCTTTTCTGACTAATCACCTACAGTGAATTTTATCTCTAATTACTCAAAACTCATGCTATCATACTCTGACTTCCTTTAGGGGTTAAATTTTTGTGTTTTCCTTATGTTGTGTGTATGTATCATCCTTATTAAAAACCTCTATTTTCATCAGCTTCCATGAGAAGAATTGTTGTCACGAAGTTCATTGATGTTGACTCCATAGCCCAATGGTAGCAAGCCTTTCATTTTTTAACCTACAATCAAGCTCAAACAAGTCACAATTCATAGAGTTAGCCATCTAATAGTATTTCTATTAAAAATCATAAATCCCCTTTGAGAGATCCCTGTCAAACTGAATAGGCTAATCTTCAGTTAGAAGTGGTTTGAAAGAGTTACATTAAGTTGAATGATGAGCTGCCCATCGAGATCAATTTGGTGATAACACATCCATTTTGAACTTCCCATAAGCCATGATCCTGGATTATGTCCTGGTGTACTTTCACCTGATTCAAAACAGATGAGTCATTTGGCAAGATGCAATGTTCCATCAGTGGGTCCTGATAGACCACTAGACTGTATTTCAATTACCAGAGAATATTATAGACCTCTTGTCCTCCTTGCAACCACCTCCACCATACTTTAGCACTAATATCATGCGATATAATTTCAGGATATTTAACCCAATTCCTCCATGAGTCTTAGGCTTACATAATTTGTCCCAAACCACAAAAGCCCATTTACTACCAATATGAGTCCCTGATCATAGAAATATCTGGAATTTGGTTGTTAGATCCTTGTAGATACTACGAGGGTCTAGAACGACTGAGAGTTGATAAATTGGAATATCCTCAAGGACTTCTTTTAAGAGGACCAACTGACTTGTATAATTCAAGACCAGAAGGTCCAACTAGAGAGTTTTCAGTCAATATGGCATAACATGTCCTTCTAGTAGGTTGTTCACAGGGAGTTAGATACCAATGGTACACCTAGGTAGGTACTTGGGAGCGGTTTGATTCAGAAGCCTGGGGTCCAAGCGAAATTACTTTGCACCCTTGGGTGTGTATTGAAAAAGAAGATATAATATTTGTCCTCATTGATGAGCATCCCTAAGGCCTACTGAAAATATTTTAGAATGGAACCAAATTGCTTGGATTTTTTGAGATTCGGTTTTAAATATAGCATATTATCATCCACAAATTGCTGGTAAGTAATAGGAGGGCCCTCCCAAGAAATTTTAATGCCCTGGAGATGGCTAAATTATGACACATCTTTGATGAGATGGCCAAGACCCTCTTCAGAAATAATGAAGAGAAAGGGGGATATGGAATCCCCTTGACTCATACCCCTAGAACCCTGAAAAGTGCGTGACGGGGCCCCATTTACCAGGATGGAATATAAAGGGGTTTAAATCATCGATTTAAGCCATTTAATCCTGGAAAGGGAAAAGCTAAAAGCATCAAGGATGGACAGGAAATAAGTCCAATTCAAATGATCATAAGCTTTAGAAATATCAATTTTAATGAGCATACCTGGAAATTTGGAGGATAAGGAGTGAACTACCTCATGAACCACAAGGATTTTTTCCATGATTTTTTGACCCTCCATAAAGCCTGACTACTTTGGGACGATGATCCCTTTCAATAAGGATTTGAGTCTTCTAACTAGAATGAATACTATGATTTTATAAAATAAAATTACACATAACATTGGTCGAAAACCATTCAGTTCCAACGTCACACCTTTCTTCAGGATGGACGTTAGAAATGTTGCGTTCAAACCCAACCATATTCTATTGGAGCAACGAGATTCCTCAACTAACGCATGGATCTCATTCCCAAGAAAGTGCCAGCTCGGTTTAAAGAATTCAGAGGTGAATCCATCTGAACTTGGAGCTTTGTTTGAGGGGAGTGCACATATGAATTATTCCACCTCTTCATAGGAGACTTCTCACATGAGGGCCTCATTCTGGTCCTTCGTTATTATCCTAGGAAGACATTGCCTTATTTTGAAGATAGACTCATGTTGATCCTCACTCGACTCTATGAACAAGGTCTAGAAACGGGCAATCAATTCCTCTAAGATTTCCTCATGTTGGATAAGCCTAAGACCGTTCGAGCCATTAAGATAAAAAATCCTATTAAACTTCATGTGTTTCAACATGGTCCAATAGAATAATTTCGTATTTATTTCACCTTATTTGAGCCATTGGAATCTCGATTTTTATCTCCACATAGTTTCTTCCTGTTTTCGTCATTGCTCCAAGTCCTTAAGGACTTGATGCTCCTATGTGGGGAGGATTTCAGTCTGACCTTCTAAAATTATCTACAGCTGGATTGTCCACATTGCTTCTTCTAGATTTCGCTTTTCATGATGAATTTTGCCAAAGTATGATCGATTCCATTTTTTAATGTTTCCTTTTATTTCCTTAAGATTCAATTGGAAACTATCCATTAGATTGCGCCTAGCCACCTGAATATCTCTCCACCATTCTTCCAACTTCACAATGAAATCCAGATTCTCGAGCTAGAATGATTCAAAATGGAAAGGATGCTTCCTCAGAGCCATCCTCAGGTATATCTCTAGGCAGATGGACCAGTGGTCTGATCCCATGTAGGGGATGACTGAAGCTTGAAGGATCATATCCTGCTGAATAATGTTATCTGAAGCAAGGAAATGATCCAGATGTGAAGCGATCTGGTGCTTGTCACCCCATCGGTTGTTCCAAGTGAAATATCCATTAACAAAATCAATGTCTTTTGATCCCAGATCTTGTATAGTCTCCTGAAAGGAAAGGAAGATCAGATCCAACCATCTAACACCTCCCCTCTTCTCATCCAAATTCTTAATCAAGTTAAAGTCTCCTACAAAAAAATATTTGGTATCACCCATAAGCTCCTTTAGATGTCTTAAACTTTGAATAAAGGAAATTTTTTTCCTTGGCATAGTGGGACCATAAACCCACATCTGGCAAAACGTTTTTGGGGATCCTATACATTCAAATTGACTAGAAAGTGTATTTGGGTGGGAGATGCAGTTCCCAAAATAGATGGATATGGAATCCCACAGGATTCCCAATCCTTTGGAACTACCCCTTGCATCCAGTGACATACACTCTATCATAAGTCAACTCCTAAATGCAGTTTCATTAAGTTCCTCTTGGGTTACCTTAGTTTCCTGCAGGATCAAGATCTACAGTTTTTCCTATTGAATTTGGTCCTTCAAGTACCTTAACTTACCCTTGGAGTTGAGGCCTCTTATGTTCCATGAGACTACCTTCATTGAGGAAGAGTTAGGAGAGAACCCTGGTAATACTATGTGAGGATAAATTCTTGTCCCAAGTTAACTAGGATCACCCCGACTTCTCTGATCACTTCACTGGTGGGTGTTCTACCATTTTTCCTAGATCCCGAGTGCGATTCAACTCACCTGGTGACCATTTCCTCTTATCATATAGCTAGAGCCATAAGGGGAGGGGAATCCAAGGCAAATTGACATTGGCCCATATCCTTGTAGATCTGGTGGAATTGATCGAGTTGATCTTGAGGGATTTTTGTCAATCCAACTTTCGCCCAGTTTCATAGGAGACCTACCAGAACCCTTTCATCAGAGTCGAGTTGGTCCATTTTGAATTCTTTCTCAAGGGATTGTTGGACTTGGGCTAGGACTTGCTGGATTTCCTTTCTTGTAGATTAAGCTTCAGGTGATTTAGGTTTTCCTAGTTGTTTATTTTTGGGTTTTTCAGGGCCCACTTCTACCTCCATCGCAATTTGAACTAGAGATATTGTTGGGGGTGCAGTTGTAGGTTCTTATGTTTGATCCTTTTCACCCTGGTCTTCCAAGAGTGTGAAATGATTCTCGGAAGGGTGGTTGGGGGTTGCAAATGAAGGGTGGTTTGGGGCTGCAGAAGAAGGGCTCAGTGGGGCCTTGGCTGCAGGGACTTTGCTGTTTGGAGGGCGTCTCAAAGGGACTTCCTGGAAACCATTTGAGGAGGGATAAATCGGAGGAGTAACAACCTCTTATGGGAATTGACGGAAGTCAAGGAAAAAATTTCCATAATCATGCCATATTTTTCATTTAAAGGGAACATGATCGTAGTCCAGCGAAAGGGACCAGATTTCATCCTAATACTCAATCTCTATTGAGTCCTGTCTCCAGGAGGAGTTGTGAGATGTTCATGTAAAAAAAAATCTAGCACATGAAGAAAATCATCTGTGTCTAGTGATCTCAGAGACTTGCACAAAGTTTCCTATGGAATTACCAATCGACTCGAGGATGTCCATTTCCCAAAAATCATTTGGAAATGAATACAAGAAGAACCAAATGGGTGAGACAAAGAATTATTCCTTCTATGGATTATTCATGAAGTATGACCCATTGTCTATAATTCCCTTGGAGTGTTCCAGATATTCAAATATCACTGTGAAAAACTCCTTTGCACGAAGACGCAGATCAAATGAAGCTTTAGACTTCCATTTGAGTTGGATTCAATGAAGAATGTATGCTTCTCTGGGACATATGCCCATTAATTTTCAAATTATATCACTTGGTTCTGCATAAATTGCCTAGATTGCTCGAGATGGTGATTGGGGATCACAACTCTCAGATTTTTCACTGCATTTAGAAGGCAAAAAACCGTCATTCGAGACTTCCATTGAGCTCCCAGAGTAGGCATCTCTAATTTTTTCCCCTGTGTTACCTTGTGCTAGAATATGGGTCGTTGGAGGATTGATGCACAAATTTTAAAACTAATTTCAAGGAGGGGCTCATTCCCTCTCCCCGGGAGGGCTTGGCATGTGCCCGCTCAGCTGACAGGTGGCATCAGGATGTGAAAGTAGTTGCATGAGCGAGGAGAGTACTACAGTGAGGAGTCAGATCGCCTAAAACCTAGGGCATCCAAACCATTAGAGCACTTCGTATCCCATCTACATGATTAACTAACTTATTAATTTTAACTTATTATTATTAATTGAGCCAAAATTTAAATGTTTACACTCGTTTACTGACACTACAACATATCTCCATACTATTTTCTATATTACTTTTAACCTTTTATTATTATTATTATTTTTTTGAACTGAAACAGGTGTATCTTTATTTGAATTGGTAGGAATTTGGACTTACGCCATTGCTGCCATCATTACAATGCAACTATTTCTGTTCCATGTTACATGCTGCAGAATCCTCATGGGTTACATAGATGGATAGAGCTATCTCCGTTTATGAGAATTTGACCTTTCCCAAGAGTACAGCCTTTGTTTGCCAAAAGATCAGCTTCGCTATTCAGATTTCTGAGAATGTGGAAACAATTGTAGGATTCAAAATCGAGGAGGACTTCCTTCAATCTGCTCAGAGTTTTGTTAAGACTTGCATTGGTGAACAAATTCTCCGAGTTTAACTTTTTAATTAAGATCTCGGAGTCTCCAAATACTTGGATTTCTTTATCCCCTCTATCTCTAGCAATTTGGCAGGCTTTAATAAGGCTTAAAATCTCAGCTTGATTGTTAGATTTCTACCCAATGCCCCAGGAGAAATTATCCCTTCTGACTCCATCCGGGGTGTAGATGACCCCACCTGCTCCAGCAGCCCCGGGATTGCCTTTAGAGGCACCATCAAAGAAGATCGTAGATATTTTTTGTTTTCTCCACCACTCTTGAAAGTTTGCTTCAGGTTCTCTTATTCGCCAAATAGGATTCACCGATTGAGGAACAGAGAGCAGCCTCCGGGGGTAGGGGGAGAGAGGGCCAAGCCACCTTTCTTCTTCAGGGAGCAGCAAAGAATCTGCAGAAAAGTACTGCTGTTGAGCAGCTTCCAGGAGGAGGGATTTCGATTTAGCAGCTACAGCAAAGGGAGTTTGTTCCTTTCCATTGAAAATCAAGTCATTCCGGGCCAACCAAGTCTGCCAGCAAGTAAATTTGGGGATGGCATTCCAGATTTTCCTCCAAAAAGATTTGCTGGGGATTTTGTAAGGATAGCATTGGTACCAGGAGTCGAAGAAATCAGCTACAGAGTTATACGAGGGGACAGTGATGTGGAACTCATGAAGAATAAGACTCCACACGTCTTTGACAGACTTACAATCCATGAAGAGGTGCTTGGCAGTTTCTGCACTGGTTCTGCACAACTCGCATCTGTGAGGCCCAGCTATGCCTCTTTTCATCAGATTGTCTCCGGTTAACAATTTATTATGGGCCAGCGTCCAAAAAAAGAAGTTGACTTTTGGTAGAGCGAGGGGCTCCCAGACTTTCTTCCAGAAATCTGGATTTCTACTGCTGATCTTGATGGGATGAAGTGCGTTGTAAGCTGTAGCTGATGTGTAGATTCCGGAATGCCCCCATCCCCATCTGTCCTTCGACCTTCTGCTCGCTGGGGCCGCTTCTTCCAGCATTTCTTCAAGCGCGATCTTCTGTTGATTTAAGCGACCAGGGATGCCATGGAAATCCCAACCATTCCATGCACCATGACAATCCCACTTGGAGAGATCGTAGACGATGTTGATTCCAGCGCGTTCCAACCAGTTTCTTAATTCAACGATTTCATCGATTTCTGAAAGAGGGACTCTGTTCATTATTCGTTCGTGCCACAGATTTGTGTGTTTTCCATTGCCTGGAATTTTGTATACTCTTTCTTTGAAAAAATTCAGGCTTCTGCTGCATAGTTTTCATACCTGGGAGCCGTTGTTTGTTTGAGACACCTGGAGATTTCGGAGCGGCACCTTATGGGCATACTTCACTTTCAGAGTTTCGCTGACAGGATGCTTTGGGTTCTTGTATAGATTCCAGAAGATTTTACCTCCCATCGCCAGATTGACCATGGCTGGATCCTGGATTTGCAGACCTCCCTCTGCGAAAGAGCGTTTGACCAGATCCCATTTCACAAGGTGCATTTTATGATTGTTACCCTTCCCACCTTGCCAAAGGAAGTCGCGAATCAGTTTGGAGATGTGATCTGTCACCTATTTTGGCGCGAGGAGGAAGGCAGCTTGGTAGATTGGTAATGCAGAGAGCACAGACTTGATCAAGGTGACCTTACCTCCAGAAGTGAGCCAAAATCCTCCCCAGGTTGTGATCTTTGTCTTGATTTTGCTGATGACTTCAGACCACAGTGCTCTCTTGTTACAGCCATTTATTATAGGGAGTCCAAGGTATTTTATCTTCTCCCATTGGGCTTGGCTATTGAAACCAAGGAGGGTAGAGATATTTGTCAGCTCCTATTGTTCGATGTTCCAGCCATAAACTTCACTTTTCCCTTCATTGATGGAGGCTCCCGTGACCCTGCAGTAACTTTTTAGGACTTCGTCAAAAGCTTTGGCAATTCTTGTAGAGGCGCCTCCGAGAAGGAGAGAGTCATCTGCAAAAAGAGCATGGTTCTAGGCAGGAGAATGAATGGAAGGTTTAAGGCCTGGGAGTGAGCCTGCATCTTTTTCTGCTGAGAGCTTTCTGCTTAGAGTGTCCGCCATCAAAATGTAAAGGAAGGGAGAGAGTGGGCATCCCTGTCTGAGACCTCTCTGGGCATGGAAAAAGGAGGTAGGGCGGCCATTGACGAGGGGGGAAATCCAAGGGTTGTCAGTGCAGGCTTTGATGAGAGATACAAAGAGAGGGGAGAAACCAAAGGCGAGAAGGACTTTGTAAAGGAAGGGCCGGTTGAATCAATCAAAGGCGTTGGCCATATCAAGTTTGATCAGCATCGCTTTTTCTTTTCGTTTCTTGCTTGAATGAATAATCTCCTGGACTTGGATGACATTGTCCAGGATGTGCCTGCCTTCAACGAAACCTCCTTGATTGCTAGAGATAAGTCTGTTTAGAAGAGGCTTGATCCTATTTGCAAGGAGCTTTGCCAGAATTTTGTAAGAGGCGTTGCACAGCGATATGGGCCTGAATCTGGTGAAGGTTTCAGGATTAGTTTCTTTTGGGATGAGGGCCAGGTATGTGGAGTTGGTTCCTCCCCCTACCTTGGCTTTATTCCCGAATCCTTTAATCATCTTTAAGAGATCAGTTTTAATAATGTCCCAGCACATATTGTAGAAGTGGATGGTAAAACCATCGGGCCCAGGAGCCTTGTCTGAGTCCATAGACCAGATCACTTTTATGACTTCATCTTCTGTGAAGGGTCTGTTGAGATCGGAGTTGTCTTCAGGTCTGACTAGGAGGGGGATGTTGGAAAGGAAATCAACGGTGTCCTCCTCATTACCTTGGGTTCCTGCAGTGAAAAGCTGTCTATAATGATTTTTAGCTGCCTCTTTGATCTGACTGAACCCTTTGCAGATCTGCCCTTCTGCTGTTGTGATTTCAGAGATGTGATTTCTGCAGAGTCTTGCACAGTATTGGCGACGGAAGAAGGAGGTGTTCCTGTCTCCCGCCTTCAGCCACAGACTTCTAGATTTGATTCTCCAGTACTCCTCCTCTAGCCAGAAGGATTGGAATGACGAACATTGAATTTTGACTTCTTTATCCAACAGTGCTGGAGTGATATCTCTGTTTTCCATATCTATTTGTAGTTCCTCTAGGGTCTGCACAATTTCTTTTCGGTGACTAGTTGGGTTTGGAGCAGGATTTCTGATCCACACCTTCAGAGCCTGCTTTGTGGCTTTGAGCTTTTGCTCCCACACAAAGCTGGGGGACCCTGAGAAGGATTTGCTCCAAGCTGTTTTCACTGTGTCAAAAAAGCCTTCTCTTTCAGTCCATAGAGGGCTGAAACGAAAGGGGATAGGACCTAGATCTTCTTCATCTTCAAGAGAAAGCTGGACAGGCTTGTGATCTGAAGTCATCTTGGGAAGGATTTTGGTGGTAATGATCTTCTTGGTTAACATCAGAGCACCCTGAACCAGAAATCGATCCAATCGGGCGGAGATATGTTCCCCTCCAACTCTGTTATTGGACCAAGTGAAAAGTCCTTTTGCCGGAATGAAATCAACGAGGTCCCAATCTTGGATGAGACCTTCAACTAGAGGGAGGAAGGGATCTATGATGTTTTTACCTCCCCTTTTTTCCTTGAATTTCAAAACAATATTTAAGTCCCCTGCCAAAATGATATTTTTGGGGGAATGCTGCTCAAAGAAGGCTATGAGGGTGGTCCAGCAATCTCTTTTTTCTGAGTATAAAACAGGAACATAAAGATTGAAGAGGGAGAAAGTTAACTTACTTGGGATATGCATTAATTCCGTGAAGATCCAGTGTTGTGTTTCATGAGAATTGTTCAGCTGGAAGAGATCTTCTGACCAAAGGGTTGCGAGTCCTCCGGAAGAGCCTCTTGAGCTGACAGCTTTTCCTTCCTTTTTTTTCCATTTCTTCTTGCTGATGTCTAGGAGGGCTTTCCCCTCAATATTTGTCTCTTGGAGCATGAGAATATCTGAGGGTTCCATTTTTAGAAGGTCTTTGATCGCTTCAGCTTTCGAGGGATTACCCAGACCTCTGCAGTTCCAAGAGACGAGGCACATTATTTACCTGGGAAGTGGAGGGAGCCTCCCTTGGGGGGCCTGTTCCTGGTATTTCTCCCGATAGACATCTCTATAGTGGGCTGGCTTCCTTGATTTTTGAGCCTTTCAGCCTCCTCTTCCCTTTCTTCTCTGCGAGATTTCCTACCAACTTTTTTTGTGGGTTGCTCGTAGGTTTCATCCTCCGAGGACCCGGAACTGTCAATAGGCTTTTTCCTTGTGACATCTGCATATGAGGGATTTGAAGGGCTCCCTTGGGTGGCCTCAGGAAGTGACTTTTCCCCACCATCTTGAATGATAATGGGAGGTCAAGGCTGGTCCAAGGTTTCCTGATTTGCTGTAGCTGCCTTATTCTGACTGTTTTCTTTGCCATTTGAGTTTTTACCTTGGGTGTGATTGGAACTGCTTGGTGCCTCTTTCAGGGGACCTTTCCCAGTGCCCTTTTTGTGATGGATGGGTTTTTGGACTAGATTCCATTGCTCTCCATTTTGGTTCTCAGATTGATCTTCTGCCTTTTTCTTGCAATGTTTGGCAAAGTGCCCGTAGCCATGGCAGTGTCTGCATTTGAATGGGAGCTGTTCGTAGTCCAGTTCTTGAACATGTGTCCATCCTACGACTGTGAGGTTGATGGCTTCCGGTAAACCCTCCTCCAGGTCTACTTCAACGCAAATGCGGGCACAAGAGTATTGATATTTCCTTGGGGCTTGATCAATGTATTTGCCTAAGGCATTGCCTATGATCTGTAGAGACTTTGGCTTCCAGCAATGAAGGGGAAGGTGGGGAAGCCGCACCCACACCGGAACAGCCGAAGGAACGTCCTGAGCTGGATCGAAATCAGGCGACCATTTATTAAGGTATAGACCTTGCGGCCCCATAAAGTAAGGGCCATTCCTGAAGATCAAGCTTCTGTCCTCTGCACTTTCAAAGACAAAGACGAAGAAACCTTTGCCAACGAAGTAACTTTTAACTCCCTCTTTGGTAAGCGGCTTCCAGTTCCTTTGAGTCCAATCCTCCACCGACTTGGGAGAGGGCCAGAGGCCCGTGAACTGACCTATGAGGCCGCGATCAGCCAGGTTCAGAGCAGCTTTGCAGGTTTCTTCCTCAGGGAGGGCTACTGAGGGGATGGTATCCATCTTCTTAACAAATTTTTGTTGGCTCACTGAGGGTGGGCGCTTGTTGCATTGGGCGATCATTTCTTTGAAGGCGATAACCTCCGGGGGGGGAGGCAGATCCGAAACCCCAGAGGGCTCCATGGCTGCGCGCAGCAGCAGCAGAACAATAGAAAGGGCGCGGCAGCCCCAGGGGCGCACAGAGGCGTGGAAGCCCTAGCCCGATCGTTCCACAGAGATCGCTTCGCGGCCAGAGCTAGGATAAAATATTTCATCAGTTTGATCACCCCTTTTATTATTTTTTAATTGAGTTGACATGTAAATATTTACAAACATTTACACCATTGAAAAATCACCTCATACTTGACTATAAAACACACCCAATAAAAATAAATATAAATAACTTACAAAAATTTCAAAAATATTTTGATATAAAAATATTTACTGTGTACAATATTTAGTAAAGAAAAAGCCTATAAAAAGATAAAAGAAACAACCATGACCTTTAAATTTAATCTTTCCCTTAAACCCATTCAATAATAATTTCGTATAAGTTGAAAGTCTCTTCAATGGGTTTAATAATAAATCCCTTTAAGTTGTAAGTCTCTTGAATTTATTTAATAGAGAGTTTTGAGTGCCCATAAATTGAAGACTACTTAAATTTGTATTGATAACTAGTGTCACCAGTCAAAGAGTGCGTGTATTTATGCCTAATCATTAACTATGACCTAATGATAACTTAAAAGAAAATATTTATTCATTAAGTGAGAACAATATAGCTTGAATGTTATATGGACCTAGACTATGTTTGTTGGCACAATTGAAATAATTGGTTTAAAGCATTTCTCTTTCTCACTCTTTTTTATTTTTCTCAAGAAACAATTGTCATTTGTATCATAAAATTGAATGGAAACTATGTTTTTCATGTGCATACTGCTCCAAGAAATTCTAAATCTACATATTAATGTACGTTTCATTTATGTCCTATTGAAAAATAGTCCTTGATCTTGCCTTTTTCTTCCTTTTTTTTTAAAACCTGATGTCTCATCTAGAGAGTTTCCATAGCGACTAATGGTAATTCAAAAATTGGATGGTTATGATTTGTATGAGAAATAAATTGTCCAAGTTGGGTGACATGCTAACTCATATTGGAATCAAAGTTGTTAGGTTCATGATTTATCCTCCTTCCCCTCAACTGGGATTAGTTTGCAACTACTACTCTTAAGATATTCTTGTATGCTTCTCTATCCATTACAAAAAGTTTTGTTTCCTCAAACTACATTTATGAGCATTCATTGATATCCTTCTTTAACTTTGTAATTTGTTGATTTTATACATTTTGTTCCTCATCATCAATAGATTATTTTATATCAAAGGATCCATACTTTGGTATTGTTTTTGTCATTTTTACTTTTAATATAGGCTTGTGTTTGAGACCATGTAGAAAATGCATTCAGAGTAAATTTCTATAGCCAAAAAGTCCCTTGAACACATATAATAACTACCTTAGAGTCTCTCATGATTAAAATATTATTTTTCTCTTTATCCATAGCCAATTTCATCAAGATTAAGAGTACATATGTTTAGGCCCAACTATTAACAGTTTCCACAACATAATGATAACTTTAAAGAAAAATGTTGATCCATTAAGTAGAAATAAAATACCTCCAACACCATATGGACCTCAATAACATTGTTTAGCACCATCAAAATAATTCCTTTAAAGTGATTTTCTTCGTTTTCAATAAATAAATAAAAAATATTATTTCTATTAAGATATTGAGTGGAAATTACATGTTTCATTTAGCATAACATTATTATATACATTTCATTTCCACCCCATTGAAAATCAGTTCCATATATTTGCCTTTTTTTCTCTGTTTTTAAACCTCATGCCACTCCCTACATAGTTTCTAGAGTCACTAAAGATAATTCATAAATTGGAATTTATAATTTGTACATGAGATCAAATTTTTAGGAATTAGGTAGTGTGCTAACTCATTGAAAACAAAGTTGTGTCAGATTCATTACTTCCCTTCATTCAAGTCATTCCTTTTGATGGGACTTCATTTGCAACTATGACTATGACTTCCTCAATTTGAACTTATGGACATTCATTGGTTTGCATTATGATCCTCTTCATCATCCGATTATTATTCAAATGATTACCATCTTTTAAATTTTGGTTTGCATTATTTTCATTTTTTATTCTTTTTGTTTAGGGTAAATTTATGTTTGAGAATATGTATCTTGCAAATATCCTACTTGCTCACAAAATTAGAATCAAAATGCTATATTTTTGTTTACCAATAAAAACATCTATCCATAAGTGTGTTCAAGGTATTCCGAATGTTTCTAAAATCCACTAACTCTCAAAAATGTATTAATAAGTTGGAAAAACATACCTAATACCTAAATAACCATATTAATCACTAATATATTAGATCGGTTAAATCTTAGAAACCTATTTTACATACAATTATTAACTATAAATATATTACAAGTTATTATTTAATCTATATAAATAACATTATATATATATATATATATATATATAGATAAGATATCTGTTTTTTTTTTTTGGGTGAATCAAAGAGTTTCTATTAAGTCAAAATATTACACATCAGAGTACAATATCTCAAAATCTTATTGGCCTCACTATTACTACATTTATTAGTGAGTATATGCATACCTAGACACATAGAAAACTGTTAGAATAACTGTAATAATGAAAACTGAAAAGGAAAGTGTTACCAAAATATCTTCACAAGCATAATACATTCAAATACCATTAGAAATCAGAATAATTGACTGGAGCTTGATGGTCTAGTCTCGAGCCAAGTGAAGGAGGAGGTCTAAAGTCACAATGAACATGCTTCTCCATATGGGCCAGCCTGCCATCTAGCCAGTCCAACTTCTCTTGAATGTGCCTTTAACCCCTCATCATGTTGGCCAATGGATCATGCATTTGTTACTGGTTGTGTTGGGGATTATTCATGAAGTTTATAATTATATTTTGGTCATCATGTTAGGCCCAACTTAGTTGGTCCAGATTAATAATGATATGTCACAATGCATTGCAAACATCATTCGGGGGAAGGGGGTACCCTATGGTGCTTGGTGGTTGAGTAGGCGCAGGGTCCACAACCTCTCCCTAGATAGAGTTGTGTTGTTAGTGCCCCCCAAATTGGCCCATTTCGGTCAAACACCTTCTCACTCTTCTATGTTGTTGCAACATGGGAAAATAGTCAGCTTCATAGCTAAAAAACATCTACCTCCAACTAACTATGTACCCCATAAACGAGTTAACCACCCCAGCACCATTGAAACTCGAGCACAGGTGATGGTTCCCACCCCCGGATAACAAACCGAATTCTAGTATGACCTCTGAGCACCTTTAATAAGGTCCCATGGGAGCCTCACTATGGCCAGACCTGCTAACACTAGCCAACTAAGAGGTCGTATGAGACCCAAGGATATAGTATAACAAAGAAGTTCAGGCATTTAACTCCCTCACCATAGCTACTAGTACTACCCAAAGAGAAATATCATGCACAAAACCTCAAAGCCGATGAAAAGGGCTAATAAAAAATCTTGAGACCGACTCAAATGAGCTCAAGACCAGGTAAACAAAATTAGTCATTCTCACATCCCCCACCAAGAAGTTCATGAAAACCCCTCCCCGCCAAGGGTCGAAAGGCTTGCTAGACCTATCGAGACAATGTCTTGGCACAATTCTCCCTCATTGAGACCCTTAGCCCTCCAACAAAGTAACAAAACTTGCATAATCCAAGGCTAACACAGAGAAATGAACCTAACAAAAACATCACCTAGAGACAAACACTTCCAGAAATTTGCCTTATGATCTAGCCCTCCAGGCATAGAGAAAATAGACCAGAGGATAAAACAATAAAACCATACCTTATTCCAGGCCTGGAATTTTTACGATGAATTCTGGACCCATTCTAATGAGCTAAAAACATAAACCAGCTTCACATAATTTCTTGTCCCCGTAGAAATTTTAATACAATTATGTATTGCCGGATTCTCTTGATCCAACAATTATATGCCACTGTTAAATACAAAATCCTTCTACTCAAATCTTTGCGGAAATTTAATCGCCAATTGCAAACACATGAAGAAAAATCAATCACAAATAGCACATACGTTTTTACCGGGAAACCATAAAGCTAAAAACCCCACTATCATATATTATGTATATAATGGATCATGAAACAATCTCATACAAAACTGTAATCCAAGAGCTCTCAGTATAATATACAATCATCTCACACTATCATACAAAAATTGGCTCACACATGCACCAATTCACTGCCTCCTAATAGCCTGCCTCCACTGCGCAATCCTTGTTGATGAATATCCCTGAATGAATTCAATCTTGCCTTACCTTTACTACACAATCTTCATTGGCATCTCCATTTTGTGTGTAGTTACATTGAATGCACCACTATAGTCACAATTGATAGTCGAACAAGCCCTTTCACCTATCTCTCAACTGGGTCTCCACTGGATCTGACATGCATGTAGTTAACAGTAGTATTTCTTCAGTTTCATATGAGACCACTACTTGTGAATTAATTAAATAATTAATTCACTAATCTATCACTAGTGTATCTTTAGTTACAACTAGCACAACTGAGTTTAACTCACTTAACTGAGTTAAACTAAATAACAACTCACATAACTACCCATCGAACTCTGTTACAACTTTGTATCACTCAGTTATGATGAAGTCCACTCTGCATGTCCCACCAACCAACCTTAGAACTCGTAATTCCTTCAGTCAACTGGTTTTCCACGTCAATTAATTGAAATCAAGTGCTTCAAGAGAATAGATTATTATTTATTGTATAATTATTATTAAGGGCTAATAATAATTGACATCCAATCTATTTTTAGACATGAGATCTATAAATAGACTTCGCCCATGCATCTAAAAATATAATCTCATCTATAAATAGAATTTTCTCAACCATCTATAAATAGACTCCTACTATAAATAGAATATGCTCACCATTCTAAAAATAGACATACACCTAAAAATAGCTTGCGAGCCCCACCTAGTGTAGGCGTTTAATTTTCACTAGGATCATCATCTTGTTGAATCTCAACACTCCCTCTCAACAAGAAAGGAATTATCCTTCACCCCGATCCTGCTTCTATGGTATTCAAATTTTCTCCTGGTGAGCGCCTTCGTCAAAATATCTGCATCCTGATCTTCTATAGGAATGTACTGAAGCAACATGATCTTCCACTGCACACAATCTATGATATGATGATACCAGATATATATATGCTTAGATCTATCATGAAACACCGGATTAATCGAGAGTTTAATGCAACTCTAATTATCACAATGAATCATTGTAGGATCTAAATGAGAATTGAACAAACTGACCAGGATCTTCCTCATCCAGATAGCCTCACATGCAGTTTGACTTACTGCCATGTATTCCGCTCCCGCTGAACTGAGTGCCACGGTTCTCTGTTTCCTGCTGTACCAAGAAACAACTGTAGATCCAATACTGAAAACACCTCGTGATGTGCTCTTTCTATCCTTTGGGCTTTCTGCCCATTCTGCATCCGTGAAGCCATGCAACTTCACCTCATCCGTTTGTTTGTACCATAAGCCATACTCAGATGTGCCTCTCAGATATCTTAGGACATGCTTGCCCACCTTCCAAAAGAGCTTGGTATGCTTAACCATCGATTGGCTAAGCTGGTTCACCACATAGCATATGTCTGGTCTTGTAAGTTAACTAAATACATGAGCGAACCCACCAACTATTGATAGAAAGTAGCATCCACTACCTCTCCAGATGTAGCGTCCTCTTTCCTCCAGTTTCCTGGAAGAGGAGTATCCATGGGTTTGCAACTCTCCATGTGAAACTTATCGAGTATCTCCTATGCATACTTGCCTTGAGACACAAACAGTTCACCTTCTCGCTGCCATATTTCCAATCCAAGGAAATAGTGAAGGAGGCCCATATCCTTCATCTCGAACTACTTTACAAGGTCCTCCTTGCATGGGTGTATCAGCTGCTCATCACCAGTCAGTATTAAATCATCAACATAAATAACAATGATTAAAAGCTTACCCTCTACCACAATCTGGTATAGATTTGCATCTGCCTCATTCTTGGTGAAGCCGAGTCCAGTGAAATAGTTGTCGATCCGAGTGTACCAAGCACGGGGTTCTTGCTTCATCCCATACAACACTCTTTTCAATATGCACACAGGCGACTCGTTGCTGAAGATATCAAACCCTTCAAGCTGCTTAATGTACACTTCTTCCTCAATGATCCCATTAAGGAACGCAGTCTTCACATCCATCTCATGAATGTGCCAACCCATATGCGCTAAGAGAGCAAGGATGGTCCTTATGGAAGAATACCATGCGACAGGTGCAAAGGTTTCTTCATAATCAATCCCCTCGATCTATGAGAAGCCCTGTGCCACAAATATTTCCTTATAATCAATCCCCTCGATCTGTGAGAAGCCCTATGCCACAAATCTTTCCTTATACTTCTCAACACTCCCATCAGCAGCTTTCTTTACCTTGTAGATCCATCTTGAACCTACTATTGATTTATCAACTGGCCTTCGAACAATTTCCCAAGCATTGTTTCTGACAATGGAGTCATACTCCTCCACCATTTCATCTACCCATGTGGGCTCCTGCACTACTTCCTAAAAGGAAGATGACTCAGTCACAATACATTTTCTCATGAGAGCCATGTATCCAGTGAATCGGTCAAGAGACTATCTCTATCTGTGCTGTGAAGTAGGGACTCCTACATTCTGTGCCGCATCAAGCTTCTTCCAGTTCTGATGTTTGGCTCTGCGTGAGTGGACTCCTCCACTCCATGAACCTCCTCCTATGACTGATCCACATCTAGAGACTCATATTTGGAAACAAGTAGTTCCTCCTATGCATACAAGTCTATCTCTCTTTGAAGCGACAACGTCATGGTTTTCTCCTCATTTAATTTTATATCCCATCGCACCATAGTCATTCGAATGTTTGGAAGATACACATGATAATTATGGGGTGTTTCTGTGTACCCCAAAAATATCCCAACTTAAACAGTCGGCTCCAGCTTCTTCTTGGCATTCTTGGTCACATGCACATAAACAGATGAGCCAAAAATCTTAAAGTGAGAAACATTCGGTTTCTTACCAGTAAAAACTTCTTAAGAGGTACTTATGCCCAATACTCTATCAGGACAGTGGTTTTGCACATAAACCACAGCGTTGCATGCTTCCACTCACAAGTGCATTGGTAGGCCCTGATCATGCATCATATCTCGTGCAACACACACGATTGTTCTGTTCTTCCTCTCCGCGACCCCATTTTTTTGTGGGTTATGAGGTGCTATGAGTTCTCTTCTAATTCCTTCTTTGCTACAGAAGTCTCTTAATTCATTTGAGATATATTCACCACCATTATCATTCCATAGAGCCTTCACTTGCTTCCCCGACTCTTTCTCCAACAATGCTTTAAACTCACAGAACTTTGATAATGTTTGATCCTTCTTCTACATGAAGAAGATCCAGCTTCTACGAGAATAGTCATCAACAAAAATAACATAATACCTATGTTTTGATGTTGAATCAACCCAGAATGGCCCACACGTGTCTGTGTGAACTCTCTCTAGGATCACCGAAACACGGTTCTCCTTTTCATGAAAGGTGGTCTTCACAAACTTACCCATAGTACATCCCTTGCACTGATCTATATACGCAATTTTACCCTTGGGAAGTCCAGTAGAAATCTACTAAAAAATATTTAGGGCGCCATGGTGAATATGGCCCAATCGCTTGTTCCATAATTCACCCTCATCCGAGCTCACCACTTCTTCTTCTTTGCCCACCATTGCAGCGCATCCATCTACCTCCAGCTTGTAGAGATTCTTGACTCGAATCCCTATCCTCTTGGTTTGACTCATTGTTTGATGTCGCATGAAATCTTTTCCATTGCTGAAAAAAACGTCATAACCTTTGTCCTCCAACATCGCAACTGAGACCAAGTTCTTCTTCAGACCTAGAACATGCATAACATATTTCAACAGAAATGGTTTACCTGACTCCCTCTCAAAGGTAATGGTACCAATGTTGGTCACACTGTATTGTCCATCGTCTCTCATCTCTATATGCATTTGGAGATATTTCTCCTCCAAGTCACTGAAAAGCTCCTTATCTCCCTTCATGTGGAAGGAAGCACCATTATCAAGATACCACACTGATCCCATTGTGCTTGAAACTAAGCATGTGATCAAAGAGAAATCAAATTCAAATTGCGAGGTAAGGGCCTCACCAGCTGCAACTCCGGCAACCATGTTTTTCTTCCTTTTCTATGGGCAGTTAGTGGCAAGATGCCCATGTTCGTGATAGTGAAAACACTTCACCTTGGACAAATCTAGCTTCTTGCCTTTACCCTCGGATTTTGAGTGGAATTTATTCCCCTTCCCTAAATTCCTTGCTTTGGCAGCCAAAGCACAATCCTCTTCATCATCATGTTTTAATGAAGAGCCATCCCTGGTGTTCCGCCTAAACTCCTCCTGCACTAGATCCAACCACAGTCGTTCGCAATCCGTCAGTTTTTCCCATCCGTTGATAGAGTCTTGATAATTGTGCCAACTCTTAGGAAGTCCCAAGAGAGCCAAGCTTACCAAATCATCATTAGCAACCGTGATTCCCACACTCCCCATTTCATCCCAACATTGGACAAACTTTGTGAGATACTTAGGAATATTGTCACCCTTTTCCATTTTGATTTTTCTAAGTTTATCCTTCAGCGTCAATTTCCTATGGTCGTTGTTGCTTTGGAAAATATCTGTCAAAGCATTCCACATTGAAAATGGAGTGGCTTTCCCGTGAAGGCTTGAGACAATATGGTCTCTCACAACTTCCAACAAAAGCCTTCTCATCTTCGCTACTTTCTTTTTCCAGGCATCAAGTAATGCAGCATCCATCGAAGTGGGCTTAGGAACATCACTGTCGATGAATTCCTTCAAGCCGTTATCTTCAAGCACCACCTCCATCCTATCCTTCCATGCAATGTAGTTCAAGCTTCCCTCGAGCGCATACTCTAACCGCAAACCATTGAAAGCCATTTCGATGTTTACTCAACTGTCGCACCAAGAAATTCTTACAGGAAATTCGAATTATTTCCACCAAAAAAACTCAGCTACTACTTCAATATTGCAATCTTCTTTACTCCGATACCATGTAGAAATTTTAATACAATTATGTATTGTCGGATTCTCCTGATCTAACAATTATATGCCACTGTTAAATATAGAATCCTTCTACTTAAATCTTTGCGGAAATTTAATCGCCAATTGCAAACACATGAAGAAAAATCAAATGCACATAACACAGATGTTTTTACCAAGAAAGCATAAAACTAAAAACCCCACTATCATATATTATGTATATCATGGATCATGAAACAATCTCATACAAAACTCTAATCCAATAGCTCTCAATACAATATACAATCATCTCACATTGTCATACAAAAATTGGCTCACACATGCACCAATTTATTGTCTCCTGACAGCCTGCCTCCACTGCGCAATCCCTATTGATGAAGATCCCTAAATGAATTCGATATTGCCTTGCCTTGACTGGGCAATCCTCATTGGCATCTCCAATGTGTGTGTAGTTGCATTGAATGCACCACTATAGTCACAACTGATAGTCAAACAGGCCCTTTCACCTATCTCTCAACTAGGTCTCCACTGGATCTGACATGCATGTAGTTAACAATAGTATTTCTTTAGTTGCATGTGAGACCACTGCTTGGGAATTAATTAAATAATTAATTCACTGATCTCTCACAAGTGTATCTTTAGTTACAACTAGTTACAACTAGCACAACTGAGTTTAACTCACTTAATTGAGTTAAACTAAATAACAACTCACATAACTACACATCCAACTCTGTTACAACTTTGTATCACTCAGTTACAACAAAGTCCACTCTGCATGTCCCACCAACCAACCTTAGAACTCGTAATTCATTCAGTCAACTGGTTTTCCACATCAGTTAACTAAAATCAAGTGCTTCAAGAGAATAATTGCTAATAATAATTGACATCTGATCTATTTTTAGACATGCGATCTATAAATAGACTTCGCCCATGCATCTAAAAATATAATCTCATCCATAAATAGAATTTTCTCAACCATCTATAAATAGACTCCCTCTCTAAATAGAATATGCTCACCATTCTAAAAATAGACATACACCTCAAAATAGCCTGCGGGCCCCACCTAGTGTAGGTGCTTAATTTTCACTAGGATCATCATCTTGTTGAATCTCAACAGTCCCAACATGAGACCCTTGGAAACTGCTCCATATACCATGATCCCATCTGAATTTTTGCAGAGTTGATAAATCATCATTCCAATCGCCCTAGATAGAATAGATACCGCCCCCAACAAATTCTCTCGAAATGAGCAAACTTCCAACCTAGTTTCAATCACCTTCTTGCTTGATAACAACAGGTGAAATACACAATCTCACCCATCCCATACCAAGTTCATCCAACTATGACCCATAGACCACCCTTGGAGTGAGCTACTTCACCTCAAACATAAAACTCAATATCACATCCATTGAATAACTAGGACACAATTATATCCACGACATTATCCTTTACACGTGGCTACATGATTGTAGGGTGCCACATCTCCCCCTCTTAAATGACAAGAGGATGAGTGTTGAGGCACCTACCTAATATTAGAAATAATGCTTCCATTAATGTGATGTGTAAGTTTAGAGTTGGTTTGAGATTATGTAGGAGATTGTTGAGATATTCTCTCAACCTCTATATCCATATTAGGAATAAGTTGGATTTGAGACCAACTATATAAATGTGTTGTAATTGAGTGCAAATAGAATACAATCTATTGTTTTATGTGTTAATATTGTGTAATGGTTGTTCTTACAAACTTTAATTCCCAATCCCCACATTCTAATGCTTTGACACCTCCATCCGAGAATAAATAATATTTGATTTGAAATAAATCACATATATTTTATTATAATAATATTATTATTATTTATATAAATTTAAATAATAACTTATAATATATTTATATATAATATTTATAATATATTTTCCAATATTAATGTATATACACAAAGGGTTTCACATTCTCAAATGAGGTCACATGTTCTCACTCATTATTTGTTGACGACCTGTTAATATTTGGTGTTTTGAACAGGAACTACTGGTTTTACATACACTTCATCTTCATTCGCTTTGAGTCTGCAACGGGACTGGCCATCAACAAGAGTAAATCTTTCATTATATATGAATGGGGCGACCTGCGGGAGATCGCCTTCATTGCGGAATTCATGGGGGTTGATTTTAGGGAAGCTGCTGTTGGCTTTACATATCTGGGTTTTAATATTAAACCATGTGGGTACCTGATTCGGGATTGGATGTGGTTGATTGATAAAATCAAGAGGCGGATCTTCAGATGGACACATCGGTGGTTGTCCATGGGCGGCAGGCTTATCATGATCCAAGCTGTACTCTCGCAGATGATGGTATATTGGGGACACTTATATTATCTGACTGACGGTATTATTAGAATGATAAACTCCATCATTGCAAAGTTTCTATGGGGCAATGCACAACTATCACACAAAATACATTTATGCAAACTGGAGCATCTCTGTCGGCCAAAGGAACATGATGGTTGGGGTATCCTCAACACAAGGTGTTTCAACAAGGCGCTGCTTATTAATTCATTCTGGAGGGCTGTACTTGGGAATGGTATATGAAATGAGATTATCAGGTGTAAATACATTATCGGGGATATCTTACATCAGATTCTGTGCGCGAAAATCTCACACCCCCGGTTCATATCTGTAATATGGCGCAGTTTCATGAAGGTTTTGTGTCATGTGGCGGACAGATTGGCATGGCGGTTTGGGGATGGTGGCCGTATCCCAATATCTTTCAAGAAACTAATTGGCTTTCCCTCTCAGGACCGTCCCACACCACAGCTTGTTCACAGGCTTTCTCATAGGGGTATAATCTTCCTCGCACAGACTATTAGTGTTTGGTCATATAGTGCTCCTATTTTTAAAACTGCTCTCCAGATGGATCTGCTGGAGCCGGAGGCCTCGGAATGGGAGATGTTCAGAGATGCCATGCGGGCTGCGGGACTCTGTTTGGAACCTGGGGGTGATTCCATTGTATGGGAGGGCTCAACAAACGAAGGAGTGCCCGTTGTCAAAGACATATATAGAGGACTAAATCTTATATCATATCAGGGTCAAATAACTAACTCATTTTCTGTTTTTTGGAGACGTAAGATTCCCACAAAGATTATGCTCTTTGGATGGCTGGTTTGGAAAGACAAAATCCTTACTGGACATAATTTGATGAAGAGAGGATTTTCTGGCCCATTTAGATGTCTGATATGTTGTTCGGATTTCGAATCTGCCTCACATTTGTTTTTTAGATGTCCAAGTATTATATATCTGTGGCGGCTCTTCTCAGTACATTTCATGGGTCCAACTTGGTCTCCAAATGATTTTATTTCTGTGGTTTCGGAGTGGGACAACCTAAAAGGAAAATTCAGATCCTTGCCTTTCTTTTTCATATGGGAGGTATGGTTGGGTAGGAACAAATTGATATTTGAAAATGTTCCTTTTCAGATTCCTTATATCTATTCTGCTATATTAAAATGGATGGCAGATCGTCCCTCTCCGGTGGTGTCAACTCCGGACCTTTCTATCCGCATCCGGCCTCATGAGATTGCTATCCCGGTTGTTTTCTTTGATGGTGCTTGCGTGGAAGGTGTTATGGGTTGTGGGGCGTGGATCAAGATATCTCAAAGGGAACGGATCCATATACACTGGAATGGGGGACATGGTACTAATAATAAGGCTGAGATTATTGCACTATGGGGAGGTCTTCGTCTTGCTATCTACTTACAGCTCCAAGATATACACATTTATGGGAATTCCCAGATTGTTATTGGATGGATCACTAATTCTTCTGCTATGAATAGTCCTGAGCTTCTGGGCTGGGTACATAGAACTCGTCATTTATGGTCCATTCTCAACAGGCCTCCTATTAGCCATATTTATCGGGAAATCAATACCAGAGCTGATGGGCTATCAAAAAAAGGCTTAAACTCTGAGTTCGGGAACATGCACATCCAGCTATTCCGGGATGGTCTTCCTTTTTGGCATACTAATATATCGATTCCGTAAATATAATGTTTTTTTTTCTTTTTGGTTATGACAGTTTTTGTTTGTACAAGGTATCAAGCTCACGATCTTTCATACACCACCTGAATTGATACATGGGGCTTATAGCAGAACAAACGACCCCAAGCAACAGACACGCCTCTCACCCAATTCTCAAGTGAGCCTGTCATATAATATATCTCTCAAGCGAGTCGGTTTTTCTGTTGCCGTCATGGGTGTATGCTAGTTTTATTTAAAAGTGAGCCTGGAAAAACAAGACAAGCGAGCCTGACAATATATCACAAGCGAGCCGGACGTGCTTATATCAAGCGAGCCATACTTATACATAACAGGCGAGTTGGAATGATAGCAAACTACAAGCGTGCCTGGTTTAAAAGGTGCTTGTATGTCGGGCAATCTCTACACAAGCGTGCCTGCTCTCCCCTATTTCAGATAGAGTCATGGGCACTAAATGCCCCCCAACATAGAAGCCTCTATCAATTATATACAGTTTCTGACTGGAGAATTTGTACAGAAAAGCCATTGAATGGTCCGGACTGGGATGAATCAGATCTTTTTCTCAGCTGTGGCACTTCTAATTTTATATCTTTTCTGCCACACACAGTTTTTTGCCATTCCATGAATATTGTCTATCTTCAATTCAGTTCACTGTCCAATCTTATCTTTTCTATCTTTCTTGCTTGCATCTATGCTGAGCGTATCTGTATGGGAATTATTTTGTCCTGAAATGTGGTGGCCAATCTTCTTCATGCTGCTCTTTCTCTCTACTAGGAGCATTTTATTTAGGCCTTTATATGTATGCATTTCTCGCTGTTGTTTATAGGGCTTGAGACTATTATGATTATGTACTGCTTATACTTTCTAATATAAACAGCCTTTTTTTCCTCTGAAAAAAAAATATATATATATCTCTATTTCGTAATCAAACATTAAACAATTATAGAGATTATATTATATTTTTTAATTACTACTTCCTTTCATCGTATGACAATAAACATTTTGCCAAACAAGCTTCCACAGTAAAAATCCTTGAATCTCTCATGTATCGCTAACTATTTCAAAGTTTCTCTTTCTACTCTCCTCGTAATATTACCAAGAATAAGGGTTTCCCCATATCTCAATCATTGGAGGGGTAAATTTGTTTGCCTCATTCTTCAGCTTCCTGGGGTATACGTACACTGTAACTCAATTCCGCATTTCAAAACCCTATTCAAAAAGTTTCAGTGCCAACTCTTTGTACCCATAATCAGTGAGGGAAGCAAGTGTCCTTTCAGTTCACCAACTCTTCAAATGAGAAAAATTTGGCATCTAACATGGACACTCCGACAATCACAGGCATAGTGATTACATCACTTACATAAATCCATAGTGGCCACTGGCCACACCTGTTACATAAATCCATAAATCATAGTGGCCACTGGCCACATGAGTCCATAATATTTTGGGCACCACGTGCATGTGAACGTACAATCTACAGCCTTGAATCTGTGGATGAAGGGGCGTTCTAGAATCCTGTGAGGAGAAAGTGCGCGTACAATTTACAGCTTTGAATCTGTGGATGAAGGCGCGTTTTGGAATTCCCTGTGGAGAAAGATTAGAAGGGAAGTGTGTGATCTGTTTCAGATGAGCGTACTCGATTGTTTTATGTTTTTGTTGTTGGATATACTTTCCAAATTTTGGCATGTAGTTTTAAGTGTAATTGGTGTGTTTATTTTATAATATATATTTTTTTATAAATTTAATTTAATTATATAATTTTATTGTAAAATAAATTAACTGGTTAGTAAATGTTGATAGACAATAATCCATAATAAGCATAATAATAAAACTTTATTATATATTTCAAGTTGCTATTATTATATGTAGAGAAAAAAAAATTGTTTACTAAATTATTTGAAGATATATACATTTAAAAAAAATATGTAAAAAAATTATTAAATAGTAGAGATAATGGAGATTCAACCTATTTTGTCATTAAATTCTTAATATGTAAATAGGCTTTGTTAAAATATTATGGGTCATTATCATGGCTTATCAATACCACATGTTCAAAAAACCTAAAAATCAGTGAGTCATTTCATAAGGTTGTACATATGATTTTTTTTTTAATTAATGAATTTAATTAAAAGAGAATAAAAAATATAACTAGTTTGCAAATAAATTCCAACTTTTATTTATGTATGTTGCTAGCAATATTGTAGAATATTCTATGGAGGTTAAATTTCTACCATCCATTTGATAATGAGTGATAATTAAAATAAAATTCTAGAAGTTCTACTCCAAAATAAACATTGACATAATTATTTAGAAGTTATCTTTGTATGGTATGGTTAATAATATCCATAGTAAAGTGGGGATGAATATCCATGGTTAAAAATCTTGTTATATTTTAAGTATTCAGTTTTTATGTGCTTATTAATGAAATTTAAATATGGTTACAAAATTATTATTACATGATAAAATTGATCTTAATTTAAAACTACTATTCATATTTCATATATTTTAAAGTGATAGAGGTGTATATATATCTCAAAATTAATTATAGTTTTTTGTTTTAGATTTAATAAAAAAAATGTTATAAAATTAAATTCAAATAAAATATTTATAAAATATTTTGATTGTGAAATGAGAGATAGTTTATGGACATATTGTATTGATGAGCCATGGTATTGGGCCATGATATTGTAACAAAGCCTATTTACAAGTCAATAATATTTATAGCAAACATATTGTTATATTGTAAGTTTATTGTAACTATTAAAGTTTTGATGTGCTTATTAATTAAATTTTAACTTATTGTTGCTACTTATAAGTAATATATGTTAATGTAATATATATATATATATATATATATATATATATATATATATATATATATATATATATAATGATTTTCTTTTATCAAAAAAATATTTATAATTTTATTAATAAAACAAAGTTATAATGCAAAACAATATAACATTTACAAGCTCGTCGAAATGTCAATGTTAAAACTGTATTACATTACACCTGGCAAATGCTCAGCCCAATTACAAACTTTTTTACATTACACGCCCAAAGTCATGGTATTGGGGAGGGTATTGTAACAAATCAAAGTTAATAATATTGATGGTAAAGTGTGGGTGAATATCCATGGTTAAGAATCTTGTCATATTGTCATAAAATATTTTGATTGTGAGATAAGTTATTTTTTTTGGGAATGTGGTATTAATAAGCCACCGTATATGTCCATGATATTATGATATTGTAACAAAACTTAGTCACAAGTCAATAACAAAATCAAAATATACCAAATTGAATTTTTTTTATTACTTTAACTTTTTATTATGAATTGAGTCAACTTTTAAACGTTTACACTCATCCTAGGTTGATATTACTATTGATTTTTTATTTATTACTTTTATTTTTTTGTTTATTAATTTTAATTTTTATTATTATTTGAGCCAACACTTAAATGCTTACACTCATCCCCCGACACCTACACATCTACACCATTACTTTAATATTTTATTATTATTATTTTTGTAAGTCAAAGGAATCAACAACATCGGGAAGCTTTCACAGGCGCGGCGTGGGGTCCAACCTCCCGGGAGGGTCCAACCTCCTAGCTACCACTATAACCTCTCAGGGAACCGCCCAGCCTACAAGAGCAGTACCTGGATAAGACAAGACTTGAACTCGTGACCTGCTTAACTAACAGTCCGCCCTGCTAGCTTTAATATTTTATTATTTACCCCTCTAATCTTTTATTATTTTTTAATTGCACTAACATGTAAATATTTACAAATATTTACACCAGTATAACATCACTCCATACTAAACTACCGGCCTAGATCCATCTTAACTTCAGATCTACCATGCCTTAAGGGGGATCAAATCTCTTGACAAACTCCATACTAAACTACGAGGGTAGATCCATCTAGAGCTGAGATGGATCTAGATTTAATGATGTTTTTACATGGCATGATAACATTTTATTTTTTTTAATTATGAACTTTAGAACTAAACTACGAGTTCTAGATCCATTTAGAGCTGAGATGGATCTAGATTTAATGATGTTTTTTACATGGCATGATAACAATTTTTTTTTAAATTATGAACTTTAGGTCAAATATTTATCTTTAGAGAATTTAATATATCCATAGGATATGATTTTAATTTTAAATATTCATTTTAGAAATATTTAATTAAAAGAAATATTAAAAGATTTTGGAGCACAATTTTTTATTCTTTGGTAGATCCAGAGCTGAGATGGATCTAGATTTAATGATGTTTTTTATATGGCATGATAACAATTTTTTTTTAAATTATGAACTTTAGGCCGAAATATTTGTCTTTAAAAAATTTAATATATCCATAGGATATGCTTTTCATTTTAGAAATATTTAATTAAAAGAAATATTAAAAGATTTTGGAGCAATATTTTCAATTATTTATGTTGAATTAAAATTTTTACTTTGAGTTACTAAATGGTATTTGCTTTACTAAAGAGTAAAGATAAAATTTTTACCTAATTTAAAATTTTAATGTGATAATTTTTTTTGTTAAAAGTAAATTTATGATTTATTCAAATTCAAATTCAATGTATATGATAAAAGAACTATTAAATACATAAGATAATTGTTATGATCTATTCATATTCAAATTCAAATTCAACATATATGATAAAGAAAAGTATTAAATGCATGAAATAATTATATTATAGTTTTTTTATATCTATACGGTTAGTTTCAATTTTGTTTAAGGGAGACATTATTTTTTTCTATTTAGAAAAAAAAAAAACTTTCAAATATGCTTTATATTAAGCTATAGAATAGCCCAATAAAACACACCCGTAAAAATAAATATAACTCATTTTTAAAAAATCAAAAATATTTTATATGAAAATGTTTACTTTTATATTTTTTAAAAGAAAACTATAACAAAGAGATGGATAAACAACCATAACCGTCTTTATAATTTGGGGCTCAACTTATTTTCCTTGTATAATTTGGGGCCTAATGTATTTATAATGGCTTATTTTAATAAAATATTAATTTTAAAATGATATTGTGGATATATGTTATTGAATTTTATTATTTCAAAAATATTGGGATAAATAAGTATTTTTCCAAAAGATAAGATTTTATAATCTAAAATTTCGTTAAACCCATTCAATAATCATTTCCTATAATTTGAAACTCTCTTGAATGGGTTTAATAATAATTTCCTATAAGTTAAAAGTATCTTGAATTTATTTAATAGCTACTTTAGAGTGCCCCATAAATTGAAGATTACTTATATTTTGATCCATAACGAGTGTCACCCAATCAAAGAGTGCATGTATTTATGCACAATTATTAACTTTCTATGCACTAATGATAACTTAAAAGAAAATATTGAATAATATATCTTCAAGTTTTATGGACCTAGATTATCTTTTATTACTTTAAAGTATTTCTCTTACTTTTTCTCTCTTTTCTTTTCGTCAAGAAAAAATTGTCATTTGTTTCAGAAGATTGAATAGAAATTATGTTTTTTTCATGTGCATACTACTCTAAGAAAGTATAAATATACATATTAATTATGTATATTTGATTTATGTCGGGTTAAAAAATATTTATTGATATATTTTTTTTCTTTTCTTTTTAAATCATATGTCTTATCAAGAGAGTTTCCATGGCTAGTAATGGTAATTCAAAAATTGGATGGTTAGATTTGTATGAGAAACAAAATGTCCAAAAAATGGGATAACTTATATTGAAATGAAATTCGTTAGATTTATAAATTTTCTTTATTTCCCACAATTATTTTTAAGGTATTCTTGTTTGTTTCTCTATCCATTATAAAAGTGTTGCTTCTTCAAATTATAATTATGGAAATTCATTGGTATTTTTTTTTAACTTTGTAATTTGTTGGTTTTTTATATTTTGTTCCTCGTCATTATTAGAATATTGTATATCAAAGGATCCCTCATTCAGGATTTTGTGTAGATTATTTTTTCTTTTTAAGATAAGCTTGTGTTTGAAAGCATATAGAGAGTACATGAGAGTAAAGTTCTATAACCAAAATGTCCCTTGAACACATTTAATAACTAAGATTATTTTTCTTTTTAGCTATACAAAATTTCATCAAGATGAAGAGTACATACATTTAGCCCTCACTATTAACTTTCCACAAAATAAGGATAACTTGAAAGAAAAAGGTTGATCCATTCCGTAGAAATAAAATACCTCCAACACCATATGGACCTCAATAACCTTTCTTATCACCATCAAAATAATTTCTTTAAAATATTTGTCTTCGTTTTCCAAAAAAAATTATCATTTCTATTAGGATATCCGGTGGAAATGACATGTTTCATGTGCATAACACATTGGAAAAGTTTAGCATAACATTATTATGTACATTTCATTTCCACCCCATTGAAAATCAGTTCCATATATTTGCCTTCTTCTCTCTGTTTTTAAACCTTATGCCACTCCTTACAGAGTTTCCATAGCCACTGAATATAGTTCATTAATTGGAATTTTAGTATTTGTATGAGATAAAATGTCTAAGAATTAGGTAGTGTGCTAGTTCATTGGAAACAAAGTTGTGTCATATTCATGACTTCCACTCATTCCCCTTGATGGGGCTTCATTTGCAACTATGACCATTAATTCCTCAATTTGCACTTATGCACATTCATTGGTTTGCATTGTGCTCCTCTTCATCATTCGACTATTATTCAAATGATTATCATCTTCTAAATTTTGGCTTGGATTATTTTCTTTTTGTTTAGGGTAGATTTATGCTTGAGAATATGTATCTTGTGAATCTCCTACTTGCTAAAATAGGGAGAATCAAAATGCTATATTTTAATTTACCAATCACTATATATATCCAAAAAAAATCTTCTAAAATATGTGTAATCCATTACTAATCTCACATATAAGTATAGTTATATAAAATCACCAAACTTGATAGTGTATACCAATTTTTAATAATATGTTCAAGGTATTCCAAAAGTTTGTAAAAAACACTAACTCTCAAAAATGTATTAATAAGTTGGGAAAACATACCCAATACCTAAATAACCATATTAAACACTAATATATGGGAGAAACTTCTCTTGGGTATAATTATTATAAATATATATATATATATATATATTGGGTGAATCAAAGAGTTTTTATTAAGTCAAAAGATCACATCAGAGTTAATATCTCAAAATTTTACTGAACTCGCTATTACTAGATTTATTAGTGAGTAATTGCATACCTAGACACAACAAATTGTTAGAATAACCACAATAACCATAACTGAAAAGGCAAGTAATACCAAAATATCTTCAGGATCATAATACAACCAACCACCATTAGAAATAAGAATAATTGATTGGAGATTGATGGTCTCATCTCGAGCCAAGTGAAAGAGGAGGTGTGAAGTCACAATGGACATGATTCTCCATATGGGCCAGCCTACTATCTATCCAATCTATATTCTCTTGAATGTGCTTTTGACCCCACATCATGTTGGCCAATCGATCATGCATCTACCACCTTTTGTGCTCGAGATTATTCATGGAATTTATAATTATGCTATGGTCATTATGTTAGGCTCGACTGAGTTCGTCCAAATTAATAGTGATTTGTCACAATGCACTGCAAACATCATCCGGGGGAGGGGGACGCCTTATGGTTCTTGGTGGTTGAGCAGGCGCAGGGTTCACAACCTCTCCCTAGCAAAGGGATGATACCAAATCTTGAGATTGACTCGAATGAGCTTAGGACTAAGTTAACAAAATTAGTGATTACCACATCCTCCTCCAATATGTACATGCAAACCACGTCACCAAGGGTCGAAGGGCTTGCTCGACTTGCCGAGAGAATGTCCTGGCACAATTCTCTCTATTCGAACCCCTTAGCCCTCCAAAAAAGTAACAAAACCTACACAAACCAAATCTAACACATAGAAATGAACCTAACATAAACATCACCCAAAGACTGACACTTCTAGAAATTGGCCTTACAACCTAGCCCTCCAGGGACAGAAAAAACAGAACAAAGGATAAAACAACATAACCATACCTTATTTTGGGCCTAAAATTTTTACGATAAATTCTAGACCCAATCTAACGCATTAACAACATACTCCAACTTCACATAATTGCTTATCCCTCTATGAGAGCTCTAGAAACTGCTCCATATACCATGATCCCAATTGAATTTTTCCAGAGTTGATAAATCATCATTCCAATCGCCCTAGATAGAATAGATACCACCCCCAACAAATGTTTTCGGAAGGAGGAGACTGCCAACCTAGTTCCTATCACCTTCTTGCTTAATAAAAATAGGTCGAATACATAGTCTCACCCATCTCATACCAAATTCACCCAACTATAACCGACAAACCACCCTAACAATAAGCTACTTCACCTCAGCAATAAAACTCGACATCACATCCATTGAATAACCACAACTCAACTATATCCGCAACATTATCCTTTGCACGAGGCTGCATGACTGTAGGGTGTCACTTCACACCCTCTTAATGACAAGAGGATCGGCGGGTAGTAGGCGCCTACCCAATCCCACATTCCAATGCTTTGACACTTCCATTAGGGAATAAATCACATTTGATTTAAAATAAATCAAATATTTTTTATAATAATAATAATAGCAATAATAATAATAATGTTATTTATATAAATTTAAATAATTTCTTATAATATATTTATAAATAGTATTATAATAAATTTCCCAATATTAATATTTAGTTAAGAAATCCTTTCATCGTATGACAGTAAACATTATAAAAATCCTTGAATGGCTGATGTATTGCTAACTATTTCAGAGTTTCTCTTTCTACTCTCCTCGTAAAATTACCAAGAATAAGGGTTTCCCATATCTCAATCATTTGAAGGGTAAAGTTGGTTGCCTCATTCTTCAGCTTCCTGGGGTATACGTATACTGTAACTCAATTCAGCATTTCAAAACCGGTTACAAAAAGTTTCAGTGCCAACTCTTTGTACTCATAATCAGTGAGAGAACAAGTGCGCTTTCAGTTCACCAACTCGTCAAATGATGGAAAATTTGGCATCTAACATGGACACTCCGACAATCACAGGCATAGTGATTACACCACTTACAAAATCCATAACTGCCCTAGTGGCCACTGGCCACACCTGTTACAAAAATCCATTACAGGTATAGTGGCTTACATAAATCCATAATATTTTGGGCACCACCTGCATGTGCCTGTACAATCTACAGCCTTGAATCTGTGGATGAAGGGGCGTTCTAGAATCCTCTGTGGAGAAAGTGCGCGTACAATCTGCAGCTTTGAATCTGTGGATGAAGCAGCGTTCTGGAATTCCCTGTGGAAAAAGTACATGCTCTGCATGATAATTATATTATGATGGGAGCAAGGAAGGATTAGAAGGGAAGTTTGTGATCTATTTCAGATGAGCGTACTCAATTGTTTTATGTTTTTGTTTTTTGGCATACTTTCCAAAATTTGGCATGTAGTTTTACGTTTAATGGGTGTGTTTATTTTATAATATATATTTTTTAATAAAATTAATTTAATTATATAGCTTGATTGTAAAAGTAGTTAAATTATTGGCAGATGTTGAAACATCAATTTACAATAAGCATAAAAATAACACTTTATTTTACATTTTAAGTTGCTATTACTATATGTATGAGAAAAAAATTGTTTACCAAACCACTTGAACTAAGATATATACATTTATAAAAAAGGTAAAAAAATTCTTAATAATGGAAATTTAACGTATTTTGTCATTGAATTATTAATATATAAATATGCTTTGTTAAAACATCATGGGTCATTATTATGGCTTATCAATACTACATGCCCAAAAAACCAAAAAATCTATAGGTCATTTCATATGGCAGTGTTACATATGGCTTTTATATATTTTTAATTAATGAATATAGTTAAAAGAGAGAAAAAACAAGACATAACTAGTTTGCAAATAAATCTCAATCTTTAATTTGTGTATGTTACTAACAATATTCTATTCTATGGAGGCTAAATTCCTATCATCCATCAGATAATTATTTATAAGTTATGGTATTGGTATGTGATATTGTAACAAAGTCTCTATGGTGAAATGAAGATAGATATCCATGGTTAAGAATCTTGTTACATGCTTCTTAAATAAATAAACAAGTATATGTTTAACTCATATATTAATTTTTTAATTAATAGTAATAAAAATTTAAAATAAAGTTATAATTTAGTTTATCATTTATGATTTTTTAAACCTTGGTAATGTGAGATGTGTCATGATATATGTTTTGATATTTTTAACATACACTTAATTTATATGACTAAGCCAGCATACCAACCATTTAATGTATATACTAATTAATCTATATAAGTGTTTAAATTTTTTTGATAATATTAAATTTGTTTATATATTCAAAAACAAAAATTTAAAAATAAAATTTACAATCTCATATGAACTTTGCCACTCCCATTATATTAATCGATGTGAGTTTGACATTGCAATATAGAGGAAGGTTGAATAAATCCAAGAGGAGTTTATACCCTACAACCTTAAAATTAAAAACAAAAACTCCCTACTCTATCCTCATGATTGAAAGAAGCCTTCCCCCATTTGAAAGCATGGTCATGACTAGATGTTTTATATATAAAAATTAAGTTAAAAAACATGGGTGCCAAGAGATGTCTAAAATTACTTCTAACTCAAGTCAAAACCCACAAGGGTGAGATAAGGATGCCTATTACTAGGCTAGAGCATTTGGGAATAAAGGAGGAGATCGCCTTCCAAAATTTAGATAATATTAAAAATATTATTACTTTCAAATTTAAGGAGAAATTGTGGGGAAATAAAGAGCTAGAGGGAAAAATGAAACTACTATATTATAAGGAGTGATCAACCTCATTTTCAAATACCAATATTGTCTCTCTGTCTTAATTAGTGTTAAGAATAAATTATCATTGCCAATATTAGAACTAATTCTCATGAGCTGCATAGAGATTAGTGTTTAGAATAAATGAGCATTTCCAATATTAGAACTAATTCTCATGAGATGCATAGTGAAATTGGTCATTGTTTAGTTCCCAAAACACCATGCAATGAAAGAGTTTGTCACATGTGCCATCCTAGGAGGGTTGAAGATGAAAATAATTTTCTCTTAAATTATCCATCTTACACTCACATTCAATCTAATTTTCAAAATATTTATCACACTTCTAACCTTTTTGACCTTTTAACTCAGTAAAACTATGGCAATCTAGGAGCGATTCTCTAACTTCTTTTTTAGTATAAAAATAAAATGTTTAAGAATTCTAATTAATCTCTTACCTTCTTAAAGTCTCATAATCATCATCATCATTAAAAAACATATATAATTAAAAAATTAAAAATAAATAAAATTATAACTAACTTCAAGTGCATGAAAATGTAAAGTAAATGTGAGTAGAAGGTTCCCTGTTCAAATCCAAAGGATTGACTAACTTGTGGTTGCATGTTGGGTTGAATTGTTTCAACTAGTGGTTATAATGGTAGCTGTTGGAATCAACCACGTATCACGTGAGTACAAGACTAGTGTAAATTCTTATAGTAAAAGAAAAACACATATATTTATCATACATCTTATAAACTTCAAAATAGTAGTATCTTGGGTTGGCAATTTGAAAGAAATTATCAAACTTTAATGTCTAAATAATGGAGATGAAAGTAAGAGGATTATTTTATACAATGATCAACACCAATCTATAACAAGTGTTGTACGATAGACTAGTCCCTACCATTCAAATGAAAACTACATTTTCAGAAAAAATGAAAATTGATATATGAAGTGAAAAAATTATTGCTTTTACATTACAACATAACCTCTGATATGAACATGTATATCTATCTAATTCTTTGAAATGCTAGCAATGCCACATAATATTTAAATTTATTAGAATTAAAATATCTAACAAAAAAAAATTATAAATATATATGGCTAATAAAATCACTTGAGAAAAAATGAATTAATTCAATAAGAAGGTTAGTTTTGTATCACTCTATTCTGAACTTAAAAAAATTAATTTGTTTTAAATAACCTAAATCTAGTACATTTTAGACCTACTATTAATAGAAAAAAGGAATAAATTTAAAAGTTAAGAAAATTAAAAAGATATAAATTTAAATGTTAATAAAATTTCAAAGAACCTTAGCAAAATAGGTTATAACAGTTTATGGCTTCCATATTATTTAGGACTTGTATGCAAGGTGGAAGGAGAGCCAGAAATTCTTATTAATCCTAAAGGAGAAACGAAAATAAAGTTTGTATGGAGATTGGGCCACAAACTATCATGATGACATGTATGGTCTTTTTCTCTAACTTCAATTAGCAAATGAGAAAGACATTCCCCCTATATTTATTTTTGAGAAATATATTATCATCTTTCAACACCTACAAAACAAGCTTATTTCTCCAAAATATATCAAATGTACCAACAATATAATAATCTAATAACACACACAAAAAGAATAACAAATAAAATCAAGCTCGTTATCTACCTTCCCATATTCATATATATCCTTTAAAATGTCTTGAGATACATATAAAACTTTCCCATTAAAAATGAATGAAAAGGACATGAATTTTAAATGTAAGAAGATCACTATGTACCTAACCAAATTTATATTTATTAATTAAAATGTAAATGTAAACTATTTTTAATAACCAAAATCGAGGACATCTCCAACCTGCCCATAAAAAGGCCAAATAAAAGAGAAATGAATATAAAACTAGCAGCGATGTCAGCTATTGCAACCTATGGATTCCATACAATTCTCTATCCCCATGCCAAAATTAAAGTTCAAACACTCATATTAATTATGGCAAAGACCGATGAAATTGTCCATACTTGCAACGAACAGTTGGGTTGAGGATGAGGATGTACCTGCGGCCAACAAAGGTCTATAATATACTAACCAGAACCACTGCAATTTACCCACTGGTCAATTTAACACACACCCACTATTGTGTGTCTTGTTTGTTTCTCTTCCCCTCCATTAACTACAAACGAAACAAACACAGCTTCAAATGAAAAACAAACACTGCAATGCCCATGGTAAATCCATACACATGGAAAAAGCTTCTTAGAAATGAAATTATGGATGAAAGAAGAAAAAATTAAAAAAATTGAAAAACAGAAAATTAGAAAAGCTGGAACCTACTAGCGATGTCTGATATTGCATCCTATGGCTTATATACAATTCTTTATCCCCAGACCAAAATTAATGTTCAAAAACTCATATTAATTCTTTATCCCCAGACCAATAGCCGAATAGGTGTGGCCACTATGCCAGTAATGGATTTATGTAAGAGGTGTGGCCAGTGGCCACTATGGCAGTTATGGATTTATGTAAGTGGTGTGGCCACTATGCCTGTGATTGTCGGATGGATTATTTGATGAGTTGGTGAACTGAAAGGACACTTGCTTCTCTCACTGACAATAGCTCGCTCCTAAAAGACATGGGTACAAAGGGTTGGCGCTAAAACTTTTTGTATGTTAGTATGGGGTATGGGGTTTTGATTTATAGGGAAAATTTTAAGGATGAATGTTTATCTTAAAGTTAAAAACTTTGGCGAATTTTAGTAGTCTTTAATATGTGAATTGTAAAATTTTTGATGTTATTTTTGTAAAAATATTTGGTTTTGTAATCATTTTATATTAGTATATATAAATATTTGGGGTAAAATATTATTATACTATAAAATTTGGGTGAATCAATTTTTTTGGAAAAAACATGTAAAATTAACCCACCCACAAATATTAGGGTCTAAAACTTTCCATAAAACTTTTGAAATGCTGAATTGAGTTACAGTATACTTATACCCCACAAAACTGTAGAATAAAGCAACCAACTTTACTCTTCCAATGATTGAGACATGGGGAAACCCTTATTCTTAGTAATATTACGAGGGGAGTAGAAAAAGAAACTTTGAAATGGTTAGCAATACATCAGCAATTCAAGGACTTTTACTGTAGAAGCTTACTTTAACATAATGTTTATTGTCATACGATGAAAGGAAGTCTTAATTAAAAAAAATATAATGTCTATAATTGTTTAATATCTGATTATAAAGTACAGATTAATTATATATATATATATATATATATATATATATATAATCTATATTTTATAATCAGATATTATATGTAAATATATTATAACTTATTATTTAAATTTATATAAATAACATTGTTATTATTATAATAAAATATATGTGATTTATTTCAAATTAAATATCAATTATTGTCTGATGGAGGTGACAAACTATTAGAATGTGGGGATTTGGTAGGTGCTTTTTAGTTGATTCTCTTGTTATTTAAGAGGGGTCATGTGGTATATTTTTAATAGTATATACAAATCCAAAGTATTTATGTTTTTTTTTCTATTTTAATTAAATTGGTTAATTAAAAGAAATGTCATATCAACAAATGCCATGTGAAGTGACTTATAGTATTTTGGACATGTAGTATTAATAAGTCATATTGGTATTGGCCCATGATATTGTATCAAATCCTATTTACAAATTAAGAATTTTCATGATAAAATAAAGATAAATCACCATGGTTGAAAATCTGGTTCAATGTTTTTTTAATGTATATATCTTTAACTTCTATATTAATTCTTTTTATAATAATAATAATGATAATAATTTAATTAGTTATTATGATTATTTTAATTTCAACAAAAACTCCTATAAAAACAAATTTTAGTAATCGATTTTTTGTTTACCACTATTATTATTTAAAAAAATAAATTTTAACTTTTAATAAATAAATAAATTTTAACTTTTAATTGGAAAAAAAATTAGACCTCTAATTTCAAACTTGGTTTCATTTGTCCCATATTATTGATAAAGTTTGCTAACCCTAAGCACTGGTTGGTATTCAGAGGGATCTTGCTTTTGGCAACAGTTTTTTGAGAATAATCTCTTAACTAAGTAAAGCTTTAGTTGAATTCGTTAATATAACTCTGTATTTGGTTTTGTTACCTTAGTTTATGATTTTCCTTTTGGTTTCCCTCTTTGTAAATATAATTTTAGTTGATGTTGTGTATTTTATTTTCTTAATATTGGGCGGCTTTAATTTCACTATTATTTATCATATATATATCACGTCGCCAGGTCAGAGCTCTTCAAATGTTCCAGTGTTTCTCGTTGCCCATTTTCTCAATGCTTGCCGTCTCTGCAAATGGCATTTGAACCATGGGAAGGAAATCTACATGCACAAGTCTGTTCTAATATGAATAATCCATATAAGATAGTTAGCTCTTGAGAATTATAAATTCTCATCAAATTCAATGTGATTCTTAACAGACTTGTACACGTAGATTATTAAAACAGACTTGTACATGTAGATGTCCTTCCCATGGTTCAAATGCCATTTGCAGAGATAGCAAGCGCTGAGAGAATAGGCAACTAGAAACACTGGAACAATTGAAGAGCTCTGAGCTTGGAGCTGGCAACGTGATATATATGATAAAGAATAGTGAAAATTAAGCCCCACAATATAAAGAAAAATGAAATGCACAACATGATCAACTAAAATCATATTTAAGAAAAGATGAAACCAAAACCAAACTTATAAAAAATGTAACAAAATTAGATAAACAGTTACATTAACTAACTCAACTTAAGGTTTACTTAGTTACCAGGGTCAACAGGTTTACTTAGCTAACAGGGTTAACAAACTTTATCAGTTTCTTTTCATTAGTAATATGGGCAGTCTATCTAGATCTCAGGTTACAAGATTATCTTGAAAACATTGTTGCCAAAAGCATGATCTCTGTGAATACCAACCAATGCTTAGGGTTAGTAAATTTTATTAATGATATGTCACAAATGGCACTAAGCTTAGACAAATTATTTTTTTCAATGACAATAATGGTCAAGAAGAAAATCAATTACTAATAAGCATTAAAACATTTAGTTCATAACCTATGTTGCTAAAATTAAAATAATCATAAACAAACTAAATTATTATTATTATTATTTATGAAAAGAATTAATATACAAGTCAAAGATATATATACTAAAAAAACATGGAACGAGGTTCTTAACCATGGAGATTTACCTCTATTTTATCATGGAAATTCTTAATTTGTAAATAGTATTTGATACAACACCATTGGTCAATACCAATGTGGCTTATTAATACTACATGCCCAAAAGATTATAACTCACTTCATATGGCACTTGTTCATATGACATTTCTTTTAATTAACCAATTTAATTAAAATGGAAAAAAGAGCATAACCACTTTTGATTTGTGTATACTATTAAAAATATTGTAGAATATTTCTTGGAGGTTAAATCCCTACCATTCACCTATTAATTATTGATAATTAAATTATAATTATGGAAGTCCTATTCCAAAATAAACACTTTGTGTAATGAAATATAATAAGAATTAGAATTAAAAGTAGAAATAGTAATAATAATAAATTATAATATATTTATAATATTGAATATACAATTAATGGAAATTGATTTTTATTTAGATTTAATAATAATAATCTAATTTTAAGGTCACAACCAAGTTAGACACGAAATTGGTGTATGGGATCCACTTGTTTGTGGGGCAAATACCCACATTAGCATAATTACTTAACTCTCTATGAAGGCATACATATTGTACCCCTTTGGATTTGAACATGTAAGCACTTAACTTTATATGAGGGTATACATAGTGTACTCCATTGGATTTGAAAGTGTGATTTCTTACGAGAAAAAAACATGCTTATTGTATGTTGATTACCATTATTTTTTTTATTTTTTTAATATTTCAAAAATTTGAATAAATATTTTTATATAGAAAATTTTGATTCCTTTTAATTCATTTATGATAGATTTATAGTTACAATGTATATACCCTTTTCCATTGTGAACCACAACATCAAAATTGTAAATGATATGTGTGTGTTTTACAAGAATTCGATGCTTAAAAAATTATTAGTATCATTGATAATATAAAAAGTAGTATGAATAATATCATCTCAAATTTATATGAGCAATAAATTGAATACTATTAAAGTAGCAATGTTAAATATAAAAAAAATGTGATTAGTAAGAAAAAGGATAAATGGATTACATGATGATCAATCTCATGATCAATCTTAATTTATTTCCTCCAACTTTTCTTATATCCACATATTTTGGTTCTCTCATTTTTTTCATATTAATCATACGACAAAGAAGTTAAAATCAAATATCATTCAAACTTTTAACTCCATAAATTACAACAAAGGCCATACAACTACTCAAACTTCCCTTAGTGACTGCAACTACTCCCATTATCTGTTATATGTCCATATGTCTGCATATTCTCCCCCATCAACATCAATGGAAAATGGTTATTTTTACTTCTAGATGAAATTTCTTTCCCTAATATATTAACATAAAAAACAAATTTCCTTTGACTGCTTACTTCTCCTTTGTCTACAACTAGGCCCCCCCCCCTATACAGGTTATGTCTATTTTTCCTTACATGTAACTTTTCCTCTTTTGTAGTTCTACTCTTGAGATTGATTCCCTATACTTCAAATTCCTCTCACTTCTTCCTTTTTCTCCTATTCCCCCTAGGTTTATGTTTCCTTTTGTATAGAACTGAAATCCTTTGAATGCAAAAGAACTCCCCCTAATAGTATCTACTCCATTTCTACAACTTTTCTTTTTATCGTCAAAGGGTTGTTCCCCTAGTCATATGCTTCTTCTCATCTACACATTTAATTTTCTGTAACTATTCGTATTGTTTGGAACTTCTCCCTCTTTTTGATATCAAGGTAAAGGTGTTTCTCCCCCTAAACTTATGCAATGATGTTAATTGAAATACATCATTTACTTCACTTTATTCACACATAATCTTCTTTCCACGCCTTGCAGTTTCTTCATATCATCATTCCTCTCTTGTAGCTTACATTCTAATGCTTTCATCTTCTTGATTAGACCTACTACCTATTTCTTAACTTTAATATATAATTTCTTTTAATGATGAATTGTTAGGGATATTACTCCCATAGATCCTTTTTATTTTTTAAATCTCATTAAGGACATATACATTGTTTGGATACCTGATTGTATTTTCCACCAATCTTCCTAAACCTTGTTTCCTTATCTCACATCCTTTAGAATGGAATGTGAGATCATAGCCTTGATCAACCATTTGTCTTACATTCAGTATATTGTCCTTTAAACCTTCAAGAAGCAGAACATTTTAAGTGTTTTTCCTTCCATCATCATGTTTGGAGACATCATTGCATTTTCCACCAATCTTCGTAAACTTTTTTTTCTTATTTCACATCCTTTATAATAGAATGTGAGATCATACCTTTGATCAAACATTTGTATTTACACTTAGTATATTGTCCTTTAAACCTACAAGAAGCAAAAAATTCTAAGTTTTTTCCTTCTATTATCATGATTGCTTGTGCCTTTTCCAATTATCCCTCCTAAATTATTATTTCCAAGTGTGAGACTACCTCCCTTCACTTGCTTTAGAGTGATAAATATGATTTTATCTCTTTTCATATGAACTAAACATACACTTTCCATATATGATGGTTTTATTTGTTTAAAAAAAGAGAGCTAGACCACATCCTTCATGCTTGTCTTGCTTCCTCTTCCATACCCTTGTTCTTTGATTTATATTTATGATAGAATATTATTCTCTATTTTGATTTATAGGCCTCAATGTATTGCTTCTACAATCATGAGCTTTGTGCCCTAAATTATTACACTTGAAGCATTCAATATGATGTCTTAATGGGAAAAATGAATTGTAATTCTTAACAACATTCTTATTAAAACTTATAATATTGTTTGTCAAATAATAATTCCTTGAGATCTTGTATGATCCCATGCTCCTATTTGATGTAGGAGCATTAAGGTAGAGCCAACAATGTGACAACTCGTCAGATGTTGTGGCTTGGGAAGAGGACTAGTAGTCCTAATAATTTGAAGACTTTAGTTTTAAAGTATTTTGTTTAAAGTTAATTTGGGCTAACATAGCCATTGTAATATGTAGGTTAAAAGAATATTTAGATTAGGATTAGTTAGGCATTTACTTGAATAAACTGTTCTGAAACTGAATAACAGTTTCTCAACCATATGGGGATTTTTGGCAAAGGCATAAAACAAAAACCAAATCCACCATTGTGGGGTTCTGCCATCCATAGAGAGAAGGAGAGAACGAGAGGGAAATAGGTGTGAAAGAGGGTTGAAAAGAGAGTAGGAATAAATGTAAAAACTAACCATCCTAGGGCTTGGTTCTATGTACTTTCATTTATAAATTAATTCCAAGTGTTTTGGATTTTGATTGAGCTCTCTGTTCTAACCTGTTTGTTTTATTTCCTTATCGAAATCAAATGTTGCATTTATGTGTTATTATAAATGTGTGCTATTCCTGTTAACGAGTAGACAGATCAAGAGAGAGGACGAAGTTCCCATGAACTTCGTGTAGACAAAGTTATGGCAGATACCAAGGGATGACGAGAAGAAGAACAAGCATAGGAGGGATCCGCACGTTTCCAGACTGGACAAAGCTCAAGAGAGATAGAGGTTAAATATTCTGAAGAAGTATCATGAGGAGTAGTGTGGAGGGAGATATATTGCAGAGCGGCGACATCTGAAAGAAGAGAAATCAAATAAATACCGAAATACTTAGAAGAATTCCTAAGGAGGAATCAACATCAAGGATTGAATCGCAGAGCTGAGGGTATAATATTTGACGGAAAATATTAGAGCAGACAGAAGAGGAGAAGAAGAGTCAAGAAGGCTGAACAGACGAATGAGATTAGATCACAGATCCGAGGGTGAAAGATGAACGGTTGAAATGAATTCGCAAGTCAGACAGTTTAATATGCGATGAGTTGGAGGAGACAAACGTGGGTCGTTGGACCGTGCAGCAGAACTATCGCGGACGACGAATCATATTTTCACATTTCGCAAAAGTTAGAGGTTATCGTTTATGAGTTCGCAAGGTAAGTTGTTTGTGGTGCGATGCAGTAAGGATGCGATGTGACGGGGGAAAGCCATGTGTCAGCTTTGTGCAATAGCATACTTCACAAATTTTGTTGTTTAGCATATTCGCAAAGAGTTAAAGGTTGCGAGCAGGTGACTACGATGTTCTGCTATTGGTATTGAGTGAGTGGGACCCTCCGGTACGATGGCTCCGCATGTACGTAACTTGTTAAACCAGCTCCAAAAATAGAAGAAAAGAGATATCAATGCCTTAGAAATAAGCCACTTCGAGGGGGCAACCTCCAGTACATTACATGAATGAACAATTCTTGGATGATACAAATCACCAAAACGTCCTTATATATACAGGAGCCCATGGGGCCACAATATAACTCTAGTGGGGCCACAATGTAATCCTAGCTGACCAAACAATAATAATGTAAGGGCACAATAATAACAATATGGGGGTTACAGGGGTACAAAAATAACAATAAGGGGGGCTATAATAACATAATAAGGGACTACACTATTAATATAGGGACTTAACATGCCCCTCTCCTTCAAACAAGTGTTGTCCTAAATGCTTGATTATTTCTTGATGCTTCTGTAAAGAATTCTCATCCTCCCATGTGGAATCTTCTACAGGAAATTTATTCCATTTGCTGAGATACTCTGAAATTGATCGTACTTGTCAAGTTCTTGTTTCTATGACTGCTTCAGAACTTCTGTCGATGTGATGTTGATATTCCTATTGTTTCATTAGATTCTACACCAAATTTAGGTTATCCTTTGAGAGTTGGAGAACTTGTTGTTGATGCTTGATGTGATCTTCCACTAATTTATCATCCATATTAGCTATTATTTAATCCTTCAAACCATCCAACTTAGCCTCCATTTCTGATTTTAAACCATCTATGTCATCTTTGGTTGCTCTTCGTAAGATTGAAATTTGTTGCACTTGGTATCGTAATTTTGATATCTCATACTGCAATTCTTCTTCTTCATGCGTCATAGTATAGATTTTTGAGGGCTTAATGGGTATGGAATTATTTTTTGAAGGAATTATAGAACCCAATACTGATAAAAATTCTAAAATATGCCCTTGGAATCCCTTCAAACTGTCTTTTCAAACAACGTTATGCAATTTTAAAAACCAAATTCACACCTTTTTCTTTCTTTTGAGCAGCTTGATATTGAAACTGAATTATCTCTGTGATTTCGGATCTTCAATATCTAAAATTTGGCCCTGTGGTAGCCCTCTGAATCCTCTTTCTAATGCCACAGGTATGACCTTATTTGGATTATTCAAGGCAAAGTTATGTCCAATCTCCCACAATGACCTAATTATGAACTGGTTCAGTAAAGCGAACTTGTACGAATTTCCACGTGTCACTTGGCTCTGAAATTGATAGACAGGAAACCAAATTCCATGTACTTTCAGCCAATTTTTACAGAATTCCAATCTGATGCTCAGAGAGAGAGTTATGAAGATTTTCCCACGATCACCTCTTTGAGATGAAATTCGGAAGCCTGAAAAAGACCTAAATTCCACAAATCATATCTCCGAAAATATTGTGAACCAAGCTCTGAAATTTTGCAAAGATGTTCCTTGGGATGTCTACTTCGCGCTCTAAACATTTTAGCTTCTGAACCTACGTAGAAAAAAATTTATAGCGAAAATTCCGTGATGACCTTTTTAAGTGAAATTCAGGAGCCTACAAAAATCCCTAACTTCCACCGATCATATCTCCGAAAATATTGTGAACCAAGCTCTGAAATTTTGCGACGATGTTCCTTAGGAGTTTGGATTCGTACTCTAAAAATTTCAGCTTCTGAACCTTCGTAGAAAAAGCGTTATATCGAAAATGTCACGATGACCTGTTTGGAGCAACGAAACCCTAGAATCCAAAGCTCTCATACCAAATGTTGTGAAACCAACTCCAAAAATAGAAGAAAAGAGATATCAATGCCTTAGAAATAAGCCACTTCGAGGGGGCAACCTCTAGTAAATTATATGAATGAAAAATTCTTGGATGATACAAATGACCAAAACCTCCTTATATATATAGGAGTCCATGGGGCCACAATATAATCCTAGTGGGGCCACAATGTAATCCTAGCCGAACTAACAATAATAATGTAAGGGCACAATAATAACAATATGGGGGTTACAACGGTAAAACAATAACAATAAGGGGGGCTACACGAACATAATAAGGGATTACACTATTAATAAAGGGACTTAACATTCACATTTCGCAAAAGTTAGAGGTTATCGTTTATGAGTTCGCAAGGTAAGTTGTTTGCGGTGCGATGCACTAAGGATGCGATGCGATGGGGGAAAGCCACATGTCGGCTTTGCGCAATAGCGTACTTTGAAAATATTTTTATTTAGCGTATTCGCAAAGAGTTGAACGTTGCGGGCAGGTGATAGCGATGTGCTGCGATTGGTCTTGAGTGAGTGGGACCCTCCGATACGATGGTTCCGCGTGTACGTAACGTGTTTTGGGTTATGTGCATTATATTATAAAGAGCATTGTTTGATCGCTCCACGTATGTATGTATTTAACTTTGATATTTGTATCCGCTGCGTATAAGGGAAGTTATGTGGGTCCTAACCCACAAGTCCACGATGATATGTTAAACTGCAATTCGGCTGCTTCAATTGGTTTCAGAGCAACAAGATCTGAGAGACGATGTGAAGGAATTTGAGCTAAGAAAAGTTGAGAAATATTGCTCATTGATTATAATCGAGTGAACCTTAAGAGGTATGACTGTGGACTGAAGGCTTATGAAAAAATACAAGAGCTACAGTAGCATGGATAAAGTCGTAGCATAGACAATAAGTAGCAGCAGGAGTGAAAACATCTAAACAAGAAGATTACAACCTTTAAGGGCAGTGATGAAGGAAGCTAGCAAGGGTTTTCTAGGAGGAAAAAGAAGTGTGGTCAGAACCTAATATTTCAGCTGAGGTTGAAATATAAGAGGACAGCAGTGTTCTCAAGTGCAAATGAGTTGTGAGGGTGAGCCTAGAAGGAGCATAGAGGAGTGCTCAAGGAGGGTTCTAGATTGAGGACTCAGTACTTGGCAAAAGACCAAGCATAGAGGAATTTTGGTGAGGTAAGTTGTAGCAGGAGGAACTGTTACTGCAGGGGCTAGTGCAGCTCATAGAGGGTGAAAGAACTCAAGAAGATGACAATTGAAATTCATAGCAGAGGTTCAGGAGGCAACCACAAAGTGAAGAAGGAATATGCCAAGACAAATGGCATATGGAAGCAGATGACTGATGAAAAATATAAGAGAGAAATAGTTGAGATGAGAACCCATCTTGATCTATTGATGAAGTTGCTACAGAGGAGTGATGAAGACCAAAGGTGTGGATGGATTATGAGGAAGAAATTGAAATGGGATGGGTTGCAGATGAAGCGGGAGCATAGGTTGTATTCTCAAGAAGAAGAAGCATTACTCAGAGCAGCAGAGTATGAAAGGAAAGTTCTTGCATATGAACTGGCACATGGATTATTTTTTGAAGAAAATTATAATAATACTAACAAGAGGTCTATTGAAGAAATTGTAGGTATGGAGGATGAAGGTCAACAATTAGGAATTGTCATGGAAGATGGAGGGCAGCATGAATATGCAATAATCATAACATGTAATGAAGAAATGGAGTTCCCAGAAGAGATGACCATTGATGGTTATTTGAAAGGTTCAAGGAGGAGTTAAAATCAAAAGAAAGAAGTCAATAGAGATGCCAATAAAATACTAAACATGGAAAAGCTTGGTGTGGTGTCTAGAGACAGGTTGATGGAGTCAACTTGTAGAGTTGAATTATTGGTAGTCCATGATGAACAAAGAGGATTTCACAATGGAAATAAGACTATGGCTACTGATAGTCATAGTAAAAGTTCTAAGGGATATTATGAACGATCCAGTAAGGATAAACTTGATAGAGAATTATCTGAGATAAAAGTGCAACTAGAAGTGTTGAGAGAATTCATACAAGGGAGTATGGAACACCAAAGGTATGATTGGGTTCTACGGAAGAAAAGAGTCAAGTGGAGTCAGTTACAGAGTAAGCTTAGATCTGACACAAGAATTCAGGTAGAAGAAGAACTCAGAGGAGCTGAGTTACATCATAGGATGTGTGCTGAGGAAAAGTTTTACTTATGTGAACCTGAGCAAGGGTCTATTCTTGGTAATAGTAGTAATGAGGATGAAGAAATGAGACCAACTGATGGTTTCATGGATCCTTGGAAGGATGAGACCAACGAAAAGAGCTAGTGTTTGAGACAACAAGAGAGGCTATGGATCCTTATGGTTTTGAAACAAGTGATTATTGTATGTTTGCACGTGAAATCGGTAAAGAAAAATATTTTTTTGATGTATTCATAAAGGATGAAGGGAGAGAACAGAATATGAATTATGTTCAAGAAGAAAATGAAAGAGTTGAGTCTCATATACATGCACATGGACAAAAAAATGAAAGTAATGATTTCCAGCCTAATGTGAAAGCTAAAAACAAGGAGGACTTGGCTTATGATGATGGCCAAGAACATAAAGAGGCAAAAGATGATATCCAACATTCATATGTTATGCTAGAGAAAGCTGAAAATAAGACTAGTGAATACTTTCTAAGTCTTGAAAGAGACTTAGAACAACAAGAGAAATATTTGGTGATTGAGTCATCAAATAAGACCACTGGGTCTTGTGAGTTTAATGCTGACAATTTGAATTAGTTTGCAGGTTGTGTAGGATACAACCCATATCTTGGAATTGTCTCATGTAAAGATGAAGTTTATCTAGCAAAGTATAATGAGGAAGAAAATTGTCAATAAAGGTATGATGAAGAGTGTGTTTCTGATGAAGACTAAGTTGAGTTGTTGCAACAGAAGGAATTCATAAGTTCCTTATTTAATGAAGGGAGTAAATTTAATGGAGATGAAGTAGTAATATCTCATGAGATGAAACTTGTTCTTGATGAGGACAAAGAGGAATTAGCTTGCTTAAATAGCCAAAGGAAGATTGTTGGAAAGACATTTAGGACTGTCATAGAAATAGAGAATCATAATTTTATTCTGGTTAAAGATGAAGAAGCAGTGTCACAAAGAGGTTTTCTTAGTAACAAAGAAGAATAAAGCTATAAAGATGAAATTGAGGCAATTATGTCTCAAGCTAAAGGAAATTCAGTCCTAGAAGTGGAAAAGACTTAACTGACTATTAGGGCTAGTCAAGAAGCAGAAGGAAAATAATGGAGTGTTGTCAAGGAAGAGGAAAAGAGTTACGTTGAAACTATAATACAACATACTAAAGAGGTACTTGAAGGGAATCAAGTAATTAGTGAATGGTTGAGTTTCTTGCTGAAATCATTTGAGCAAGAGAAAGAGATTGCAGACAATAAGATGGGATCGTTCCAAACTATAGTCGAAACAGAGATAGATACTAGTTTCCAAAACTTAATTATGTTAACTAGTGTACAGGAAAGAGTGAATAACTTTATTACTGCAATTAGAGAATTAGAAAGTAATTTACCTTTTGACAGTAAATTTGCAAGCAAGGAAAAGAAGAGGGATGTTGCAGAGGGAGATATCTTTAGAGATATTCAGGAAGTTTGGGTGGCAGCAATTTCTGGGGTAATATTTGCAGCAATATATGGGACAGAGTGTAGTAGAATGTGTTGGCAGAGGACTGGAAATAAGATTAGATTACAGAAGAAGATTGAATTGCAAGAAACCATAGATGAACGATGGGCGTTAATGCAAATACCTAAGAAGAGTTAGAGCAAAATGAGGAAAGCAGTCCACTGTGGAATTGTTTGGAAAGTGAAGAACAATGAAGGTAGAAGCGGTAAATCACTACAGTACAAAGTATGGAAGCCTGGAATATTGCAGCTAAAGAATGGTGAAGATAATGCAACTTATGGACATCATGAGAACAGATTTTGGGATCCTTCAAGATTCAAGCGTTGAAGACACATGACCAGGAGGTCATGAATTCTTTTACCTTGGAAGTTTGATGCAGGAGCATTAAGGTAGAGCCGCTAATGTGAAAAGCTAGTCACATGTTGTGGCTTGGGAAGAGGACTAGCAGTCCTAATAATTTGAAGACTTTAGTTTTAAATTATTTTGGTTAAATTTAATTTGGGCTAACATAGCCATTGTAATCTGTAGGTTAAAAGAATAGTTAGATTAGGATTAATTAGGAATTTAGTTGAATAAACTGTTCTAAAATTGAATAGAAATTTCTCAACCATATGGGGATTTTTGGGAAAGGCCTAAAAAAAAAACCAAATCCACCATTGTGGTGTTTTCCATCCATAGAGAGAAGGAGAGAACGAGAGGGAAATAGATGTGAAATAGGGTTGAATAGAGAGTAGGAATAAATGTAAAAACAAGCCATCCCAGGGCTTGGTTCTATGTATTTTCATTTATAAATTAATTCCAAGTGTTTTGGATTTTGATCAGGCTCTCTATTTTAACCTGTTTGTTTTATTTCTCTGTCAAAATTAAATATTTCATTTATGTGTTATTATCAATGCATACTATTCCTTATAACGAGTAGATAGATCGAGTGAGAGGACTAAGTTCCCATGAACTTTGTGTAGACAAAGTTATGGCAGAGACCGAGGGATGACGAGAAGAAGAACAAGCTTAAGAGGGATCTGCGTGTTTACAGACTAGACAAAGCTCAAGAGAGATAACATTGAAATTTTTCGAATAAGTATCAAGAGGAGTAGCATGGAAGGATCAGTATTGCAGAGCGGCGACATCTAAAAGAAGAGAAATCGAATAAATACATAAATACTTAGAAGAATTCCTAAGGAGGAATCGATGTTATAGTGTCATTTATCACCTTCATGTACTTGATGATTTACACTTTGGCCTTGGGCACCCTTTCCCCGAGACTTGACCATTTTCTCAAAAAACAGTATCTTAAAACCCATACGCGACTCTGCCCAGACTTTTCCACGTATACACGTGAGTCAATTCATAGAGATCTGCGTATACCTTTTTAATTATTAAAAAATATACAAATTCCCTATATTTGAGGCGGGTTTAATGGTTATTCTGGTAATTCAACCACCCCAACCCATGGCCTAACAGCTCCTAACTGCATAAACTAATTTGAGGTAGTATAAAAGCCCCTCAAAGGAATGGCCTAAGGGAGAGAGAAAAGATATAGATATTATACTTTGTTGGAGTCTTATATATTCCCGTGCCTCCTGCACTTCCGAGGTATATTCAAGAAACCCTTGTTTCCTTGAGATGTTCATCATCCTATATGACATCTATTGTGCACACATCTTGGAAGAATTCTTGCGAGGCTAGAGCTGGATGGATCCAGAGGATGGTATGCTCGAAGGTCGTGGCAGGATTCAAGTGATCTCTCCACATTTTGATTACTGTACATGTCATTCATAATAAGAAGAGACATCTTGTTCCCGATGTTCATGTGTTTATGATGATTGATACATGTGTAATGATCATTAATTGAATGTTTCATATTTTTTTTATCATATTATGTGTGGTTTCCACTGACATCTAGGAATTATATATGTTGTAAAACTAGGTTTTTGTGTCCGTTCTTTGTGGATTTACAGGTTTCGGAGCACAAAGTTTTGTAGGGGGTTTGCACCTCACGGGGTCTAAGTCAACTGAGGGACTTTCAAGTAGGTTCTGCAACTAGTAGTATCTAGCTTTCAGTATAGAAGTTGGTTAAAGTGATTCCTTCTTGAATGGCATGCCCCTGATCTATGAAGGTTGTCAACCCAAGACCTTTAGGGTATTATTTTCTGAAATAGAAATGGTGACTTCGTTTGGGATCACATTCTTGTGATTTCCCGTTTGGATTGTTTCATCTGTCTTGTAGGTTCCCAACAGTTTCTATCACTTTTTTCAGTCTAGCAAGTCCTTTTTCAATCAGACAAAAGACCTGGTCTCTTGATCAGGGTTGACTCTTTGTTTTTTTTCTTATCTTTGTTTACATGTGCAGTTTTTTCTTTACACAGTCACGTATACACGTTGTTTTTTGCAAAGGGGCACGCGTATACGTGAGTTTCCTTTGTTATTGTTGATATTCAACAAGATGATGAGCTTAGTGAAAATGAGTCGCCTTCACTAAGTGGGACCGCAAGCTATTTTTGGCGCAAGTCTATTTTTAGACTATGTATATTTTTAGACATGGTGATCATATTTCAGAAGTTGCAGGATGCTATTTATGGATGGTTGATCAAGTTGGAAAAATAGATGAAATTCTATTTTTAGAATATTGGGTGAAGTATATTTATAGATCGTCAATCTAAAAATAGAAGTGTCGATTATTATTAGCTCTTAATAATAATCCAACAATAAACAACAACTTATTCTCTTTGAGCACCTAATTTCAGTGCACATATTTGTCAAATCAGTGGGCTGAATGAATTACAAAATTCCTAGGGTTTACTGGTGGTTCATGCATGGAGGACTCAGTTAGAACTGAAGTGGCAAAGTTATGACAGAGTTGGAAGAGTAGTTCATGGAGTTGTTATTCAGTTTAACTCAATTAATGGAGTTAAACTCAGTTGAGCTAGTTGTATTTAGTTTAACTGAATGATACACTAGTGAGAGTGGAGTGAATTAATTAGTTAATTAATTCACAAATAATAATTCATTAATCAACTGAACAATACAGCAGTTAACTACAGTGCATGTCAGTTCCAGTGGAAACCCAGTGGAGAGATAGGTGAAAGGGCAAGATAGACTATCTGTTGTGACTATAGTTATGCATTGATTGCACCACACACACATTGGATTTTCCAATGAGGATTGCGCAGTCAAGTCAAGGGTAATTCGAATTCATTCAGAGCTATTCTTCAGCAGGGATTGTGCAGTGGAGGTAGGCTAGCAAGTGGCAAGAAATCGATGCATGGATTTGCAGATTTCTTCTTATTAGTGTGTGAAGACTGATTGTACTGAAAGCTTGATGTACTAAGATTTGTATGAGATTTTTACATGATCTCCATGATACATAATATATGATAGTTGGGGTTTTCATCTTCAGGCTTTCCCGTTAAACAACTGTGTTATGTGCGATTGTTTTTATTTCTTCATGTGTTTGCAATTGAATGTTTAATTTCCGCAAAATATTAAAAGTGGAAGGATTTTGTATTTAGCAAGAAGATAAATATTGTTAGATCAGGAGAATCTGGATTTATACATGCATCTTGTATATAATTTCTACAATTACAGTCGCGTATGCATGCTTGTTTCTCTCTGAAAAAGCGCGTATGCCTGGGAAAATTTGAAAATTTTAGTCTCTAGCCCCTACGGTCTTGTCTGTCTATGTTGAGCTATTCCTGTAGTGTCTTGAAGGTCTCTCGACTGTGTTTAAAGTGATTTTTTGTCTGTTTCTCTCTTTCTTGTATGAATACCTAGCCATTTGGTGAAATCCTTGTTTTTTGTGTTTGCAATTGCGGCTTGAGCACCAAGATCCTTCCCTGAAGATTCTTGGTTGTCCTAAACATTCAGAATAGTGAGCCTTTGCTCATTTGCTCTTCTTGGCCTTATGCATTGCTTCACTTTTGATTTTTTCCTTCTTGGTGTAATTGGTTTTCTTGATTTCGTAAGACTTGTCTTGTTGCGAATTTTGAAAGATCTCTTGTTGATTTTTTGAATTTGTTGTTTGCTGCAAGATTATGCTATTATACTAAGTTGATTTGTCAAACCAGGAGGTAACTCCTCAAAACTGCAATGTATATTAGCTGAAGAATGTACATGCTTATATAGATGGGAGGTGAGGCTATTGGGATTCAGCTCCCAATGACTCTTGGCCTTCCTTATTTCCTAATAACAAATAATATACAAAAATAAATGTGCACACCCATCCATAGGATTAGGTGTCAACATTCCCCCCTTTAATCCGAAGGGATGTTGGTGAGTCCAAGCATCGATCTGAACTTTTCAAACTTTTCTCTTCCAAGTGCCTTGGTGAAGATGTCAGCAGTTTGCTCATTTGTGGAACAATGATGTAGATGGATGGTTTTGGCCTGAACATGATGTCGAATTAGATGGTACTTTGTATTGATGTGCTTTGTTCGATCATGGAACTTTGGGTTCTTGGCCAACTTTATTGCAGAAGTGTTGTTGATCATGAGTGGTGTGGAATACATTTGTTTCATCTGCAAATCTTCCAAGATTTTCCGGAGCCACACAATTTCCTTTGTTGCTTCAGCTGCTGCCACATATTCTGCCTCGGTCGTGGAGTCTGCTGGAACTGACTGTTTGCGTGATCTCCATGAGACAGCTCCTGATCCAAGACTCATGGTGTAACCTGTAGTAGACACCCCTGTTTCTTTGTCGCCATCAAAGTCTGAATCAGAGTATCCGGTCAAGTTGAAGTCGCTTACTTGTGTATATTTGAGTCCAAAGTCTTGAGTCCCCTTCAAGTACCTTAGTACTCTTTTTGCAACAGACCAATGTCCTTCACAAGGTTTCTGCATGAACCTTAAGAGGATTCCAACAGCAAATGAGATGTTAGGTCTGGTGGTGGTCAGATAGATAAGACTTCCTACAAGTTGTCTATACTTAGTTGCATCCTCAAATTCCTTCCCTTCAACAGATGTGAGCTTCAAGTTTTGTTCCATTGGAGTGCCTAAGGGTTTACAATCATCCATGCCAAATTTTTTCAAGAGATCTCCAATGTACTTCTTCTGAGAAAGAAAGATGAATTTAGGATGTTGAATTACTTCAATACCCAAATAGTAATGAACATGACCCAAATCGGTCATTTCAAAACCTTTCTTCAACTCTTTCTTCATGGATGCAATATAGCTCTCATTGTTTCCTGTTATCAAAAGATCATCTACATATACCACAAGATATACAACTGTTTTTCCAACTTTCTTAACAAACAAAGTTGCATCATCAAGATCAAAATGTTTGAAGTCAAGTTTAAGAAGATGCTCGGTCAATTTCTCATACCGGGCTCGTGGTGCTTGCTTGAGGCCATACAAGGATTTTACAAGTTTGCAAACTTTGTGTTCTTGACCCTTTATCACAAATCCTTCTGGCTGGGACATATAAACTTTCTCCTTTAGATCTCCATTCAAGAAGGCTGTTTTTACATCCATTTGATGGACTTTCCATCCACTCTGAGCTGCTAAGGCAAAGAGAGTCCGGATGGTGGTCCATTTTGCTGTGGGAGCAAAAGTTTCTTCATAATCGACTCCTTCTTTCTGTGCGAATCCTTTTGCCACAAGCCTGGCCTTGTGCTTGTCAAGTGAACCGTCTGCTTTGTACTTGTTCTTGTAGACCCACTTACAGCCAATTGGTTTCGTTCCCAAAGGCGGATCAACCAGCTTCCAAGTGCCATTCTTTATCAAGGCATCATACTCCTTCTGCATCGCTTCTTTCCATTCATCATGAGAAGCGGATTCTTTGAAGGAAGTTGGTTCATGATCTGTAGACAAACTCAATTCACGGTTATAAGCAATATCCATATCAACAGGGGAATCAGAATTATCTACATCACCTTCGATTTCTTGAGTGGAACTTCTTGTTCCTGTTTTTCCAACCTCATCGGGATGAACATCCTCCAGTGTCTTTGTCAGCCATTTGGGAGGACCTTTCTGAGATGGCCCAGGCTGGTCACTTGACTGAGTTGGGATTGATTCAAGATTCAATCTCCCAATTCTGTCAATCACATCATCCAATGTGTCATCCGTGGTTGTTTCTTCATGTGGGGGAGAGTGTGGTTCGGGAAATGATTCCACAGTTTGATTCAATATCGGAATCCCCCCTTCAAGGTGTGGAATCACATTATCAAACTCTTGGAAAGACTTTGCATGTGTGAATCTATCCAGGCGATCAAGTTGCCGCTCAACAACCTTGTCACTCTTGGATGATTCAAGAAATATGACATCTCTTGCTATCACAAACTTCTTATTTGCTTCATCATAGAGATGATATCCTTTGGAGGTATTGGAGTACCCCAAGAAGATACATTTTCTGCTTCTAGCACCAAGTTTGTTCCTTTGACCCTTGGGTATCAAGGCATAACAGGTGGACCCAAAGATCCTGAAATGCTTTACCGAAGGAATGTGGCCATACCACATTTCAAAAGGAGTTTTGTTTCTAATTGAACTTGAAGGACACCTATTCTTTATGTAAACGGCACATAGAACTGCATCAGCCCAAAACATCAATTTTACATTCTTGAAAAATAACATGGAGCGGACCATATTTAAGATGGTTCTGTTCATTCTTTCAGCTACACCGTTTTGTTGTGGATTATATGGCACAGTGGTTTGATGTTTGATTCCATGTTGACGAAGATAATTTTCAAATTCGTTTGAGGTGTATTCTTTTCCATTATCAGTACGTAGAGAGCCAATATGTGTTTGTGCATCATTTTCAATCCATACATGAAAATTCTTGAAATTTTGAAAAGCATCAGACTTATTCTTCAATAAGTAAATCCAACACATTCTGGTGTAGTCATCAATAAATGTCATCATGTATTTGTTTCCATTTGCAGAAGCAATAGGCATAGGGCCACATAAATCTGAATGAACAAGTTCAAGTTTACTATGTGCTCTTGAGTGTGAATCATGAAATGGCTGTTTGCTATGCTTTCCTAGAATACATGCATCACATTCCTTAGGTTTTCTAGGAATTGTAGGCAGTCCATCAACACCATTTTCTTCAACAAACGAAGGCTGTCATAATTTAAGTGTCCAAATCTAGCATGCCATAAAAGACTTGATGGAAATGTACCTTCATCATGATATGAACTGAAAGCAAAGTTTTGAGCATGAGCAGATGAACCTTTCAGCTTCAAAAGTCTCCCTTCTTCTATTCCCTCCATGAAAAGTGAGTGATCTGATGCTGATCTGACCTCTGCCTTGCCATCAAACAAGTGAACTGAGTGTCCTTGCTGCTGGATTTCGATCAGGGACAGCAAGTTTCTCTTCAACTCCGGGAGGTATAGAACCTCATGTAGGATATGATCAGGAAGACCAGGCAGTTTAAGCCTGACTGTGCCAAGCCCCGATGGCTTGAGTTTGGATTTATCTGCGAAATATACTGCTCCATCAACTTTGTCAGTGAATTCTTCAAAAAAATCTTTTCTAAATGTCATGTGACATGTTGCTCCTGAATCTAGCAACCAATCATCTCTCCATGAAGTAAATGAAACATCAAATAGGTTTTGAGTTACTCCATTGTTACAATGTGCTAGAACAGAATGAGCTGATTCAACTGGTTTACCTTTGTCTTTGTCATCAGTTTTACCTCTGTCTTGATTTGTTTGCTGCTGAGCTTTAGATTGTCTGCCCCCCTTTTCTCTGAAGTGTCTTCTTCATCTTCTGCCTTCTCTTCCTTTGGATGAACCTGAAGCGTGTCTCTTTTCTCTCTGTGCCAAGTAGGCAGCCTCTTTAGAAGATGAAGGGACTGTCATCTTCTTTTAAAGGAGGAGAGAAAAAACTCTGCTGGAAAATTTCTCTTGAAGGAGAGAAAACAAAAAAATCTATTGCTGGAAAATATACTCAATTAAAAGGGCAGAAAATCTTGCTGGAAAAAAAATTTTCTGAGTTTAAAAACTCTTTCTGGAAACTAAATCTGCTCAGAAAACTTTGCTGGAGACTGAATTTTTAAAAAACACTCTATGCTATAGACTGAATTCTGCATAAAAAAAATGTATTTTTTTTTTGTTTGGGGAAAAGTGTATATGAAAACAAAATGGAATTATGAATGGGAGGGATTGAAAGGGCGTAATGGGAAGTATGAGCGTGGGCGGAATTATGAAAGGAGGGGCGCAATGGGAGGGGCGCAATGTTGTAATGATGGGCGGTATCATGACACAACTCTTATCAACATAACACAACTCTTTTCAATGTAATAGACAGCGTTTAAAATATAATGCATGGATGGCAGTATACAATATATATGGGACAGCGAAAAGTGAATGGTCGTATTATATGATATAACAACTGTGCGTAGTATTACAAAGAGTGACAGCGTTTTAATAACAATAGACAGCGCATCCCAAATGTAATAACACAATGGACAGTATAACGTGGAGCGGTATTGAAAGGGTGGTATTACACGGTGGGAAGGGCGGTTTAAATATGGAATAGACGCAGCGTGTTAATGTGAAACAACGTTTTAAATGTAAATGGGAGCGTGATATATATAGGCGATATTCAATGTACATGGGACAACGTTTACTGTGAGGGCGTATTGCAGAGCTGAGAGGGGCGGATAAGGGAGGGCAGCGGGTTTTCTGTGTATGCGTATAGAAGTTGGATGGCCGTATTGCAAAGAGGGCCGAGGTAAATGCAAGTAGTGGTTGATATGACAGCGTTGTAATAACAAGCGTTGTAATGTAATAACACAGTGGTAATATACAAATATGCGTGAGGGCGTAGAGCTTTGACACCAGCGTGGGTTGTAGATTGATAAGGGAGTTGAAGCCGCGTAGAGTGGGAGGCGTGTGGAAGATAGGGAGCGCTGTTGTGAGTGCTGCAAGCGATGGGAAGAGCGCTTTTGTGAGGAGGAGCAAGCTGTTGGGTAGGAGCAGGCCGTAGGCCTATGGGTGAGGTATTGTATTGCTGTGCGTAGGATGAGGCAATAGGGAGAGGGAGGTGAGTGAGGGAGGGGAATGGGAATGCAGGCAGGGAGAGGAGTGAGGGGAGAGGGCGTAGGGAGAATGAGTGAGGGGAGAGGGCGTAGGGAGAATGAGTGAGGCCCAAAAAGGGCTGTTACATAAAAAAAATTTGAAATTGAATCTGCAGAAGACAGTTGCAGGACTGCTGGACTGGCAGAGCCTGCAATTTGCAGATTGACAGAGCCTGCAGTCTGCAGGAGCTGGAGCTGCAAATGTCAGTGCTATTTAGGGAAAAAAAATGCAGAATAACAGTCTAGCAGTTAATGAGCAGCAAAAACATTAAAAAATATTAACTGAGCAAAGGGTAGGGAGTTACACCACAGGGCAGAAATGCCAAATGTGGGGTTGGCTCTGATACCATGTCAAACCAGGAGGTAACTCCTCAAAACTAGAATGTGTATTAGCTGAAGAATGTACATGCTTATATAGATGGGAGGTGAGGCTATTGGGATTCAGCTCCCAATGACTCTTGGCCTTCCTTATTTCCTAATAACAAATAATATACAAAAATAAATGTGCACACCCATCCATAGGATTAGGTGTCAACATGATTGGTTGAGTTTCTTGCTCGGCTAAGCCCCGCTACGAAAGTTTCACGGTTGGCTTCAGTACTTTGAAGCCTTTGGTTGGAGTTCATGTTTGCTTGATTCAGTTTCTGGATAGTTTCATTAGTCTTCTTGAAATTTTCTTTCTTTCTTTTATAACTTGAAAAGCCCAAAAACATTTTCCGTTTTCTGTTGTTTTTTGCTTCTTGCTTTGTTTATGGTTTTGTTTTCATCTTTTGAAGCTTTTTGTTAAGTTTCTAGTCTTCGGTTCGTGGCTTGATTTGAAAGGAAGTCTGCTCTTGGTTTCCCTCTTATATTTCAAGTGCATTTTCGCGTTTTTTATACATAGGAGTTCTGATTGGGAACTAGCCTTGTTGACTGTCAAAAAGTGATTGAACCTTTGGTGTTTCTAGAGACTCCCTTTTTGCTTCTTTAGAAATAGCATCTTAGGATTTGCATATCATTGGTAGTTTGCATTAAGTGCATTCAAGCATCTGTTAGTATTTTTCATAATTTTCTGAGTTGTGAGTGTCTGAAAAGAAAAAAAATAAAATTGTTTATTAGTTTCGTAGAAACTGTGTAGAAATCACTCTTCATCGAAAGGAAATCATTGCATTTTCATGTAGTTTGGTTTTCATTGGTTTCTTTTGTGTCTTAAAAACACCATCAATTTCACTTCCGTGTACCCTTGACTTAAATAACAGCCCATCTAAAATAAGCGATATAAATTAAAAGCAACTAGTAGTTGTTGTATTATTGTCATTAATTATACACCAACTAGCTAGATTGTAGGGCCTTGGATTAGGTGAGTGGAGAGTTAACTCTGCAAGGCCGGTCAAACTGCTAAACATAGAAGTTGATTAATGAGCGAAATCCAACACCGTTAAGTGGACCGGGAAAGCTATCCTCCAAGAGTCAAGCACGAGGGATAGTGGAGGCAAAGAAGAGAGATACCCCCTCTCCTATTTGTTGAATCTTGACCTAAGACCATTCCACCCGGTTGCCAATACAGATTGGTGCCCATAGTTGCCTATCCTAGGGACCACACAAGTGATTGCGTGGGGGAATACCCATGGTACCTTAGGAAAACATTGCATCACTTCCATGAGTACTTCTAGAGGGTGCCCTTGTAAATCTTGGGTACTTGCACCGGCAAAGGCTGTTGTTAGAAGGTCAGCGTAATTGTTTCCATTACCTTCACTAGTAGGCCTGGGTCGTAATTACCCCAGACTGCTTTCGGGAGGTCCTATTATTTGACTTTCTTGTATTTTGTTGTCTAGTCCTCATCACCCGGAGCGGAAATACTTGAGAGCTGCTTGTTTGGCTGGATCTTAGGAATTTTTTAGAGTGTGCTCTTTGCTCCTAGATTGCTTAGCTTCATATATTTTTTTAGTCTAAAATAAATCTCTTAAAGTGGCAGACCAATCACCTCGTCAATCGAAGAGGCTTCGTGGGTTGTCTCTTGCAAATGCTAAACCTTCTTCAAGAATGCGTAGGAGTAATTTGGAGGGTGATTTTCACCCGGTGGTTTCAGACACAGCGAAGAGAGATCTTCTGTCTGGGCTTGTTGTTTCTATGGGTAGTTCTGGTGTTGGTGTCAATACAGAAAGGGGTACCTCACTCATCTCGTGAGTTTTATTTCCTACAAAAGAAGTAGAAGTAGAGGAAGTTCATCAGCCTGCTGAGTCTCTTCCATCTCCTCTTCCTATTGATCATCCTTTCATCATTCAATACATTGGAGGAGAGTCTCAGAGACCTGCAAGTCCTTATCCATCATATTTGCACCCTTCGATGGCCACAACTGGGAACACAGCTTCGGCTGTGAGCGCTGCAAGTGTTCAGACCCCTTTTTCAGTTGAAGGAGGGGGCAATATTGATATATCTATGATCACTTCTAGTGCTTCTATGTTTGGATCTGGTCACACCCAAGCACATGCTTCGCAATCTGGTCCCTTTTCGTTTGGAATGCCCACTAGTGGGATTCCTTCTTTCTCCTTTTCTGCTGCTTCAGTTGCATCTGCACCCATACCCTCTATGGCTAGTGGCTCAACTTCTTTTCAAGGGTTCCCCTTTGGGAGTGGACATATACCTCATTTGACCCCTTCCTTAGGATCTTTTCCTTTTTCTTCTCAGACTTAGGGTTTCAATCCATGGTCTAGAGGCCAAAGTTCTAATACCTTTATAGTTTGGAATCCTGTTTTTACAACGATGGGACGAGGAATCATTTTCTTGCTGGTCAGCAAGGGAATGTTCCTTTCCCTTCATCGAGTGCTTCTCAGGCCTTTTCTCCATTTGCAAATGCTTGGAACCCTTATCGAGGGGTTTCCTCTCCATTCACTACCTCAGTGGGGGGAAATGGTCCTGTTTATAGTAACTCCATGTTTGAGGGGGGGTCCTTCTCTGAATGTTGGGTCACAAGGATTTTCCTATAGCCCAGCATTCTCTACGAACAACATTTGGCAACCTGGTGCCTCAAAAAATCCAAGGTATTCTTTTCAGAACGTTGGGAATCCTTCCTATGGAGGGTAGAATTCCTAGGCTCCTCCTCGTTTACCATTTCTGACAACGTTAAACTTGCCATATTTGTCGAAATTGAATAACGATCCGATTCGGTATAGTCCGAGATGGCCTCTGTTCCCCACCAAACTCCCCTCAGACATTCCAAAATTTGAAGGGAAGAATGGAGAGGATCCTGCAGATCATATCACCACTTTCCATTTATGGTGTTCATCCAACTCCCTGATTGATGATTCGATTAGGTTGAGATTATTTCAATGCACCTTAACTGGAAATGCAGCCAAATGGTATATTGAGTTAACTGGGGGCAGTTTTTCCACTTTTGGAGATTTGGCTACCATGTTATTAAACCACTTTCAGTTTCTTGTCCGTTATGATGTCGGGACTGGCCTCCCAACCAATTTTCAGCAGGATAAGGCAACTCACATTTCTGATCATATTCAGGAATGACGAAGAAGGAAGAGGATCATTAAAGCCCATATTTCGAATGAATTCCTTCTGGAATGGTTTTTGAAGTCTTTGCAGCCAGATATTTCTAAAGATGTATCCCTGTCAGGGGTATTTTCTGAAGAGCAGGCTATTTGAGGGCTTAGCAATTAGAACTGATTTATTCTCAGTCAGGAGTCCTCAATAAAAAATTTCCAGATACTCCTCACTCAAAATTCGACTTGTCCAAAACTAAACCCGGTACTCATGGTGATGGGCTTATTGGTTTGATTGATAGCAGTGCAGCTAACCTGCTTAGTCAATTGCAGTAGTTGTCTATACAATCTGCTTCTTCTAGTCAGGCTATGCCTTCCGTGTCAAATCCTTCTCAATCCTTGGCAATTAATGTCATCCAGAATTCTAAGCCCAAAGGAAATCAATAATCCGATGGGAAGAATAAAGGACAGAACAACAAAAATAAAGGCAAGGATGGGAAGGGGAATGCAAACAAAACCAACAATCATGTTGGAGAGGGTCAAAAGGACAATAAGAGGAAAGTAAATTTTCCATGCAAGTTGTGCACTGGAGACCATCTTATTCACCTTTGCCCTAAAATTTAGGATGCACAACGCTTGTTAGCTCAACAAGGTTCTTCCAGTTCCCAGGTTGTGCTAACAAACCCTTTTCCCCAAGGGCAGTAATTGATTGTTGGCGCAAATCAAAATACTGAGGCTCCCTCTGGGGGCAGTCAGGAAGGGGAAATTTCTTCAAACATATATATGATGAGTTCTCACGCAGATATCACTACGATATCTCGTTATAATGGTGAAGCTAAGTCTTCAAAAGCTAAGGGTACTCCTGATAGTGTTGAACCACTTCATATTACGAAGCCTACTATTGAGCCTATACCTTGGATGCTGAAGGCATCTTCAAAACATACGACGATTAATCCAAATGCCAAGGCCTCTCAAAACTAATCCATTGTAGAATATCTAGCTCAGAGTCCTTGTGCTATGTCTACATTAAAGGTGCTCCAGTCTTGTCTTCCTCAGCGAAGTGCTTTGCTTTTCTCACTCGGTCCTGAACCCTTTAGCACCAACACAGGTATTTTCTGAATGGAACATGGTTGTGATTTCTCCTACTATCCCGGTGAACATTCCAGAGATCCCAACATTATCGAGAATATTTTCATCGGAGCTAAATGTTCCCTTGAAGAGGTTCAAATTTATACCGATCTCTTTCGAGAGTTTAGGGATGTGTTCGCTTGGTATTATGAGGAAATACCTGGTATAGATCCATCTATTATCTATCATGAGATCAAGTTATACGAAAATTCTAAGCCTGTCAGGAAAAAGCTTCGTTCAGTCAACCCTAGGAAGGCAGTAGCTATCAAAGCTGAGGTGGAGAAGCTGCTTAAGGCAGGATTCATTTTTCCTGTTCCTTTGACAGAATGGGTTTCGAATCTAGTTCCTGTAAACAAGAAACAAGGAACAATTCGAGTTTTCATCGATTTCAGGGACCTAAATAAAGCATGTCCTAAAGATAATTACCCCACATTGTTTATAGATCAGATTATCGATGAGTGTGCAGGAAATGAGATTTTCTCCTTCATGGACGGTTTCTCTGGATATAATCAAATTACTATCTGTCCCGAAGATCAGCATAAGACTGCATTAATTTGTCCCTGGGGTACCTTTACTTACAAGAAAATGCCTTTTGGCCTTAAAAATGTTGGAGCTAATTTTCAGCGGGCTATGTCCTATGCCTTCCATGACATCAAACATATTATCGAGGCATAATTGGATGATTTAGCTACTCGTTCTCGTAAGATAATTGATCAACCTTCTCACCTCCGTCAAGTATTTGAACGATGTAGGTATTATAAAATCTGGTTGAATTCAAACACGTGTGTTTTCACAGTCACATCTGGTCAATTTTTGGGATTTATTGTGTCTACGGAAGGGATTCGGGTAGATCCCTTCAAGGTTGAGGCAATACTTCAGTTGCCTCCCCCCGTCTTCAATTCGTCAACTTCAAAGTTTGCAAGGAAAAACTAATTTTCTTCGAAGATTCATTGTAAATTATGCTGAGATTACCAAAGGTTTTATGAGATTATTAAAGAAAGGAGTTCCATTCTTTTCGGATGACATTGCTCAACGCTCATTGGATGCTTTGAAAAAATCATTGACCTCTACTCCTCTACTGAGTCCACCTGATTATAGTAGGGATTTCCTTTTGTATCTCGTGGCCGCATAATCTACCATTGGTATGGTTCTGGTTCAGGAAAATGAAACTCTTTTAGAGCATGTTATATACTATCTTAGTCGAGGCTTGGTAGGACATGAACTCCGATACTCTCTGATAGAGAAGCTTTCTTTAGCAACTATCCATGTTGTACAGCAGCTCAGACATTATATTCTTCTTTGAAAAACCTATGTTTTGGCAGCATTCAATCCATTTCAGTTTTTTCTCAGTAGGCGAGTGATTGGGGGAAAATAAAATCGATGGATTATGATTTTGCAGGAATTTTATCTTAAGTTTATGTCTGCCAAGTCCAAGAAATAATTGGTTTTTGCGGAATTGATTTCTGAGTTTCCCTATGGAGAAGCGATGGTTTATGATGAATCCTTCCTGGATGAACATATTTTTCTCATTTCTTCACAAGATCCTTGGTATGGGGATCTCATTCTATATCTCGAAGAAGTTGAGGTTGTGCTTAATGATTGCCATAGTGGAGCTTGTGGTGGTCATTTATCTGGGCTTGGTACAGCCCAAAAAATCTTGTGTGCAGGATACTTTTGGCGTTCAATTTTCAAAGATTGTATGGAATCAGTCAAAATGTGTCATCCTTGTTAGGTCTATACTCGAAAGATGCACGCTCATCCAACTCCGCTCTTTCCTGTCATCACTGTCGGCCCCTTTACAAAGTGGGGTATTGATTATACTACTTGTAACCCGCCTTCAGCTAAAGGTCACAAGTACATTATTGTAGCCATAGACTACTTCATAAAGTGGGTTGAGGCTATGCCTAATTTTGGGAACGATGGTGAGACAACAGCTCTTTTCCTTTTCAATCAAGTCATTTCTCACTTTGGTATTCCCAAAGAGATTGTCACTGATCATGGCAGTCATTTTCAGGACAAAATGATGGCTGAATTGGCTCTGAAATTAGGTTTCCGGCAGGAGCATTCATCTCCATATTATCCTCAAGCCAATGGGCAGGTGGAAGACATAAAAAAATCCTTGAAGACAATTCTTCAACAGAAAATTGATAAAGCTCGATCCAATTGGCACATTATGTTGTATCCTGCGCTTTGGGCATATCGGATGTCAGTCAAAATTGTAACTCGTTTTACTCCGTTTCAACTAGCTTATGGGTTGGAATCCATCTTTCCCATTGAATGTGAAATTCCTTCTCTTAAGTTAGCTATAGAAATTCTTCCTAACACCTCCAGTCCTAAAGAATGTCTCCTTCATCTGGAACATCTCGATGAGCAACATCGGGATGCTTCCACGATGAATGAGGCACATAAGAAACAGATTAAGGTTCAGTACGATAAAGCGGTCAAACCTAGGGTTTTCTCCGAAGGAGACCTTGTCTTGGTTTATGCCCGAGAGAAGGATGCCCTAGGGGCAGGCAAGTTTAAATCTATGTGGTATGGCCCCTTCATCGTTAAAAAGGTCCTCAAAAAAGGAGCTTATGCCTTTGTTGATTTTGACGGAAATGAGTCGGCGGAGCCCAGAAATGGGCTCTATTTGAAGAAGTATTATGCCTAGGCTTGGGCCTAGCATATTGCTTTTTGTATATATTTTTTCTTTTTTGTATATATCTGAGTTTTCATTTTTTGGTGTGATTATGATGCATTTGATCTGCTTTGGCAGGTTGTGTTGGATGTCATGAGTCATTTTGGTTTTGCTAATGGTGCTAGTAGACATACACGGAACTTAGCTTCTGTGGCTTGGGACTTCATTATCCATCCGATCAGTTGTTGGTTTCAAGAGGAGTTTGCATTGGTCCTGCTTCGAACAATGTATCAGAATACACTGCAATAGTTTATCTATTCTCAGAAGCAATATCTTTGGGTGTTGATTCGTTAGTAGTTTTCTTGGACTCCCAGCTAGTGGTTTCGCAGTTGAACAACACATATTAGGTTTAAGACCCAATTTTGCACCGATTATTTTTTAGTGTACATTTGTTACAGAGATCATTTCAATTTATAACATTCATTCACATTCCTCAAGCTAGTAATTGGATGGCAGACTTATTGGCTAATCAAGCAATTGATTGGCATATTCATCATTCAACATTTTAATCAATATATCAAATACATCATTCATTTTTCATACATTTGATTCATCACATCATATAAATCGTTGTATATATATATATAGTCAGAGTGTTCAAAATATATAAAATCTGAACTCATCTGTCCTACAAAATTAGGGCTTATGCCTGATCATGTTCAGTATCAAAAATATATTACATTCATCCGGTAAAATCTATATATCTAATCCTGTGGTCCCTGCCCAACATTCATGTTCCTATAGAACACAATAGCATTCACTACACGGTGGAATAACCACACCCAGTCTCGTGGTACTACGACTACCCATCTCTGGATAGCCTCTAGTATGTCCTCTACTACAGACATAGACACCTGGCGAGTCAAACTCTCCAATTTTCTCTGGACGGCATGGAGGGTCCTACCCAGGTCATCAGCATCCACCTCACCTCTGCAACACTTATGCCTTGGGTATCCCTCAAGCCTGACTGGTCCCATATCTATATCATGATCATCGATAATGTTGTAAGTCATTTGATTTCAATCAAAACATATTTTTTTTCATTATCATATTTTGACAAAATCCGAAAAAAAATCATATAATCAAAAAATCAAAACTGCAATCTCACCGATTGCACCCCATGCTGCACCGGGTGGAAGGACTAGATCTGGATCACCGTGAAAATCCATCCCAGCATAGGTATAATCTTCCACAACGATAACTTGTCCCTCCCACCATTGGAAGAACTCATCATCCCATGTGGTTCGGGGAACTTCACTTCCCCCAGTCTCTTCATCATATCATCCCACCGAGCTATTCTTGGATCTCTCGGGTTGCTGATGGTTGAGATGACTTTGGGCCGAAGCCATGGAATCCTCTCAAAGAATAATGTCAGTAAAATAGTTCCATAGCCAAAGTTTTTAGTTTTTTCCTTCCGGATTGAAGTTAACTGTCTCTTCATGTTGCTCAGCAATGTTGTGCACCAATCAAAGAGGTGAATCAAACATTCTACCGCAATACTCATTTGAGTCCTCGATTCCTGATGTAAGGAAGCAGATCCTGCTAGCCTGCCAATGTTGAAAAGGATAATATTCATATATAATTCTTTCAGATCTTTGATTGAAATCCGAGTCCCTACTTTTTGAGACCCCTCTACGCAATAGACTTGGACATAGTCTTCCACAGTAAGCCCTTCCAAAGGCTTTCTGTGCAAATCTACTGGATCTCTCCGAGGGAGTCCAGTAATGAAATATATGTCTTCCACCTCTATGCATATAGGCATTTGATCTATCATGAAGCATTCTTCCTCTGGCTCCCAGTGATCTACCAACATTTGGAGCAACCAAACATTACTTTTCATATTGGCATTTTAAAGAACTTGAGCAATCCACAATTCCGAAGGATATCGAGTGAATTTTGATCTTCCATCACTTCATTATCGATGGCACTATGTTCACGCTCCCTCCAACTAATTGAAATCCTAAGAAAATTCATCAAACCATGTATTAGGTTCATTTTTAAAATTCTCGGTCTGCGCATACGCGGCTTCGTTTTCACACAGTTGCGTATCATATGCAGGTTCGTCCACATGAACCCGTGTATGCGTAGAGGGTTTCATCAAAACGAATGTTTCCTATGGTAAAATTTCTAAATTTTTCTCTTAAAATGAAATGAAATTGATGATAAAGATGAATTAAAAGCCTACCTGACTAATTCGGTGTGATTTGGTGGTTGATTTCTCCTATTCTGAGAAAGGGAATTTTTTTCTCCAAAGGTTCCTTCTCCACTTCTGCAATGTGAAAATGATCCAAATATGAGGTAAATGGTGTATTTATACACAAAATTTGATTTTTTTTTTCCAAACTTCTTCGTGCTTATTTTTCAAAATCTATTTAAGGCTATATAACTGTGTTTCTTGTAAGTTTTGGGTAAGGTATTTTTTCAGGGACATTTTATTGAAGTTGATATTTTTTTCCAGTTTCTTCGAATCCATGACCGCTGACCTGTCATGGAAGGTATATGATTCTGAACTGGCATATAGGTTAGGGAATTCACTTTCCATTGCATTCTGCATACTAGCCTCCATTCTGATCACTTGCCATAGGGTCGATCCCATCTTCTCATGAGTACTTCACCCATTTCACTCGCTGATTTTTAAAATCATGACTTGGTGGTAGAGCCTTCCTTTACATGGGCTTCCTAATTAGTTCCTCGCTAGCATTTGTCACTCATGTTGCAATTGATGTAGGCTCGAGAGTCCTCTTTAGTCCTGCCATGACATACATGTTGAAGCTTCATTCTTCTTCTTCGCTATCATTTTTCTGGCCATTACCCTAGAGGCTCCCTTATGTTGTCAAGTTGTATTTTTGCATTGCATATTGACTACTTGTTTATCTCGGCCTTTAGCCGGCTTCATTCGGACTCAATGTTTAAGCCATATTTTGACCATGACCTTCTGTACAATTTAACCATGTAATCACTTAGCTACCACGACTTGACACCTTGTCACCCATGGATGGAACATTCCTCTAAGTATCACTTACCAGTTTTCGCCACCTTGCATTGAGCATAGGATTGTTCCTATCCCCGGAACTAGTGCATCTATTTCATGATACTCGTATTATAGCATTCTTTTATTCTTTTCAGGCTTTAAATATGAAAAAGATAAAAAAAAAAAAATATATGTGAAAAAGAGTGGGAATGGTATATTACTTCATATTTTGATTGCAGCTACAATGTCAGTTTTGTCACCCTTGAAAAAAGCACAAAAAGCCATGTCTTTCCTTCATTTGGGATGGTTTTAGTTTTGACTTAGGAGAAGCCATAACCTTGTCACATGTGTCAGTTCTCCCTCGGTTGGTTATCTCTTCCAATCATATGGAGGGTTTTTTCGTGCCTCCTGCATGACAAACTTATACAAAGTTATCATTTGCTGCCATAGTCAACATGAGTCGTGCTCTTGTTCAAGGGAAGTTAACCTGAGTTGGCCTTTCTGCACTGTCTCTTGACTCTTCTTTTTTTTTCAGTCAGCCTTCCCGGTCTTGTCAATATCTTGTTCTATCACATTGGATGTTTGGTCCTATGCTCGTGTTTGTTTGAGAAGGTCTCCATTGACTTCTTGCTGGTGGGTTTGTCTCTTATCGGCTATGACATATTTCTCTGAGAGCAAACCTAGAGCTGTACACTGGCCCTATTTACATCATTGATAGGTTACCTTGTGCTCAGCATTTGATCCTCATTATGGGTCTTTGACTCAGTGGTTTCCCTTGTGTTCAACATAATATTACATTATCACACCTGGGATTCATGCAGTACCTTGATTTCCTTTTGACCCTATCGGTGGATATCTCACCTCTTTGTTATCTTTCATTATTGGTTGCTTCAGAGGGTTTCTGTCGTGCACTAGCTTCATCTTGTGCATGTTGGAAACATACTTAGGGTTTGTTACTTCACTCTACTTTGTCTGATTCCTTCCAAATTTTGGCCTACGGGCTACACTCGCGCTGGACTGATGTGGGATGCCTTAATGCCTTCCTTCCAGCAGATCTTTTCCCATGGACTCTGACTCATTTCTCTGGGAATAAGGTCTAGAGTCCTTTTGTAAATAACTTAGGGTTTGCAGTCATCAGTGGCAGATTCTTCACCATCAACAGTGAGGATACATCATTGCCTCCTGATTGGTGGATTCTTTCAAGTGTTCAACTTCAACTCATTTATTCACACTTGTTGGATTGTACTGGGGCACCTTGACACTCATTATCATTATCGGTGGGTTGTCTCACGTTTGTTCATGGTATACATCAATGATCGGTAATCAAACGATTTCTGACATGGTCGACTTCAACTCATTTATTCCCATTGTGTATAATTGTGCTATAGTGATCAGTGAAGACCTTCGGTTTGCATCAGCATGATTCGGTTCACTTAGATAGTTCTTCAGTTTTCTGCCAGTGACACCGTACACCCTTATATGTTGTAGTTTCACCACAGAAGCATCTTATATGTTGGCTTCCGAGTTGCGTGTTGTACCATTTTTTCTACCACTTATGATTTGGTACTTGGAGATTCAGTTGTGATTTCTGTGATTAGATATCTATTGCAGCATCATTGATCAATCTTTTCTATGTGATACTTGGACCTGATTTTGACTTGTACTTCCGGGCAGTGATCAGTGTGCAGATGATTCATTATGTACTTTACATTTTTTCAGCTATACTTGTATACATTTTGGATCCGCTCTATATTTCATATGCGGACATGATTTTCTTTCACTGAGCATGGGTATTCCCACCTTAGACATGAGCTATCTCTTTGATTTCTCTCACTGGTTTTTTGGCAGGCTGAAATCTAGTGAAGTCCTCTCTAGTCCTTGCAAGGTTCTTTCTATGCACATAATACATTTCAGCCATCATGTACCCCTTCTGACCTCATATATTAGGGGGCGTCTGTTATAGTTTCATTTATCACCTTCATGTACATGATGATTTACACTTTTTCCTTGGGCACCCTTTCCCCCAGACTTGAACATTTTCTCAAAAAATAGTATCTTAAAACCCATACGCGGCTCTGCCCAGACTTTTCCGCATATACACACGAGTCCATTCATAGATATCCGCGTATACCTTTTTAATTATTAAAAAATATATAAATTCCCTATATTTGAGGCAGGTTTGATGGTTATTCCAGTAATTCAACCACCCCAGCCCATCGCCTAACTGCTCCTAACTGCAGAAACTAATTTGAGGTAGTATAAAATCCCCTCAAAGGAACGACCTAAGGGAGAGAGAAAATATATAGATATTATACTCTATTGGAGCCCTATTCAATTCTGATATTCCCATGCCTCCTGCACTTCCCAGGTATATTCAGGAAACCATTTTTTCCTTCAGATGTTCATCATCTTATATGACATCTGTTGTGCACACATCTTAGAAGAATTCTTGCGAGGCTAGGGCTGGATGGATCGAGAGGATGATATGCTCGAAGGCCGTGGCAGGATTCAGGTGATCTCTCCACGTTTTTATTACTGTACGTGTCATTCATAATAAGAAGAGACATATTTTTCCCTATGTTCACATGTTTATGATGACTGATACATGTGTAATAATCATTAATTGAATGTTTCATATTGTTTTTATCATATTATGTATGGTTTCCACTGACATCTAGGAATTATATATGTTGTAAAACTAGGTTTTTGTGTCCATTCTTTGTGGATTTACAGGTTTTGGAGCATAAAGCGTTGCAGGGGGTTTGCACCCTGCAGGATCTACGTCAACCGAGGGAATTTCAGGTAAGTTCTGCAACCAGTAGGATCTAGCTTTCAATATAGAATTTGGTTAAAGTGAGTCCTTCTTGAATGGTGTGCCCCAGATTTGTGAAGGTTGTCAACCTAAGACCTTTAGTGTATTATTTCCTGAAACAATCGATGGTGAGGATTAAATCAAAGAGCCGAGGGTATAAGATTTGACGGCAGAGATTAGAGCGAGCAGAATAGGAGAAGAAGAACCGAGAAGGTTGAACGGAAAGACGAGATTAGATCGTAGATCCGAGGGTGAAAGATGAACGGTCACAATGAGTTCGCAAGTCAGACAGTTTAAGATGCAACGAGTTGGCAGAGACATACATGGGTCGTTGGATCGTGCAGCAGATCTACGACAGATGGAAAATCGCATTTTCGCATTTCATAAAAGTTAGAGGTTACTGTTTTTTAGTTCGCAAGGTAAGTTGTTTGTGGTGCGATGCAGTAAGGATGCGATGCGATGGGGGAAAGCCACGTGTCGTGCGCAATAGCGCACTTCGCAAATTTTTTAGTTTAGCGTATTCACAAAGAGTTGAAGGTTATGGGTAGGTGACTGCGATGTGCTGTGATTGGTTGGGAGTGAGTGGAACCCTCCAGTACAATGGTTCCATGTGTAAGTAACGTGTTTTGGGTTATGTGGGTTATGTGCATTATATTATAAAGAGCATTGTTTGATCGCTCTGTGTATGTATGTATTTAACTCTGATATTTGTATATGTCGCGTATAAAGGCAGTTATGTGGGTCCTAACCCACAAGTCCACAGTGATATGTTAAACTGCAGTTATGGCTGCATCACTATTCCTCATATAACCATTTCGTACCTAGGTTTATAATCTATTTTCTTATCACCAAAACCATTTCATGAAAATCAATAACCATATAAGATATTTTGATACCTTATTAATGGAGAAAATATTATAAATTATTTCAGAGGTCTTGACTCATCTTCACTTCCTTTCATGGTGTTGCTTTCTTTATTTTGACAATTAAATTTGTTTTGGTCCTTTACCTCCTTTCTAATGCTTCTTGTATTTTTTATGGTGTCATGTATGTGCTAACCCTTTGCTTCATTTAGCATTCTTCTTACATTGCTACTATATCCTTTGATCACATTAGCATAACTTCCATGTTCTTCATTTCATTTTTTTTATGATTTCATTGAGCTTGATTCTTATTACCTTGGTAGTTTCATGATAACTTAGTAGGACCTATTTTAATAAAAAGGGATTTCTAGAAATTGAGAATATCATCTAATATTTCAGAAGTCTTTTCAAACTTTTTCTCAATACTTTCTCAAGGAAATAATCTCAAGCCTTTTTGGTGTTAGAAGTTTTTTCTCAATCTCAATCTCAATTCTCAGTATAGAATATTTTTCTCAATCCTTTCTCAAGGAACCATTCTCAACTTTAATTTTTCACAATGTCCTTCATTTTCTTTAATCGGGTTTAACAAAATTTCTTATCTTTTCATTGCCTCTTCTAGTTGTAAATTCATGAGAGATATTTTCGATTCATCAAAATCATGATTCTTTTCTTTCTCATGTTTCTGCAATAATTTCTACTTTTTATTGAGTCTTTATATTGCTTCTAATTCATAGATAAGTTTTCCCTTAAGATAATCAACATCTTCTTCCTTTGAATATGATTTCTCTTTATCGGTGTTTTGAGCCTCCATGGTAATGAGTAGGAAATATGTTATGTCATTATCATATGCATATTCATTACTTTATTCTAATGGAGCACAGATGTCCTTTTCATACTCATAATATTTTATCTTATCTTCATGTTATTTTTGTCATTAATATTACATGTGGACATCTAGAAGAAAGATAACCCCTTCTTCTACAAATACAACTAAATAATAGCTTACCTTTTCTTTTGTTAGTTCCTCTTGAGATAGATTGTACCTCTTCTACATATAATACATCACTGGAATAATCACAGGCTTTGAGATTTTCTTCTTTCTTTGAATCCTTCAAAACTTCTTCCTTTGAATCCACGAATTTAATAAATCCTAATCAATGTATTGAGCCTTCATGCCCATGAGTAAGAATTATTCTTTGTCTTAATCAAATTCATATTCATCATTTTTTTTTGAGCTATCATCTCCCTTGGAATAGGGGATTTTCTTCTTGAGAGATCTTCCCTTCCTATTTTCATGATTTTTTCTCTATTCCTATGTTTATGGGATTTTCTTCTAGCTTTATATTCTTCTTCATCATTACTATCTTCCAATATTGTGTATGGACAATTAGAATAATAATGATCCATTATACCACATTAAAATATTTGAATGGTAGGTTACCAAATCCTCTTTTCAATTTCCTCACAAATTGAACTTCTTATTCTTAATTTCATCCATGGTTGGAGTGATCATGGTCCTTGTGTCCTTTCGTATTATTTGATTCTTTCAAGGTTTCTTCCTTCAATATTTACTTCTCCTTTTTTATTCGCATCTCATATGAAATTAGGATTCCATGTAATTTATCCATATTCATATATTTTAGATCTTTCGTCTCCTCAATGGAAAATACCTTTGCATTAAATCTCAACGCAATATATCTCAATACTTTTTGGATAGTTATTGATTCATCAATCGTTTCATCAAGTCCTCTAATAGTATTGACAATCGCATCTACAAGAAGGAAAACTCCTACAATGTCTTCTTCTTCGTTCATATTTGAACTTTTAAATTGCATTCTATGTGTTTGAAACTTATCCTTCTTTATATTTTCATATTCTTCATAGCTTCCTTAATGTTTTTTCCAAATTTCTTTAGTAGATTCACATTGCGTTACCTTAAAAAAATTTAAATCTACAAGACCACTTAGAATAGAATTTTTTTCTTTAGCATTATTTACAAAATCCTTTTTCTTGTCAACATATGATGGAGGAATTTTTGGAACTTTGTAATCATATACCATAGACAACCATACATTAGCACCAAAATACATAAGATACACCTTCATAATTTTCTTCCATAAGGTTTAGTATGATCCATCAAACATAGAATCTTTAATTGAACCCTCATGAATAGCGATAGTCCCTCTAAGGTCTTCCTTCTAGTGGTGACACTTCTTCCAAAGAAACTTGTTCTAATACCAATTTTTGTATTCATAATTATACTGAGAAGGGGGGGTGGGGGGGGGGGGGTGTTGTTGAATTATTATAATGAAATCTTTTACTTATTTAAACATTTGAACATCATTACATACCAATATCATAAAATAAAAAAGTAACACAAGATATATGTGGAAACCCTTTAGAATAAAACCACACAAATTATTTATATCAAAAATCTTTTAGGCACCAACCTACTATTAAATCAATTTGTATGCACCAACCTATAGGAGACACCAATCCCATCTGCTACCTTTAGGCACCAACCTATAGGATACACCAATCCCCCTTTCTAATTCATAGGTACCAATCTACAAGAGACACTAATCCCCTATTTTTATTTGTAGGCATGAACCTACAGGAGACGCCAATCCCCTTTGTTTATTAGTAGGAACCAACCTATAAGAGACATCAATCCCGTCTGCTATAATATCTATAGGCACCAACTTACAGGAGACACAAATTTTCATTGTTGTAAATATTCATAGGTACCATCCTACTTCATTGATTCTATTTGTTTCTTCATAAATTCTCTTATGTTCCTCTCCTTTAACCAAGCCTTCTTGTTGCTTCATTCTTCACCAGGTCTATTATTTTCTTCTACCTTCATCGGGTGTACTTTCTACTTCTTCCTTCACTAGGTCTACTTCTCCAAAAACTTATTATCTCTAGCTTATTCTCTTCCTCCTCTATATTTCACAATATGAAACATCTCAGAAAGAAAGTTATAGGAAAATTACCAAACTTACGTATTTGAAGCATGTTTTAGGAGCTTTCAAGAACATTAAATTCCTCATAATATATCTCTGAAATTATAGTGAAACAAGTCATCAAATTTATAGCGCAAGTACCTTAATATATCTTCTCTTCCTCTTACATATTTCACAATATAAAGGCTTATCAAAAATAAATTTATTGCAAAAATACAATTTTTGACATTTTTGAAGCATGTTTTAGGAGCATTCGAGAACACTAAATTCCTTAGATCATTTCTCTAAAATGATAGAGAAACAATAAAAAATTTGTTTTATCACAAATACCTTGAGATACCTTCTCTGTCTCCTCTATATTTAATAATATGAAACATCTCAAAATAAGGTATATAAAAAATACAAAACTGGCTTGTTTTAAGTATGTTTCGGGGGTATTCAAGAAAACTAAATTCCTTAGATCATATGTCTGAAATTATAGTGAAACAAGGTCTAAAATTTCTACCACTAATACCTTGATATTTATTCTCTTTCTCGTCCATATTTCATAGGCATTAGCATATGATAAATAAATTTATAGAAAAAAAAAATACCAAGTTGAATTGTTTGAATCATGTTCAAGAGCATTCTAGAAGCTTAAATTCCTCACATAATATCTCTGAAATTATAGGGATATAAGGTATGAAATTTGAACCGAAGGCACATGAATATATTTTATCTATTTCCTCTGCATTTCATAATATGAAACATCCCAGAATAAAATACATAACAAAAAATCTAAGCTGACCTATATAAAGCATAATTTAGGAGCATTCAAGAATCCTAATTTCCTCGAAGCATATCTTTGAAATTATAGTGAACCATCCAAAAATTGAAATGGGATAAGAATCAAAATAATAACAAAACTAAATTCATCCAAACTACATTATTTTTATGAACAGGATATCAGAGCTAGGTTTTCTAGATGCTAACTAGGGGATGGCGAAGGTTTGAAGTCACAGTGCACATGTTTCTCCATATAGGCTAAGCATCCCTCCATTCCATCCAGCTTCTCTTGAAGACACCATTGACCCTTTTACATGATAGAAAATATATCTTGCATGTACCATTGATTCATTTGTAAATAATTCAAAAATGAAATGATTGTGTTTATGTTTTCCTGTCTATCTCTGGTGAGTTGTACCATCAACATTCTCAGTTTCCTAATCTAATCCCCCAAGTCCATTTGGCCAGGTGCAGGCTTAGGTGAATTAGGTGGCCCTAATGACTGAGGAACCACATTGTGACCCAAATAAGAGATTAGTCTACTTGGAAAATATGATTTATATATATCACTACCCCTACCCCCTCTTCTCGTGCGTCCACGTTGACAGGGAATTATTGATATATCTTCAAAACAATATGAAGAAGGCCTTGAGTTTCATCCTTTTCACCAACCTCCCTTGATATATATAAAATACCACTGCTTAGTCAATTTAGCATCCTAAATTGTTAACATAAATTATCGACCAAGGCTAGTAAACTGATGAAGTGTAATGCAATGTATGTGCCTAAGTATCCCTTTTCTTACTTCATTTTTTTAGTGTTTTGTTGATGTTTTTGGGGTTTTATTTTTTGGTTCTTAGTATTCTGTTATATGCTAGAAAGATGAAGTTAAATCTATGTAAAGAGGAAAAACAGGAAAATGTTAATGAATAAATAAAAATAGATTTTATTTGCAAGTTCTGTTCTTAACTAGAAAATGATGAAAACAAGGAATCCTAATCCATGGATATTGCAACTTCTAAATGAACATTTATGAAATGAAAAGTAACTCAAAACACTACAACTTAATCTGATTCATTCAATTAGAGGTTTATTGGAAGAGCTTGAGAAAAATATTAATTCTAGTGCAATGAGGATCTCCAAAAACATAAAAGGGAAATGCTGAAACAATCAGTAACTCAGAACATTACAGAGAAATATCATTCATTTGATAAATTTTTATTGGAAGATCTTGAGAAAAGGATTAACTATAATGTAGTAAGGATCTCCTATGAAATGCTGAAACAACTTATAACATTACAACTAAATCTCATTCATTTGATAAAGGTTTATTGGAAGAGCTTGAGAAAGAGATTAACTATAATGTGATAAGGATCTTCTATGAAATGAAACAATTAATAAGTCATAATATTACAACTAAATCTCATTCATGAATTAAATATTTATTGGAAGAGATTTTTAAAGAGACTAATTGCAGTATGATGAGGATCTTCTATTTAACTAAATAACAGAAATTGAAATTCTAATAACTCAAAATATTACAACTGAATCCCCTTCATTTAATAGAGATTTATTGGAAGAGCTTGTGAAAGAGACTAATTGCAGTATATTAAGGATCCTTTAATTAAGCAGAAGACATGAAATGAAATGCTAAAACACTATGATTTAAGAAAGCAACCTAATTAAGGAAAGATAGTAAAACAGAATTGAAAATAACTTAGCTAGAAAACATGTAAAACCTCCTCAAATAGTAGGGGCCCTCTGCTACCAATTCGGTATTAATCCTTTAGCTCCTTAAGATTGTATTCAAAACAAAATCAAGGCTAAAATCCTTTTATTAACACAGTGCTTGAAAACAGAGTATCACTATAATGATAAAGTATGTATCAACTGTCCCTTTTCGGTATTACAAAGCTTAATTTATATGAAAATTCATAACTAACATCGAACAAAAATAGGTACAGGTGTAATATTTAGGTCAAAATTGAATTGAAACTCTTTTGGGACTCATGATTTGCTGTAAAGCAAATCAAGAGTCCTAATTCCTATAGAAAACAGTTTCTTTGACCTTTGCTTTGACCATGGGCTTAGACACCTCCAGCTATCGATTCAATCCTTGTGGATAAAAAGGAACCATGTAAGGAAGATTTGGAATCCACCCATGTGTGCCTTTTCTCCAGTTGACACCTGTAACATACTTAAACACAAAAACAACTATGGAACGCTTGACTGACTACAGAATGCCTATATTGTGTATCTAAACTGTTCAAAATTATTAAGACAACAAAAATCATGAAATTACAATAAGTTAATCATTTGTATGCAACCTTTAAGCAATCTTAATCATTCTCGTTGATATTTAGGTTTATGAAATGATAAAGAAATGATGAAATGAGGTGAAAGTTGGCAAAAGAGAAGATAATTTCAGGGCTCAACATACCCCCACTGCAAAACTCTTGCATGTCCTCATGTAACTTCATCAAAACTTTATTCCATGTGCTTTGAAACTTCTGCAAGAACATCCAGCCTCCTTTTTCTGCTTCTTTTGGTAGTCAATACCATTATGAGTTTCCTCATGAATAATTTGAACCTAAGATCTATGAGTGCCCTGTTCAGTTTCTTATTTTTCTTCTTTAGCTTCCTGTTTGCTTTATACAGTGTTCTCATTTGCAGAGAGAGAGTGTTGTTCATGCCATTCTTCAATTTGACCTGCTCTCTTAAGATTTCATTTTCATTTTTGATATTTTTTTTCAATATCTCCAATTCATAATTGTCTTTTCTCAACATTTCTATTGGAGGTTCTTGTGGACTGAGGGATATTTCTTGATTTTTTGAGGTCCTTAATTCTAGTGATTCCACATAGTCATAAATTTGTTGTTGGGCTGGACCTATATTTGGGGTTCCTCTGTTAAGGTATTCTTCATACTGATGTAAAGGAGATCTATCAACTGGTGTTTGGATTGGAGTTTATTCTTCTTCAATATTTATAACTCCTGTTTCTTTAATCAATGTTTTTTTCACCATGCCTTTAAGTCTAGAGCTTCTCCTTAATTTGGGCAGATTTTCATCTTTTTCTTCAGCACATTCACATGTTAATTTCTCTTTTCCTTTAGCCCTGATCTGTTTCTTGATCTTTGTCAATTTTCTAGAGATTACTTCTTCGCTATCTTCCTGTGTTGATGTATCATGTTTGATTTCAACAGCTTTATCAATTTTTCCTCTCCTACTTCTTCTTACAGGTCCTTCTTTAGATAGTGTTTCCTTTGGTTCTTGAAAATGGTTTCTTAGAAGAAAATATTCCCAATTATATCCTATTTTATTCAAATGGAACTCAATCAGTATTTTAATTAGGCCATGGTGGTGCAGAGTAGTTTCTAGGAATTGGAGTCTTTTCTGAACATTAGAGGCCATTCTTTTCAAACTATTAAGTACGAAGAAAGGTAGATTTACTTCATCATCTAAGAAATTCATCATCAGTCTAATATGGTAGACATACATGGTACCAAATCTACCCTCACATGTTATGAATTTTTGTAAAATTAATAACATATTCCTCCATTTATTTTTCAAGGCTGTACTTGGAATACCCTTTTTAAATACTGAAATGTCCATACCTGGATTCTTCAGCATTTGTTCCCAGGTTTCATTATGAAACTCCTTATTCTTGAACCACTGCTCTCCCTATCTTGGCAATTCTGTGGCTTCAGATATAAATGACTCTGTTATAGTGAACTTAATATCCCCCATTTCTACCTTTGATCCATTAAATGACCTAGCAAATGATTTTGTGATTTCTTTGTGGAATCCATTGAATTTTTCTACAAAGCTCAGCCACCCAACTTGATGTAATATCCCTTTAACTTGTGGGTATCCTTCTAAGTATTTTATCCCAATTGGCTCTGTTCTCACAATTAGCCCCATTTCTCCTTGGTATAGATTGCTTCCTTTCCTTAGGTCTACTGCTCTGTCTCTGATCCTGTGTCTGAAGAAAGAGTAACCGCAGAAGGATGTTTTTCCCTTAAAATGACTTCTCTGTTTCTACAGATGAACTGGCTACAGAATATAATGGCAGTAAGTGAATGCGGTGGTGAATTAACAAGGTAATGGAAAATGATTAAAATGATAGGGTTGAGGGTTTTATATGGAATGAAATATTGCGAAGAGATTTATGATGATTTTCAAAATCATCAACAAATGATACGATCTAAGGACGTGACCTAATAGGTCACATCTAAGTTTTGACCGTTAATCATTTAATTAATGATGAACCGTTATGGAGCGGAAGGTAAGGGATATGGTCGAGGTGTTTTTATGATAAGGGAGGATCAATTTGAATGATAGATTGACTTAGGAAACATATGATTTAAGCATATTGTATTTTTCATGTTTTGCTATCAAAAAAACTTTGCACAATTTACCTCATACCTTTTGGTTTTGCTGCCTGTTGTGTTTGTCCTTCATTTTGAAAAATGTTGATCTTTTAATCTCCATAATCTCCTTTGAATGTCATCCTTTTTTTATTGAAGTAGGCTTTTAAAGTCAATTAGCTGCAGAACAAGATTGGCTACAGAACAGACAGTTATAGAATATACCTGTAGAAAAATATTATGAAATATGGATATGGAATGGAATGAGATGGATCATGGGTGTGGAATGGAATGAGATGGATCATGAGTGTGGAATGGAATGAGATGGATGTAGTGGAATATGGGATGGAATGAAATATGAATGAAGTGAAGTATAGAGTGAAAAAAATGAATCTGCAACTTGTGATTTTATGATATTTAGTTGCAGAAAAAGAACAATTGAAAGTATAGGGTGTCAAAAAAATTCTGATTTTCACCCTGCACTTTTTGTATAAATATGCCAATCACTGATTGGTTTTCATATTTATACTTTTATTTTATATATATATATATATATATGAAGAAAAATACAACTAAGTTAGTGAAGAAGAAGAATTCTTCTTCACTAACTTCATATCAGTGTTATCTTGGAATTTCTTGACAAATTCTTCTCTTGAAAGTGGCTTATGATACAATTACAGTCTGTTTCCATTTACAAGAAATGCTACTTTCCCTTCATCTATTGTCCTGATTTTTATTGCTCCATTTTCAAAGATTTTCACAATTTCATATGGCCCAAGCCAATGTGTTTGAAATTTACCTTGAAAATCCTTGAATTTTGAATCAAACAAGAGTGCCCAGTCACCTTCTTTAAATTTATTTTCTTTGATATACTTGTCATGCCATCTAGTCCTTTGTTGTTGGACTATGCTTGTTCTTTGGACTGCATCTTGTCTGATCTCATCCAATTCATTAATCTGCTCCAGACTGTGCTTTTGTGCTTCTGTCAAATCAAGTCCTAATTTGACTGCCATTTTGAAAGTTTAGATCTGAAACTCTATGGGAAACAGGACTTGTTTTCCATAAACAAGTTCATAAGGGGTGTGTCCTTTTGTATTTCTCCATGTAGTTCTGTAGGCCCATAAGGATTCAGGAAGCCTTTCTGCCCAATCTCTTCTATGTAAATGAACAGTCTTTGTAAGGATCCCTTCAATCACCTTATTGGTAGATTCCACTTGGCCATTTGCTTGTGGATGGTAGGGAGTGGATTTCCTGTGTCTGATTTTGTACTTCTCTATCAATTGCTCCACCATCTTTGATGTGAATTTAGCTCATTGATCTGTAACAATTTCTCTTGGGACACCAAAACAAGTAAAAATATCCTCAAAAAGAAAATTAACTACATATGCTTCATTAACAGAAAGTAATGCCTTGGCTTCTGCCCATTTGGTAACATAATCAGTGCAAACTAAGATATACTTATTTTGTTTTGACGGAGGATTAATAGGTCCTACAAAATCCAAAGCCCATTTCTCAAAAGGTTCAATATGTGCCTGAGGTTGTAATGGAATTTCACCTTAAGGGGAAGGTTTCCCTACCCTTTGGAAACTGTCACACCTTTTTACATACTTAGCATCTTTAAAGAGGGATGGCCAATAATATCCTAGATGAAGGATCTTATAAGTTGTCCTCTTATCAGCAAAGTGTCCACCACAAGGTTCATCATGACATGCCTTGATAATCTCAGGCATCTCATCTTCTCGAACACATCTTCTGATAATAAATTCTGGACCTGTCTTGTATAATTCATTAGCAATCCATGAATAATTTGCATTGTCATAAATTATTTTTCTTTTATCTCTTGCATTCATAATTGAAGGAAATTTTCCGGAAACTAGATAATTGGCAATGTCATCAAATCAGGGAGTTTGAGTAGTGATTGCAAAGAGATATTCATCAGGGAATTTGTCTTCAACTGGAGTATTCTCTTTAATGTTTTGGAGTCTAGATAGGAAATGATACACTATATTTTGTTTTCCAGGCCTATCTAGAATGGTGATGTTAAATTCTTGTAAAAGCAATAACCATCTTATGACTCTGTCATTAGTAACTGATTTATTTATTAAATACCTTATTGCAGAGTGATATGTGTGAACAAAAGTTTCATAGCCTGTTATATAATTTCTGAATTTATTTATAGCATGAACAATAGCTAAGAACTCTTTTTCAGTTACAGTATAATTCAACTCTGAAGGAGTCAAATTTTTACTTGTATAGTAGATGGCATAAGGGATCAGGTCTTTTTGTCCCAGCACAGCTCCTAAAGTTGTATCTGAGGCATCTGTTGAGATGTGAAAAGGTAATTTTCCATTAGGTCCCCTTAAAATAGGTGCTTTAGATATTTTTTTTTCAGGGTTTCAAATGCTAACTGGCAGTCAGGATTCCAATTGAATTCACAGTCCTTGGTGAGTAGTTTGAAAAGTGGAGATGTTATCTTGGTGAAGTTTCCTATAAATCTTCTATAGTATCCAGTAAATCCTAGAAAAATCCTAACATCTTTCTGACAACTTGGAACTAATAGTCTAGAGATGACTTCAACTTTTGACTCATCAACTCTAATCCCATCTCCTTAAATATGATGTCCTAAGAAAATCCCTTCAGTAAACATCATGAAACATTTTTCATGACTTAATGAAAGGTTTGCTTCTTTACACCTTTTTAGAACCTTTTCCAAGTTTTCTAAGGCTTCTTCAAATGTGTTTCCATAGACTGTGAAGTCATCCATGTATACTTCTACACAGTCATGTATTAGATCTGAAAAGATTCCCAATACTGCCCTTTGGAATGTTGCAGGTGCATTGCATAATCCAAAAGGCAATACTCGGTAAGCATAGGTACCCCAAGGACAGGTAAATGTGGTTTTATATTGATCCTCAAGTGAAACTTGAATTTGATTATAACCATTGAAACCATCCAAAAATGAAAAGTACTTTTTGCCTGCTAATGTATCTAACACTTGATCTATGAAAGGTAAAGGAAAATGATCTTTAAGAGTAGCTTTGTTTAATTCTCAGTAATCAATGCATACCCTCCATTTACCATTTTTCTTGGGTACAATCACCAAAGGAGAAACCCATTGACTATCTGAAATGGGATAAATAAAGTTGACATTTAACAATTTCTGCAACTCTTCTTTAACAATTTCCCCAAGATTTGGATTCATCCTTCTTTGAGGCTATCTGATTGGTTTACAATTTTCCTCTATGTAGATATGATGAGTGCAAGTATTAGGGTTAATCCCTTTCATATTAGTGTGCTCCCATGCATATGCAGAAGAATGTCTCTCTAATATTTTAACTAGCTTTTCCTGTTGAAAATTTTCTAGGTTTTTGTTTATGTTTAAAGTTTTTCCTGGAAATATCTCAATTGTAGAGCTGCCAAATTATTCCATGGAGTAAAGACACATTTGTCTTGATGAAAAAAACTCAATATTGGATTCTTCTTGAAATTGTTCATGTTTGTATTCTGAAGAAGATTCATGATTTTCTAAGGCATTCAGAATCTGACTATCTTCACTAATTTCTGAAATAGTGAAGAGAGGTTGTATATCTTCTTCATCATAAATCCATTGAGTATCATCTATTTCTGTGATTTTTCTTTCTGGAAGATACAAAGTAAAATTCTTGTTTGAATTACCATTAGAGATGTACATATCACCAGATATATAGCTAATGAAGGCATCAGCTGTAACTAACCAAGGTCTTCCTAGTATAATAAGATGTCCTCCTAGATAATTTTTAGGAGTTAGGATCATGAAATCCAAAGGATACTCCCAAGAATCTAAGGACACTGAAATATCTTCTAATACCCCATCTGGTTTGATTACATATCTATCTGCTAACTGTAGTAGTGTGGGTGTATAAATAAGATTAGAAAGTTTTAGTTTTTCCATGGTCTGCCTACTCATGATATTTATTGCTGCTCCAAGGTCAATTAATGTGTTTGATATTTCAATTCCATTGATATGTGTTTTGACAACTGGATTTTCGGGATCTAAATATTTGGGAATAGCAATCTTTCCCATCATTATGTCTGCTATTTTTCCTACCAGTTGTATTCTTTTTATCTCTTTTATTTTTCTTCCTGGTTTTTTCATACTCAACTCCTTTATTGTTTTTGCTAAGATTGGGATTTCCTTGATAGCTTGTAATAATGGAATCTTAATAAAAACATTTCTCAGTTCATCTAGGAAATCATAGTTAGGCATTACAATTTGTTTCTCTACACCTTTATCAATTTGTACTCTTTCAAGAAAAGGAGGTGTAGTAGTAGATGTTGATGGCTGCTCTAACATAGGAGTTGAAATTATTGGTTCTTTCTGTTTTTATTTTTCAATATTTTGGTCTTGAAGAGATGTGCTTTCTTCAAGACTTTTATTTACCCGTAGAGAATCTTCCTCAGAATTGTTTTGTTCTTGTATAACTACAAAAGGCTTCTTCCTTTCAAGTATTCTTCCAGACCTAAGTTGAACATCATTAAGGTCTAAAGGAGTAATCAAATAGGTTGGAAATTGTTTTCCTTCTATCATATATGTATTCTAAGGATTTTTATTGTTGGGGTTTGGTATTGGCTGGGCAGGTAACTGGTTTGGTTTCTGAGGAAATGGTAATGGAAGTGGTGGATTTTGATTTTGATGTTGTGGATTCTGTTGAGGATTTTGTTTAGGAGGAAAATTTGGATATGATCGATAAGATGGTGGATATTGATAATACTAGGAAAACCTTCCATAAGGATTTTGTTTTCCTTGAGCCCAAGGTTGAGATTGATTTTGAAATCTAAGGTTGCTTCCAAGAGTTCCAATTTGGTGGGGGTTGATTATACATTTGATTATTAAACCCTTGTGTTTGAGGTCCCTGCCAAGGTCTTCTAGAGACAAAATTAAGAGATTCTGTGGAATTTGTGGTTGTTTCTTCTTGAAAGATAGCTTTAAGGCCAGGGATTGAGGGACAATCCTTGGTCTCATGCTTTTCTGAACAAATTGCACAAGTCTCTATTACTTTTGCATCCAAAGGGCACTCTCTTAAGGCATGCTTCTTCCTACATTTGGGACAAAAGATTGCTAAGGCATCAGTTTCGGCTTTCTTCTTGTTTTGTAATTTAAGGGTGTCTATTTGCTCACTAAGACTCCCTAGAATATAAGTTTTGAATTCATCAAGCATATTCCCTATTTCTGCCCTACTTACTGTTCCAGTTGCAGATTTGCTTGCCCTTGCAAGAGCAGGGTCTCTTAGTCCTTTCAAGATTTTAGATTTTCCTCTTGAGAGATTAATACATAATTCTGCTATATCAAGTAATGAAATTTGAGATATATCTTCTTTCCCCATCATGTTAAGGATATCTATCCTTTCATCCCTAATTGTTTTCAACAAAAGAGCTTTCAAAGTGTCTTGATCTAAGTTTTTTATTTTTTCTCTTTTAATGTTATAGTTAAATATTTCAAGTAAATCTTCCAGATTTTCATCCTCTTTTTGCATCATCTTGAACACTTCTTCCTTATGGTTGACTGGTATACAGTAATCCAGATATCTGTCTAGAAATTCTTTCCTCCTATCATTCCATGTCCCTATAGACCCGGTGATTAGACTCATAAACCATTTTAATTCTGCTCCTTTCAATGTTGAAGGGAACAGTTTAAGTTTTTGAGCATCTTGAAGATAATCATAAGTTCTACATAGAACTTCAAATTCAAATAAGAATGTCTCAGGGTCTTCACTTTTTAGTCCATGAAAATTTGGAAGAACAGAGGGTGAGATATTTTTCATGGTAGCATTTGTTTCTTCATCTATTATAGGGAATCCAAAGGAGCTTTCAATTCCCCCTCTACCTCTATTTCCTTCTACATTTCCTCTACCTCTACCTCCTTCTGCAATTTCTCTTCCCCTTCCTCTGTCTCCTCCTCTACCTCTACCTCCTCCAAATAGCAAGTTTTCTCCATTAAATATTTCTCCTTCTCCTTCTCCTCCTTCTGCCATGATACATTCCTTCGAACTAATATAAGGTTCAGTATGGAGAACAAATTTTTCTTCTGGTTCTTCTATCAAGGGTATATTGAAGAATAATTCCTCCTCTTCCTCTTCACTAGGAATTTCTAATTCTTCAGCTGGAATATATTCTCCTGTGGAAGTGAAAAAGGTTATCCCTTTTGTAGGAGTCCTTGGATCTTCTTCCTCTAGAATTTCTTCAGTGGATGAAGTGGGAGATCTTCTTCATTGGATATCTGATCTTGAAACTTCTGGAAGCCTATGACCAGTATAGTATGGAATATGGGTTTGAGTTGGAGGTGTGCTACTTCTTGGTCTTGGTGGAGTGAGTGGTGTTGTGGGAATTAAGCTTCTGCCTCTTATAAATCTACCCCTAGAATCTCTTTCTCTACGCATGTCATTGTTTTTGGGATGCAAGAAATAAGGCTACCTAGTTACACTTCCCTAGCAACGGCGCCAAAATGTTTAGTCAATTTAGTGTCCTAAATTGTTAACATAAATTATCGACCAGGGCTAGTAAATTGATGAAGTTTAATGCACTGTATGTGCCTAAGTATCCCTTTTCTTACTTCATTGTTTTAGTGTTTTGTTGATGTTTTTGGGGTTTTTATGTTTTTGTTCTTAGTATTCTTCTCTATACTAGAAAGATGAATTTAAAATCTATGTAAAGAGGAAAAAAAGGAAAATGTTAATGAATAAATAAAAACAGAGTTTATTTTCAAGTTATGTTCTTAACTAGAAAATGATGAAAACAAGGAATCTTAATCCATGGATATTGCAACTTCTAAATGAACATTCATGAAATGAAAAGTAACTCAAAACACTACAACTTAATCTGATTCATTCAATTAGAGGTTTATTGGAAGAGCTTGAGAAAAAGATTAATTCTAGTGCAATGAGGATCTCCTGAAACATAAAAGGGAAATGCTGAAACAATCAGTAAATTAGAACATTACAGAGAAATCTCATCCATTTGATAAAGGTTTATTGGAAGAGCTTGAGAAAAATATTAACTATAATGTAGTAAGTAACTCCTATGAAATGTTGAAACAACTCATAACATTACAACTAAATCTCATTCATTTGATAAAGGTTTATTGGAAGAGCTTGAGAAAGAGATTAACTATAATGTGATAAGGATCTTCTATGAAACGAAACAATCAATAACTCATAATATTACAACTAAATCTCATTTGTGAATTAAAGATTTATTGGAAGAGATTTTGAAAGAGACTAATTGCAGTATGATGAGGATCTTCTATTTAACTAAATAACAGAAATTGAAATGTTAATAACTCAGAATATTACAACTAAATCCCCTTCATTTCATAGAGATTTATTGGAAGAGCTTGTGAAAGAGACTAATTGCAATATACTGAGGATCCTTTAACTAAGCAGAAGACATGAAACGAAATGCTAAAACACTATGATTTAAGAAAGAAATCTAAGTAAGGAAAGAAAGTAAAACATAATTGAAAATAAATTAGCTAGAAAACATGTAAAACCTCCTTGAATAGCAAGGGCCCTCTTCTACCAATTCGGTATTAATCCTTTAGCTCCTTAAGATTGTATTCAAAACAACATCAAGGCTAAACTCCTTTTATTAACAAAGTGCTTGAAAACAGAGTATCACTATAATGATAAAATATGTATCAACGGTCCCTTTTCGGTATTACAGAGCTTAATTTATATGAAAATTCATAACTAACATCGAACAAAAATAGGTACAGGTGTAATCTTTAAGTCAAAATTGAATTGAAACTCTTTTGGGACTCGTGATTTGCTGTAAAGCAAATCAGGAGTCCTAATTCCTGTAGAAAACAGTTTCTTTGACCTTTGCTTTGACCATGGGCTTAGACACCTCCAGCTATCGATTCAATCCTCGTGGATAAGAAGGAACCATGTAGGAAAAATTTGGAATCCACCCATGTGTGCCTTTTCTCCAGTTGACACCTGTAACATACTTAAACAAAAAAACAACTACGGATTGCTTGACTAGCCACAAAATGCCTGTATTGTGTAGCTAAACTATTCAAAAATTATTAAGACAGAAAAAATCACGAAAGTACAATAAGTTAATCATTTGTATGAAACCTTTAAGCAATCTTAATCATTCTCATTGATCTTTAGGTTTATGAAATGATAAAGAAATGATGAAATGAGGTGAAATTTGGCAAAAGAGAAGACAATTTCAAGGTTGAACAACCACATAGAGAGTTCCTTGTAACAACAAATCTAACCAATATCCTCCCTCGACCCAATACTTTATGCATATATGTCATAGCTCCTACCAACGGGAATTATAGCACCAAAACATTTTACAATGCGCCTGTGTGAGGGAAGTCCACCCAGGTCTCTCGACTCATGAAATTCACCACTCAAAATTAAACTCCACATTGAGAGCAGAGAACCACAATACTCCATCGATCAAAAAACATTCACAAGACCATAAACGTCAGTTTTAATATAATTTTTCACACCAAGAAAGAGCAAAAGAAGGCTGAAAGGCCAAAACACACAATATAGATTAAAATACTTGTCATATAGCAAATTCAGGATGTACAGAACCTCCTTGTTCACCCATAACACCAATTTAATGAATATTGTGCCAAACCATGCCACCCAAGGAAAGAACCAAACAACACCGAGCAACCAAATTATAATATATATAATATGCCAGGAACAAGGGAGAAAAGCAATTGGTACATCCAATGTGAACTAAAAACCCTAAAATAAAACCCAATTAAAAGAGGAATTTTGAGATACATTTAACCAATGGTTTGAGATGCTTGTAGAAGCTCCACTTCCATATTCCCAGTCAACAGTCACTGCTACCCTGATGTTTATTTTCCATGAATTTTTAACTAACTCTCTACTGGTTGAGTTCCTTAGTTCCCCTTTGCCCCAACAACCCGCCTTCAGTGACCACAAATACCATACCCCAAAGCTTAGTTCCCATAGGCTTGGAGTAACCTATGCCTTGACACCAAAATTTTCAACACTAACTCGCTCTGCTCAAAAGAACCCTAATTGCAATAATGCCACCATCTCAAACACTATGAAACTGACCAGAACTAGAGGACATAGACACCATCCTAAAACAACGGGGCAAAAAACTAATATTCAAACCACCATGACAGGAACCTGACCCAAACCTCCCCTTCCTACATAACCCTACTAGCACTCCAAAACCTAGCCAAATTGAGATCATTTGCTAATCACATTAAATATCGCAGAAGATTTTGCATGGGGTAAGTGTGCCACACCACCCATCTAAATTGTCATGAGATTTAGTACTGTGGTAAAAACCCTCCCTTAGATCCTAATTACTTTTTTCATTCACCCCATTGAGAACACTCCTTATTAGCTTTGTTTCCATTAGCTTGAGCTTTATTTATGTTTTAATTATGGTATTTTTTAATTTTTAAATTTGATCATTTTTATATTATATAATTAAAATTATAGTTACTTTTTTAATAAGTGAAAAAAAATGTAAAATTAAAATAAAACAAATATTACAAATTCTTTTTAAAGTTTATTGGATTATTATTAACTTATCTCTTATAAATTATATATAATAAAAATAAATAATTTACAACAATTTTAAAAATTTTAAAAATATAAAAAATCTTTCTATATAGAAATATTTACTTTAAGAACATTATAAAACATATAAAAATTTAAAAGATAGATAAATATATATAATGGATTTTAACTTCTTCTTTTTTTAATGAATTTGGAAGGTCAACCTTTGCTTCAACATCTTTTCCTTATATAACCTCTTCTTTTTAATGAATTTGGAGGGTCTCAACCTTTGCTTCATCATCTTTTTCTTATATAACCTCTTCTCCTTGTAGGGGTACTAATGGGCTTAAAATGGATTGTTTTGATAAAATGTTAATTTTAGAATAATAGTATGGATATATATTATTGAAGTTTATTAAGAGATATGAGAAAAAGGTTTTATACTCTAAATCCATTTAATAACATTTTATATAATAACTAGTATAAAATGTTATTTAAGAATTAGTATAAAATGACACATAACTAGAAGATTATTTATATTTTCATCTATAAAGAGAGTTATTAATCTAAGAAATGTGTATCTATTCTTAATAATTAATTTTCTAGGACCTCATGATAATTTAAAAGAAAATATTGATCCATTACCTAAGAACAATATATCTCCAATACTATATGGACTAAGATTACCTTGGTTACTACCATTGAAATAATTATTTTTCTTAAGAAGAAAATTCATTTATATCAGGTAACTAATGGAAATTATGCTTTTCATATGTATATTTCTCAAAGAAAGTTTAAATCTACATAGTAAAGTACATTTCATTTCTGTTATATTGAAAAATAGTTCTAAATCTTTCTTTTTTATTAGTTTTTTTAAAACTTATGTCTCCCCTAGAGAGTTTTCATAATAGCTAATGGTTATTCTAAAATTGGATTGTTATGATTTGTATGAGAAATAGCATGTCCAAGAATTGGGTGGCATACATAGAATTTGTTAAATTCATGGTTTCTCCTTATTCCCCAAAATGGGGCTTAATTCGCAACTATCACTGGCAAGGTATTCTTGTGTTCTTCTCTATCCATTAGAAAGTGTTGTTTCCTCAAACCTACATTTATGAGAATATGTTGGTATCCTTATTTACCTTTGTATGTTTATTTTTGCATTTTGTTCCTCATCATTACTGGATTATTGTATATCAAGGGAATTCTATCATTTGGGATTTTGTTTGTCATTTTTTTACTTTTAAGATAAGCTTGTGCTTGAGAGCATGTAGAAAATGCATGAGAGAAAAATTCCATAACCTGAAAGTCCAATGAACACTTTCAATAACTACCTTCGAGTCCCTCATGATTTCAAGAATAATTTTACTTTTATCCATAACCAATTTCACCAAGATGAGAAGCACATGTGTTTAGGCACAATTATGAACTTTCCACAAATAGAATGATAATGAAAGAAAAAATTAATCCATTCAAAAAAAAAAATACCTCCAACACCATATAGACCTATATTACATTGCCTAACACCATCAAATAATTTCTTACCATATAAACCTAGATTACCTTGCCTAACACTATCAAAATAATTTATTTAAAATATATTTTTCTTCTTCCAAAAAAAAATTATTTTTATGAGGAGATTGAGTTGAAATGACGTGTTTCATGCAGATAATGCACTAGAAAAATTAAAATAACCTTATTATGTCTATTTCTTTTTTCTCTTTATTTTTAAACCTCATGCCATTCCTTATAGATTTTCCACATCTACTACTGATAATTCATAAATTGGATGTTTAATATTTGTATGAGAAATCAAATGTCTAAAAATCAGATAATGTGCTAGCTCCTTATAGGAATCAAGGTTGTCTCATGTTCATGATTTCTTTCCATTTCTCTTGATGGAGCTTCATTTGCAATTATAACCATTATTTCCTCAATTTGCACTTTTGGACATCCATTTTTGCATTGAGTTTTTTTTCATGTTTAGCTATTATCCAAATGATTTCCATCTTCTAAGTTTTGGATTACATCAATCATTTTTTTTCTTCTTCTTTTTATTTAGGGTAAGTTTGTGCTTGAGAATATGTATCTTGAGAGTGCAAGCTTCTGTGATCCATAACATATTAATTATAAACCTTCTAGAAAATCACAGAACCAAAATTTCTTATATGATTTCCCAGAAGGTTTATAACTAATATGTATCTTTTAAATGTTCTATTTATTAACAAAAATAAAATCAAAATGAAAATTTGTTAATCAAAAGTGGAATCAAAGTTAAATTAAGTGTTCTATTTTAATTTGACAATTATTATATCTATCTAAAATTTTCCTTTGAAATATAAATTTATGTGATAATTTTACTAATTTCAATGTCCACATATACATACTAATCTAAAAGATAAAAAAAAAAAAACAAAAATCAAATTTAATATGATATATATTGATTTAAATCTATATTTAAATATGTGTTCAATATATTCCTAAGGTATTTGAAAATGGCTAACCCTCAACCTCTTAATAAATTAGAAAAAAATATAATACCTAAATAAATATATCAATCACTAATATATTGGATGGGTTAAAAGCTTTTAAAACCTTCCCTTATTTATAATGATTATCTATAATTATTATTTAATTTACAGAAATAACATATTATTATATATATAAAAGAAATTTTAATTAAAAAATTAAAAAATTATATATATATATATATATATATATATATATATATATATATATATATATTTATATATATATTTATATATATATATATATTTACAGAAATAACATATTATTATATATATAAAAGAAATTTTAATTAAAAAATTATATATATATATATATATATATATATTTCCTTTCATACTATGACAGTAAACAATTAGTGAAAGCAAGAATCCTTGAATTGCTAATGTACTACTAACTCTTTAAAAGATTTCCTCTTCTACTTTCTCTGTAATATTACCAAGATTAAGGATTTATTTTGTTTTTTTCAATATCTCAATCATTGGAATGGCGAACTTGCGCTTCCTGGGTATACGTATACTGTAACTCAATTCAGCATTTCAAAACCCCATACAAAATGTTTCAGTGCCAACTCTTTGTACCCATATGACAGCCTTCTGGGAGCAATTGTCGTTGAGTGGATAATTGGGGTCTTTTCACCAAGTCATCAAAGAAACCAACATGGAAAATTTGGTATAGAACATGGACACTCCGACAATCACAGGCATAGTGTCCACACCACTTACATAAATCCAATAGCTGCCATAGTGGCCACACCTGTTACATAAATCCATAATTCCCTGTATGAAAGGTGCGTTCTAGAATTCCCTGTGGGGAAAGTGAACGTACAATTTACAGCTTCGAGTCTGTGGATGAAGGCGCGTTCTAGAATTGGAGAAAGTACAGGCTCTGCATAGTCATTATATTATGATGAGGGCAAGGAAGATTCAGAATGGAATCAGAATGGAAGTGTGTATTTCTGTTTCAGATCAGCGTACTCGACTGTTTTATGTTTGGTTACTGGGTATATTTTCTACAATGTGCCTGGACCTGAAACAATATGTATTTGGAGAGTTAATATCGTTTGATTTATTTAAAATAATAATTATTATTAATAATAAAAATAATTAATATATATATATATATATATAGATAAAATATATGACAAAATTTATTCTCACTTTGTTATGTAAATAAGTTTTGTTAAAATATATGGGTCAATATCATAATTTAATGTCCAAAAAAAATGATATCTCATTTCATATAATACTTGTTCATATGATATTTTTTAATCAGTGAATTTAATTAAAATAGAAAAAATAATGTATAACTACTTTGAACATAAATCTTAGCCTTTGATTTATGTAGACTAGTAAAAATATTCTAGAACATTCTATGGAAATTAAATCTTTACTCTCCATCTCTTGCAATTAAAAGTACATTCTTTCCAAAAACTTATTTTAAAATGTTGTAAGCCTTATTTCAAAATATACATTCTTATAGACATAATTATTTACCAATATACATTCATCTTAATCATGGATCTAGTAGGTGCAGCAATCAAATTTTTTGAGGTGCAAACTCTAGTTTAAATTGCATTTTTTAATATATAAATGAATTTAATGTCTTGAAAATACACTTGGTTACTTGGATTATGTAATCTACATAGCTTAAACTTGATTATTTAAAATGTTTTAACCATAAAAAAAATTATTCAATTTTTTTATATAATATATACATAGATATTTTTCTTAATTATATATATATATATATATATATATATATATATAATCGAACTTTTATATTTTATTTACAAACTACATTTTACACAGTAAAATGTTTTTATTTTTGTTATTAATATATTTTTAAATATGGTCAACTTCGAAATAGTTTTATAACAAGAGAGGAATGAAAACACGCTCCAAGAAACCTGCAATCTATTAGGGTTTCTGTAAAACTGTAGCCTGGTGGCAGAGCTCTGAGAAATCATCTGCATTACGTCTAGAAGGGGAATGGCGGCCGGGGGGAGGGGGGCGGGGCACTCCCTCCTATCGCAATGTAACGACTAGGGATCATACGAGCAAAAAGCAGCAAACTGGAGGCTTTCACCAGAAAATAGTCCCGGTATTGGGGGCTCATTGGCAGGCGAAGGCGAAGGGACAATGCTTTCCGAGAGCAGTGAAGAAACCAAGATTCATCATACCTGCAAACAAATTGGATGAATATAGGGCCTACATGAAAGATCACGCTCTTATATGTAAGTTTATTGGTATATGGCCCACAGAGAAAGCTTTATTAAAATGGATACAGATAAAATGGCAACCCAAAGGTCACATTGATATGAAGTTTGGGGCTAGAGGATTTTTTACAGTTATTTTTACTAACTTATTAGATAAGGAAAGAATTTTTGAAGAGGGGGCATATTTTTATAATAATGCTGGCATCTTGCTCGGACAGTGGGAAGAATGTTATAACCCAGACCAAGAACAATTTCTGGCTGCACCTGTATGGGTGCACTTGTTTGGCCTCCCTATGGATTTTTGGGATCCGAATATTTTGGAGGGCATAGGAAATTCTTTAGGAAGTTTCATTAAAATAGCAGAAACGACTCGCCGGGTTGTTATACTTTTTTTGCTCAAATCTGTGTATATATGAATATCTCTAAACCATTGCCTGAAAACATTGAACTAGAATATGAAGGTAGAATCTAGCAGCAGCTCCTTGACTATGAACATATTCCTTTTTGATGCCGAAGATGCCATGATTATGGTCACCTGTACAAAGCATGTCCTCTCAGCATTATTGAACAACAATCTAACCGGCCAATGGTCAATGCGGAACAGGGGAGAGAATGGGAGGATGGATTTACTACAGTTACAACTAAGAAAAGAAACAATAAAATGCATACTAGTCAACCAAATTTGTCTGCATAGAAAACTTCAAGAAATATTTCTGACATACTGCAAGAGGAAGGGGAAACTCTGCATGCAGAGGAAGATGGATTGGGCAAGGTCAAGAGTTGGTCAATCGGAAAACGCAGGCAGGAAAACAAAAAGCAGCACAGGAAACCATAGATGTAGAAGATAGTAGCAAGGTAGAACATACACCAATGGACATAGAAAATAATAAAGAGGATTTAAGTGCAGAAGAAAAGGTTCTCAAATGATTATTGCATGAATGGAGAAATTTGGATGATCAATTCATTCCTGAAGAGCAGAAACACTCTATAAAGAAACATTCGAGCATTACTTGATAGCCCAAATGCAAAAAGAGGTAAGTAACTCGGAACAAATTACCTCTAAGCGACCAAATCAGCAGCAAAAAGGATCTAAGAAATGGGGTAGAAGGACATTGCATGACTCAATACAATTGGTTGGAGAAATGTTGATTAATACAGGAAGGATAATTCCGTTAACAATGGTATTCCAACCAATCCCCAAAGTTAACCAATGAAATTAATCTCCTGGAATATAAGGGGCCTAAATAGTAAAGGTGAGCGAAGATATCTTAAAGAAAGGCTGAAAACAGAGAAACCGCAAGTAATGTTGATTCAAGAAACTAAAGTTTCCAGACATAAATTAGAAAAATTGTTCACTCATTCAAACCTCACTTTCAGGTCATGGTTATAGATTCGAGAGGAAAGGCAGGAGGCATAGCTATTTTGTGGAATCCAACAGAAATAATTGCAGAAGTATGGATAGGTCTTCCAAGAATATTAACAGGAAGTTTTCAGCAAATAGGAACACAAGAAAATATACTTATATCGACAGTGTATGGGCCTCCAATTCTAGGAGAAAGAGAGGAGTTTTTACAAAGTATTAGAAATCTAAATAATATGCATCAAGAAAAATATTGGCTCATAGGGGAGGACTTCAATATGATATTAAATTTGTCTGAAAAAAAAAAGGAGGTATAAGGAGAGAAGATCTAGAGATGGAGTTATTTTGGGATTTACTCAAAGATCTCAAATTGGTAGATATTCCAACAGTCAATGGGAAGTTCACATGGAATAATAGACGTGGGGAAAGACATCAAATAGCATCAAGGTTGGATAGATTTATAGCCTCCAAGGCTCTTGTTAGTCTTGATGTTTATTATGAAGAAACAATCTTACCAACGCTTGGATCTAATCATTGGTTGATATGCATAGAAATAGATATGAAAGCAGGGTTGAAAAATAGACCTTTCAGATTTGAATTATTCTGGCTGAGAGACCCTAGGTTTATGGAACAAGAAAAATATTGGTGGGAAAGTAATAGGATTCAAGGAAGAAATAAAATTCATTCTTTCCAACTCAGGCTGAAACAGCTCAAAGTAGAAATCAAACGATGGAACAAAACAGAATTTGGAGATATTCACCAGGATCAGGTCCGAATGATAGAGAAAATGAAATATCTCCAGCAAAATATGATCCTCAATGGCAGAACAGAAGCTCATGCTGAGGAAGAAGGAAACACTCTTAGCCTCCTTAAGGAACGAAGGAAGTAAGAAGAAATATTATGGAAACAAAAATCCAGGATTCAATGGCTAAAGGAAGGTGAGTAGAACATGAATTTTTTTCATAAAGCAATGATACAGTAGAGACAGCACAATCGAATTTTCTCTTTGAAAGATCAAAATGGTAATCGTTTGCTGCAACATGAGGATATGGAAAAGATACATGTAGATTGTTTCAAAGATATCCTAACGGAACCTGACTTGAATAAACAACTTGCAATTGACAGAATCACTAGTAATATTCCTTCAGTAGTGACCAGAGATCAGAACTTAGCCCTTTTGAGAGAAATAAGTTTGGAGGAAGTAGAAGAAGTAGTTATGCATATGCCTACAAATAAGGCCCCTAGCTCGGATGGTTTCACAGCGGAATTATTCAAGGCTACCTGGCACTTCATGGGTCATGATATTTGGGACATGGTAGAGGAGTCAAGAAGGAATTGAAATGTTTGTTCGGTGCTAAATTCAACATTCATAACCCTTATCCCAAAACAGGATAACTCGGACACTCCAGTAGGGTTTAGGCCTATAGCACTTTGCAATGTAATATACAAAATCTTATCTACCATCATGGTAAATAGACTGAAACCTCTCTTGCCTAGCTTGATCTCTCCAGAACAAACAGAGTTTGTGAAAGGCAGACAAATATTAGATGGAATTGTTACGGCTCAGGAAGAAATCCACTCTTTAAAGACGCTTTGAGTGAAAGGAATGATGTTAAAATTGGACCTCTCCAAAGCTTATGACCGCATAAGTTGGCCGTATTTAATAACTATGCTCTAGGCATTTGGTTTTGATAATAGATGGATTCAATGGCTACATTCGTTCATATCATCTCCTAATTTTTCAATACTACTAAATGGAATTCCTTCTCAACCTTTCAATATTTCCAGGGGCCTCCAGCAAGGGGACCCTCTGTCGCCATTGTTATTTATTTTAGCAGCAGAAGGTTTGGGAAGATTAATCAAAGCTCATTTAGTGGGAGGTCAACTACGTGGTTTAAACTTATGGGGACCAGCTCTCACTTTGACACACCAACATTTTGTTGACGACATCCTTTTATTTTTCTAGGCATCGGTGCGGGAGGCTAAAGAAATTTTAAATGTTTTGAATATCTTCATGGAAGCTTCAGGTACTTTGGTCAATACATATAAATTTAATGTTTATTTTTTCAATGTTAATGATTCCACACAAAGATTTTTAGCTAGAACGTTGGGATTTAATATTGGCACCTTTCCTATGAAATATTTGGGTGTTCCGTTAAATACTTCTTCTTTAAGAGTAGCAGACTGGAAAGACCTTATTACCAGATTACAAAAAAAAAAAATCAAAACTAGACTTTCAGAGCTTTGAATGCCCCACGAAGACTTATTTTTCTCAAATCTATTCTTCAATCACTACCTGTTTATCAATTATCTGGGAGGGTTGCACTAAAAAATATATGCAATCAAATGATTAATGTTTTTAAGAAATTTCTTTGGCAAGGAGCAACCGTGTCTAGGAAGTGGGCACTTCTGTCTTGGGATGAACTCATAAAATTAAAATCTACAGGAGGATTGGGTCTTCACGATCCCTATGTTCTAAATCAAATTATGGAAGAAAAATTATGGTGGAGATGGATCCAAGGAGATCAAGATCTTTGGAAACTCATTTGGGAGAAGAAATATGATATGCCACAATCAATATCAGGTAAAATAAACATTGATGTTGTTCCTAAAGGTTCTAATATTTGGAATTTAGCAGCAATGAACAGGCATTTAATCTGTCAACATAGTTTCTGGGAAGTGCGGGAAGGAAAAACATATTTGTTTTGGGACGATTCGTGGCAACAAAGAGAAAAACTCTTTAGTCGCCTTGACCTTGGGGAGATATTCTTATTTACAAATATCCCTAATAAGAGATTAATCAATAATTATTGGTGTCAACAAAATACAAGTCAATGGAGAATATGGAAAGAAAAAGTTCATTGGCCAGGAGCGTCGGAAACGTTACAATGGAATAATCTTGAGAAAGAATTGAAAACAAGGAGATTAGTAATAGTAGGAGGAAATGATATCCTTCGATGGAGATATCAAAGTATAGGCATGTTTACTATACAGGAGGGATACAATATTCATGCTCAAAATATTCCAAACATAGCAAGGTCAATATGGAAAAAAATTTGGTCTAGTAATCATTGGCCAAAAGTATAATATTTCCTCTGGATACTCAGTCATAGGAAAATTCTAACATGGGATCAGTTATAGAAGAAAGGAATGTAAGGGCCGTCCATTTTTTTTTATGTGTAGGAAGACAGAGGAATCAATAGAACATCTTCTAAATACTTGTGAGATAGCAGAAATAATATGGAATAGCAATGCACAACTATTTATGCATACGGATAGAGATAACTCAAGCATAAATGAAATGATCATCAAATGGAGAAAAGGGGGTTTTCAAAGCGAAGTCTTGAACAGAGCATGGAAATTGTCCTTAGGATTTATATTATGGGGTATATGGAAGGAAAGGAATCATCGTACCTTCAGAGGTGAATCCACTGATAACACTAAAATTTGGTAGAAGATTATTGAGAATATTCGAGAAACCATATTGGTTGAGAAATGGACAGATGACGAGTGGAAGACTGAAGGTATTGAATCTAATATCCTAGCTAGATTAAATCTGAAACCTCAAATGTTGTCACGGACCCTTTGGAAATTTAATCCACCTCACCAAAACATCAATGATAAATGGAAGGAACCACAGAATGGATTTATCAAGCTTAATTATGATGGGGCATCAAAAGGAAATCTAGGTTAGGCAGGAGCTGGTGGGATCTTCAGAAATTCTCAAGCATGGCCTTGTCGGGTATATGCTATGGACATTGGCTATGCAACCAATAATGAGGCTGAGATGAAAGCAGTAAAATAGGGATTGAAAATAACAATAAGAGAACATTACCATAGAATTATAGTTGAAGGTGATTCAGCTATGGTCACAGGTGTGTTAAGAAAACTGCAGCAATGAACACCTTGGGAAAAGATAAGCAAGAGCTGGAGGACAACTAGGCTTATTCAAGAAATAGGTTCTCTTATTCAAAAAATTCAATACGTGATACCTTCACATGTTCGAAGAATTGGAAATGAAGTAGCTGATTATCTTGCAAATTGGGGATGTCACAATGTCGGAAGATAGTTGGATGTGATCCCAAGTGAAAGAATTTGGAATATAGAATTACACTCACTTCAGATTGTTGTAGATCAAGATGGAGCAAGAACTAACCCCCGATCGAGGTGCCCACTGTCAGGAGCCACCGAACAACTGGAGGGCAAAATCAACACGGTTCAAGCATGAGATTTTTAGTGGCATGCTCATTACAGTATGCGAAGGATGCAAAGTTAGTAAGTTATGATGGTGCATTTAATAGGACAAGCTGGAGTGTCAGAAGGCCATCGGAATAGGCAGAATAAGGGAAGCCTAAAGAGGCTAATGTGGTTTTTGCATTCACCATTTCAACCCAGAAGGAACGACGGGAACAGAACTGGTGTAGAATTTTCTCAGAGGTTTCAGGCGAGGGTTTAGGGGTATGTAATTCTTCAATCCACGCTTACATTTTTAGCCATATATTGTAAGATGAAACAAGATAATGGAGTAGTCGAGATTCTGGGAATGAATTCGTTTACCAACAACCATAAAATAAAAAATTATAATGTTTTTCTATTACAAAAAGAAATCCAGCCTTGTTTCCGTGACCCCTGTAATGTTATGCAGAACTTCTTTATAAATTTCGTTTATGTCAAGCATGCATGCAAGTCTAGTTTGGTTGGGCAAAGGAATTTTCATTCTTATTCTGTCAATTACTTGTTGCATGAAGTGGAGTCTAGTTTTACTGATCATTGGGCATTATCTACCACTTATAGCAAGTTAGTTGAACTCTGTCTGGGGCTCTGTTCGGTATTTATCATAAACTTAAGGAAAATTTGGGGCTTAAGTTGTCAGTCTTACCATGAAATCATATTTCAAAAGTCTTGTTTGTGTATCAGAAACTCCATTGGGGAAATTCAATATAGACACTATCATTATAGCTTGAACATTATGGGTAGTTATTATGGTTTTTGGTCTGGGGATGTCGAAGGTCTAAGTCAAATGTTAAATCTTGTTTTTTCAGTTTCGTATGGTCAAAATAGGTTATTGACTCATCTTCGTCTGAGTCTCTATATCCATCATCCTATTTGTAGAAACCTTTTCGTCAATAATCACAGTCTGTCTGTGAAGTATAAGCCAAAGGATGACTTACTCAATCAAATTTAGAGTTTAACAGTTATAACCCTACCCTCCCGTCATACAGGTTTACTGATAATAAACACAGATTTTCTGCAGAGAATCAAGGAAGTAACTATGGTTAAGAGGAAATTGAAGAAGAGTAGGGTCAATAATCAGGATAAATGGAAGCAAAAGATGGAGAAAGAAAAAGTAGAGACCAGTAAAAGAGGTAGGAAGACTAAGCAAGAGGTGTTATTCAATATCTCTCAAGCTTACTCTTTCGGTAATACTCCACAAACCAGGAATATAATCCAAGGATGGGAAAAAGAAAGCCATAGCAATGAGGTGTTGGGTGTGGAGCTTGATTATCTTGTTTAATTTGTATCACAGCATTGGACCCCTATACCTTCAAAGAGGCGTCAACGCCGCCCGTAATTAATACCTGCCGTGGGGGGTCCATGGGGGGCGGCAGCACTTTTCGGAGCCCCCCCCTGGCGGGGGTTTTCAGGGGCAGTGCCCCCGAAGCTAAAAACAGATGCAAAATTTCCTTGTACAAGTATAGTAATTTCTAGTCAATCTGGGCCGTTCATTAGGCAAATGATCTGACGGTAGAAGTTATGTTTAGATTAGGGTTTTTTGCCCTAGAATGCAACCCCCTTGTATATATGAGGGTATTGTATTGCGGCTGTGTATTCTTGGAGCGAGAAACAGAGAGGGAGACTGTGAGAGAGAACAGAGGATATTACAGCAGATCTGTTGTAGGTTTTGTCTCTTCATTTTTGCTGGTTAATAAAAAGGAAGGACTGGCTGTTTGGGGTGGATGTAGCCCAAACTGGGTGAACCACGTATATCTGTGTCTCTCTGGTTTTATGTGTTTTGTGTGCTTGTATTTTTCCGCATATTCTATGTGTTGCATTGCTCCATAATATATAATTTTCTAACAACTAGTATCAGAGCCGAAGGTATATTTGGTTGATAAACTCGCAGGAAAGAAGGGTTCCTTGTTCGAGTGGGAGCAATGGCAGACGATGGTAATTTTAGGGTCGAGAAATTTAACGGCCAAAACTTTCCGCTATGGAAGATGCAGATGGAAGATTATTTGTATCAGAAAGATCTGTACCTACCATTGAGCGGAAAAACGAAGAAGCCGGCAGCCATGACAGATGCGGAATGGAACATTCTTGATAGAAAGGCACTCGGAACAGTATTTTTGTACCTTGCAACGTCAGTCGCCTTCAATATTTTGAAGGAAACAACAACAGAGGGTTTGATGCAGACGTTGGCGAAACTATATGAAAAACCCTCGGCCTCAAACATGGTCTTTCTTATGAACTGACTATTTAATATGAAGATGTCGGAAGGTGGATCTGTTGCAGACCATTTAAATGAATTTAATAGAGTTACCAGTCAATTAAGTTCTGTAGGGGTAAACTTTGAAGATGAAGTTAGAGCTCTGTTATTCTTGTGCTCATTGCCGGAGAGTTGGAATGGTTTAGTAATGGCCATTAGTAACTCTGTCTCTGGATCTAGTACTTTAAAGTTTGATGATGTTGTTGGCACTATCCTTAGCGAGGAAATGCAACGGAAAAGCTCCGGTGAGACATCAGGTAATGCTTTGAGTGCAGAGTCTTGGGGAAGAAGAATGGAAAGAGGAAAGAGCTCGGGATATCGCAGTAAATCAAGGAAAGGTAGATCCAAGTCCAGATTGGGGATAGTGTGCTGGAATTGCGGAAAGAAAGGAAACCTAAAGAAAGACTGTAGATCTTGGAAGGGAAAAGAAGGAGACACACAACAAGAAAATAATCATGAAGAAAATGTGATAGGTGATGTGTTACAAGATGCTTTGATTCTTTCTTTCGAAAATGTTATTGATTCTTGGGTTGTAGATTCAGGGGCTTCATTCCATGCCACACCTGATAAGAAATATTTTCATGACTATGTTCAAGGAGATTTTGGACAAGTTCGTTTGGGTGATGATAAACCCTGTAAAATTGTTTGAATGGGTAAAGTTCTTGTAAAACAACAGAATGGAAACCAATGGCTACTAAAGGAGGTAAGGCATGTTCCAGATCTGAAGAAAAATATGATTTCAACAGGGCAGTTAGGCAGTGAAGGTTGTGTGACAACTTTCACGGATAAAACTTGGAAGGTCACCAAAGGAGCCCTGGTAATAGCAAAAGGCGAAAAGGTTGGTACATTGTATTTATGCAATGGTATTTCTAACTCTGTTAATGTTTTAACTTCCAAAGGAGCAGATGCAGCATTATGGCATCATAGGCTCGGACACATGAGTGAGAAGGGAATGAAGATTCTTCACTCAAGAAATTTGTTGCCAGGTTTGAAGAATTTTGATTTGGATTTCTGTGAGAATTGCATTTATGGAAAACAGAAGAGAGTCAGATTTCTCAGAGTTGGGAAAGAAAAGAAGAGCGAAAAATTGGAGCTTGTGCATACAGATGTATGGGGACCTGCTCAAGTATCATCTCTCGGTGGCTCTCGTTATTATGTTACTTTTATTGATGATGCAACTAGAAAAACATGGATTTATTGTATTCAGAATAAATCTGATGTATTTGATACTTTCAAGAAATGGAAAGCTTTGGTTGAGATTGAGACAGAAAGAAGTTGAAGCGTCTCAAATCAGACAATGGAGGTGAATATTGCAGCAAAGAGTTTGATAGGTACTATTCAGAGCATGGAATTCATAGAGTGAAGACAGTTCCAAGAACACCACAAGAAAAATGGAATGTAAAGGATGAACAACAGCCATGGAGCGTGCAAGGCATGAGATTGCATGCAGGATTGCCTTTACAATTTTGGGCAGATGGCTGTGAGATATTGTTGTTTATCTAATAAATAGAGGGCCTTCAAGTTCCTTGGATGGTGGTATTCCAGAGGAAGCATGGACAGGTAAAAAGGTAAACTACTCTTTTTTAAAGCCTTTTGGTTGTGAGGCCTTTGTCCATATTAATAAAGAAAACAGAACAAAGCTTGAAGAAAAATCGAAGAAATGTACCTTTATTGGATATGGTGCTAATGATTTTGGTTATCGCTTATATGATTATGAAAATCACAAAATCATTATGAGTAGAGATGTAATATTCAATGAAAAGGTCTTGTATAAGAATCAGTTGCAAGAAAAGAAACAGGAAAAAGAAAGAAAGGAATACACGGTTCTTGATGAGATTTCTGAAAAAGTAAAGGTGCCTGAAAATAATAACAATCAACAACCACAGCAGCAACAACCACCACAACAACAACAAGCACCTCAAACACCTGAAAGTGGTGTTAGAAGATCTACCAGGATAAGTAGACCCCCTGAACGATACTCTCCTTCATTATATTATTTATTGCTGACTGATTCTGGTGAACCTGAATGTTATGAAGAAGCAATGTAGGTTGAAAGAAGGAAGAAGTGGGAGCTAGCCATGGAAGAAGAGATGAACTCCTTAATGCATAACCAGACTTGGGACTTAGTCAGGTTTCCTGCAGGTAAAACTGCATTGCAGAATAAATGGGTTTACAAGCTGAAGGAAGAAGATGGAGGAAAAAAGAGGTACAAAGCTAGACTTGTGGTGAAGGGGTTTGCACAGAAGAAAGGTATTGATTTTGATGAAATATTTTCTCCTGTTGTTAAAATGAATTCAATCAGAACTATTTTAAGTCTTGTAGCAGCGGAAGATTTACATCTTGAACAGTTAGATGTAAAGACATCATTTCTCCATGGAGATTTGGAGGAAGAGATATGCATGCAGCAACCAGAAGGATATGAGGTAAAAGGGAAAGAAAAATTGGTGTGCAGGTTAAAGAAGAGCTTGTATGGCTTAAAACAGGCTCCAAGGCAGTGGTATCTAAAATTTGACAAGTTTATGTCTGAACAAGATTATACTAGATGTCACTCTGATCATTGTATTTATCTAAAAAGGAAAAATGATGGCAGCTATATTATATTGTTATTGTATGTAGATGACATGCTTGTTGCAGGATCTAACATGCAGGAAATAAATGTGCTCAAAAGAAAATTGGCAAATTCCTTTGCAATGAAGGATTTGGGAGCTGCAAAACAAATCCTTGGTATGAGGATAACTAGAGACATGAAAAATCGCAAATTAACACTGTCTCAGAATGAGTACATAGAGAAGGTGTTGAAAAGATTTAATATGCAGAATGCAAAACCAGTTAGTACACCTTTTGCTAGCCATTTCAAATTTAGTAAGGAGATGTGCCCAAAGACCCAAGAAGACATGGATTATATGTCTAAAGTTCCATATGCATCAGCAGTTGGAAGCTTAATGTATGCAATGGTCTGCACAAGGCCTGATATTGCACATGCAGTGGGAGTTGTAAGCAGGTACATGAACAATCCAGGAAAAGAACATTGGATGGCAGTGAAATGGATTCTCAAATATTTGAGAGGTACCACAAATCAAGCATTATGCTTTGGTGGTTCAAACATTGCTCTACAGGGATATGTTGATGCAGATATGGCAGGTGACAGAGATAACAGGAGGAGCACTACAGGATATGTATTTACCGTAGGTGGAACAACTGTCAGTTGGGTTTCAAAAATCCAAAGTGTTGTTGCACTTTCAACAACAGAAGCAGAGTATGTTGCTGCTACAGAGGCTAGTAAAGAAATGATTTGGTTACAAAGGTTTATGGATGAATTGGGTAAGAAGCATGATATGGGCACGTTATACAATGATAGCCAAAGTGCCATTCATCTTGCAAAGAACTCAACATTTCATTCCAGGACTAAACACATACATCTCAAGTACCATTTCATACGGTCAGTATTGGAAGATGGAGAGTTGAAGCTGGAAAAGATACACACTAGCCAGAATCCTGTAGATATGCTAACAAAAGTTGTAACTAGGGAGAAAATGAGAATGTGCTCAGTTTCAATTGGTCTTCAAGGATGATGATGAAGATGAGGAATAGCCAGGTCCAAAGAGGAGTCATTGTCCAGCAAATGAAGCAACGATGGAGTTGCTACAATCAGTCTCCAAGTGGGAGATTGTTGGGTGTGGAGCCTGATTATCTTGTTTACTTTGTATCACAGCATTGGACCCCTATACCTTCAAAGGGGTGGCAACGCCGCCCGTAATTAATAGCTGGGGTCCAGGGGGTGGCACGCTGAGCTCCCCTAGCGGGCTTTCAGGCAAACGCCTAAGCTAAAAACAAGATGTAAAATTCTCAGCATAGGCTTTAGTCAACTGGGTCGTTCTATTAGGCAAATGATCTCAAGGGTAGTTATGTTTAGATTAGTTTTTTTTCCCTAGAAGGCAACCCCCTTGTATATATGAGGGTATTGTTTTGCGGTTGTGTATTATGTGTGTATTCTCGGAGCGAGAAACAGAGAGGGAGACTGTGAGAGAGAACAGAGGATATTACAACGGATCTGCTGTAGATTTTGTCTCTTCATTTTTGCTGGTTAATAGAAAGGAAGGACTGGCTGTTCGGGGTGGACGTAGCCCAAACTGGGTGAACCATGTATATCCGTGTCTCTTTGGTTTTATGTGTTTTGTGTGCTTGTATTTTTCCGCATATTTTATGTGTTGCATTGCTCCATAATATATAATTTTCTAACATGAGGAAGATAATGAGGCAGAGGTGGAAATAATGGATTTCATCATTGACCCTGGAAATACAAGAGGTTGTCTATCACTATTTAATCAAATGGTTCATAGCTATTGGATAATTAAGTGTGTCCTCGCCAAAGCAATGCAAATTTTTCAGCCAAGGCAAGGGAATGTAAATCCGACAGTAATAGAACTTTTTCAGGATATTACCATACAACTTCAGCAAATCAAGGTGACACAATACCAGATGACAGTTCAAATGGTATGAATAGAGAAGCAGATGCAACAGCTGCAACAAGTGGGCATGCCTGGATCCACTGCTAAGGATTCGGCACCGATTGACTCTTCAGATGGATAGTTTCCTAGTTTTATTTTATGAATTTTGCGGATAGTCTTTATGTTTTTAATTACTGCTTACTTAATGTATTAGACAGTAAACTGGCCATTGCGGCAAGTTGGAGAAAGAAACAATTTCAATTTTGGATGGTGTTTAATGCGTTAAGGTGGCCAACAGACCTGGTTTCCTATGGTCAGGTTGAGGTCACCAAATCTATATATGATGCAATCTTCTTTTTATGATAATAGAAAATAGTAAGGTCCTACCAAATTCACAAAAAAAAGAAAAAAAAAAAAAATATATATATATATATATATATATATTCAAATATATGTCAAGTCCTACTAGAAAAACTAGTTGAGATTGGGCTTCCTTAGCAAGGCTACTCGGGATCAAACCTCATGGGGGGTGGTTGTGCCTTGTTCTACTGGGAGGAGACATAACATGCTAAAAATCCAGTCAACTTAGGGTTGTTGTAGTTGAGGCAGGGTGCGATCCTTGGGTGACATTGATGGATTAGAGGCCCCTAGGTCTCGGCTCCTCAAGCCACAAGTAAAGCTTAGAGGATCACAAACAACTTGAAAAATATTAAAAATTTGAATGGATTCCACATCTACCTTTTATTGTTATAAAAAATTAATTGAATTTTTTATATTTTCAGTTACTTCTTATCTAAATTGAAATATTTCATTGTGGTCAACATTCATTATATATATATATAGACACACACTTTCTCTCTTCATATATATATATTCAAATAATTTATTTAAGTTTTATATTGAAAAATTTTCTTTTTAAGTATAATAATGATACATTTTTAGCACTCAAAAGAGAAAATATAAATATAAACTTTTATTTTTATTTTTAATTATTTTATCTCTCTCTAAGTTTGTTATAAAATTATGTTACTTCAGATATCGAAATATCTTATTTATGGTTGAGAGTTCTAGTGAAGGCTTTTTACATCTCCTTCATACTCAGTTGTAATATCAATTAATCTAGGGAACACACTAAGATAATTTGAGTGTTGATGATGAACCACACTGGTTGGTTCGAAACGCGTCGACCTCGTTCCTGTGCATGTGATTATTACCGAAAGAATTTCTACTAATTTATATGATGGATCACAGAAGTGTAGATTCCAAAAAAAATAATTAAAGTTAACAAAATATGTATATTCACTACAATTTTTATTATAGCGAGTTTCATATTTTTATTTAGAGAATTTTTATTTTTATTTTAAAAGAGACATATGTTAACTCAAGGTTAATTAGAGACAAAATCACAAATCGCCCTCATATTGGGTTGCATAATGTGCCTCTTGGCACAATAAGTTATGGTATTGATCATCTCCAATAAACAAATTAGGATTCCATGGAACCATGGCTTTTTAAGGTTTTAATCTGTAGGTAGGGTTTTCAGATCATCATAGCTACTGTTGGGGTTCCTATGTTTTGGCAGATTTGGCAATACCAAAAGATAAGACAACATCAAACCACTTTGGGATCCTAGGATCTAGCCCTCCTGGATCCGGAGAGGGATCTCTCCATAAATCAAAGAATGATATGTTGAGATTGCAACAAGATGATGAGCTTAGTGGAAAGAAGTCGCCTTCACTAAGTGGGCCCGCAGGCTATTTTTGGCACAAAGTCTATTTTTAGACTATGTCTATTTTTAGACATGTGGATCATATTCTATGAGTTTCAGGATGCTATTTGTGGATGGTTGGTCGAGTTGGAAAAATAGATCGACTTCTATTTTTAGACATATTGGGTGGAATCTATTTTTATATTTCCAGTCTAAAAATAGATATGTCGAATATTATTAGCTCTTAATAATATTTGGACTATAAACATTATCTTATTCTCTTGGAGCACTTCAATTAAGTGCACAGATGTGGCACAGGAGATGATAGAAGGAATTACACTATTCCTGAGGGTTAAGTGGTGCTATTTCATGGATACTTCAGTTAGAACTCATGTGACAAAGTTTGGTGGAGTTGATTGAGGAGTTAATGGAGTTGTGTTCAGTTTAACTAATCTAAACATAGTTGAACCAGTTGTATCTAGTCTAACTGATTGATACACTAGTGAAGAGTGGTGTGAATTAATTATTAATTAATTCACTAATTATAAACTCATTAATCAACTAAAGAATACATCAGTTAACTTCAGTGCATGGACAGTTTCAGTGGAGACCAGTGCAGAGATAGGTGAAAGAGCAGGTTAACTATCAGTTGTGACTATACTGTTGCATATTTGCAACAACTAGTGATTGGAGAAGCCCATGAGGATTGCACAGTACAAGCCAGGTGGTTCAAGTTATTTAATGAGCCATCCTACAACATTGATTACGCAATAGAGGCTGGCTATCAGGTGGCAAAGATTGGAGCATGTGTTTTGCTAGATCTAGCTTGATTAGTGTGTAGCAATTGAAGGTTGTGCTGAGAGCTTGTGAGGAGCTTTGTACAATGATTGTTACATGATCTCTATGACATATAATATACAGATAGTTGGGGGTTTTCAGCTTTAAGCTTTCCCATGAAATACTGTGTTCATATGTGTGATTGTTTATGGTTTTAATGTGCGCATGCGATTGTTTTTATTTCCGCAAATTAATGATCAATGGTAGAAGAGATTATGTATTGTGCATGAAGTTAAAATAGTGTGTGATCAGGAGAATCTCGGTGAATAATATAAGGAGTTATTAAAATTCTGCTATGGTATCGTGAGCGATATTGATCATTTGAGCAAACAAAACATTAGTTACGAGTTTTAGTATTGTATGGAATTCGGAATTTGGTGGGCAGTTGTTTTCTTGTCACAAAGTTGAGTGTCTAATAACCTGATTACATTGGAGCAGCCTCGAGGGCTCAAATTATATTTCATGGAAGGACAGGATGGAAGTGGTGCTAGATGATAATGGGCTGAAGGAGTTCATAGATGCAGAAATTCCAAAACCTACTTCTAGGGATGTTGTCGTACTTGACGCATGGCAAAAGAAGACATCAAAGTGTCGAAGAATTCTGTTGGAAGGTGTGAAGGATCACATAGTTTCTAGCCTTCATGGTAAGGCTTCTCCATTCTTGATGTGGAAAGATTTGACAGATTTATTTCAAAGCAATAGCGACCAGAGGAAGGTGGCGCTCAAGGATAAACTCAGAAACATAAAAATGGAGAAAGGCGACAGTATGCCCAAGTACCTCACGAAGTTCATCCAATGCAGGGATGAGCTGGGAAGTGTGGGGGTTACTGTTGATGATGAGGACTTGGTGAGCTTGTCTCTCCTTGGGCTTCCGAAGAGTTGGCATTCCTATTAGGACTTTGTCAATGGATGAGAGAAATTGCCAAGATGGGAGTGACTTTGGTTGGATCTTGTGCAAGAGGAGATAAGGCGAAGTACCAGGGATGGATCTTCATCAAAGAACTCTTATGAAGAAAATCGCGCTTTGGCTGCCAAAGCAAAGAAGGGGAAGAGCAAGAAGAATGCTTCCCAATCTGGTGCGAAAGGGAAGAAGCAGGACATGTCCAAGGTGAAGTGCTTTCATTGTCACCAACACGGACATTACGCCACTAGTTGTCCACAGAAGAAGAAAAATAAGCAGGTTGCTGGATCTGCAGCTGGAGAGGCCTTAGCCTCACAGTTTGAGCTGGATTTTTCTCTGATCGCATGCTTGGTCTCAAGTGTGATGGGTTCAGTGTGGTTTCTTGACAGTGGTGTGTCTTTTCACATGATAGGAGATCGAGATTTGTTTACTAATCTAGATGAGAAAGATATTGGAGTGCACATCGAGATGGGCGATGATGGTAGATATAGTGCGATTGGTATCGGTACCATTTCCTTTGAGAGGGATTCTGGTAAACCCTTCATATTGAAGGAAGTGATGCATGTTCCAGGATTGAAGAAGAATCTTATCTCTGTGGCGATGTTAGAAGACAAGGGATATGATGTTGTCTTTAGCGAGGGAAAGGCTTTCCTGCGCAGTAAGGAAACTGGTGAGACCCGGAGGATATGGGTTTGAGTTAAGAACCTTTATCAATTGTAAAGTAGATGGCTGCATAGAAATGGCAAATAAGGCAGTATGAGGAGTTGTGGATGGAGAGTTGTGGCACCGGTTTGGCTACCTTCACCATGGAGCTTTGGAAGATACTCGTAGTGTATTTCAATGGTTGCATAAGGTACTTGGGCAATGACAAGCAAGGGATGTACCTTGTAGTTCTTGTGAAATGTTCTTTTCAACAGAAGGATAATGCATTTACTCTATCTTGAGAATTCTATACGTATCAAAGGTGTGGACCTTTTCATAGTCGACAAGAAAGCATGCATTATGTGATATTTGTTGATGACTTTTCTCGTAAGTGTTGGATCTTATTCATGTGGAAGAAGAGCGAGACATACTCAAAGTTCTATGAGTTCAAGGTGCTGGTTGAGAAAGAGTTGGGGAATTAGGTGAAAGCTCTAAGGAGTGATAATGGTGGTGAATACATCTCTGGTGAATTCAAAGACTTTTGTAGTGCAAACGGAATTCGAAGAGAACTCATAGCGCCTCATAACCCACAGCAGAATTGGGTCGCGGAGAGAAAGAACAGAACGATCGTGGGTGTTGCATGGGCGATGTTGCATGATCGGGAGACTACACTTGTGGGTTGAGGCATGCAATGCGCACGTATATGTGCGAACCGGTGTCCTCACGGGATACTTTGTGTGAGCCTTTTTGAGGCATTTTACGGTAAGAGGAAGTAAAGTAGTCTATTTCCCATTTTGGGATTTTTTGGTTCACTGTTTACATTCATGGTGATGAAGGATGCCGGGGAGAATACTTATGAGTTAGCTGAGAGGTTGGTTGATTTGTGGGGTACACGTACGCCCAAAAACTATCGTGTGTATTTTCCGGACGGTCGCAAGACTGTTACGGTCGCAAGAATGTTGTGCGACGGGATATCAAATTTCATGAGGAGAAAGCCATGAAGTGTTCGCTTGAGAGGGAGCCACACTTGCATGCAAATGAGGAGCTATTAGTTCCTAAGGATGAGCCTCGGGATGTGGATCAGCCACAAGAGGAGGTTCATGGAGTGGACGAGACCACTCATGCAACACCAACCATCAGAGGGCGGAAGCACACTACAGAAGCTAAGTGACTGGCTTAAGATGCAGAGAAGGTTGTAGGAGCACCTACATCACAGCGCAGACAGAGACAGTCACCTGACCGGTATACTGGATACATGGCTCTTATGAGAAATTGTATCGTGACAGAGCCATCCCCTTTCGAAGAAGATGTGGAGGATCTCGCATGGGTAGATGCCATGGTGGAAGAGTATGATTCGATTGTCAGAAACAGTGCATGGGAGATTGTCCCAAGGCCAGAAGGGAAATTAGTGGTGGGTTCGAGATGGATATACAAAGTGAAGCAAGCAGCTGACAGGAGTGTGGAGAAGTACAAGGCAAGATTTGTTGCCCGAGGCTTCTCACAGATTGAGGGGATCGATTATGAGGAAACCTTTGCACCTATCGCAAGGTATTCTTCCATACGGATGATTATTTCTCTCTCAGCGCAGATGGGGTGGCACATTCATCAGATGGATGTGAGACTACGTTCCTCGATGGGGTGATTGAGGAGGAGGTGTACATAGAGCAGCCCGAAGGTTTCGAGATCTTCGGCGATTAGTCGCATGTGTGCAGGCTCAAGAGAGTGTTGTATGGGTTGAAACAAGCACCTCGTGCTTGGTACACATGGATAGATAGTTATTTCACCAGACTTGGATTCTCAAAGAGTGAGGTGGATCCGAACCTATACCAGATTGTGGTGGAGGGTAAGTTGTCGATCATTGTAATTTATGTAGATTATTTGGTTTTGACAGGTGATGAGCTGTTGATACTCTCATGCAAGGATGATCTTGCAAAAGAGTTTGAGATGAAAGAAATGGGCCTCCTTCATTATTTCCTGGGATTGGAAATTTGGCAGTGCAGTGATGGACAGTTTGTTTCTCAGAACGTATGCTAGGGAGATCTTGGAGAAGTTTAACATGCATGGGCGCAAGCCTGTTGATATATTGATACTCCTCTTCTGGTGGATGGAGGATGGAGTAAGGAGGATTCTACTTCGGCGGAGGTAGTGGATGCCGCATTATCGGCCAGTTGGTGGGGTCGCTTATGTATCTGGTCAATACACGACCCGACATATGCTATGTTGTTAACCAGCTTTCACAAGCTATGGTTAAGCCTACCAAGCTCTTTTGGAAGGCAGGAAAGCATGTATTGAGATATCTCATAGGCACATCGGGATATGGATTATGGTACAGACAGTCGGATGAGGTGAAGCTGTGTGGCTTCGTGGATGCAGATTGGGCAGGGAGCCCAACGGACAAAAATAGCACATCTGGAGGGATTTTCAGTATCAGGTCGACAACAGTTTCTTGGTACATCAGGAAGCAAAGATCCGTGGCACTCATTTTAGCAGAGGCCGAGTATATGGCAGCGATTTTTTATGCATGCGAGGCTATATGGATGAGGAAGATCCTAGTCGGGTTGTTCAGTTCACACTTAGATCCTACTATGATTTATTGTGATAATCAGAGTTGCATCAAATTCTCGGTTAATCCAGTATTTCATGATAGATCTAAACACATTGACATCCGGTATCATCATATCAAAGATTGTGTGCAGTGGAAGATCATGTTACTTTCATACATTCCCATGGAGGATCAGGATGTTGATATCTTGACGAAGGCGCTCACCAGGAGCAAATTTGAATACCACAGGGGCAGGATAGGGGTGGCAGATAATCCTTATCTTGTTGAGAGGGAGTGTTGAGATTGCAACAAGATGATGACCTTAGTGGAAAGAAGTCACCTTCACTAGGTGGCCCTGCAGGCTATTTTTGGTGCAAAGTCTATTTTTAGACTATGTCTATTTTTAGACATGTGGATCATATTCTATGAGTTGAAGGATGCTATATGTGGATGGTTGGTCAAGTTGGAAAAAATATATGGACTTCTATTTTTAGACATATTGGGCGGAATCTATTTTTAGATTGCCAGTCTAAAAATAGATATCTCGAATATTATTACCTCTTAATAATATTTGGACTATAAACATTATCTTATTCTCATAGAGCACTTTAGTTAAGTGCACGGATGTGGAACAGGAGCTGACAGAAGGAATTACGCTATTCCTAAGGGTTAATTGGAGCTATTGCATGGATACTTCAGTTAGAACTCATGTGACAGAGTTTGTTGGAGTTGATTGAGGAGTTAATGGAACAGTATCGGTTTAACTAATCTAAACATAGTTGAGCTAGTTGTATCTAGTCTAACTGATTGATACACTAGTGAAGAGTGGTGTGAATTAATTATTAATTAATGCACTAATTATAAACTCATTAATCAACTAAAGAATACATCAGTTAACTTCAGTGCATGGATAGTTTCAGTGGAGACCAGTGAAGAGATAGGTGAAAGAGAAAATTAACTATCAGTTGTGACTATACTGTTGCATATTTGCAACAACCAGTGATTGGAGAAGCCAATGAGTATTGCGCAGTACAAGCCAGGTGGTTTGAATTTATTTATGAGCCATTCTACAGCATTGATTATGCAATAGAGGTTGGCTATCAGGTGGCAAACATTGGAGCATGTGTTTTGCTAGATCTAGCTTGATTAGTGTGTAGCAATTGGAGATTGTACTGAGAGCTTGTGAGGAGATTTGTATGATGATTTTTACATGATCTCTATGACATATAATATACAGATAGTTGAGGGTTTTCAGCTTTAAGCTTTCCCATGAAATACTGTGTTCATATGTGTGATTTTTTTTATGGTTTTAATGTGCGCATGCAATTGATTTTATTTTCGCAAATTAATGATCAATGGTAGAAGAGATTCTGTATTTTGCGTGAAGATAAAACAGTGTGTGATCAGGAGAATCTCGGTGAATAATATATCAGTTATTCAAATTTCTACATGATATATCTTCGAAGCTCAAAATGAGATATTAGGCTAGGTATGAAGCACAAGGGGGTTTAAATGATTTGGTTGGTTGTTGATTTGGTCATGAGATCATCAACTGAGACTGTAATGGGAGGAAAGGAGCAGAATAGCAGGACATTTAGGAAAAAGAGAATGGCTTAGGAATGTTCCATCCATTGGGCTATGGAGTCATGAAAGGAGATTACTTGCAAACAACTAGCCAAGACTTTCATAGGGAAATTCATCTATACTAAAGGATATTTTAGATAGATGGTGGAATGGAAAATTAAGATTGAAGGTGAAAGAAGGAAAGAAACCCAATTTCTGTCTATAGATTAGGTCAGAGGTCATTTAACTCCAGACCTGCTTGGACATACTCAAAGGCAGCTTTCAATGAAGTCACAAGGGGCAGCTTATAGATCGGACCAGAGGTCATTTAACTCCAGGTCTGCTTTAGCATGCTCCAAGGGAAAAACAGAGATAAGATTTGACACAAAGCTAGAGTCTATAGATTGGAGAAGGACTTTTAACCTTCCCTGCTTTGACACCAGCAAGAAACATCCAAGCAGCAAGCTCCGAGTTCACACATCAGCTAGCAGGAAATACATCTGCTACACTGGTTAAACCACAGGAGTCCACCCTCAGATTTCACTATCAGCGGAAAACATTGAAGGCAGGGAGAGCAGAAGCATAGAGTACCATGCGAGGGTAAATCCTATGCCAGATTTCTAATGCGTGCTAGAAGAAAATGAACAGCATGAAAAAAAATGTAATAAAACAACATGATAAGAAAAACATCATCCGTAGTAATAGACCAGGATCCTGTGAAATTTGCTTGATTAATTGATGCAAAACCAATCACATACACTAAGCTCAATGGCTGATCACAATCCAAAATTTCTCCTCCTAGCTTAATACCTTACAAACTACTCTACTACTCCCTCCCAAGACTATTCTAACAGTCAAATGAATCCCTACAACTAACAACAGCAACAACAACCCTTTACAATATGTTCTTGGGGATTATTATAGGAGAATGAATAATAGCGATAGTAGATGTTCATTTAATTTGTTTCATTAAGACATAATGGTGGGAGCTTTCATGCCCATACTTCTTAATGTTTCTTCGTTGACTGTGCGTATCCTGTAGTCTGGTTCAGAGGTCTCTGTCAGGTCGATATTGACCTCGGATGTGTTCTTGAAGTCCTTCTGGCTGTCTGGAACTCTACGCTGCCTTCTGGAATTGGTGAACTGGATAGAAATTTTGTGGGCCTCCATGCTTCATAATTGTGGTCTTGGCAGTCTTTAAGAAGCTTTTTTCAGTGTAATTAACCGTTTCTGGGCTCGAGGAGGCATGGAGACTTCAGTGGAAATGTGTACTGTCTGGAGAAAAATGTTCTGTTGACGCTGGAAGCACTGATAGGAATTGAAAGTGTGCTTAGTCTTCTAACCGCATATTATCCTTTGAATAAAGATTAGGTGATAAATATGCAATTAACAGGCTCGGTTCTTTCTAATCCTTCTCTATTGTTTCACTGGCCACTGCTGTGATGGCCTCTCTATATTCCGAATCACAATGGTTTTGATTATGGAAAAAGGAGTGAATTCACCACACTGTAACAACCCTGCACAATAAAATAAACCTGTCATAAAAACCAGGGGTGGCGGAAAACATGTTGTGAAGCCCTGCGGAATGGTGGTAGAACAGTGGAAACGAAGACTATGGAGGAAAAAGGTGAACATGTAATGAAATGGAGGCTTGGTGGAAGAATGAAAGTGAGACGTTCGATCAAATGGGATGGACGGTTGCGATCGAATCGCATCGGAAGGTGGCAGGGGTGACACTTTTGGGAACTTCCGATTGGCGATATGCGATTGAGCGCCAGCCGTCCGATCTGGAACAAGATCGACGGACGGGGGTAAAGGAGTGGAGCGAGAGAAATAAGGTTTGTTGGATCCGAATGGATGGACGAAGGAGATCGGATCGGGGGTCAGTAATCGGGGGAAACGGGAAGCGGTGCATTATGTTTTTCCAATTGCGATGGGATCGATGCGATGGCCGTCGGATCTATAGATAGATCGACGGTTGATATGTAATCGGAGGGGTGAAAATATCGGGGCGATGGGCACGTGCAGGACAAGCGCTGGACATCATATCTTTAAAAGATCGACAGTGGAGATTGCAACGGAGTATGGGTAAAACAGAACTCATCGCATCAGAAAAGATGCGTTAACAAAGGGAATGTGCCAACGTGAAAGCTCCGATTGCGATAAGTGCCTGGGCCTTAAGCACTTGGTCTCAGGCGCAGGGCATATGGGGAAGTGGTTAATGGGGCTGGCCGAAAAGGGGCTAAGCCTGACATGTGTAAAAAGTGGGTTTTCAAGCCAAAAGGGGATTTTTAAGGCTAAAAGAGGGAATCAGTAGGGAGAATAAGGGGCTATTAAACCAGCCAAAGGATATTTGTGAGGTTTAAAAGGGGAATTAAGATGGTTTAGAGGGTTAGTGAGGAATTTAGGGAGGGGAAAAAGGTGAGGAAAATAGAACTTTAATGGGGATTAGATAAGAGGGAAAAAGGCCTTTTGGGAATTTCTTCTTCACAAACAGAGAGGATTTTCTCATGAAAACAGTAGTAAGGGTTTATCAAAGGATAAGGCACAAGGAGGCTTCAAAGATGATGTTTTTCAGGGGCAATGCATTCCTTGAAAGCTCAGAAAACAAATTAGCCCCCTGTTTGCTTGTCAAAAAATTCATAGGGGGCTAACAGTGGCTCCACATGGGGATGGCTTCTTCTTAAAGGAGTCAAGAATTCAGAGGATGATCTTTGGTGTAGGCCAGATGCCTGATGCTTGAACCACCCATTTTCTTTCTTGGATCAGCTGCCACAAATCATGAAGACATCATATCAGCAGTAAAATTCTCCCAAACAACTACCTACCCACACTATATTCCAAACATTTTTTCTTCTGGGTGCATTTGGACTTGCAGACCCTTTACATCATCAATATTTTACAAACAGGAAAAAAAAACTATTCTACTTCTACCCTTATTACTCCATGAGACCAGATTAAACTATTGGCCTCATAGTTTCTCTACCTAAACTAGTATCTGCTAGGATTAAACTCTCTAGCAGATTTCTTCTCTACATTCTAAGACATAAATTGAAAAACAGCCAAGCCAGGATTCGACTGTCTGACTTGCTGGACTTTACAAAAATTGAAAAAAAATAACTAAATACTCACATACTGAGCTTTATTGAGCTTTCCTACCTACCCTACTCTACTTGGAAATCTTTGATGTTCTAGGTGATACAATAATGCCAGCGCAACCAGTCAAGCAGCAACAAAAAAGGGTAGAAGCACTGACTGCTCATCAGAGACAACCACAGGGTGCTCTGCAGGTGGTTTTTCAAAACTGCGGTCACCATCAGTGGTGACCACTCCTGATGAATCTTTCCCTTGCAAAGGATCAATGCTGGAGCATTCGAGCAAATTAGGGCCTCCATATACTCTGTCGCAGGATCAATGAACAGATGATGCACACTTTCTTCATTCAGGCCTACCATGACTGGTAGGCTGTCTTCATCCTAGGCAGCTTTGATTTTTGCATCTTCCACTGCATCTTCAATGTGGCTCTTGAGAACCGCATCATGTTCTTCTTGTACTTCGAAAGGCAGTGGAATCTCTTCTCTTTTAGGAGGAGGGAGACTTTCCAAAAAGGCTCTTGGGTCTTTGAACTGATATGATTTTTCTTATTAGTTCAGAAATTCGATCTCAGCTTCATATCTTTCAACCACCAATTCTATAACAATTTTCTTAAGCAGGGGTTTGAAACTTGAGCTAAGAAGAATAGCCCCGGGAAGTTCCTCCACCTCCAGTTCTGCCAAGTCACTCGAAATTGTATCACGACACTCTGCTATGAAACTTGGATGCATTTCTACAAACTGCTCAGAGTCTTCCATTAGTGAAGTGACTTGGTCTTTAGCATGGCTGATGTTGTACTGTGACACGGTATCCCAGTGGAGTCTTGTGAAACCAAGATAATCAGCGGCCTACTAATCACCAGTGGAGTCTTTTAATCATTTAGGAACTGTGGAGTCGCTAGGTGGAGGATTTAAAATTTTACTGTCCAGCACAATGATTTACCAAATCAAGGCTAATTGGTCTCTTCCCCAGTGGAGTCGCCATTATGTTGGGGTTCCTATGTTTTGGCAGATTTGGCAATACCAAAATATAAGACAACATCAAACCACTTTGGGATCCTAGGATCTAGCCCTCCTGGATCTAGAGAGGGATCTCTCCATAAAGCAAAGAATGATATATCTTCGAAGCTCAAAATGAGATATTAGGCTAGGTATGAAGCACAAGGGGGTTTAAATGATTTGTTTGGTTGTTGAGTTGGTTATGAGATCATCAACTGAGAACGTAATGGGATGAAAGGAGCAGAATAGGAGGACATTTCGACAAAAGAGAATGGGTTAGGAATGTGCCATCCATTGGGCTATGGAGTCATGAAAGGAGATTACTTGAAAAAAAATAGCCAAGACTTTCACAAGGCAAGTCATCTATACTGAAGGATCTTTTAGATATATGGTGGAATGGAACATTAAGAGTGAAGGTGAAAGAAGGAAAGAAACCAAATTTCTGTCTATAGATCAGGTCAGAGGTCATTTAACTCCGGACCTACTTGGACATACTCAAAGGCAGATTTCAATGAAGTCACAAGGGGAAGCTTATAGATCAGACCAGAGGTCATTTAACTCCAGGTCTGCTTTAGCATGCTCCAAGGGAAAAACAGAGATAAGATTTGACACAAAGCTAGAGTCTATAGATCGGAGAAGGACTTTTAACTTTCCCTGCTTTGACACCAGCAAGAAACATCCAAGCAGCAAGCTCCAAGTTCACACATCAGCTAGTAGGAAATACATCTGCTACACTGGTTAAACCAAGGGATTCCACCCTCATATTTCACTATCAGCAGAAAACATTGAAGGCAGGGAGAGCAGAAGCATAGGGTACCATGCGAGGGTAAATCCTATGCCATATTTCTGATGCGTGCTAGAAGAAAATGAACAGCATGAAAAAAAATGTAATAAAACAAAATGATAAGAAAAACATCACCCGTAGTAATAGACCAAGATCCTGTGAAATTTGCTTGATTAATTGATGCAAAACCAGTCACATACACTAAGCTCAATGGCTGATCACAATCCAAACTTTCTCCTCCTAGCTTAATACATTACAAACTACTCTGCTACTCCCACCCAAGACTATTCTAACAGTCAAATGAATCCCTACAACTAACAACAACAACAACAACCCTTTACAATATGTTCTTGGGGATTATTATAGGAGAATGAATAATAGCGATAGTAGATGTTCATTTAATTTGTTTCATTAAGATAGAATGGTGGGAGCGTTCACGCCCATACTGCTTAAAGTTTCTTCGTTGACTGTGCATATCCTGTAGTCTGGTTCAGAGGTCTCTGTCAAGTCGATATTGACCTCAAATGTGTTCTTGAAGTCCTTCTGGCTGTCTAGAACTCTGCGCTGCCTTCTAGAATTGGTGAACTGGATAGAAATTCTATGGGCCTCCATGCTTCATAATTGTGGTCCTAACAGTCTTTAAGAAGCTTCTATCAGTGTAATTAACCGTTTCTGGGCTCGAGGAGGCATGGAGACTTCAGTGGAAAGGTGTACTGTCTGGAGAAAAACGTTATGCCGAAGCTGGAAGCACTAATAAGACTTGACAGTGTGCTTAGTCTTCTAACCACTTATTATCCTTCGAATAAGGATTAGGTGCTAAATATGCAATTAACAGGCTTGGTTATTTCTAATCCTTCTCTGCTGTTTCACTGGCCGCTGCTGTGATGGCCTCTCTGTATTCTGAATCACAATGGCTATGATTATGGAAAAAGGAGTGAATTCGCCACTCTGTAACAACCCTGCACAATAAAATAAACCTGTCATAAAAACCATGGGTGGTGGAAAACATGCTGTGAAGGCCTGCGGAATGGTGGCAAAACAGTGGAAATAGAGACTGTGGAGGAAAAAGGTGAACATGCAAGTAAATGGAAGCTTGGTGGAAGAATGAATGTGAGCTTTCCAATCAGATGGGATGGACGGTTGCGATCGAATCGCATTGGAAGGTGACATGGGTGACAATTTTTGGAACTTCCGATTGGCGATGCGCGATTGAGCGCCAGTCGTCCAATCTGGAACAAGATCGATGGCAAAGATTCAATCGACAAGGAGACGGATGGGGGTAAAGGAGCAAAGTGGGAGAAATAAGGCGAACGGATGGACGACAGAGATCGGATCGAGGGTCAGAAATCGGGGGAAACGAGAAGCGGTGCATTAAGTTTTTCCAATTGCGATGGGAGCGATGCAATGACCATCGAATCTATAGATAGATCTACGGTTGATATGTAATTGGAGGGGTGAAAAGATCGGGGCGATGGGCGTGTGCAGGACAATTGCTGGATGTCAGATCTTTAAAATATCGACGGTGGAGATTGCGGCGGAGTATGGGTAAAACAGAACTCATCGCACCTGAACAAATGCGTTAACAAAGGGAATGTGCCAACTTGAAAGCTCCGATTGCGGTAAGTGTCTGGGCCTTAAGCGCTTGGTCTCGGTAGTAGGGCATATGGGGAAGTGGTTAAGGGGGCTAGCTGAAAAGGGGCTAAGCCTGACATGTGTAAAAAGTGGGTTTTCAAGCCAAAAGGGGATTTTTAAGGCTGAAAGAAGGAATCGGTAGGGAGAATAAGGGGTTATTAAACCGGCCAAAGGATATTTGTGAGGTTTAAAAGGGGAATTAAGATGGTTTTGAGGGTTAGTGAGGAATTTAGGGAGGGGAAAAAGGTGAGGAAAACAGAGGTTTAGTGGGGATGAGATAAGAGGGAAAAAGGCCTTTTGGGCATTTCTTCTTCACAAACTGAGAGGCTTTTCTCATGAAAACAACAATGAGGGTTTATCAAATGATAAGGCACAAGGAGGCTTCAAGGATGATGATTTTTCAGGGGCAATGCATTCCTTGAAGGCTCATAAAACAAATTAGCCCCCTGTTTGCTTGTCAAAAAATTCATAGGGGGCTAACAGCTACAAAACCTCAAGCCTACCCAATAATCTCTGTTGTCTATTCTCTCCACGAATCTACCTGAATCCATAAAATATCTACTGCTTGGTTTGAGGATCTAGTGGATTATACACCAGACCCTTTGGAAGGGTTTTTAGATGGAGGGACCCTGTACTTGTGCATGATCCTACACCCTACTCTACTCTTGTCACATCTGGCTCATCTTCAGATGTACGACTTGAAAATATGGGTAGTATTTCTATGCAACTCTCTGGGTTGGTCCCAATGTTGTTAAATATTGGGCAGTTTTCTCCTTCTCCAGTTCCATCCCCCCACCTTAGCCACGTGAAGCCTGTCAATCCATATTTGCTCCATGTACCCTCCCCTTTGTCAATTTACACTCTTTTTATTCCTTGATGGATCACCCTACATCATTCTCTCAATCTATTATGACGTGGTTACCCCGTGACTTCTTAGTAGTAAACCACATTCCTTCCCCTTCTTATATTTTTCTCAAATGCATACTTACACCGACTATTCTCAACGGAGGTATTTATTCTAAAGACAAGGTTGAATATGTTATTCATCCAATTGGATCGCCTAAGAAATATTCTCGAAAATGGATCAAACATCGCCCTGAGGAGACTTTGTTGGTTCTAGGAAAGGAATTCTAGCTAAATGAAATTCAGGATATGGAAGACAAATTGGTGGTTAGTTGCTTCATCAACCAAAGAATTTATATAGTATTTTTGTGCAGGTGGATGGAACTAAATATAAAACCGTTGCTAGGGTACTCACATCCTTTTATGTTATTTACAAAGGGTTAGATGGGGTGGAAAGTGTTAATCATTGAGGATGCTGAAAAAATATTAGCTCCAAAATGGACTTGGGGCACTCAAGCCCTACTTCTAAAGAAGTGAACCATTAGCTTAGGTGCACGGGAAAAAAATTACATCTAGTGCAGAATGAGGTGTCAATAAGGAATATGGTGATGTCAAAATGGATATAGGTTGAGTGTATCAATCCATGCAATTCACTGGTATTACATGTAGACTAAAAATCAACCCCTTTTTACCTTTGGAAAGAACATAAATATAACGATCAAATTACAACAAATTAAGATGGAAAGGATGAGTTGAAATTTACTTCATCAAGAGCTACTATATCCAACAACATGCATTTAATCCATATGCAAAGGCACAATCTTAGCTTCTACGATCCAGAAATAGATCATGAAAGATAACTATAAACCAAATCCTACAAAATTTTAAAGGAAAACAAACAAATATTTTTGGTTTGTTGTTGTAGACTCCTCACCCACACTTCCCACAAGAGAGGTGGTAATAAGGCCTACAACCACAATTTTTGAACTCTAACTTCGATTTAAACAAGTAAGGAAGTGTCACTACTCAAACAATGACAAAAGAAAATACATGAGAGACTAGAAACATTGGGTTGGGCCCTAACCCAAGGGTCTCAACCCTCCAAAGTTAACTTAGATGTAAACCAACAATGAATTTTTCATTAACAAAAAATAGAGCTCAAATATTTCATCTCAAAATGGAAATAACATTCTCAAGTACTTGGATCTATATACCTCTTCCTAGCTCTAAAATTTTGAATCCTAATAGTCCCTTAGGATTTTTTATTTATACAAAGTATGACTAAGGGGAAGCCCCCTTGGACCTAGGATTGCTTCCCTCCATAACCTTGAAAATAGTCGATCTAGTTCCCTTAGATCCTCTTGACATGCACTTGATTTCATCAACTACAAGTGGACCTCAAGTTGTAGGTGAGAAAAGTAAGTGATTTTAGGGATTACTTCGTGTTAAAGAGGAGTAAATGTAGGGAATCAGCCTCCTACACTTCCTCTAGTTTCCTCCAACGTGCCTTTGCATCATAAATGTACTAAAATATTATCTCTTGCCTAAACATAATGTTGGAAATGTGATCACTACTAAGGCGGGGGGGATTAGTAGTGACAGTTTATACTTTAAAATTATTTTCCAATTACTGATTGACAATCACACATTACACCATTAGTAGATTAGCTCACATAATGCATAAACTAGCAAACCAAATACTATGATCATCACAATAAATCCTTAATACAATAAACAATCACACACAAAAAATATATAAGGATCTCTAGTGGAAAACCCTGCTCTGGGAAAAAAACACCCTTTGTTGTTGTTGTTGTTTTGCTTCTAATTTTATTAATCAAGAAAATCAATTTACATCATCATATTTGGCTGTGTCCAACAAGGAAGGTTCTCATATGACATCAACTAAGTGAACACCAATCCACTAGAGACCCCAATCCCTTAAAAGCATCACCCAACCCCCACTGGACTATGACAATGCTACTTCCTCTACTGAAGCTACCAACACCCATTGGAAAAGAACTCTCGTCCCTTCTTCACCAAGCCATCTTGATCTGTTGATCAATAGGGACACATTTCAAAATGTTTCAAACTGGACCCCTGCACAAGACAAAAATAACTTTCTCTCTTTGATAAGATCAATACATCATCATCAATACAAACCCATTACATCTCAAGAAATTCTACTAGCAGCATACATAAGATATGGCTCTCTCAAATCAACACACAAGAACTCACACATCCAATTCTGCTCATAAAGGCTATATGCAACATATGCAAGACTTCTTCATAAACAATCTCCAACCTTCTACAAAGCATAGAAACTTTGAGTTCACAAAATCAATCAAGAATACAATGGATAATATATACAATGAAATTCTTCAACCATCCAACTCAAACATTTTCAAATTAATCATTATCCCCAACTTATGAACTCCTACAAAAATAATTTTAGCACAATAGCTCCATAGAAAACATGCTTAACATATAATATCCACATTAGTAAAAATATTCTCCATGATTTGGCTTCATAACCTACATGAACATCTGAAGAAGCACAGACATCAAACTTTGTTGTAAACTCATGCATACATCTAGAGCTATATTTGCTCCCATAGGATACTATGCATGTGACTGGAGCCTAAAACAACTTCCACAAGCTTCTCTCCATGCAACTAGGCAGGGGATGGAGACAAAACCATAATGTCTTCAACTCATAATTGCCTCCAACTTGTTGTACAACATCTCTAGCATCTGTGAAGCTTTTCCAATCCATGACAAGTCATAAAACCATGTTTGTAACCTCCTAAAGAGATCATAAATGATGTAGTCATCATCATCATAAGTGCAATGACCAACTCATGAGATAATAAACTATATCAAGTCCCATCAAGCATGAAGCTAAATTTTAAATGGGATCATGAAAACCTCTACAACAACTTTAGACATCATCAGCATTCCAAACATAACTCAAGAGCATCAAGGACACGTCTCAAGAGAAACACCTTAAGCATCACATGCATGGAGACCTATTTATTCAATCAACCATTAAAACTATCAAAGAAAAAATAAAAGGATATGCAACACAAGAATATGTTACAACAACCATGCACAAGCCAATACCATGAAACAAGTTAACAAACATAGCATATGCATACAATGCCCAAACCAAATCAAGGTTGACATCAATGCCAACCATCACTCATTGCAACACTCATCAACTATCACTCATCACATCATCAATGCAGCCTCCAACATAGTGCTCCTAGGTTGACATCAATTCCAACCAAGAAACTCATCACAACATCAATTCCAACAATATCCCCCTTTGGCATTGATGTCAATCAAAGCTAGGTCAACAAAAGAAACCTCACAAAGAAGTGAACTCCTCATTTCCTCCCCCTTTGACATCAATGGAAAAAGGCACATACCAAACCATCAATAATCATTGACAAATCAAGGACACCATAGTTGATCCAACCAACATCCACTCTCACTCCTATAAGATCAAAAGCAATGACAAGGTATCATACAATAACCTCTTTCACTTTTTACATATCTATCTCGTATTGAGATTTACAAAGGTATCATTGGACCCCAAGTTTGCAGAATTTCTGGAACAAAATGCACAAAGGAAGGAGACAATTAGTGACTTGGAAGCCTCATCATCAAATCAGAGTTGATATCAAATTCGAATTTCTCTTCTTTTGTCACCATCAATCCATAAAAATAGTTCCAAATTTATTTCATTATTTTTGAGTTTCCTTTTATTAAGTTATATTTATGTAAAACAGTTTGATATATTTGTAAACCAATCTTGATGTTTTTTCAAGATATTCTAGTTTAGAATTTGTATAAATACTTCAACATTTGAATTATTTAGGGTGGAATAAATTGCTGAAGATTTCTGTAGTCATTTTTGCTGTACCTAAAGGATTTCTTGTAGCAAGTTCAAGTAGTAGATTGGATCAAAATCATAAAGCATCATATTTCAGGATTCACGTGATGATCCATTGAAGTGAAGTACTTTCTACTGTCATTGTTAATCTTCTTACGTTTTACATAATTTCATAAATGTGCTCGAAATTTGAATGATAAATCAAGAGTATTATTACAGAATTTGTTAAAAGCACTCTGTCTTGAACTATTTATCATTTCTATGTTTTCTACTGATTTCCAGAGTAGGGAACCCTTAATTGCTCCCTCTTTCGAATGACCTCTTTCTTCTCCTTCCTTATCTGGATTAAAGAATTCTTAATTTCTCTTTATCTCGATTAATCCACTTTACCAATCAGCCTTCAAAGATTTTTAGTGACTTGTCTATATTGCCCTGAAAATATTTGACTTTTGATCTTGATCTAGAGTTGTCTGCTTGACACATTGACTCTTTTTTCCCAACAGAAAACCAGATCTATTACTATCCATCTCTTTAAGTGATTTTTCCCACCAACCAAACCAAATCTTAAGGCCAAATTGTCCTTTATAACTAGCCTAAAATCATATTTAAAAACAAAGTCAAATCTTGTAGAGAGAGCCCTCTCTGAACCCTAGGAAGGTTAGATCCTAGAGTTTAAAAGTAGGTTTGTGGTTAACTCGGACTATTTCTTTATTTAACCTTGAGAAATTACTAAGTGATAACACCTTATAAATAAGGCCTTCCTCCTCCTTTCATGGGCTCCCAACCTCGTTCTCCTTTCTATGAATGCGCATCCCTCATTCCCCCAAGTTTAGAGCTTGGTTGATCATTTTTATACTCGGCTGAACTCTCATCCCTTTGCATGCTAGCATCGTGATTAAGTCTAAGTTCATGGGAGAAGGAATGTTATTGAGCCAGGTGAAGGACTCAGATTTTCACCTAAGGATGCCTCCAACATCAAGGCCTGGTTGTAAGCTCTCCTTTTGTAACTTATCAATAATAACATCTAATGTTTGCTTTCTATATTTTTCCACATGATTATGAAAATAATTTGGTACACCTTGATATTCCAAAAAGCTAGTGTTTACGTTTATTATATATTGTACCAAGTTTTTTTTTGTCTCTTGACAATAGAACCGGGGATTTATCTTGACAATAGAACTGGTGACTCCACTGGGGAAATTTAGCCTTTTAAGTCCTCCTTCCCCAAACTGATCTTGGATCAGTTTCACCGATTTTTGAAATATAAATCTACTTAGGCCTCTGTCAGCTTGTGTAAGGATTGTTAGTCACTTCACTGTGTTAGGTCTGGTGTTTGTGTGAAACTCTTTTTATTTTTTCCTTATTTTTAGCGACCAGCACCCTTTCTTTCTTCACAGTAGCGCTGGCGGCACTGTTCTATACAATATAGTCGCATTGATTTGCCTTTCAACACCCTTCTTCTTAGCACAAAAGCGTTGATTTAAGCCTTGGGAAAATTTGAGTTTACCTTCTGATTTTCCAGTGTGTACTGGCCCTTGAAGGAGTTTGTGAGATCCCAGTGATCTCCATGATGTGTGTTGCAATTACCTATCTTCTCTTAGCGAGTATGTTTCATCTCTTTGAGTTGTTGTATGTTTGGGAACTTTTTTCCATTTCAAACACCCTTTGTCGCATTTTTCTTGTCTTGTTTCAAAGAGGGTTGGTGTATGCTTTGGTCATATCTACATTTCTGACTGATTCCTTTCGGTTCAGTGTCAAGGACAAGATTACGGTTTGTTTGGTGTACAAGTCTAGAAGAGTGTGTTTTTCCTAAATTCAAAATAAATTGGAAGTGATTTTCTTTTTCGTTTTTTATTTACATTATCTTTGTCGTTTTAAGAAGAGTGAAAATAATTTCATTTGTGCATTGTTTAAAGATATTTTTGTTTGGTTCAACTGAGAAATGTAAAGGGATTTTTCCTTTCTTCTTTCATTCATTTGTTTTGCTTTTGATTACATTTCAAAGAGAAAAACAAAAAAAACAAAAAAATCTTGCATCATAGTGAAAGGAAAGGAATATTCATTTTCAATAAGTTGCATTTGTTGGGAAAGATAAATCAATTGGAAAAGCATTGCATTTTCGTAACTCTGAACTAGTTTGGGGGGGATTATTATTATTGCATTAAGTGCATTCTTGCTTATCTCTCTTCCCTAAATAGTTTAGGATTCATCGAAATTGAAATCTTTTTTCTTGCATTTAGTCTGCACCATAAGGATTCATGTGACATTCGTTTTGGGCCTTGAAAATGAAACTTTAATCAAGATTAACTTAAAATGAACCCAATTTAACTTAAGGAGAATTGGAATTAACGAGAATATTTAGTGGTCTAGGCGACATACGTGTTCTAGCATCGCTAAACATAGGAGTTTTCGCTAACATTCAGTGTTATAATCCGGGGGTGATATCCCGTCCCATGTATGGAAGTATATTGAGGTATGATAAGTATAATTGGGGCGCTCTCATCGAACGGTTATGCATTAGACAACATTACTATGGAATGGACTCCCACGTACCATCATGTATATTTTGGGAGACACCATTAGGTTGCAAGGCTACCGTAGGTAACCGAGTCGGTCACCTTGTAGACGTGATACATCGAGCACATAATTCGGGGAGATTTCTTGCATGTACTTCTTGGTTCGCCATGAGGTATTTTGTAGTTCACGGATACTTGGTAAATCTTTTTCCTAGCTTACCCATTTTTTATTTATTTTGTGTTTAATTTCTAAAATTTACTACCCATGAAATAACATCTTACCCGTGCACAACTCCTTAGAAGATCTTACATTGAGTCTAATGGAAACATTTCCTGAGTTTACAAATCAAGGAATCCCCTCAGATGGGAATCCTGGTCCTTTTCCTTCTTTTCGAAATGTTGGTACTCCTTATATGGAAACGTTGTCCCTCTCGAGATTAACCATTGGTTTTTCAGTTTGGTTATTTTCAACCCCCATGGTTCTAAATGTCCAAGCTACTTCTCAACCAAGTTCGCCCTCACCTGAATAGTGTCAAACTCATGTTGATCCTAAATTTGACCCCTCATCTTCTTTGCCTATTTCTTCAACCCATTCTTCCTCTTCGCTCGGTGAAAGTCTAGATTCTAGTAATTAGGAAGCTAAGAAGAAGAAGAGGAGGATGAAGAAGAAGAAGCAAAATAAGCTAGGGGAAACCAAGCGACCATCGCTACTAATGCAATTGATGTTGAAAAGCCTTCTACTCTGACCCACAAAGTCAAATTCTCTTGCAAGCTATGTAAGGCTGACCACCTTCTGAGAGATTGTCCTGGAATTCCTAGGATATTAGAAGTATGGTCCAGCGACTCAATCGACCTTTTTCATCGACCTCTGGAGATCATGTTGGTAACAAACCCTCGACTAGTAGTAATAAGGCCCATGGGAAAAAGGGTAAAGTCAAATTTCCATGTAGGTTATGTTAAGGGAATCATTCCATTCACCTTTTTCCTTATATGGATGAAGCCTCAAAAATTTTGGATAACCAACTACTTCTCAAACCCATCTTCCTGTTGGTTACCAAAATCTTTCCTTTGATCCTCCACTAGTTGATCAAATGATTGATCATCAGTCATCTATGGTCAATCCCACTCTCTTTGAAAGTGAATCTCACGCATCCGTTCTCGACCAACCGTTGGTTGAGAAAATAGTCGACCTGATTCCACCTTTAGTTGATCGAGATTTTACTGTAGAGAGTGAACCTCATACCACTCAGGTTCTTTTGTTTCTTAAGATTCCCATGAATTGGAGGGAAATCCTCTCGTTCCTATCATACATGAGGGTGGTCCTCTCATTATTGTAACACAAGGGGGAAGTTCTTTCATTCCCGCGACACCCCCTCCAAGTAGTCTGGTTGCTTCCTTTGATTGGATTATGTTAGGTCCCTATAATACTAGTGTATCCCCTTATTGTTGTTAGTGTAGCCCCATTATTATTATTGTTGTACCCCTGTGGCCCCCATATTTTTAATATTGTGCCCTTACATTATTATTGTTAGGTCGTCTAGGATTATATAGTGACCCCATAGACTCCTATATATAGAAAGGAAATTTTTCCATTTGTATCATCCAAGAATTGTTCATTTATTTAATGTAAAGGAGGTTTCCCCCTCAAAGTGGCTTATTTCTAAGGCGTTGATCTCTCTTTTCTTCTATTTTTGGAGTTGGTTTCATAACATTGGGTATCAAAGCTTTGGGATTCTAGGGTTTCACTGCTCCAAACAGGTCATCATGTCATTTTCACTATAACGTTTTTTATACGAAGGTTCAAAAGCTAAAAATTTTATCACGCGAAGCCAAAATTCTGAGGAACGTCGTGTAAAAATTTCAGATCTTGGTTCACAACCTTGTTGGAGATATGATCTGTTGAAGTTAGAGTTTTTGCAGGCTCCTAAATTTCATCTAAAAGAGGTGACCGTGGGAAAATCGTCATAACTCTCGCTCTGGGCATCGGATTTAAATTTTGTAAAAAGTGGCCGCAATTAAATGGACTACAGTTTTATGTGTGTCAATTTCAGAGCCAAAGGATGAAATAGTGACACGTGGAACACTGTACAAGCTATCTCTACTGAACTACTCCATAATTAGGACATTGTGGGAGATTGGGCATAAATTTGACTTGAAGAATCCAAATCAAGTGAGACCTATGGCATTGAAAAAAGATTCAGAGGACTACTACATGACCTAATTTTAGATATTGAAGATCTGAAATCACAGAGATAATTCAATTTCAATATCGAGCTCCTCAAAAACAAGAAAAAGGTGTGTATTTGTTTTCAAATTGCATAAGTCTTGTTTGAAAAATCAGTTTGAAGTGATTTCAAGAGAATATTGAAGCACAGATATCAGTATTTGGTTCTAAAATGCCCCCTAAAAAGAACTCAACACCCATTAAGCCCTTAGAATACTCTACTATGATGCATGAAGAGGAAGAATTGCATTATGAGATATCATGTCCTACTAGCAAAACTAGTTGAGATTGGGCTTCCTTAGCAACGCTACCCGGGATCAAACCTCAGGGGGGGTGATTGTGCCTTGTGCTACTGGGAGGAGACATGACATGCTAAAAATCCAGTAAACTTAGGGTTGTTGTAGTCGAGGCAGAGTGCTATCCTTGGGTGACATTGATGGATTAGAGGCCCCTAGGTCTCGGCTCCTCAAGCCACAAGTCAAGCTTAGAGGATCACAGATAACTTGAAAAATATTAAAAATTTGGATGGATTCCACATCTACCTTTTATTGTTATAAAAAATAAATTAAATTTTTTATATTTTCAGTTACTTCTTATCTAAATTGAAATATTTCATTGTGGTCAACATTCATTATATATATATGGACACACACTTTCTCTCTTCATATATATATATATATATATATATATATATATATATATATATATATATATATATATATATATATATATATATTCAAATAATTTATTTAAGTTTTATATTGAAATATTTTCTTTTAAGTATAATAATGATACATTTTTAGCACTCAAAAGAGAAAATATAAATATAAACTTTTATTTTTATTTTTAATTATTTTATCTCTCTCTAAGTTTGTTATAAAATTATGTTACTTCAGATATCGAAATATCTTATTTATGGTTGAGAGTTCTAGTGAAGGCTTTTTACATCTCCTTCATAGTCAGTTGTTAGTATGAATCTTTCGTCGTAAAAGATCACTTTAGCTACGCATAACAAATAGCCCTAACATCGATTATGGCTGCAAAATATCTTTAAGTTTGCTGCAAAAATTCAGATCTAAGCACAAAAGACATTAAGCAGATAAAATATAATATGGCTCCATGCATCAATAGACAAGACAAGAATAATGTATTTAAAAGAATTTTGTATTATATTAAACAATGGGGCACCTGAGAGGAAAACAATAAAGGTGTTTTCCGGTTCTCCTCAGTGGGATGGGTTCTTGAAAGTCCTCAGTGTTTCAGATCTAACATTATTCTCTCTTATTGGTGTAGAAAAACAAACATAGAACTCAATGGGAGTTCACAAAGCAAAATGGAAAAATGGTGACCAAGAGTAGATCCAGAGTGATCTAACGCAATGAAGGTGACTAGTCTAGAACTCGGTGCATGAATAAAATATTATTAATCGAATTCTAGAAGCACCTTTTAGGAATATTTTATTATATTTGTTGGAGGGAAAATGATTCTTGACTTGGGTCAATTCCTTTGTTTATAAATAATAAATAAATAAATGATTTATTTATCATTTTAGGGGAATGATGGGAATATAATTAAATAAATAATGGTTTATTTAATTATTTATGGATGATTTAGTCAAATTTAACTAAGAATATTATTTAAATAATGATTTAAATAACTTGTTCTTAGGAAATAATTAAATAAATAAGGACTTATTTAATTAATTTCCTTGTTTTGGGTTAAATATGACCAAATAAGTTATTTTATATGGTGAAAGCAATTTTACTTAGGGTAAAATTGGTCTTACATGGTGTACTTGGGTTCATCTAATAATAATAGGTTAGATGACCAAAAAAAATGATGTAACATCAATTGTAATATCAATTAATCCAGGGAACACACTAAGATAATTAAAGTTAACAAAATATGTATATTCACTACTATTTTTATTATAGCAAGTTTCATATTTTTATTTAGAGAATATTTTATTTTTATTTTAAAAGAGACATATGTTAACTCAAGGTTAATTAGATACAAAATCACAAATCGCCCTCATATTAGGTTGCATAATGTGCCTCATGGCACAATAAGTTATGGTATTGATCATCTCCAATAAACAAATTAGGATTCCATGGAACCATGGTTTGTTAAGGTTTTAATTTGTAGGTAGGGTTTTTAGATCATCATAGCTACAAAACCACAAGCCTACCCAATAATATTTGTTGTCTATTCTCTCCATGAATCTACCTAAATCCATAAAATATCTCCTGTTTGGTTTGAGGATCTAGTGGATTATACACCAGACCCTTTGGAAGGGTTTTTAGATGGAGGGACCCTGTACTTGTGCATGATCCTACACCCTGCTCTACTCTTGTCACATCTGGCTCATCTTCAGATGTATGACCTGAAAATATGGGCAGTATTTCTATGCAACTCTCTAGGTTGGTCCCAATGTTGTTAAATATTGGGCAGTTTTCTCCTTCTCCAGTTCCATCCCCCCACTTTAGCCACGTGAAGCCTATCTTTTCATATTTGCTCCATGTACCCTCCCCTTTGTCAATTTCCACCCTTTTTATTCCTTGATGGATTACCCTACATCATTCTCTCAGTCTATTATGACGTGGTTACCCGTGACTTCTTAGCAGTAAACCACATTCCTTCCCCTTCTTATATTTTTCTCAAATGCATACTTACACCGACTATGCTCAACGGAGGCATTTATTCTAAAGATAAGGTTGAATATGTTATTCATCCAATTAGATTGCCTAAGAAATATCTCGTAAATGGATCAAACATCGCCCTGAGGAGACTTTGTTGGTTCTAAGAAAGGAAGTCTAGCTAAATGAAATTCAGGATATGGAAGACAATTTGGTGGTTAGTCGCTTCATCAACCAAAGAATTTATATAGTATTTTTTTGTAAGTGGATGGAACTAAATATAAAACCCTTGCTAGGGTACTCACCTCATTTTATGTTATTTGCAAAGGGTTAGATGGGATGGCAAGCGTCAATCATTGAGGATGCTGAAAAAATCTTAGCTCCAAAATGGACTTGGGGCACTCAAGCCCTACTTCTAAAGAAGTGAACCATAAGCTTAGGTGCATGGGAAAAAAATTACATCTGGTGCAGTATCAGTTGTCAATAAGGAATATGGTGATGTCAAAATGAATGTAGGTTGAGTGTATCAATCCATGCAAGTCATTGGTATTACATGTAGACTAAAAATCAACCCCTTTTACCTTTGGAAAGAACATAAATATAACAATCAAATTACAACAAATCAAGATGGAAAGGATGAGTTTAAATTTACTTCATCAAGAGCTACTCTATCCAACAACATGCATCTAATCCATATGCAAAGGCACAATATTAGCTTCTAGGATCCAGAAATAGATCATGAAAGATAACTATAAACCAAATCCTAGAAAATTTTAAAGGAAAACAAACAAATATTTTTGGTTTGTTGTTGTAGACTCCTCACCCACACTTCCCACAAGAGAGGTGGTAATAAGGCCTGCAACCACACTTTTTGAAATCTAACTTCGATTTAAACAAGTAAGGAAGTGTCACTACTCAAACAATGACAAAAGAAAATACATAAGAGAGACTAGAACCTTTGGGTTGGGCCCTAACCCAAGGGTCTCAACCCTCCAAAGTTAACTTAGATGTAAACCAACAATGAAGTTTTCATTAACAAAAAATGGAGCTCAAATATTTCATCTCAAAATGGAAATAACATTCTCGAGTACTTGGATCTATATACCTCTTCCTAGCTCTAAAATTTTGAATCCTAATAGTCCCTTAGGCTTGTTTATTTATACAAAGTATGACTAAGGGGAAGCCCCCTTGGAACTAGGATTGCTTCCCTCCATAACCTTGAAAATAGTCAATCTATTTACCTTAGATCCTCTTGACATGCACTTGATTTCATCAACTACAAGTGGACCTCGAGTTGTAGGTGAGAAAAGTGAGTGATTTTAGGGATTACTTTGTGTTAAAGAGGAGTAAATTTAGGGGATCAGCCTCCTACACTTCCTCTAGTTTCCTCCAACATGCCTCTGCATCATAAATGTACTAAAATATTTTCCCTTACCTACACATAATGTTGGAAATGTGATCACTACTAAGGCGGGGGGGATTAGTAGTGACAATTTATACTTTAAAATTATTTTCCAATTACTGATCTACAATCACACATTACACCATTAGTAGATTAGCTCATATAATGCATAAAATAGCAAACCAAATACTATGTTCATCACAATAAATCTTTAATACAATCAACAATCACACACAAAAAAGATATAAGGATCTCTAGTGGAAAACCCCGATCTGGGAAAAAAACACCCTTTGTTGTTGTCGTTGTTTTGCTTCTAATTTTATTAATTAAGCAAATCAATTTACATCATCATATTTGGCTATGTCCAACAAGGACGTTTCTCATATGACATCAACTAAGTGAACACCAATCCAATAGAGACCACAATCCATTAAAAGCCTCACCCAACCCCCATTGGACTATGACAATGCTACTTCCTCTATTGAAGCTACCAACACCCATTGGAAAAGAACTCTGGTCCCTTCTTCACCAAGCCATCTCGATCTGTTGATCAATAGGGACACATTTCACAATGTTTCAAACTGGACCCCTGCACAAGACAAAAATAAATTTCTCTCTTTGATAAGATCAATACATCATCATAAACAATATCCAACCTTCTACAAAGCATAGAAACTTTGAGTTCACAAAATCAATCAAGAGTACAATGGATAATGTATACAATGAAATTCTTCAACCATCCAACTCAAACATTTTCAAATTAATCATTATCCCCAAACTTATGAACTCCTACAAAAATAATGTTAGCACAATAGCTCCATACAAAACATGATTAACATATAATATCCACATTAGTAAAAATATTCTCCATGTTTTGGCTTCATAACCTACATGAACATCTGAAGAAGCACATACATCAAACTTTGTTGTAAACTCATGATCTGAAGCTCATAGATCTCTGCTACAATGACTGCATTTTCCCTCACACAGGCATGTAAATCAACCTCTGCAAATTGACCTCTCCATACACCTCACTATTTTCTAATCTAAATGATTTATTTCTATGTGTGCATGCCTCAAAAAATTCAACCTCTATAACATTATGTTCTACGGGAGGTTTCCCTCTGTTATCTACAAAAATCTCTAGTGTGTTTCCTCACACACAATGGTCGAATTTCTCCTTCTTTTAAACAAATTTCACTACTACTCCGCTACTTACTCCATTGTAAAATTCACACTTTAAAACTAAATAATACATATTGATTTAGTCAATTAGTAACCTTTTACAAATATTCCTGAACAAGATATATTATAAAAACCAATTAAATCATTCGAGGAGCATGAAAAATCTAAAGAAACTTCATCTATAGGCCTAGTCACTCCCTTAATACTTCCCTGCATGCGTCTAGAGCTATAGTTGCTCCCATAGGATACTATGCATGTGACTGGAGCCTAAAACCACTTCCACGGGCTTCTCTCCATGCAACTAGGCAGGGGATGGAGACAAAACCATAATGTCTTCAACTCATAATTGCCTCCAACTTGTTGTACAATATCTCTAGCATCTGTGAAGCTTTTCCAATCCATGACAAGTCATAAAACCATATTTGTAACCTCCTGAAGAGTTTATACATGATGTATTCATCATCATCATAAGTGCAATGACCAACTCATGAGATAATAAACTATATCAAGTCTCATCAAGCATGAAGCTAAATTTTAAATGGGATCATAAAAACCTCTACAACAACTTTAGACATCATCAGCATTCCAAACATAACTCAAGAGCATCAAGGACACGTCTCAAGAGAAACACCTTAAGCATCACATGCATGGAGACCTATTTATTCAATCAACCATTAAAACTATCAAAGAAAAAATAAAAGGATATGCAACACAAGAATATGTTACAACAACCATGCACAAGCCAATACCATGAAACAAGTTAACAAACATAGCATATGCATACAATGCCCAAACCAAATCAAGGTTGACATCAATGCCAACCATCACTCATTGCAACACTCATCAACTATCACTCATCACATCATCAATGCAGCCTCCAACATAGTGCTCCTAGGTTGACATCAATTCCAACCAAGAAACTCATCACAACATCAATTCCAACAATATCCCCCTTTGGCATTGATGTCAATCAAAGCTAGGTCAACAAAAGAAACCTCACAAAGAAGTGAACTCCTCATTTCCTCCCCCTTTGACATCAATGGAAAAAGGCACATACCAAACCATCAATAATCATTGACAAATCAAGGACACCATAGTTGATCCAACCAACATCCACTCTCACTCCTATAAGATCAAAAGCAATGACAAGGTATCATACAATAACCTCTTTCACTTTTTACATATCTATCTCGTATTGAGATTTACAAAGGTATCATTGGACCCCAAGTTTGCAGAATTTCTGGAACAAAATGCACAAAGGAAGGAGACAATTAGTGACTTGGAAGCCTCATCATCAAATCAGAGTTGATATCAAATTCGAATTTCTCTTCTTTTGTCACCATCAATCCATAAAAATAGTTCCAAATTTATTTCATTATTTTTGAGTTTCCTTTTATTAAGTTATATTTATGTAAAACAGTTTGATATATTTGTAAACCAATCTTGATGTTTTTTCAAGATATTCTAGTTTAGAATTTGTATAAATACTTCAACATTTGAATTATTTAGGGTGGAATAAATTGCTGAAGATTTCTGTAGTCATTTTTGTTGTACCTAAAGGATTTCTTGTAGCAAGTTCAAGTAGCAGACTGGATCAAAATCATAAAGCATCATATTTCAGGATTCATGTGATGATCCATTGAAGTGAAGTACTTTCTACTGTCATTGTTAATCTTCTTATGTTTTACATAATTTCATAAATGTGTTCTAAATTTGAATGATAAATCAGGAGTATTATTACAGAATTTGTTAAAAGCACTCTGTCTTGAACTATTTATCATTTCTATGTTTTCTGCTGATTTCCAGAGTAGGGAACCCTTAATTGCTCCCACTTTCGAATGCCCTCTTTCTTCTCCTTCCTTATCCGGATTAAAAAATTCTTAATTGCTCTTTATCTCAATTAATCCACTTCACCAATCAGCCTTCAAAGATCTTTAGTGACTTGTCTATATTACCCTGAAAATATTTGACTTTTGATCTTGATCTAGAGTTGTCTGCTTGACACATTGACTCCTTTTTCCCAACAGAAAACCAGATCTATTACTATCCATCTCTTTAAGTGATTTTTCCCACCAACCAAACCAAATATTAAGACCAAATTTTCCTTTATAACTAGCCTAAAATCATATTTAAAAACAAAGTCAAATCTTGTAGAGAGAGCCCTCTCTGAACCCTAGGAAGGCTAGATCCTAGAGTTTAAAAGTAGGTTTGTGGTTAACTCGGACTATTTCTTTCTTTAACCTTGAGAAATTACTGAGTGATAACAGCTTAGAAATTAGGCCTTCCTCCTCCTTTCATGGGCTCCCAACCTCCTTCTCCTTGCTATAAATTCACATCCCTCATTCCCCCAAGTTTAGAGCTTGGTTGATCATTTTCATACTCGTCTGAACTCTCATCACTTTGCATGCTAGCATCGTGATTAAGCCTAAGTTCATGGGAGAAGGAATGTTATTGAGCTGGGTGAAGGACTCAGATTTTCACCTAAGGATGCCTCCAACATCAAGGCCTAGTTGTAAGCTCTCCTTTTGTAATTTATCAATAATAACATCTAATGTTTGCTTTCTATATTTTTCCACATGATTATGAAAATAATTTGGTACACCTTGATATTCCAAATAGCTAGTGTTTACATTTATTATATATTGTACCAAGTGTTTTTCTGTCTCTTGATTATCCACATGTATTTACACACCATCGGTAGCAAGAAGTGAGCCTACAAGGATCATGGATCGAGGTCACATCAACAGATCCAAGGATAATGATTTGAAAAATGTATTTATGTCTCTTTCCTCGTTATGTTGTAAGCATTAGTTAAGAAATCTTATGTTAGAAAGAATCTCGTGTTGCTAGACCCACTCTAGGGCTAGAGAGATCGCCTCTGTTTGCAGAGAGGATTTATCTTGACAATAGAACTGGCAACTCCACTGGGGAAATTTAGCCTTTTAAGTCCTCCTTCCCCAAATTGATCTTGGATCAGTTTCACCGATTTTTGAAATATAAATCTACTTAGGCCTCTGTCAGCTTGTGTAAGGATTGTTAGTCACTTCACTATGTCAAGTCTGGTGTTTGTGTGAAACTCTTTTTATTTTTTCCTTATTTTTAGCAACCAACGCCCTTTCTTTCTTCACAGTAGCGCTGGCGGTGCTGTTCTATACAATATAGTCGCACTGATTTGCCTTTCAACACCCTTCTTCTTACCACAAAAGAGTTGATTTAAGCCTTGGGAAAATTTGAGTTTACCTTCTGATTTTCCAGTGTGTACTGGCCCTTGAAGGAGTCTGTGAGATCTCAGTGATCTCCTTGATGTGTGTTGCAATTACCTATCTTCTCTTAGTGAGTATGTTTCATCTCTTTGAGTTGTTGTATGTTTGGGAACATTTTTCCATTTCAAACACCCTTTGTCGCATTTTTCTTGTCTTTTTTCGAAGAGGGTTGGTGTATGATTTGGTCATATCTGCATTTCTGAATGATTCCCTTTGATTCAGTGTCAAGCACGAGATTACGGTTTGTTTGGTGCACAAGTCTAGAAGAGTGTGTTTTTTCTAAATTCAAAATAAATTGGAAGTGATTTTCTTTTTCATTTTTTATTTACATTATCTTTATCGTTTTAAGAAGAGTGAAAAGAATTTCATTTGTGCATTGTTTAAAGATATTTTTGTTTGGTTCGACTAAGAAATGTAAAGGGATTTTTCCTTTCTTCTTTCATTCATTTGTTTTGCTTTGATTGCATTTCAAAGTGAAAAACAAAAAAAACAAAAAAAAATCTTGCATCATAGTGAAAGGAAAGGAATTTTCATTTTCAATAAGTTGCATTTGTTGGGAAAGATAAATCAATTGGAAAAGCATTGCATTTTCATAACTCTGAACTAGTTTGGGGGGGATTATTATTATTGCATTAAGTGCATTCTTGCTTATCTCTCTTCCCTAAATAGTTTAGGATTCATCGAAATTGAAAGTTTTTTTCTTTCATTTAGTCTGCACCATAAGGATTCAGGTGACATTCGTTTTGGGCCTTGAAAATGAAACTTTAATCAAGATTAACTTAAAATGAACCCAATTTAACTTAAGGAGAATTGGAATTAACGAGAATATTTAGTGGTCTAGGTGAGATATGTGTTCTAGCATCGCTAAATGTAGGAGTTGTCGCTAACATTCAATGCTATAATCCGGGGGTGATATCCCGCCGCACGTATGGAGGTATATTGAGGTATGATAAGTATAATTGGGGTGCTCTCATCGAACGGTTATGAATTAGACAACATTACTATAAAATGGACTCCCACATACCATTATGTATATTTTGGGAGACACCATTAGGTTGCAAGCCTACCGTAGGTAACCGAGTCGGTCACCTTGTAGACGTGATACATTGAACACATCATTCAGGGAGATTTCCTACCTGTACTTCTTGGTTCACCAGGAGGTATTTTTTAGTTCACGGATACTTGGTAAACCTTTTTCCTAGCTTACCCATTTTTTATTTATTTTGTGTTTAATTTCTAAAATTTACTGCCCCCGAAATAACATCTTACCTGTGCACAACTCCTTAGAAGATCTTAGGTTGAGTCTAATGGAAACATTTCCTAAGTTTACAAATCAAGGAATCCCCTCAGATGGGAATCCTGGTTCTTTTCCTTCTTTTCGAAATGTTGGTACTCCTTATATGGCAACGTTGTCCCTCCCGAGATTAACCATTGGTTTTCCAGTTTGGTTAGTTTCAACCCCCATGGTTTCAAATGTCCAAGCTACTTCTCAACCAATTTCACCCTCACCTGAATAGTGTCAAACTCATGTTGATCCTAAATTTGACCCCTCATCATCTTCACCTGTTTCTTCACCCCGTTCTCCCTCTTCGCTTGGTGAAATTCTAGATTCTAGTAATCAGGAAGCTAAGAAGAAGAAGAAGAGGAGGACAAAGAAGAAGAAGAAAAATAAGCTAGTGGAAACCAAGTGACCATCGCTTCTAATGCAATTGATGTTGAAAAGCCTTCTACTCTGACCCGCAAAGTCAAATTCTCTTGCAAGCTATGTAAGGGTGACCACCTTCTGAGAGATTGTCCTAGAATTCTTAGGATATTAGAAGTATAGTCCACCGACTCAATCGACCTTTTTCATCGGCCTCTGGAGATCATGTCAGTAAAAAACCCTCGACTAGTGGTAATAAGGCCCATGGGAAAAAGGGTAAAGTCAAATTTCCATGTAGGTTATGTGAAGGGAATCATTCCATTCACCTTTGTCCTTATATGGATGAAGCCTCAAAAGTGTTGGATAGCCAACTACTTCTCAAACCCATCTTCCTGTTGGTTACCAAAATCTTTCCTTTGATCCTCCGCTAGTTGATCAAGTGATTGATCATAAGTCATCTCTGGTCAATCCCACTCTCTTCAAAAGTGAATCTCACGCATATGTTCTCGACCAACCGTTGGTTGAGAAAATAGTCGACCTGATTCCACCTTTAGTTAATCAGGATTTTACTGTAGAGAGTGAACCTCATACCACTCAGGTTCTTTTGTTTCTTAAGATTCCCATGAATTGGAGGGAAATCCTCTCGTTCCTATCATACAGGAGGGTGGTCCTCTTGTTCTTGTAACACAAGGGGGAAGTTCTCTCGTTCCCGCGTCACCCCCTCCAAGTAGTCTGGTTGCTTCCTTTGATTGGAGTATGTTAGGTCCCTATAATACTAGTGTATCCCCTTATTGTTGTTAGTGTAGCCCCATTATTATTATTGTTGTACCCCTGTGGCCCCCATATTTTTAATATTGTGCCGTTACATTATTATTGTTAGGTCGTCTAGGATTATATAGTGACCCCATAGACTCCTATATATAGAAAGGAGGTTTTTTCATTTGTCTCATCCAAGAATTGTTCATTTATTTAATGTAAAGGAGGTTTCCCCCTCGAAGTGGCTTATTTCTAAGGCATTGATCTCTCTTTTCTTCTATTTTTGGAGTTGGTTTCATAACATTGGGTATCAAAGCTTTGGGATTATATGGTTTCACTACTCCAAATAGGTCATCATGTCATTTTCACTATAACGTTTTTTCTACGAAGGTTCAGAAGCTAAAAATTTTATCACGCGAAGCCAAAATTCCGAGGAACGTCGTGTAAAAATTTTAGATGTTGGTTCGCAACCTTGTTGGAGATATGATCTGTTGAAGTTAGAGTTTTTGTAGGCTCCTGAATTTCATCTAAAAGAGGTGACCATGGGAAAATCGTCATAACTCTCGCTCTGGGCATCGGATTTAAATTTTGTAAAAAGTGGCCACAATTAAATGGACTACAGTTTTATGTGTATCAATTTCATAGCCAAAGGACGAAACAGTGACACGTGGAACACTGTACAAGCTATCTCTACTGAACTACTCCATAATTAGGAAATTGTGGGAGATTGGGCATAAATTTGACTTGAAGAATCCAAATCAAGTGAGACCTATGGCATTGAAAAGAAGATTCAGAGGACTACTACAGGACCTAATTTCAGATATTGAAGATCTGAAATCACAAAGATAATTCAATTTCAATATCGAGCTCCTCAAAAGCAAGAAAAAGGTGTGTATTTGTTTTCAAATTGCATAAGTCTTGTTTGAAAAATCAGTTTGAAATGTTTCCAAGAGAATATTGAAGCACAGATATCAGTATTGGGTTTTGAAATGCCCCCTAAAAAGAACTCAACACCCATTAAGCCCTTAGAATACTCTACTATGACGCATGAAGAGGAAGAATTGCAATATGAGATATCAAAATTACTGTACCAAGTGCAACAAATTTTGATCTTACAAACAGAAATCAAAGATGACATAGATGGTTTAAAAGCAAAAATGGAGGCTAATTTGGATGGTTTGAAGGATCAAATGAAAGCTAATCTAGATGATAAAGTAGTGGAATATCACATCGAGCATCAACAACAAGTTCTCCAACTCTCAAAGGATAACCTAAATTTGGTGCAGAATTGAATGAAATAAAAATAAGATCAATATCACAGCGAAAGAAGTTTTGAAGTAGTCACAAAAATAAGAACTCGACAACTACCAAATCGATCAATTTCAAAGTATCTCAGCAAGTGGAAGAACTTATCCATTGAAGATTCCACATGGGAGGATGAGAATTTTATACAGAAACATCCAAAAAGAATCAAGTGTTGAGGGCAACACTTGTTTGAAGGATAGGGGCATGTTAGGTCCCTATAATAGTAGTGTATCCCCTTATTGTTGTTAGTGTAGCCCCATTATTATTATTGTTGTACCCTTGTTTCCCCCATATTGTTAGTATTGTGCCCTTACATTATTATTGTTAGTTCGGCTAGGATTATATAGTAACCCCATGGACTCCTATATATAGAAAGGAGGTTTTGTCATTTGTATCATCCAAGAATTGTTCATTTATTTAATGTAAAGGAGGTTTCCCCCTCGAAGTGGCTTATTTCTAAGGTGTTTATCTCTCTTTTCTTCTATTTTTGGAGTTGGTTTAATAACAAAGTCGTCTAACAGGATACCGTCTTCCTTCTTATGTGCCATTTGAGATCACAATACAAGCCTATAATGTGGTCGTACCTAGCACCATAATAGATGAAGGTGCATCTGTTAGTATTTTATCCTCAACTACTTGGAAATATTTTGGTTCTCCGTAGCTTGTGCTTGTTACCCATAATTTGTTAGCGTTTAACAGAGGAACTAGTCAACCGTTAGGGATCCTTCCTAAGTTTCCTATTACTTTGGGAGGAAAGACTGTCTATATAGATGTGATGGTTGTCCAAGGCCCTTGGATTTCAACTTACTCCTTGAGTGTGACTATACTTATTTCATGGTAGCCCTTGTCTCTTCTCTCTTTCATGTGATATGTTTCCTACATGAAGGAAGAATTGTGACCATTGATTAGTTATCATTCATTAGTCCTCATCTATCTCCCAATAATTCAGCATCCCTTAATGGTTCTTACATGCAAGTGGTATCTTCCCCGCCACAGGTTAATTATGTGGAAACCTGTTCCATGCCTGTGTATGCTGATGATCTAGTCAGTGATACTATGTGTCATATATTGGGGGCATTGGACCCTGATTTCGAGAGTGTAGTTCTCTCGTATGATGAGAACCTCTTGTAAGCCATGACCTCCTATGGGCCATGAACAAGGTCTTCTAGAGAAGAGTTTTGTTTCTTGTGTCAAGCTCCCTAAAAAAGGACTCAAACTCTTCGTAGCAAATTTCCTTGTCTTGTGTCAAGATCGTTAAACAATGAAACAAAGTGTCATGAATATAGTTCTTTTGTTGTGCAAACCTCGTTAAAAAATTAAACAAATCCCCTTTCAATTCGAGTCTTTGGTTAGATCTCATAAAATTCCAGTCGAGTCTTTCACTTGATCTCGTAATTGAACCTTCATTCCATCCACCTGTTAGTAACCATTAGTCTACTTAGGTTAGTGATATGAAGCTTAGGGGGCATGTACCTCAAATTTAGTCCCCATTCTAGGGGCATGAAAACTTATTCCAAGCATATTTTATCTATGTTTCAAGCTTGTGAAAAAATGAAAACAAATCCAAGCATAGTTTTTCACATGTTTCAAGCTTGTGTAAAATGAAACCAATTTCAAGCATATTTTCCCATGTTTCAAGCTTCTATAAAAATTAAACCATTCGCATACACCTCTCGTGATTTCCCTTTTATCTACCTCTTCTTCCATGTGAGCCTTGGTTTTCTCATTCCATCATCACCATCTGCTTGGCTGATCATATGCTCTCACTTGGTTGTTTTACCCTTACCTGGGGAACCACTATGATGAGTGGTCTTGTTAGCCAGCCTCTTGACCTTTATTTTTCTTCAACAGTTCCACCATCATCAGAACCAGTTTCTACCCTTTATACCACTCGTTCCTCCAGGAGGAGTCAACTTTCAGTTCTTTTCTTACTCTCAAAAAATGAAAATATTGTCGAGTATTGGTCATTTTGAACTTGTTAAAGTGAATGAACTGGCGTGATCTTAGTATACATTTACCCCTTTTTTGGGTTGAGGTTTACTATTTACAAAAAATGAATAAGGAGTGATCAACCTCATTTTCAAATACCAATATTGTCTCTCTGTCTTAATTAGTGTTAAGAATAAATTACCATTACCAATATTAGAACTTATTCTCATGAGCTGCATAGTGATTAATGTTAAGAATAAATGAGCATTTCCAATATTAGAACTAATTCTCATGAGCTGCATAGTGAAATTGGTCATTGGTTAATTCCCAAAGCACCATGCAATGAAAGAGTTTACAGTCACAGTGCCATCCTAGGAGGGTTGAAGATGAAAATAATTTTCTCTTAAATTATCCATCTTACGCTCACATTCAATCTAATTTTCAAAATATTTATCACACGTCTAACCTTTTTGACCTTTTAACTCAGTAAAACTATGGTGATCTAGGAGCACTTCTCTAACTTATTTTTTAGTATAAAAATAAAATGTTTAAGAATTCTCTTACCTTCTTAAAGTCTCATATACTGTCTAGTGGAGGTTAATCATCATCATCATTAAAAAAAAAAAAAAAAAATTATATATATATCTAATTAAAAAATTAAAAATAAATAAGAACTAACTTCAAGTGCATGAAAATGTAAAGTAAATGTGAGTAGAAAGTTCCCTCTTCAAATCCAAAGGATTGACTAACTTGTGGTTGGATTGTTTCAACTAGTGGTTATAATGGTAGCTGTTGGAATCAACCACGTATCACATGAGTACAAGACATTAAAAAAAAAAAACAACAACAACAACAACAACAACAAAAAAAAAAAACACATATATTTATCATACATCTTATAAACTTCAAAATAGTAATATCTTGGGTTGGCAATTTGAAAGAAATTATCAAATTGTAATGTCTAAATAATGGAGATGAAAGTGAGAAGATTATTTTATACAATGATCAACATCAATCTATAACAAGCGTTGTAGGATAGACTAGTCCCTACCATTCAAATGAAAACTATGTTTTGAGAAAAAATGAAAATTGATATATGAAGTGAAAAAATTATTGTTTTTACATTACAACATAACCTTTGATATACACATGTACATCTATATAATTTTTTGAAATGCTAGCAATGCCACATAATATTTAAATTTATTACGATTAAAAGATCTAACAAAAAATTTAAAAAAATATATGGCTAATAAAATTAGTAGAGAAAAAATGAATTAATTTAATAAGAAGGTTAGTTTAGTATCACTCTATTATGAGCTTAAAAAAAATTATTTGTTTTAGAAAACCTAAGTCTAGTGCATTTTAGACCTAATATTAATAAAAAAAAGGAACAAATTTAAAAGTTAGGAAAATTAAAAAGATATAAATTTAAAAGCTAATAAAATTTCAAAGAACTTTAGCAAAATAGGTTATAACAATTTATGGCTTCCATATTATTTAGGACTTGTATGCAAGGTGGAAGGAGAGCCAGAAATTCTTATTAATCCTAAAGGAGAAACGGAAATAAAGTTTGCATAGAGATTGGGCCACAAACTATCATGATGACATGTATAGTCTTTTTCTCTAACTTCAATTAGCAAATGAGAAAGACATTCCATCTGTATTTATTTTTGAGAAATATCTTATCATCTTTCAACACCTACAAAACAGGCTCATTTCCTACTTGTGCGAGTTCGAAGTTGTAGCTTTTACCAGTGACATACCAACGAAAACCACTGCCTTTCTCCAAAATATATGAAATCTACCAACAATATAATAATATAATAGCACACAAAAAGAATAACAAATAAAATCAAGCTCGTTATCTACCTTCCCATATTCATATATATCCTTTAAAATGTCTTGAAATACATATAAAACTTTCCCATTAAAAAATGAATGAAAGGGACATGAATCTTAAATGTAAGAAGATCACTATGTACCTAACCAAATTTATATATATATTAATTAAAATGTAAATGTAAAAGCTATTTTTAATAACCAAAATCGAGGACATCTCCAACATGCCCATAAAAGGTCCAAATAAAAGAGAAACGAATATAAAACCAGCAACGATGTCAGCTATTGCAACCTATGGATTCCGTAAAATTCTCTATCCCCATGCCAAAATTAAAGTTCAAACACTCATATTAATTATGGCAAAGGACGATGAAATTGTTCATACTTGCAACGAAGAGTTAGGTTGAGGTTGAGGATGTACCTGCGGCCAACAAAGGTCTAGAATGTACCAACCAGAACCACTGCAATTTAGCCACTGGTCAATTTAACACATACCCACTATTGTGTGTCTTGTTTGTTTCTCTTCTTCTGTAAGTACCCCTCCATTAACTGCAAACGAAACAAACACAGCTTCAAATGAAAAACAAACACTGCAATGCCCATGGTAAAGCCATACACATGGAAAAAGCTTCTTAGAAATGAAATTATGGATGAAAGAAGAAAAAATTAAAAAACAGAAAATTAGAAAATCTGGAACCTACTAGCAATGTCTGATATTGCAACGTATGGTTTATGTACAATTCTTTATCCCCAGACCAAAATTAATGTTCAAACACTCATATTAATTCTTTATCCCCAGACCAATAGCCGAATAGGTGTGGCCACTATGCCAGTAATGGATTTATGTAAGAGGTGTGGCCAGTGGCCACTATGGCAGTTATGGATTTATGCAAGTGGTGTGGCCACTATGCATGTGATTGTCGGATGGATTATTTGATGAGTTGGTGAACTGAAAGGACACTTGCTTCTGTCACTGACATATGGGTACAAAGAGTTGGCGCTAAAACTTTTTGTATATTTGTATGGGGTTTTGATTTGTATGGAAAATTTTAAGGATGAATGTCTATCTTAAAGTTTAAAAATTCGGTGAATCTTACTAGTCTTTAATATGTGAATTGTAAAATTTTTGATGTTATTTTTGAAAAAATATTTAGTTTTGTAATCGATTTATATTAGTATATATAAATGTTTGGCAATTTTTCAGGTAAAATATTATTATACTATAAAATTTGGGCGAATCAATTCTTTTTTTAAATGGGAATTAAAGAATCCTTTTTTTAGAAAAAGTATGCAAAATTAGCTCACCCACGAATATTAGCCCCTAAAATTTTCCATGAGACTCAACTTCAACTTCAACTTTTAAAATGTTGAATTGAGTTACAATATACTTATACCCCACGAAACTGTAGAATGAGGCAAGCAAGTTTACCCTTCCAATGATTGAGATATGGGGAAACCCTTATTCTTAGTAATATTTTTTTTTCAGAAGAAAAAAAACGTTGTATTTAAACAGTTCATATTTCAAGCATTACATTCACAACTACCAATAGTTGGGAAAAACCGCAATCCATATCATCAAGAGATCTAAGAGCCACTTCTAAGAAAGAAAGAAACCGAAACAATCTCCAGATGGGATCACATATTACGGAGGATTTTACAACCACTCCAAACAGTATTTTCAGATGCATTAAAGCAGATCTGCCTTCATTAAGCAACAACTAAGAAGATCCAATACACAAAACAATGGATAGGAAAGAGAGAGATCCTATATCATAACAAATCAAGACCGCCACCCACATGTGCCCTATAGAGTAGCATTCAAATTATGGACAGAATGTAGGAAGGATATATGTTGCCTCGCTTGTCTGTTCTTGGAAACTGGCTCGCCTGAAAAGGGAGGACAATGTTGTACAGTTGTACATGAATTCAGATCAAGAGCAACATAGCCAATCAGGTTCGATGAAAATTAGGAATCCTAAAGTGCCACTGACATTCATGTTATTGTCATTCCGGATTGTATTTTAGAATCATATAACGGAATCATGGAAGACAAGAAGTTCCGGTACGCTTGCAAAAAGAATCCAACAGGCTCGCTTGATGACTGTGTTTTGGCTTGCTTGCTGAAGAAACCAACAGGTTCGCTTGTTATTCGTCCCAGCTCACTTGCAATATCAAGTCCATGCTCGCTCGTACGAGAGGTGTAGGGCAGGTATACATTCCAAAAAAAACACGAAACGATATTGGTCCACAATATTGAAAATTCGACGTATTGTGGGGCAGTGAGAATGATCGTCTAGAACCAAAAAATATACCAGTAGGATAGGAAAAAGGAACATAGGTAAACATAAAAAGATGATACAGGACGCAACAGATTGACAGCTCAGCTATTATGGAATAGGAATATAGGAATTCGAAACAAGAGTCTGATCCCTGTAATGTTCCACCTTCATCATACCAAAAGCTTCTCTGAGGCCTCTTTTGGAAAGATCATCCGCCCTAGAGTTGTTGTCTCTGTATATGTGGGAAATTGGGGGCTTTCCCATCCTACACCATAATCGCTGTGTCCGGGAGAACCATCCCTGTAGTTTCGGAGTATTCAAATGATGGCGACCAGATATACTTTCAATGATGAGTTTGGAGTCACCATATACGTGTATTCCAATCATCTGTAAATTGTATGCCACTAGAAGACTACCCCACAGTGCCATAATTTCTGCTTTGTTATTGGTCCCCGGACCCCTGTTCCAGAGCATGTGTATCCTCTCCCTGTCAGATAGTTTGATCCATGCGCCGCACCTGTGATTCCCTCTCTGCACGCCCCATCAAAATAAATCGCCAGGATTGAAATCTCATGTGGTCGAATTTGATGAGACCTATCAATGCATGTGAATAGAGGCTGGGGCTGTTGTTGAATCCATCTCAGAATGGCCGAGTGTATAATGGGAAGGGAAAAAGCTTTTCCATCAAATATCAGGCTATTCTTAGCCAGCCATACTTCTCAAATCAAGTAGAAGGGTAGAGATCTGAAACTGTTCCTTAGCTTGTCCCATTCTATAGCTGCAGATATAAAGTCGCGTGGTACCCAATTTGATTTAAGTAGATAAGAGCTGAAAAGATTCCATAACTGCTTAACCATGGGGCATTGAAAAAATATGTGTTCAACAGATTCCTCCGAAATACCACACATTGAACATCTACCCAGTCCTTGAATGCCTCTTTTAACAATATTATCCCATGTAAGGATTTTATTTTGCCAAGTAAGGCATCCAAATAGAATTTTTTTCATGGGAATCTTCCGGGACCAGAAGTGTCCAAAAGCACTAGTAATATGTTCATTCTGAGACTGAGAAATTATATAACTGTAAATATCCTTGACAATAGGTACCTTCTCTTTAATGGGACCATTCAATGTGATCTTGTCCCCTCCCGTCAAATGAGAGAAACCGGCAGCCCTCGGCTCATTAGATATCAGATCCTAGTTCGATGCGTCTTCGCCCACCAAATCCAATTGTGATGCATTTTTGAACACGAGGACGTTAAAAGACCATGAGTGTATGGTTTGTGTTAAAAAGACAATACCTCTGTGTGCCAGTTTATGTATAATCCGAGGCGAAGGAACCATATAATTGTTAAAACCCTGAATGCATGTCACCCCTATCGGAATGCAGCCACCGTCTTTAAATACCCAAACAACTCTGTCCACCACATGGGCCAAATTTTTTTTTAAAATACCCCATATTGCAGAATAGGAAGAAGGCATTGTGAATTCATGGCATATTAGTTGGTACAATGAATCTCCATCCAAATATTTACATTTAACAATGTTGTTCCAAATACCGGAGCCATTGATGGCTCACCAAAAGGATTTTATGAGTAAAGCTTTGTTGAACAATCTCGTATTCAATATGTCCCATCCATCTTGTGATTTGGGGTGGCTTAAACTTTCCAGCCTGACCAAATGATATTTGTGCACCAGGCCTGTTCCAGTCCAAATAAACTGTGCAATGATCCTATTAATGTTACCTACAATGGATTCAGGAATGAAGAACAAATGCCCCCAATACATCATTAATTGGGAAAGCATTGCCTGAACCATGATGAGCCTGCCCCCCAAAGTCAGCCATTTGTGAGTCCATTTATTGATTTTCGCCCTGAAACAATCCACCATCCAGAGCCAATCCCTATATTTGTATCTGCATGGCTTGATTTTAAAACCCAGATACAGGAGGCCTTCCTTAGCCAACTTGAAATTGACCCCTATGAATTCTACAATGAAGGATATTTCATTTAAATCACCGGATTCATATAAAAGAAAGGATTTATTCTTATTGATACATAAACTCGCGGCCTTGCCAAATCTAGTTAAGATGAAGTGGACGAAGAGCCAATGGTTCCTGTTCAGCCTACCAAAGAGCAGCATGTCATCAACAAAAAGTGAGTGAGAAGTGGATATTGAATCCGAGAAGGTGAAACCAGATATAATCCCATTTTGCTCCGCATAGTGCATCATGTTACTGAATCCATTCATAATTAAAATAAAAATCAAAGGGGATAATGCACAACCTTGGCGCAGTCCTCTGCGAGCTTCAAAAAATATAGTCGGAAGGCCATTAATCAGCACAACATACCTTACAGATGTTATACAAGACGTTATCCAGCGAATGATTCTTATGGGCAGACCAACCTTTAACAACACGAGGCGGATATATGACCAGTCCAGTGTATCATATGCGTTGTACAAATCTACCTTCATAACCAAAGCCTCTCTCTTCTCCGTGTGCATGGTGTGAAGAATTTCTTGCGTGATGGCAATAACATCATGGATGGATCTTCCACTAAGAAACCCATACTGTTCAGGAGAAATATGCGCAGAGAGGGTTTGCTTTAACCTGTTGGCAATAATCTTGGAAGTGATCTTGTACAGCAGATTGCAAAGGGCAATCAGTGGGAACTCTCCAAAAGTATGAGGATCTTCCACCTTCGAAATGAGAGCTATAAAAGTGGAATTGAGGTTAGAAGGAATTTTTCCAACTAACCTAAAGGATTCACAAATTTCAGCAATCTCTGTGCCCATGATGTCAAAGAAGCAAATGAAAAATTCTGATGTCCAAACATCCGGCCCCGGACATTTGTCATGGGGAAAAGACTTGAGAACCCCTTCTACCTCCGCAATCGATATGTGTTCATCCAACTGTTTGATGTCATCTTCATTGAACATTCTGTTAATTCGATCCAGGAACCATCTTTGACAGTTCACATCTATGTTGGGGTTTATTTGATAGAAAGATGAGAAATGCCGAAATGCCTCCTGAATGTCCTGTGTTGAAATAGCCCAGCTGCCATCCCTTTTCTTAATTCTCCAAATCGCATTTCTACACCTATGATCATTTGCACATTTGTGGAAGTATTTTGTATTAAGGTCTCCTTCCTTTAACTATCTATTCCTGCTTTTAAGTTTCCACGTTATTTCTTCAAGGAGAAGAATATGTTTCAGCCTATCTTCCAATTTCTTCAGTCTTATATATGATTGAGCATCTGGAGGATTTTTTGTGAAGTCCATATAAATTTGTTTCATCTCTGTCTTAATGTCAACAATCTTCGCCCTAGGAGCCCTTTTCTTATTTATTTCCCAATGTTTAACTTCCATCTTCAATTTCTCTAATTTGGAATGGAATCTATTCCATCTCGACAGACCATGGGCACCATCCCCCGACAGCCAAGATTCCCTAACGAGTTCCATGAGCTCTTTTTCTTCCAACCATGCGCGATTGAACTTGAAAGGCACGCCCCTGGATCGTTCACCAAAGGCCCATGTAAGAAGGATGGGCATATGGTCTGATATGTTAGAGGTCACCACAGCAAATCTGGGAAAACCCAGTGTATTGATTAAACTGACCTTCAACATTGCTCGGTCGAGGCGCTTGGCAATATAATCCTCATCCGTTCTTTTATTGGACCATGTGGGAGCAATGGGGTTAGGACGGATATCAACCAAATGATATTTGGCAAACAAATCATTCAGATAATCAGCTAAAAAATATGTTCTGGTGCGCGAACCCCAAGTCTCATCTGCCTGTAAAGTAGAATTGTAGTCCCCCATGATCACCAGATTCCTAAGAGAGAGAATACCGAATAGCTGTAACCTATTCCAGAACGCATGCTTGTTCTGATATGGGGCATATAAGTTTATAATGTTGAACTGGCCTTCAATACCTTGTATATGTCCGGCCAACAAAATCCCACCAAAAAACTTGTATGCTTTGAAATTTGCCCAGAGAGGATTCCAAAGCGCGATCAAACCACCAAAATGGCCGATAGAGTCAACCGCCACAGCTTTCCAACCTTTACATATGCTCAAAAAAATATTAATGGCCTTTTCCCGAGCGCACAGTGTCTCTTGACATAAGATAATACAAGGGTCTTCAGAGAAAAACAAATTCCTGAGGCAATGTTTTTTGGAGGCATCGCCAATCCGACTGATATTCATGGACTGGAAGTGGATCATCGCTGCACTTCAGTGGGCTGTCCAGCTCTAAGCGCCCGAGGTTTGACAGAACTATCGTAAAAAACGGCAATAGGGATGTCAGTGAGGTTATCACTCTCATCATTAAGCAGCGACAGAGACCTATGATTATCCCTGGACAGTCTAGACCCACCTTTCTTTTTTTTCTGGATGGTGATGTTAGAAACAACAGAAACGGGTTTGGACATGGCTAGGGAGACCATAGTTTTATCAAAAACGGTGAGTGCAGCAAATTCTTAGTAATATTACAAGGGGAGTGGAAATAGAAACTTTGAAATGGTTAGCAATACATGAGCAATTCAAGGATTTTTACTGTGGAAGCTTGCTTTAACAAAATGTTCATTGAAAGGAAGTCATAATTAAAAAAATATAATCTTTATAACTCTTTAATATTTGATTATAAAATATAGATCATATATGTATATACATTGATATTGGAAAATTTATTATAAATATTATATGTAAATATATTATAACTTATTATTTAAATTTATATAAATAATAATAATATTATTATTATTATTATTATTATTATTATTATTATTATTATATGTGATTTATTTCAAATCAAATATCAATTATTCTCCGATGGAGGTGACAAACTATTATTCTCCGATGGAGGTGGCAAACTATTAGAATGTGGCATCTGGTAGATGTTTTTTAGTTGATTCTCTTGTTATTTAAGAGGAGTTATGTGGTATGTTTTTAATAGTATACACAAATCCAAAGTATTTATGTTTTTTTTTTCTATTTTAATTAAATTGGTTAATTAAAAAAAATGTTATATCAACAAGTGCCATATAAAATTATTTATAGTTTTTTGGACATATAGTATTAATAAGCCATATTGGTATTGGTCCATGGTATTGTATCAAATCCTATTTACAAATTAAAAATTTTCATGACAAAGTAAGGATAAATCACCACAGTTGAGAGTATGGTTCCATATTTTTTTGTTTAATGTATATATCTTTAACTTCTATATTAATTCTTTTTATAATAATAATAATAATAATAATTTTATTAATTCTTTTTATAATAATAATAATGATAATAATTTAATTAGTTATTATAATTATTTTAATTTCAACAAAAACTCTTGATTTTTTTGTTTATTGTTATTTAAAAAAATAAATTATTAACTTTTAACTGAAAAAAAAAATAGACTTCTAATTTCAAACTTGGTTCCATTTGTCCCATATTATTGATAAAGTTTGCTAACCCTAAGCACTGGTTGGTATTCAGAGGGATCTTGCTTTTGGCAACAGTTTTTTGAGAATAATCTTATAACTTGAGTTCTAGATAGACTACAGATATCATTAATGAAAACTGATAAAATTGGCTAATCCACTTAACTAAGTAAAGCTTTAGTTGAATTAAGTAAAGCTTTAGTTGAATTCGTTAATTTAACTCGGTATTTGGTTATGGTTTTGTTACATTAGTTTATGATTTTCCTTTTGGTTTCCATCTCTTTTTAAATATAATTTTTGTTGATGTTGTGTATTTTATTTTTCTTAATACTGAGCAGTTTTAATTTCACTATTATTTATCATATATATCACGTCGCCAGGTCAGAGCTCTTCAAATGTTCCAGTGTTTCTCGTTGCCCATTTTCTCAATGCTTGCCGTCTCTGCAAATGGCATTTGAACCATGGGAAGGAAATCTACCACATGTACAAGTCTGTTCTAATATGAATAATCCATATAAGATAGTTAGCTCTTGAGAATTATAAATTCTCATCAAATTCAATGTGATTCTTAACAGACTTGTACACGTAGATTATTAAAACAGACTTGTACATGTAGATGTCCTTCCCATGGTTCAAATGCCATTTGCAGAGATAGCAAGCGCTGAGAAAATGGGTAACTGGAAACACTGGAACAATTGAAGAGCTCTGAGCTTGGAGCTGGCAACGTGATATTTCCACTGGAACATTTGAAGAGTTCTGAGCTTGGAGCTGGCAACGTGATATATATGATAAAGAATAATGAAAATTAAGCCCCACAATATAAAGAAAAATGAAATGCAAAAACATGATCAACTAAAATCATATTTAAGAAGAGATGAAACCAAAACCAAACTGCAAAAACATGATCAACTAAAATCATATTTAAGAAGAGATGAAACCAAAACCAAACTTATAAATGAATGTAACAAAATTAGATAAACAGTTACATTAACTAACTCAACTAAAGGTTTACTTAGCGAACAGGGTTAACAGGTTTACTTAGCTAACAGGGTTCACAAACTTTATCAGTTTTCATATTAGTAATATGGGCAGTCTATCTAGATGTCAGGTTATGATTATCCTGAAAACATTGTAGCCAAAAGCATGATGTCTGTGAATACTCGACCAAACTTATAAATGAATGTAACAAAATTAGATAAACAGTTACATTAACTAACTCAACTAAAGGTTTACTTAGCGAACAGGGTTAACAGGTTTACTTAGCTAACAGGGTTCACAAACTTTATCAGTTTTCATTAGTAATATGGGCAGTCTATCTAGATGTCAGGTTACAAGATTATCCTGAAAACATTGTAGCCAAAAGCATGATGTCTGTGAATACCGACCAATACTTAGGGTTGGCAAATTTTATTACTGATATGCCACAAATGGCACCAAGTTTACACAAATTATTTTTTTTAATAACAATAATGGTCAAAGGAAAATCAATTATTAATAAGCATTAAAACATTTAGTTCATAACCCATGTTGCTAAAATTAAAATAATCATAAACTAACAAAATTATTATTATAAATATTTATGAAAAGAATTAATATACAAGTTAAAGATATATATACTAAAAAAACATAGAACAAGATTTTTAACCATGGAGATTTACCTCTATTTTATCATGGAAATTTTTAATTTGTAAATAGTATTTGATACAATACTATTGGTCAATACCAATGTGGCTTATTAATACTACATGCCCAAAAGGTTATAACTCAGTTCATATGACATTTCTTTTAATTAACTAATTTAATTAAAAAGGAAAAAAGAAGAAAACTACTTCTGATTTGTGTATACTATTAAAAATATTCTAGAATATTTCATGGAGGTTAAATCCCTACCATTCACCTATTAATTATTGATAATTAAATTATAATTATGGAAGTCCTATTCCAAAATAAACACTTTGTGTAACGAAATATAATAAGAATTAGAATTAAAAGTAGAAATAATAATAATAATAATAAATTATAATATATTTATAATATTAAATATACAATTAATGGAAATTGATTTTTATTTGAATTTAATAATAATAATCTAATTTTAAGGTCACAACCAAGTTAAACACGAAATTGGTGTATGGGATCTCCTTGTTTGTGGGGCAAGGGACCCACATTAGCATAACAACTTAACTCTCTATGAAAGCATACATATTGTACCCCTTTGAATTTGAACATGTAAGCACTTAACTTTATATGAGGGTATACATAGTGTACCCCTTATGAGGGTATACATAGTGTACTCCTTTGGATTTGAAACTGTGATTTCTTACGAGAAAAAACATGCTCATAATATGTTGATTACAATTATTTTATTTTTATTTTTTTAATATTTCAAAATTTTGAAAATATTTTTATATAGAAAATTTTGATTCCTTTTAATTCATTTATGATAGATTTATAGTTACAATGTATATACCCTTTTCCATTGTGAACTACAACATCAAAATTGTAAATGATATGTGTGTTACAAGAATTTGATGCTTAAAAAATTATTAGTATTATTGATAATATAAAAAGTAGTATGAATAATATCATCTCAAAATTTACATGAGGAATAAATTGAATACTATTAAAGTAGCAATGTTAAATAATAAAAAATGTGACTCATAAGAAAAAGGATAAATGGATTACATGATGATCAGTTTTAATTTATTTCTTCCAACTTTTCTTATATCCACATATTTTGGTTCTCTCATATTTTCATATTAATCATACAACAAAGAAGTTAAAATCAAATATCATTCAAACTTTTAACTCCATAAATTACAAAAAAGTCCATACAACTACTCAAACTTCTCTTAGTGACTGCAACTACTCTCGTTAGCTGTTATATGTCCATATGTCTGCATATTCTCCCCCATCAACATCAATGGAAAATGGTTATTTTCACTTCTAGATGAAATTTCTTTCCCTAATATGTTAGCATCAAAAAAAATAATTCCTTTGATTGCTTACTTCTCCTTTGTCTACAACTAGGCTCCCCTGTCAAGGTTATGTCTATTTTTCCTTACATGTAACTTTTCCTCTTTTGTAGTTATACTCTTGAGATTGATCCCCTATACTTCAATTCCTTTCACTTCTTCCTTTTGCTGTTATTCCCCTTAGGTTTATGTTTCCTTTTATATAGAACTGGAATCCTTTCAATGCAAAAGAACTCCCCCTAATAGTATCTTCTCCATTTCTACAACTTTTCTTTTTATCGCCAAAGGGTTGTTCCCCTAGTCATATGCTTCTTCTCATCTGCAAATTTAATTTTCTGTAACTATTCATATTTTTTGGAATTTCTCCCTCTTTTTGATATCAAGGGTAAGGTGTTTCTCCCCCTAAACTTATGCAATGATGTTAATTGAAATACATCATTTACTTCACTTTCTTCACACATAATCTTCTTTCCACACCTTGCAGTTTTTTCATATCATCATTCCTCTCTTGTAGCTTACATTCTAATGCTTTCATCTTCTTGATGAGACCTACTACCTATTTCTTAACTTTAATATATAATTTCTTTTAATGATGAATTGTTACAGATATTACTCCCGTAGAGAATTTTTATTTTTTAAATCTCATTAAGGACATATACATTGTTTGGAGACCTGATTTTATTTTCTACCAATCTTCCTAAAACTTCTTTCCTTATCTCACATCCTTTAGAATGGAATGTGAGATCATACCCTTGATCAACCATTTGTCTTACATTCATTATATTGTCCTTTAAACCTTCGAGAAGCATAAAAGTGTTTTTCCTTCCATCATCATGTTTGGAGACATAATTGCATTTTCCACCAATCTTCCTAAACTTTTTTTTCTTATTTCACATCCTTTGTAATGGAATGTGAGATCATACCTTTGATCAACCATTTGTATTACACTTAGTATATTTTCCTTTAAACCTTAAAGAAGCAAAAAATTCTAAGTTTTTTCCTTCTATTATCATGATTGATTGTGCCTTTTCCAATTGTCCTTCCTAAATTATTATTTCCAAGTGTGAGACTACCTCCCTTCATTTGCTTTAGAGTGATAAATATTATTTTATCTCTTTTCATATGAATTGAACATACACTTTATATATACCATTTTTTTTCTTTGTTTTAAAAAATAGAGCTAGACCACATCCTTCATGCTTGTCTTGCTTCGTCTTCCATACCTTTGTTCTTTGATTTATATTTATGATAGAATATTCTTCTCTATTTTGATTTATAGGCCTCAATGTATTTCTTCTACAATCATGAGCTTTGTGCCCTAAATTATTACACTTGAGTCATTCAATATGATGTATTAATGGGACAAACAAATTGTAATTCTTAACAACATTCTTATTAAAACTTATAAGATTGTTGGTAAAATAATAATTCCTTGAGATCTTATATGATCCCATGCTCCTATTTGATGCAGGAGCATTAAGGTAGAGCCAACAATGTGGCGAGCTCGTCAGATGTTGTGGCTTGGGAAGAGGACTAACAGTCCTAATAATTTGAAGACTTTAGTTTTAAAGTATTTTTTTTAAAGTTAATTTGGGCTAACATAGTCATTGTAATCTGTAAGTTAAAAGAATTGTTAGATTATGATTAGTTAGGCATTTAGTTGAATAAATTGTTCTGAAACTAAATAACAGTTTCTCAACCATATGGGGATTTTTGGGAAAAGCATAAAACAAAAACCAAATCCACCATTGTGGGGTTCTTCCATCCATAGAGAGAAGGAGAGAACGAGAGGGAAATAGGTGTGAAAGAGGGTTGAAAAGAGAGTAGGAATAAATGTAAAAACCAACCATCCCAGGGCTTGGTTCTGTGTATTTTCATTTATAAATTAATTCCGAGTGTTTTGGATTTAGATCGGGCTCTCTGTTTTAACCCGTATGTTTTATTTCCCTGTTGAAATCAAATGTTGCATTTATGTGTTATTATAAATGTGTGCTATTCCTGTTAATGAGTAGACAGATCGAGCGAGAGAACGAAGTTCCCATGAACGTCGTGTAGACAAAGTTATGGCAGAGACTGAGGGATGACGAGAAAAAGAACAAGCACAGGAGGGATCCACGCATTTCCAGACTGGAAAAAGTTTAGGAGAGATAGAGGTTAAAGATTCCAGAGAAGTATCACGAAGAGTAGTGTGAAGGGAGTAGTATTGCAGAGCAGCGACATCTGAAAGAAGATAAATCGAATAAATACGGAAATACTTACAAGAATTCCTAAGGAGGAATCGACGACAAGGATTGAATTGCAGAGCTGAGGGTATAGTATTTGATGGCAAATATTAGAGCATACAAAAGAGGAGAAGAAGAGTCGAGAAGGTTGAATGGACGAACGAGATTAGATTTCAGATCTGAGGGTGAAAGATGAACGGTCGCGATGACTTCGCAAGTTAGGCAGTTTAAGATGCGACAAGTTGGAGGAGATAGACGTGGGCCGTTGGATCATGCAGTAGATATATGGCAAACGGCGAATCACATTTTCACATTTCGCAAAAGTTAGAGGTTATCGTTTATGAATTTGCAAGGTAAGTTGTTTGTGGTGCAATGCAATAAGGATGTGATGCGACGGGGGAAAGCCATGTGTCATCTTTGCGTAGCGCACTTTGTAAATTTTGTTGTTTAGCGTATTCACAAAGAGTTTAAGGTTACGGGCAGGGGACTGTGATGTGCTGCAATTGGCCTTGAGTGAGTGGGACCCTTCGGTACGATGGTTCCACGTGTATGTAACGTGTTTTGGGTTATGTGCGTTATATTATAAAGAGCGTTGTTTGATCGCTCCACGTATGTATGTATTTAACTCTGATATTTTTATCTGTTGCGTATAAGGGAAGTTATGTGGGTCCTAACCCACAAGTCCATGATGATATGTTAAACTGCAGTTACGGCTGCATCAACTGGTATTAGAGAAACAAGATCTGAGAGGTAGTGTGAAGGAATTTGAGCTAAGCAAAGTTGAGAAAGGTTGCTCATTGATTCTAATCGAGTGAATCTTAAGAGGTAATACTGTGGACTGAAGGCTTATGAAAAATTACAAGAGCTACAATAGCATGGATAAATTCGTAGCATAGACAATAAGTAGCAGCAAGAGTGAAAACATCTCAGCAAGAAGATTACAGCCTTTAAGGGTAGTGATGAAGGAAGCTAGTAAGGGTTTTCTAGGAGGAAAAAGAAGTGTGGTCAGAACCTAATATTTTAGTTGAGGTTGAAATATAAGAGGACAGTAGTGTTCTCAAGTGAAGATAAGTTGTAAGGGTGAGCCTAGAAGGAGCATAGAGGAGTGCTCAAGGAGGGTTCTATATTGAGGACCAGTTCTTGCCAAAAGACCAAGCGCAGAGAAATTTTGGTGAGGTAAGAAGATGACTATTGAAATTCATAACAGAGGTTCAGGAGGCAACCGCAAAGTGAAGAAGGAAGATGCCAAGAAAAATGGCATATGGAAGTAGATGACTGATGAAAAATATAAGAGAGAAATAGTTGAGATGAGAACCCATCTTGATCTATTGATGGAGTTGCTACAGAGGAGTAATGAAGACCAAAGGCGTGGATGGATTATGAGGAAGAAATTGAAATGTGATGGGTTGCAGATGAAGAGGGAGCATAGGTTGCATGCTCAAGAAGAAGAAGCATTACTTAGAGCAGCAGAGTATGAAAGGAAAGTTCTTTCATATGAACTAGCACATGGATTAGTTTTTGAAGAAAATTATAATAATACTAACAAGAGGTCTATTGAAGAAATTGAAGGTATGGAGGATGAAGGTCAACAATTAGGAATTGTAATGGAAGATGGAGGGAAACATGAATATGCAGTAATCATAACATGTGATGAAGAAATGAAGTTCCCAAAAGAGATGACCACTGATGGTTATCTGAAAGGTTCAAGGAGGAGTCACAATCAAAAGAAAGAAGTCAATAGAGATGCCAGTAAAAGACTAAGCATGGAAAAGCTTGGTGTGGTGTCTAGAGACAGGTTGACGGAGTCAACTTGTAGAGTTGAGTTGTTGGTAGTCCATGATGAACAAAGAGGAGTTCATAATGCAAAGAAGACTATGGCTACTGATAGTCATAGTAAAAGTTCTAAGGAATATTATGAATGATCCAGTAAGGATAAACTTGATAGAAAATTAGTTGAGATAAAAGTGCAACTAGAAGTGTTGAGAGAATTCATACAAGGGAGTATGGAACACCAAAGGTATGATTGGGTTCTTTGAAAGAAAAGAGTCAAGTGGAGTCAGTTACAGAGTAGGCTGAGATATGACACATGAATTCAGCTAGAAGAAGAACTTAGAGGAGCTGAGTTACATCATAGCATGTGTGCTGAGGAAAATTTTTACTTATGTGAACCTGAGCAAGGGTCTATTCTTGGTAATAGTAGTAATGAGGATGAAGATATGAGACCAGCTGATGGTTTCATGGATCCTTAGAAGGATGAGAACCAATGGAAAGAGCTGATGTTTGAGACAACAAGAGAGGCTATGGATCCTTATGGTTTTGAAACAAGTGAATATTCAATATTCAATATCCTTTATTTTTTTAAATAATATTAAACAAAATAAATATTTTAATTATCATTCTATTAATAGAAATAATTCAATATTTATTTAATCTTCTAGAATATATTGAATAATCCTTATTGTATAATAATTAAAAATAAATAATATTCATATTATAATCTTTAATCATTTTATATATAATTTTTTTGACTTTTTTATTTTATGACCTTAATTTAGTCAAACTAGCCATTATTTTTCAACGGCTAGTTGGAGCTTCTCATATCTATTTAATTGGGTTTCCTGATCAGATTTTTCATCAAGTCCTGATGATGAACCACATTGGCTGGTTCGAAACGCGTCGACCCAATTTATTTGGATGTGATTTTTACGAAAGATTTTTTTCACAATTTATGGATCACAGAAGAAATATTCCTAAAAAACAAGTGAATATTGTATGTTTGCAGGTGAAATCGATAAAGAAAAACAATTTTTTGATGTAGTCATAAAGGATGAAGGGAGAGGACATAATCTAAATTCTATTCAAGAAGAAAATGAGACAGTTGAGTCTCATATACATGCACATGCACATCAAAGTGAAAGCAATGATTTCCAGCCTAATGTGAAAGCTAAAAACAAGGAGGACTTGGCTTATGATGATGGCCAAGAACAGAAAGAGGCAAAAGATGATATCAAGCATTCATATGTTATGCTTGAGAAAGCTGAAAAGAAGACTAGTGAAGACTTTCTAAGTCCTGAAAGAGACTTAGAACAACAAGAGAAAGATTTGGTGATTGAGTCATCAAATAAGACCACTGGGTCTTGTGAGTTTAATGCTAAAATTTTGAATGTGTTTGCAGGTTGTGTAGGAGACAACCCATCTCTTGGAATTGTCTCAAGTAAATTTGAAGTTTATCTAGCAAAGTATAATGAGGAAGAAAATTGTCAAGCAAGGTATGATGAAGAGTGCATTTCTGATTAAGACTAAGTTGAGTTGTTGCAACAGAAGGAATTCATAAGTTCCTTATTTAATGAAGGGAGTAACTTTAATGGAGATGAATTAGTAATACCTCATGAGATGAAACTTGTTCTTGATGAGGATAAAGAGAAATTGGCTTGCTTAAATAGCCAAAGGAAGATTTTTGGACAGACATTTAGGACTATCATAGAAATAGAGAATCAGAATTTTATTCTGGTTAAAGATGAAGAAGCAGTGTCACAAAGAGGTTTGCTTAGTAACAAGGAAGAAGAAATCTATAAAGATGAAAGTGAGGCAATTATGTCTCAAGCTAAAGGAAAGTCAGTCCTAGAATTGGAAAAGATTGAACTGACTATTAGGTCTAGTCAAGAAGTAGAAGGACAACAATGGAGTGTTGTCAAGGAAGAGGAAAAGAGTTACGTTGAAACTATAATACAACATACTAAAGAGGTACTTGAAGGGAATCATGTAATTAGTGAATGGTTGAGTTTCTTGCTGAAAGCATTTGAGTAAGAGAAAGAGATTGCAGACAATAAGATGGGATCATTCCAAACTATAGTCGAAACAGAGATAGATACTAGTTTCCAAAACTTAATTATGTTAACTAGTGTACAAGAAAGAGTGAATAACTTTATTACTACAATTAGATATAATTAGAAGGTAATTTATCTTTTCACAGTAAATTTTCAAACAAGCAAAAGAAGAGGGATGTTGCAGAGGGAGATATCTTCTGAGATATTCAGGAAGTTTGGGTGGCAACAATGTCCAGGGTAATTTTGCAGCGATATCTGGGACAGAGTGTAGTAGAATGTGTTGGCAGAGGACTGGAAATAATATTAGATTACAGAAGAAGATTGAATTTCAAGAAACAATAGATGAACTATGAGAGTTAATGAAAATACCTAAGAAGAGTTAGAGAAAAATGAAGAAAGCATTCCACTATGGAATTGTTTGGAAAGTGAAGAACTGTAAAGGTAGAAGCAGTAAAGCACTACAGTACAAAGTATGGAAGCCTGGAAGATTGCAGCTAAATAATGGTGAAGAAAATGTAGCTTATGGACAGCATCAGAATAGAGTTTGGGATCCTACAATATATAAATGTTGAAGACACATGACCAGGAGGTCATGAATTCTTTTACCTCGAAAGTTTGATGCAGGAGCATTAAAGTAGAGCTGACAATGTGAAAATTCGGTCACATGTTGTGGCTTGGGAAGAGGACTAGCAGTCTTAATAATTTAAAGACTTTAGTTTTAAAGTATTTTTTTTTTAAATTTAATTTGGGCTAATATAGCCATTGTAATCTGTAGTTTAAAAGAATAGTTAGACTAGGATTGGTTAGGAATTTAGTTGAATAAACTATTCTAAAACTGAATAACAGTTCCTCAACCATATGGGGATTTTTGGGAAAGGCCTAAAACAAAAACCAAATCCACCATTGTGGGGGTTCTGACATCCATAGAAAGAAGGAGAGAACGAGAGGAAAAAAGGTGTGAAAGAGGGTTGAACATAGAGTAGGAATAAATGTAAAAACTAGCCATCCAAGGGCTTGGTTCTATGTATTTTCATTTATAAATTAATTCCAAGTGTTTTGGATTTTGATCGGGCTCTCTATTTTAACCCGTTTGTTTTATTTCCCTGTAGAAATTAAATGTTTAATTTATGTGTTATTATAAATGTGTGCTATTCCTGTTAACGAGTAGTCATATCGAGTGAGAGGACTAAGTTCCCATGAACTTTGTGCAGACAAAGTTATGGCAGAGACCGAGGGATGATGAGAATAAGAACAAGCTCAGGAGGGATCCGCATGTTTACATACTCGACAAAGATTAGGAGAGATAACATTGAAATATTCCGAAGAAGTATCAGGAGGAGTAGCGTGGAAGGATCAGTATTGCAGAGTGGTGACATCTTAAAGAAGAGAAATCGAATAAATACAAAAATACTTAGAAGAATTCCTAAGGAGGAATCGACGGCGAGGATTGAATCGCAGAGCCGAGGGTATAAGATTTGATGGTAGAGATTAGAGCGGGCAGAAGAGGAGAAGAAGAGCAAAGAAGGTTACACTGATGGACGAGATTAGATCGTAGATCTGAGGGTGAAAGATGAACGGTCGCGATGAATTTGGAAGTCAGACAGTTTAAGATGCAACGAGTTGGCGGAGACAAACATGGGTCGTCGGATCGTGCAGCAGATCTACGACAGATGGAAAATCGCATTTTCGCATTTCATAAAAGTTAGAGGTTACTGTTTTTTAGTTCGCAAGGTAAGTTGTTTGTGGTGCGATGCAGTAAGGATGCGATGCGATGGGGGAAAGCCACGTGTCGTGCGCAATAGCGCACTTCGCAAATTTTTTAGTTTAGCGTATTCACAAAGAGTTGAAGGTTATGGGTAGGTGACTGCGATGTGCTGTGATTGGTTGGGAGTGAGTGGAACCCTCCAGTACAATGGTTCCATGTGTAAGTAACGTGTTTTGGGTTATGTGGGTTATGTGCATTATATTATAAAGAGCATTGTTTGATCGCTCTGTGTATGTATGTATTTAACTCTGATATTTGTATATGTCGCGTATAAAGGCAGTTATGTGGGTCCTAACCCACAAGTCCACAGTGATATGTTAAACTGCAGTTATGGCTGCATCACTATTCCTCATATAACCATTTCGTACCTAGGTTTATAATCTATTTTCTTATCACCAAAACCATTTCATGAAAATCAATAACCATATAAGATATTTTGATACCTTATTAATGGAGAAAATATTATAAATTATTTCAGAGGTCTTGACTCATCTTCACTTCCTTTCATGGTGTTGCTTTCTTTATTTTGACAATTAAATTTGTTTTGGTCCTTTACCTCCTTTCTAATGCTTCTTGTATTTTTTATGGTGTCATGTATGTGCTAACCCTTTGCTTCATTTAGCATTCTTCTTACATTGCTACTATATCCTTTGATCACATTAGCATAACTTCCATGTTCTTCATTTCATTTTTTTTATGATTTCATTGAGCTTGATTCTTATTACCTTGGTAGTTTCATGATAACTTAGTAGGACCTATTTTAATAAAATGGGATTTCTAGAAATTGATAATATCATCTAATATTTCAGAAGTATTTTCAAAAAATTTCTCAATCCTTTCTCAAGGAAATAATCTCAAGCCTTTTTGGTGTTAGAAGTTTTTTCACAATCTCAATCTCAATTCTCAGTATAGAATATTTTTCTGAATCCTTTCTCAAGGAACCATTCTCAACTTTAATTTTTCTCACAATGTCCTTCATTTTTTTTAATCGGGTTTATCAAAATTTCTTCTCTTTTCATTGCCTCTTCTAGTTGTAAATTCATGAGAGATATTTTCGAATCATCAAAATCATGATTCTTTTCTTTCTCATGTTTCTGCAATAGTTTCTACTTTTTATTGAGTCTTTATATTGCTTCTAATTCATAGATAAGTTTTCCCTTAAGATAATCAACATCTTCTTCCTTTGAATATGATTTCTCTTTATCGGTGTTTTGAGCCTCCATGGTAATGAGTAGGAAATATGTTATGTCATTATCATATGCATATTCATTACTTTATTCTAATGGAGCACAGATGTCCTTTTCATACTCATAATATTTTATCTTATCTTCATGTTATTTTTGTCATTAATATTACATGTGGACATCTAGAAGAAAGATAACCCCTTCTTCTACAAATACAACTAAATAATAGCTTACCTTTTCTTTTGTTAGTTCCTCTTGAGATAGATTGTACCTCTTCTACATATAATACATCACTGGAATAATCACAGGCTTTGAGATTTTCTTCTTTCTTTGAATCCTTCAAAACTTCTTCCTTTGAATCCACGAATTTAATAAATCCTAATCAATGTATTGAGCCTTCATGCCCATGAGTAAGAATTATTCTTTGTCTTAATCAAATTCATATTCATCATTTTTTTTTGAGCTATCATCTTCCTTGGAATAGGGGATTTTCTTCTTGAGAGATCTTCCCTTCCTATTTTCGTGATTTTTTCTCTATTCCTATGTTTATGGGATTTTCTTCTAGCTTTATATTATTCTTCATCATTACTATCTTCCAATATTGTGTATGGAAATTTAGAATAATAATGACCAATTATACCACATTAAAATATTTGAATGGTAGGTTAGCAGATCCTCTTTTCAATTTCCTCACAAATTGAACTTCTTCTTATTCATTTCATCCATGGTTGGAGTGATCATGGTCCTTGTGTCCTTTTTTATTATTTGATTCTTTCAAGGTTTATTCCTTCAATATTGACTTCTCCTTTTTTATTCGCATCTCATATGAAATTAGGATTCCATGTAATTTATCCATATTCATATATTTTAGATCTTTCGTCTCCTCAATGCAAGATATCTCAATACTTTTTGGATAGTTATTGATTTGTTGGGTATGTGTTATATTCTTTCCACGATTAGCCCCACACGCTGTATGTTGCGTCGGGCGTAGCTGGGGGGTCACGAGGGGCGAAGCAGTCCCCACTCATAGGCGGATCCACCCATGGTTTTGTGCATGGTTTTGCACATGGTTTTTGGGTTCGATGGTTTTCGGCCCCTGGTATTTTGTAGATCCGGTCAAGGGAACTACGGTTATGTTCTAATCCAGGGTTAATGGATTGGGGTTTATGTATGCTTCGGCATGTATATATATGCGTTGTAACACTAAAAGGAATATAATGAAAAATCAAGCTGGTCGTCCCGATTTGGGATCCAGGGGAAAATCTCTGTGTTTATCTGTTTTATGTTTTATGCTCTTGCTATTGCTTATTTTCTGTTATAAGAATCGTGTGTAGATATTTCTGTTCAGGGTTAAAACCTACATTTGGTATCGTAGTCGTTTCACTTCAAGGGGACGCCTTTGTTGTTGAGGGTTTTTGTTCCTGCCTCGTGGTAGACCTCGTTTCAAGGGGAGATCTACAGATCGTATTCTTATGTGAAAGAAGATAAGAAATGCTGGAAAGATAGAGATCGAGAAATTTAATGGTCAGAGTTTTGAGTTGTGGAAGCTCAAGATGGAGGATCCGCTGGTGGATAAAGATCAGTGGATCGCGGTAGATCCAGGTACTAAACCAACGGCAATGTCAGATGAAGACTGGAAGAAACTGGATCGGAAGGCTAAGAGCACAATACGGTTGTGTGTGTCAGATTCAGTATTGTTGAATGTATCTGGGGAAGCTACGGCGAAGAATTTGTGGGAAAAAATTGGGACTTTGTACCAATCTAAGTCTCTGGTGAATAAGTTGTTCCTGCGGAAAAAGCTGTATAACCTGAGGATGAAGGATGGAGACTCGGTGACAGAGCATCTGAACGCCTTCAATACTGTGGTAAGTCAGCTGTCGTTTGTTGATATTAAAATTTCAGATGAAGATAAGTGCATCAGTTTGTTGTGCTCTCTACCAGACTCGTGGGACAGTCTGGTTATTGCAATAGGTAGCAATACAACTACCTTGAATTTTGATGACATTGTCTCAGCCTTGCTGTCGGAGGAAATGAGACGGAGAAATATGGAGGGTCGGAATGGAGATGCCTTATCTGTACGAGGAAGGTCCCAGAACAGAAACAAGAATAAGGTTTCGAGTGGGAGATCTAAATCTAGAGGGAGATCTAAATCTCCTGGAAAGTTTGTAAAGGTGTGCTGGAAATGCGGAAAGGAAGGACACTACAAAAAGGAATGCAGATCTAAAGCCCCTGAGAAAGGAAAGGGATCTGATGAAGCTCCTTCTGCAGAGGCAAAAACCACCTCAGATGAAGGTGGGGATGTGTATTTGACTTCTTCTTCAAATACACATGTAGATCATGAGTCATGGTTGATTGACTCAGGTGCATCCTTTCACTTCACTCCCCATAGGGAGTGGTTCTGCGAGTATGAGAAATATGATGGTGGTGATGTCTTCCTAGGAGATGATAGGAAGGCCAGAATCGTCGGACGTGGAAAGGTCAAGCTGAAGCTGCAAGGTGGGAGGATTAGAACACTTCCTGGTGTTCTGCATATTCCTACATTGGCCAGAAATCTGATTTCTGTAAGCAAGATGGATGATGCAGGTGTAAAAACAGTGTTCGAGAAAGATGCTTGCAAGATGGTTCGGGGAGCATTGGTATTAATGCGGGGAGTTCGGACTGGAACTCTGTACAAGCTACAAGGTAGTACTGTTATTGATGGGTGTAACAGTTCTGTGGTTCCTGAAAGTGGGACGGAAAGCCTAGTTGTCTCTGGAGAAAATACCATGCTATGGCATCAAAGGCTTGGACATATTGGAGAGAAGGGCCTTCGGATACTGCATAGAGATGGTATGGTAGAAGGTATGTCTAATTGTTCTCTGGATTTCGATTTCTGTGAACATTATGTATATGGGAAGTAGAATCGGGTGAGTTTTCCTTCTGGTGCTAAGAGGGCAAACAAGATATTAGAACTTGTGCACAGTGATGTGTTTGGGCCTGTGTCAGTTCCATCACTGGGAAAGTCTGCGTACTATGTTTCATTCATAGATGACTTCTCAAGGAATACATGGATATATTTCTTGAGGAAGAAATTTGAAGTCTTTGACAAATTTAAAGAATTTAAGGCTCTGGTGGAAAACCAGACAGAGAAGAAGATAAAGGTGCTGAGGACATATAATGGTGGGGAGTTCTGCAAGAAGGAATTTGAAGAGTTCTGTAAGAAGTGTGGTATAGCATGGCAGAAGACTACTCCATACACACCTCAACAAAATGGAGTTGCAGAAAGAATGAACAGAACACCGATGGAAAAGGAAAGAAGCATGCTCAGTGGTACCAGATTAGGACAAGAATTCTGGGCAGAGGTGGTGGAGACTGCATGTTACTTAGTTAACAGATCACCTTCACTGCCGTTGGAGGATAAGACCCCACATGAGGTATGGACCGGTAAGAAACCCTCTCTTTCACATCTAAGGCATTTGGATGTGATGCATATGTACATGTTCCAAAGGAGAAAAAGGGACTGTTGGATAATAACTAAAGGTGCATCTTTATTGGGTATAAGGATGGTTTAAAGGGTTACAAGCTTTGGAACCCGTAAACAAGGAAGGTTGTGTACAACCGTGATGTGGTGTTTAGAGAGGTAAAGATGTTGTTACACATGAAGTCATACCAAAGGAACCTCGGATAAGATAGAGTTTGAGCTAAAGGAGGATGAATCGCACTCCAACGTAAGAAGACTGTAAGATGAAGAGCCACAAACCCAGCTTTGAGAAGGTGAGAAGATCGGTTCGGAAAAGAAAGAAGGCAACCGAAAGGTATATTCCAACCGAAAGGTATAGTCCATCTGCTTTCTGTTCAGGTTTTGCCTTAACTATAACTGATGATGAACCCAGAACTGTCAGGGAGGCAGTAGATTCAGAGGATGGAAAACTCGGGAAGGAGGCCATGGTTGATGAAATGGCATCCTTGCACAAAAACGATGCATGGGATCTGGTGGAGTTGCCGGCTGGAAGGAAGCCCATTGGGAGAAAATGGGTGTTTAAGAAGAAGATGAATGTAGAAGGCAAGGTGGAGAAATACAAAGCTCGGTTGGTAGCGAAAGGTTATTCCCAGGTGCCGGGAATTGATTTTGGTGATATTTTTTCTCCTGTTGCCAAAGTTACTTTTATTAGATTACTTTTATCTGTTGCTGCTGCATTTGATTTTGAGATAGAACAGATGGATGTGAAGACAACATTTCTTCACGGGGATCTAGAAGAGGAGATCTACATGAAGCAACCCGAAGGCTTTATGGTGAAGGGTAAGAAAGAACTGGTGTGCAGGTTGAAGAAGTCTCTGTATGGGTTAAAACAGTCACCAAGGATGTGGTATCAGAAATTTGATACCTATATACGGGGACTTGGCTTCACCAGAAGCAAGGAGGATCACTGTGTTTATTTTAAATTAATTGGTGACCGTGTTATTTATTTGGTCTCGTATGTGGATGATATGTTGCTAATTGGAAATGACAAAGAAATTATCCAAGATTTGAAGACCCAACTGTTCTCCAAATTCGACATGAAGGATCTTGGTGCTGCAAACTATATTTTGGGCATGGAAATTAAGAGAGATCGGGCAAAGAGGAAGCTCTGGTTAAACCAGAGGAAGTATGTCGAGACCATATTGCAGAGGTTCAATATGCAGGATAGTAAACCGGTGAGTGTTCCTATTCCTGTAGGTGCAAAGCTGTCTGCTGAACAGTGTCCCAAGACACAAGAAGAAGAGGAGGATATGTCCCGTGTTCCATATGAAAGTGCAGTGGGTAGCCTGATGTATGCAATGGTCTGTACTAGACCAGACATTGCACATGCAGTGGGAGTATTGAGCAGGTTTATGTCAAACCCATGGAAGGAGCATTGGACAACAGTGAAGCGGGTTTTCAGATATTTACGTGGCACTAGTGATTATGGCTTGTGCTACCAGGGAAGACCAGGATTGGAAAGAATGCTGGACATTCATGGTTTTGTTGATGCAGACTGGGCTGGAGATATGGACCAAAGAAGATCTACAAGTGGGTATGTGTTTAGCCTATTTGGAGGCGCAGTCAGTTGGATGAGTAAAAGACAGTCTGTAGTGGCTCTTTCAACTGCAGAGGCAGAATACATAGCAGCCACTCATGCAAGCAAGGAAGCAGTTTGGTTGCAGAGATTGTGTTCAAGTATGGGGTTGGTACAACAAGCTATAAGGATAGACTGTGATAGCCAAAGTGCAATTTTCTTGGCTAAGAACCCTGCTTATCATTCAAAGACAAAGCACATTGATGTTCAATATCATTTTGTTAGAGATATGGTTGAGGATAAAAGGGTGTTGCTGGTAAAGGTGGACACTCTGAAGAATGTTGCAGATGCATTGACGAAGTCTGTGAGCACTCAGAAGTTCTCTTGGTGTAGAGAAACAATGGGTGTTGAAGAATTGGGCAAATGACTAAGCTCTCTTGTGGCCCCCCATGGAAAGAAAACAACAAGTGGGAGAATGTTGGGTATGTGTTATATTCTTTCCACGATTAGCCCCACACGCTGTATGTTGCGTCGGGCGTAGCTGGGGGGTCACGAGGGGCGAAGAAGTCCCCACCGTTGGGGTCCGGGGCAGCGCCCCGGCCAAAATTGGTTTTTTTGCGGACCCACTCATAGGCGGATCTGCCCATGGTTTTGTGCATGGTTTTGCACATGGTTTTGGGGTTCGATGGTTTTCGGCCCCTGGTATTTTGTAGATACGGTCAAGGGAACTACGGTTATGTTCTAATCCAGGGTTAATGGATTGGGGTTTATGTATGCTCCGGCATGTATATATATGTGTTGTAACACTAAAAGGAATATAATGAAAAATCAAGCTAGTCGTCCCGATTTGGGATCCAGAGGAAAATCTCTGTGTTTATCTGTTTTATGTTTTATGCTCTTGCTATTGTTTATTTTCTGTTATAAGAATCGTGTGTAGATATTTCTGTTCAGGGTTAAAACCTACATGATTAATCAATTTTTTCACCAAATCCTCTAATAGTATTTACAATCTCATCTACAAGAAGGAAAACTCCTACAATTTCTTCTTCTTCGTTCATATTTGAACTTTGAAATTGCATTATATATGTTTGAAACTTATCCCTCTTTATATTTTCATATTCTTCATAGCTTCCTTAATGTTTTTTTCCAAATTTCTTTAGTAGATTCACATTGCATTACCTTAAAAAAATTTAAATCTACAAGACCACTTAGAATAGAATTTTTTCTTTAGCATTATTTAAACATTCATTTTTCCTGTCTAGAGATGATGGAGGAATTTTTGGAACTTTATAATCATATACCATAGACAACTATACATTAGCACCAAAATACATAAGATACACCTTCATACTTTTCTTCCATAAGGTTTAGTTTGATCCATCAAGCATAGAATCTTTAATTAAACCCTCATGAATAGCGATAGTCCCTCTAAGATCTTCCTTCTAGTGGCGACACTGCTTCCAAAGAAACTTGTTCTAATACCAATTATTGTATTCATAATTATACTGATCAGGGGGGGTGAATTATTATAATGAATTTTTTTACTTATTTAAATATTTGAACATCATTACATACCAAGATCATAAACTAAACAAGTAACACAAGGTATATGTGGAAACCCTTTAGAAGAAAACCACACAAATTATTTATATCAAAGATCTTGTAGGCACCAACCTACTATTAAATCAATTTGTATGCACCAACCTATATGAGACACCAATCCCATCTACTACCTCTTAGGTACCAACCTATAGGATACACCAATCCCCTCTTCTACTTCATAGGTACCAATCTACAAGAGACACTAATCCCCTATTTTTATTTGTAGGCATGAACCTACAGGAGACAGCAATCCCCTTTGTTTCTTAGTAGGAACCAACCTATAATAGACACCAATCCCATCTCCTATAATATCTATAGGCACCAACTTAAAAGAGACACAAATTCTCATTGTTGTAAATATTCATAGGTACCATCCTAGTTCATTGATTCTATTTGTTTCTTCATAAATTCTCTTATCTTCCTCTCCTTTAGCCAAGCCTTCTTGTTGCTTCTTCCTTCACCAGGTCTATTATTTTCTTCTACCTTCATCGGGTCTACATTCTTCTTCTTCCTTCACTAGGTCTACTTCTCCCAAAACTTATTATCTCTAGCGTATTCTCTTCCTCCTCTATATTTCACAATATGAAACATCTCAAAAATAAAGTTATAGGAAAATTACCAAAGTAACATATTTGAAGTATGTTTTACGAGCTTTCAAGAACATTAAATTTCTCATATTATATCTCTGAAATTATAGTGAAGCAATTCATGAAATTTATACTGCAATTACCTTAATATATATTCTCTTCCTCTTCCATATTTCACAATCTAAAGGCTTATCAAAATTACAATGTTGACATTTTTTAAGCATGTTTTAGGAGCATTCGAGAACACTAACTTCCTTAGATCATTTCTCTAAAATTATAGAGAAAAAATAAACCAAATTTTTTATCACAAATACCTTGAGATATCTTCTCTATCTCCTCTATATTTCATAATATGAAACATCTCAAAATAAAGGTATATAAAAAATACAAAAATGGCTTGTTTTAAGTATGTTTTAGGTGTATTCAAGAACACTAAATTCCTTAGATCTTATGTCTAAAATTATAGTGAAACAAGGTCTAAAATTTTTACCACTAATACCTTGAGATTTATTCTCTTTCTTGTCCATATTTCATAGGCATTAGCATCTGATAAAGAAATTTATAGAAAAAAAAATACCAAGTTGAATTGTTTGAAGCATGTTCACGAGCATTCTAGAAGCTTAAATTCCTCACAGAATATCTCCGAAATTATAGGGATATAAGGTATGAAATTTAACCGAAGGCACATGAATATATTTTATCTATTTCCTCCACATTTCATAATATGAAACATCCCAGAATAAAATATACAACAAAAACTATAAGTTGACCTATATAAAGCATAATTTAGGAGCATTCAAGAATCCTAACTTCCTTGAAGCATATCTATGAAATTATAGTGAACCATCCAAAAATGGAAATGGGATAAGAATCAAAATAACAACAAAACTAAATTCATCCAAACTCCATTATTTTTATGAAGAGGATATTGGAGCTAGGTTTTCTAGATGCTAACTAGGGGATGGAGAAGGTTTGAAGTCACAGTGCACATGTTTCTCCATATAGGCCTAGCATCCCTCCATTCCATCCAGCTTCTCTTGAAGACACGATTGACCCTTTTACATGATGGAAAATCTATCTTGCATGTACCATGGATTCATTTGTAAATAATTCAAAAATGAAATGATTGTGTTTTTGTTTTCCTGTCTATCTCTGGTAAGTTGTACCATCAACATTCTCAGCTTCCTAATCTAATCCTCCAATTCCATTTGGCTAGGTGCAGGCTTCAGTGAATTAGGTGGCCCTAATGACTAAGGAACCACATCGTGACCCAAATAAGAGCCTAGTCTACTTAGAAAATCTGAATTATATCTATCACTACCCCTACCCCCTCTTCTCGTGCATCTGCGTTGACAGGGAATTCTTGATATATCTTCAAAACATAATGAAGAAGGCCTTAAGTTTCATCCATTGCACCAACCTCCCTTGACATATATAAAATACCACATAGAGAGTCCCTTGTAACAACAAATGTGACCAATATCCTTCCTCGACCCAATACTCTATGCATATATGTCATTGCTCCTACCAACGGGAATTATAGCACCAAAAAAATTTACAATGTGCCTGTGTGAGGGAAGTCCACACAGGTCTCTCAACTCATGAAATTCACCACTCAAAATTAAACTCCATATTGAGAGCAGGGAACCACAATACTCCATCGAGAAAAAAACATTCACAAGACCATAAACACTTGTTTTAATATAATTTTTCACACCGTGAAAGAGCGAAAGAAGGCTGAAAGGCCAAAACACACAATATAGATTAAAATACTTGACATATAGAAAATTAAGGATGTACAGAACCTCCCAGTTAACCCATAACACCAATTCAATGAATATTGCGCCAAATCATGCCACCCAAGGAAAGAACCACACAACACTAAGCAACCAAATAACAATATATAGAATATGCCAGGAAAAAGGGAGCAAAGCAACTGGTACATCCAATGCAAACTAAAAACCCTGAAAAAAAAACCCAATTAAAAGAGGAATTTTGAGATACATTTAACCAATGGTTTGAGATGCTTGTAGAAGCTCCACTTCCATATTCCCAGTCAACAGTCACTGCTACCTTGATGTTTCTTTTCCATGAATTTTTAACTAAATCTCTACTGGTTAAGTTCCTTAGTTCCCCTTTGCCCCAACAACTCGCCATCAATGACCACAAATACCATACCCCAAAGCTTAGTTCCCATAGGCTTGGAGCAACTTATGCCTTGACACCAAAATTTTCAACACTAACTCGCTCTGCTCAAAAGAACCCTAATTGTAATAATGCCACCATCTCAAACACTATGAAACTGACTAGAACTAAAAGACATAGACACCATCCTAAAACAACGGGGCACAAAACTAATGTTCAAACCACCATGACAGGAACCTGACCCAAGCGTCCCCTTCCTACATAACCCTACTAGCATTCCAAAACTGGGCCAAAATTGAGGTCATATGCTAATCACATTAAATATCACACAAGGTTGTGCATGGGGTAGGTGCGCCACACCACCGATCTAAATTGTCATGAGATTTAGTATGGTGGTAAAAACCCCCCCTTAGATCCTAATTACTTTGTTCATTCACCCCATTGAGAACACTCTTTATTAACTTTGTTTCCATTATCTTGAGCTTTATTTATGTTTTAATTACAGTATCTTTTTAATTTTTGAATTTGATAATTTTTATATTATATAATTAAAATTAAAGTTACTTTTTTAATAAGTAAAAAAAAAAAAAACAAAATTAAAATAAAACAAATATTAAAAATTCTTTTTAAATTTTATTGGATCATTATTAACTTATCTCTTATAAATTATATATAATAAAAATAAATAATTTTAAAAAATTATAAAAATATAAAAAATCTTTCTATATAGAAATATTTATCTTAAGAAAATTATACAAAACATAAAAATTTAAAAGATAGATAAATAAATATAATGGATTCTAATTTATTTATTTTTTAAATGAATTTGGAAGGTCTGAATCTTTGCTTCAACATATTTTCCTTATATAACCTCTTCTTTTTAATGAATTTGGAGGGTCTCAACCTTTGCTTCAACATCTTTTCCTTATATAACCTCTTCTCCTTGTAGGGATACTAATGGGCAAAAAATTGATTGTTTTGATGAAATGTTAATTTTAGAATGATAATATGGATATATATTATTGAAGTTTATTAAAAGATACGAGAAAAATATTTTATACTCTAAACCCATTTAATAACATTTTATTTAATAACTAGTATAAAATGTTATTTAAGAATTAGTATAAAATGACACATAACTAGAAGATTATTTATATTTTCATCTATAAAGAGAGTTATTAATCTAAGAAATGTGTGTATCTATTCTTAATAATTAATTTTCTAGGATCTCATGAAAATTTAAAAGAAAATATTAATCCATTACCTAAGAACAATATATCTCCAATACTATATGGACCAAGATTACCTTGGTTACTACCATTGAAATAATTATTTTTCTTAAGAAGAAAATCCATTTATATTAGGAAATTAATGGAAATTATGCTTTTCATGTGTATACTGCTCAAAGAAAGTTTAAATCATTTTTGTTATATTGAAAAATAGTTCTAAATCTTTCTTTTTTATTTCTTTTTTAAAACCTTATGCCTTTCCCAGAGAGTTTCCATAATAGCTAATGGTTATTCTAAAATTGGATTGTTATGATTTGTATGAGAAATAGCATGTCCAAGAATTGGGTGGCATACATCGAATTTGTTAAATTCATGATCTCTCCTTATTCCCCAAAATGGGGCTTAATTTGCAACTATTACTGGTAAGGTATTCTTTTGTTTTTCTCTATCCATTAGAAAGTGTTGTTTCCTCAAAACTACATTTATGAGAATACGTTGGTATCCTTCTTTACCTTTGTATGTTTATTTTTTCATTTTGTTCCACATCGTTACTGGATTATTGTATATCAAGGAATTCTACCATTTGGGATTTTGTTTGTCATTTTTTTACTTTTAAGATAAGCTTGTGCTTGAGAGCATGTGGAAAATGCATGAGAGAAAAAATCTATAACCTAAAAGTCCAATGAGCACCTTCAATAACTACCTTGGAGTCCCTCATGATTTGAAGTCTAATTTTATTTTTATCTATAACCAATTTCACCAAGATGAGAAGTACATATGTTTAGGCACAATTATGAACTTTCCACAAATAAAATGATAACAAAAAAAAAATTAATCTATTCAAAAAGAAAAAAATACCTCCAACACCATAAAGACCTATATTACATTGCCTAACACCATCAAATAATTTCTTACCAAATAAACCTAGATTACCTTGCCTAACACCATCAAAATAATTTATTTAAAATATATTTTTCTTTTTCCAAAAAAAATATCATTTCTATGAGGAGATTGAGTTGAAATGAAGTGTTTCATGCACTAGAAAAAATTATTATGTCTATTTCTTTTTTCTCTTTATTTTTAAACCTCTTGCCATTCCTTATAGGTTTTCCACATCTACTACTGATAATTCATAAATTGGAGGTTTAATATTTGTATGAGAAATCAAATGTCCAAAAATCAGATAGTGTGCTAGCTCCTTATAGGAATCAAGGTTTTCTCATGTTCATGATTTCTTTCCATTTCGCTTGATGGAGCTTCATTTGCAACTATTACCATTATTTCCTCAATTTGCACTTTTGGACATCCATTTTTGCATTGAGTTCTTTTTCATATTTAACTATTACAAACGATTTCCATCTTCTAAGTTTTGGATTACATTTTTAAATGTTCTATTTGTTAACAAAAAGGGAATCAAAATGATTTTTTTTTTAATCAAAATGAAAAAACAAACTTAATAGGATTTATATTGATTTAAATCTATTTTAAATGTGTTCAATATATTCCTAATGTATTTGAAAATGGCTAACCCTCAATGTCTTAATAAATTAGAATATAATACCTAAATAAATATATCAATCACTAATATATTGGATGGGTTAAAAGCTTTAAAAAACCTTCCCTTATTTATAATGATTAGCTCTAAATTATTATTTAATTTACAAAAATAATATATATATATATATATATATATATATATAAATTTTAAATAAATATTATATTTTTTTAATTAAAATTTCCTTTCATACTATGATAGTAAACAATTACTGAAAGCAAGAATCCTTGAATTGCTAATGTACTACTAACTCTTTCAAAGATTCCCTCTTCTTCTTTCTCTCTAATATTACCAAGAATAAAATGTTATCTCTTCTACTTTCTCTGTAATATTACCAAGAATAAGGATTTATTTTGTTTTTTTCAATATCTCAATCATTGGAATGGTGAACTCGCGCTTCCTGGGGTATACGTATACTGTAACTCAATTCAGCATTTCAAAACCCCATACAAAAAGTTTCAGTGCCAACTCTTTGTACCCATATGACAGCCTTCTGGGAGCAATTGTCGTTGAGTGGATAATTGGGGTCTTTTCACCAACTCATCAGAGAAACCAACATGGAAAATTTGGTATAGAACATGGACACTCCGACAATCACAGGCATAGTGTCCACACCACTTACATAAATCCAATAGCTGCATAGTGTCCATACCACTTACATAAATCCAATAGCTGGCATAGTGTCCACTCTGACAATCACAGGCATAGTGGCCACACAGGCATAAATCCAATAGCTGCCATAGTGTCCACACCTGTTACATAAATCCATAATTCCCTGTATGAAAGGTGCGTTCTGGAATTCCCTGTGGGGAAAGTGAACGTACAATTTACAGCTTTGAGTCTGTGGATGAAGGCGCGTTCTAGAATTGGAGAAAGTACAGGCTCTGCATAGTAATTATATTATGATGAGGGCAAGGAAGATTCAGAATGGAAGTGTGTATTTCTGTTTCAGATCAGCGTACTCAACTGTTTTGTGTTTTGGTTACTCTCTATATTTTCTACAATGTGCCTGGACCTGAAACAACATGTATCTGGAGATTTAATATTTTAAAATAAATTATTTGACTTATTTAAAATAATAATAATTGTGATAAAAAAAAATTCAATTTGAATAAATTTATTTGGATGTGATTTTTACCCAAAGATTTTTTATCACAATTTATGGATCACAGAAGCAATATTTCTAAAATAATAATAATTATTAATAATAAAAATAATTAATATATAAATTAAATAATTATTAATAATAAAAATAATTAATATATAAATTAAACATATATGTATTTAAAAAAACATATGACAAGATTTATTTTCACTTTGTGATGTAAATAAGTTTTGTTAAAATATATGGGTCAATATCATAATTTAATGCGAAAAAAATGATATCTCATTTCATATAACACTTGTTCATATGATATTTTTTAATTAGTGAATTTAATTAAAATAGAAAAAAAATTGTATACCTATTTTGAACATAAATCTTAGCCTTCAATTTATGTATACTAGTAAAAATATTCTAGAACATTCTATAGAAATTGAATCTCTACCTTCCATCTCTAGCAATTAAAAGTAAATTCTTTCTAAAAACTTATTTTAAAATGTTGTAAGCCTTATTCCAAAATATACATTCTTATAGGCATAATTATTTACCAATATACATTCATCTTAACCATGGATCTAGTAGGTGCGGCAATCAAATTTTTTGAGGTGCAAACTCTAGTTTAAATTGAATTTTTGAATATATAAATGGATTTAATATCTTAAAAATACACTTGGTTACTTGGATTATGTAATCTACATAGCTTAAACTTGATTATTTAAAATGTTTTAACCATAAAAAAAAATTATTCAATTTTTTTATATAATATATACATCGATATTTTTCTTATATATATATATATATATATATATATATATATATATATATATATATATATATATATTTGAAATTTTATATTTTATTTACAAACTACATTTTACATGTTTTTATTTTTGTTATTAATATATTTTTAAATATATGTCAAGTCCTACTAGAAAAACTAGTTGACATTGGGCCTCCTTAGAAAGGCTACCCAGGATCAAACCTCATGGGGGGTGGTTGTACCTTGTGCTACTGGGAGGAGACACGCTAAAAATCCAGTTAGCTTAGGGTTGTTGTAGTCACGTTGGGATCCTTGGGTGACTTTGATGGATTAGAGGCCACTAGGTCTCGGCTCCTCAAGCCACTAGTCAAGCTTAGAGGATCACAGACAAAAATATTAAAAATTTGAATGGATTCCACATTTACTTTTTATTGTTATAAAAAAATCATTGAATTTTTTATATTTTTAGTTACTTCATATCTAAATTGAAATATTTCATTGTGGTTAACATTCATTATATATATATATGGACTCTCTCTCTCTCTCTCAATTCAAATAATTTATTTAAGTTTTATGTTGAAATATTTTCTTTTTAAGTATAAGAATGATACATTTTTAGCACTCAAAAGAGAAAATATAAATATAAATTTGTATTTTTATTTTTAATTATTTTATCTCTCTCTAAATTTGTTATAAAATTATGTTACTTCATATACAAAAATACCTTATTTATGGTTGAGAGTTCTAGTGAAGGTTTTTTACATCTCCTTCATACTCAGTTGTAATATCAATTAATTCAAGGAACACACTAAGATAATTAAAGTTAACAAAATATCTATATTCACTACTATTTTTATTATAGCTAGTTTCATATTTTTATTTAGAGAATTTTTTTTTTTTTTTTTTTTTTTGAAGAGAAATATGTTAACTCAAGGTTAAGCAAAGACAAAATCACAAATCACCCTCATATTGGGTTGCAAAATGTGCCTCTTGGCACAATAAGTTATGGTATTGGTCATCTCCAATAAACAAATTAGGATTCCATGGAACCATGGCTTTTTAAGGTTTTAATCTGGAGGTAGGGTTTTCAGATCATCGTAGCTACAAAACCTCAAGCCTACCCAATAATCTTCACTGTCTATTCTATCCATGAATCTACCTGAATCCATAAAATATCTCCTGCTTGATTTGAGGATCTAGTGGATTATACACCAGACCCTTTAGAAGGGTTTTTATATGCAGGAACCCTGTACTTGTGCATGATCCTACACCCTACTCTACCCTTGTCACATCTAGCTCATCTTCAGATGTACGACCTAAAAATATGGGCAGTATTTCTATGAAACTCTTTGGGTTGGTCCCAACATTGTTAAATATTGGGCAATTTTCTCCTTCTCCAGTTCCACTCCCCCACCTTAGCCACGTGAAGCCTGTCTATCCATATTTTCTCCATGTACCATCCCCTTTGTCAATTTCCACTCTTTGCATTCCTCGTTGGATTACCCTACATCATTTTTTCATTCTATTATGATGTGGTTACCCCCTGACTTCTTAGCAATAAACCACATTCCTTCCCCTTCTTCCATTTTTCTCAAAGGCATACTTACACTGACTATGCTCAACAGAGGTAGTTATTCTAAAGATAAGGTTGACTATGTAATTCCTCTGATTGGCTCACCTAAGAAATATTCTCGGAAATGGATCAAACATCGCCCTGAGGAGACTTTGTTGGTTCTAGGAAAGGAAGTCTAGCTAAATGAAATCCAGGATATGGAAGACAAGTTGGTGGCTAGTCTCTTCATCAACCAAATAATTTATATGGTATTTTTGTGCAGGTGGATGGAACTAAATATAAAACCCTTTCTAGGGTACTCGCCTCCTTTTATGTTATTTGCAAAGGGTTGGATGGGATGGCAAGCATCAATCATTGAGGATGCTAAAAAAATCTTAGCTCTAAAATGGACTTGGGGCACTCAAGCCCTGCTTCTAAAGAAGTGAACCATTAGCTTTGGTGCATGGGAAAAAAAATTACATCTGGTGTAGTATAAGGTGTCAATAAGGAACCCCGGATGCGGGTGCAGCTTTTTGAAGGGATGGTATTTAATTTGCAGGATGGTGTGTGGCAAGGCCACATGGCCGCCTGTAGGAAAGAATTAAGGAAACTCGAGTGCCTTAACTCTCCAGGCCGTCACCCTCAGCGGCATTTATGCCGGTGGGGAAGATGAGGCCGCGAGCTCAGCATAATGCCGCCCTTTGGATTCATGTTTTCGCTCCTTGTCCCCGCGTCTGAGTCTTTGGCTCTGTTGCAGCATTGTTCGATCACCCCCATGCAAAATTGGCCTCCACCCGTTAGTTCTGGTTTCCCTCCAGAAGCGGAGCTTCCCAGCTCACGCACCTCTCTGGGAAAACGATGTCACCTTGGATGCTGCCTGGACTTTCTCCCTAGTTTTCACTTCTCCCATAGCCCTTTCTGTCCTCTGCATTTCACCTCCCCGTCTCAGCTCTATTCGCCTCCCTCCCTATAATTTGCCTCCCCGTCTCAGCTCAATTCTCCCTGCTCACATCAATTTCGTGAGAAAATGCCCAGGCTCAGGCACAGGCTCAAATGTCGTCGCGGCAGCACTAGGGCTTAGCCTTCTAGCCGACGCCACTCCCCCTCCACCAGTTCTCCGACCTCCTCTTCTGAAAGCTCCCATGGCAGATATCCTTTCACGCGAAGTGGTGTGGGCGTGGGCGTGGACACAGTCTTTCCTCCCACATTTGCGGTAGCCCGGCTTCTCAGTCTCCTCCTTGCTCCCGTCCTGTTGCCTCAGTTTACCTCACCAACCCGTCTACTGCTCTTTTTCATTTCCAATGCCATACTAATCAGCCCTTGGTCATTGTGACGGTCTCTGTCACCTTCAAGGAAATTTCGAAGGCTGGCCCTGAACCTCCCCCTCCTGCGCCTCCAATTAACAAGCAGGACACCTCAGATCTTATGCAGCCCACTCAAGCTAGAGAAAAAGAGACTTCCATGAAAGCAGACTCTGGAAGCTCGAGTCTTCAACAAGGAAAAGGCAAGCAGCAGGGCAGTGGCGAAGCAGGAGAAGTAGCAAGACGCAATTGTCCCATTCCGGATGACGATGATGGCTACTGGTGCAGAATTGAAGAAGGGCCCCCCTCTGAAGACTATGGTCTCTAGTGCAGGAAGCTTCATTCAAGTAATTTTGTTCAGTTTTCATGTCATTTTGCTGCTTTGAGAAGTCATAGTTTTTTGGTATATCAAAACTGAAGTCACAGTTTTTGGTTATGTCAAAGCTAGTTTCCTCTTTCGAGGCAGCTCTTATACTTTTCTCAGGCTGGTTTCCCCTTGTGGGCAGCCCTTTTTTGTCATTTTTCTGAACTCATGACGCCTCTAATGGCCTTAAACTGTATGTACCATATGTTTCAGTAATAGATTTTAGACTTACTTAGAAAAAAAAAAAGGTGTCAATAAGGAAGATGGTGAGGTCAAAATGGATGTAGGTTGAGTGTATCAATCCATGCAATTCACTGGTATTACATGTAGACTAAAAATCAACCCCTTTTTACCTTTGGAAAGAACATAAATATAACGATCAAATTACAACAAATCAAGATGGAAAGGATGAGTTGAAATTTACCTCATCAAGAGCTACTATATCCAACAACATGCATCTAATCCATATGCAAAGGCACAATATTAGCTTCTAGGATCCAAAAACAGATCATGAAAGATAACAATAAAACAAATCCTAGAAAATTTTAAAGGAAAATAAACAAATATTTTTGGTTTGCTGTTGTAGACTCCTCACCCACACTTCCCACAAGAGAGGTGGTAATCAAGCCTAACCACAATTTTTGAAATCTAACTTCGATTTAAACAAGTAAGGAAGTGTCACTACTCAAACAATAACAAATAAAATACATAAGAGAGACTAGAGCCTCTCGGTTGGGCCCTAACCCAAGGGTCTCAACCATCCAAAGTTAACTTAGATGTAGACCAACAGTGAAGCTTCCATTAACAGAAAATGGAGCTCAAATATTTCATATCAAAATGGAAATAACATTCTCAACTACTTGGATCTATATACCTTTTCCTAGCTCTAAAATTTTGAATCCTAATAGTCCCTTAGGCTTGTTTATTTATACAAAGTATGACTAAGGGGAAGCCCCCTTGGAAGTAGGATTGATTCCCTCCATAACCTTGAAAATATTCAATCTATTTCCCTTAGATCCTCTTGACATGCACTTGATTTCATCGACTACAAGTGGACCTCGAGTTGTAGGTGAGTAAAAGTGAGTGATTTTAGGGATTATTTCGTATTAAAGAGGAGTAAATGTAGGGGATCAGCCTCCTACACTTCCTCTAGTTTCCTCCAACGTGCCTCTGCATCATAAATGTACTAAAAAAATCTCTCTTACCTACACATAATGTTGGAAATGCGATCACTACTGAGGCACAGAGGGTTGGGGGGGAGGGGGGTAGGGGAGGATTAGTAGTGACAGTTTATACTTTAAAATTATTTTCCAATGACTTATTCACAATCACACATTACACCATTAGTAGATTAGCTCATATAATGCATAAAATAGCAAACCAAATACTATTATCATCACAAGAAATCCTTAATACAATCAACAATCACACAAAAAAAATATACAAGGATCTCTAGTGGAAAACCTTGCTCTGGAAAAAAACACCCTTTGTTGTTATTGTTGTTCTGCTTCTAATTTTATTAATCAAGAAAATCAATTTACATAATCATAGTTGGCTATGTCCAACAACAAAGTTTCTCATATGACATCAACAAAGTGAACACATATCCACTGGAGACCCCAATCCCCTAAAAGTCTCACCCAACCCCCATTGGACTATGACAATGCTACTTCCTCTACTGAAGCTACCAACACCCATTGGAAAGGAACTCTCGTCCCTTCTTCACCAATCCATCTTGATTTTCTGATCAATAGGGACACATTTCACAATGTTTCAAACTAGACCCCTGCACAAGACAACAATAGCTTTCTCTCTTTGATAAGCTCAATACATCATCATCGATACAAACCCAATACATCTCAATAAATTCTACTAGCATCATACATAAGATATCGCTTTCTCAAATCAACACACAAGAACTCACACATCCAATTCTTCTCATAATGCTATATGCAACATATGCAAGACTTTTTCATAAACAATCTCCAACCTTATACAAAGCATAGAAACTTTGAGTTCACAAAATCAATCAAGAATACTATGGATAATATATACAATGAAATTATTTAACCATAAAACTCAAACATTTTCAAATTAATCATTATCCCCTCAGTTATGAACTCCTACAAAAATAATGTTAGCACAATAGCTCCATAAAAAACATGCTTAACATATAATATCCACATTAGTAAAAATATTCTCCATGATTTGGCTTCATAACCTGCATGAACATCTAAAGAAGCACATACATCAAACTTTGTTGTAAAATCATGATCTGAAGCTCATAGATCTCTGCTACAATGACCACATATTCCCTCACACGGGCATGTAAATCAACCTTTGCAAACTAACCTCTCCATACGCCTCACTATTCTCTAATCTAAATGATTTATTTCTATGTGTGGACACCTCAAAAATTCAACCTCTATAACATTATGTTCTATGGGAGGTTTCCCTCTGTTATCTACAAAAATCTCTAGTGTGTTTCCTCGCACACAATGGTCGAATTGCTCCTTCTTTTAAACAAATTTCACTACTACTCCGCTACTTACTCCATTGTAGAATTCACTCTTTAAAACTAATTAATACATATTGATTTAGTCAATTATTAACCTTTTACAAATATTCCTGAACAAGATATATCATAAAAACCAATTAAATCATTCGAGGAGCATGAGAAATCTAAACAAACTTCATCTACATGCCTAGTCACTCCCTTAATACTACCCTACATGCACTAGAGCTATAGTCGCTCCCATAGGATACTATGCATGTGACTGGAGCGTAAAACCACTTCCATAGGATTCTCTCCATGCAACTAGGCAGGGGATGGAGACAAAACCTTAGTGTCTTCAACTCATAATTTCCTCCAACTTGTTGTACAATATCTCTAGCATCTGTCAAGCTTTTCCAATCCATGAAAAGTCATAAAACCATCTTTGCAACCTCCTAAAGAGTTCATACATGATGTAGTCATCATCATCATAAGTGCAATGACCAACTCATGAGATAATAAACTATATCAAGTCTCATCAAGCATGAAGATAAATTGTACATGGGATCATGACAACCTCAACAACAACTTTAGACATCATCAGCATTCTAAACATAACTTAAGAGCATCAAGGACACATCTCAAGAGAAACACCTTAAGCATCACATGCATGGAGACCTATTTATTCAATCAACCATTAAAACTATCAAAGCCAACATCAAAGGATATGAAACACAAGAATATGTTACAACAACCATGCCCAAGTCAATACCATGAAACTTCAAACAACCATAGCATATGCATACAATCCCCAAACCAAATCAAGGTTGACATCAATGCCAACCATCACTCATTGAAACACTCATCAAATATCACCTCATCACATCATCAATGTAGCTCCAACACAATTCTACTAGGTTGACATCAATTCCAACCAAGAAACTCATCACAACATCAATTCCAACAATCTCCCCCTTTGGCATTGATGTCAATCCAAGCTAGGTCAACAAAAGAAACCTCACGAAGAACTGAACTCCTCATTTCCTCCCCCTTTGAAATCAATGGAAAGGGCATAGATCAAACCATCAATACTCATTGAAGAATCAAGGACAACGTAGTTGATCCAACCAACATCCACTCTCACTCCTATAAGATCAAAATCAATGACAATATCTCCATAAATGGAAGCAACATAACTATGAGCAGCAAGAATATCTAACAATAGTAGGAGTCTCAACAATAGCAACACATCATATGAACCATCAATAGCAGAAAAATAAGTATCAACAACAATATGCCATAATCACGAGTACTCTCTCCACAGTCATCACCAAATATCGTGTCCATCATCAACAACATCGAGCAACAGTAAAAATTCCTCTAATTAGCAGCAATATGCATTGATTTCATAAAAACGTAGCAGCACCAACCATGCTCCCTCAAGAAACAACACATCATGAATGAAGTTAAGAGAAAGGAATAAGCATGCTCCCCCTATCAATCTCAACATGTGAAGGAATCCAACATATCAATGAAAGAATCACTGCTCCTATTAACCACAACATCATGCTAATACTAAATTGATGTAAGCCAATAAACAACTACCAATACAAGCTACCCATGAGGATATAAATGGATTGCAAAAAAATCTCCTGGATTGTTGAATGTGCAATATCTTATGATCCTAGTGCCTCTTTTCATATGCAATAAGGTTGCCCCTCATAGATCAATGCTTTGACCAAATTGGCCCAATGATTAACATTAAGATACAATCATGATACAAGGTGGAATGACTTATAATAGAATTCTTTACAAAGCCTCTATCTAGATGAACTATGACTCCTCTCCCATGCATGAAAGGCACACACATGACCCAACCATGACTCATACGAAGAATGTGACAATATATAGCTTCCCAAGGACTCCAATATCTCATATGAGATTGAAATACATGGCATCAATTAGCCCAACATGGTTGTACACATAATCTTGACATTACCTATTACTTTCACTCCTAACTCAATACAACTTTGTATGAATTATTACATGGCTTCATATGACAATGCATGGTTATGGAATTGAGAGTACATAACTAACGTGAGACATTATGAAAAAATACATCACCATCAATGCCTCATATACATCGATACGACCATTATACAATGTGAGATATGAGGGACCAATCACAAATATGAATATTCACTTCAATATTCCGCCAATCACTTCTAATGGAGAGAAATTAAACCATACACATGTCACGAATGAATGAATTTCATCAATACGCCCAAAAATCTTCAAATTTTCTGCCATATGTCAAGGAAGCAACAAAAAATGTATAATATACCATGGAATCTCTTGGTAGCAACAATCATGTAGATTCTTCTCCCCTGCAAAGCATGTGATTTTCATATAGTAAATACACTCCATGAAAAAGCAATAATGAGTTGATAAGAAGCATATAAATGATGTTCAATCACTTAGGCCATGATGGAAAATTTTAGCAGCAACAACAATATGTGAGCTCATAGAAAGATAAGACAATAAGTAACAATATATCCTCACTTCAGCAACAACATATATAACTCATTATCTCTTTGACTGACCATCATTAGAATCTAGTAACAACATCATAAAGAAAAAACATAATGACCACCATGTCTAAACTTATGTGTAGAATCAACTATACATGTCTCCATAATAAGATGAGAGAATAATGATCGACAACAACATAATATATGGATCTCTCAAGTAGTAATCATATCATGATAACAATAAGATCAGCAACACCAACTATAACAACATCACACTCAAACAAGATAAGCATTATAATCATCATCATCCATGACAATAATAGCAGCATCAATATAGAATCGATCATTCTCAAATCAAAGCAGCAACTTGAGCATGAGAAAAAATACTCTTTCCTTCCACATCACTATGAAGCATATCAGCATTAGTAGAAACAACATCAAACTCAATAATTAACTCCATGAATACCATAAACATTCTCCAATATGAATAATATTTCTTCTATGGGGCTCAATCATCACCAAAAATAGATGGATCACTATAAAAAAATCTTCTAAAACATATAGAGCATGAAAATTAGAAATCAGAAAATAGTTCATGCAAAAATAAACTAGTGCAAATATTATGATACACCTTTTATTTGACAATTGTCACCAAGGCAATATTCACTGCATAATTGTGACATCTACCACATCATCATGACCAAATTTTCATTAGTGAAAAATATGCAAGATAATACTATATATCTCTTGATCATACATCTAGACTTCATATCTTCAAAAAACTGCTACATGCAATCACATTTGACTAATCCAAAAACAATCAACAGAAATAAGCAAATAAATTTTCAGAACTCATAGAACTCCTACGAGTTCAGATGCCTCCTCCATGCATGCTCTTCTCCTACTAAGACTGCATTATCAATGATTCTCTTTTAAATTAAAAATGCCTCCATATGCTCACCCTAAGACCATGTCAGCCTAATTTTTTTATGGCAGTCATTTGTCGCTACTTTTTCCTCTATATTTTGTTGGTTTGATGTATTGCATTATTTGATATCCATTGAGTACTATTTTCCTTTGAGTGAATCCCTTGTAGCATGTAGTCAATTTGAAATCTTTGACCTTATGTCCGATGTTTTCACGCATGTAACATCTTATATTTCTAAGAAATAATGGAAAATATTTGAAACTACTCTTCTTCACATAGTTCCTGCAATCAAATTTCTTATGCCCAAAATTATTACACGAAAAAAATATCCATAAAATGAATTGTTATACCTTCATATGGATGATTTTTATTGATGTGTCCTTTTATCCAGCTGCTTCTTATGTTTCATATTTCTACATTTTGCAATAATATTCCCATCCTTCTGGAAATTGAAGCATCTTATTAATATTAAGGAAGTGGATGATCTATCTAGCACAACTTTTACCTTCTTTAAATTTTGGTTTTGCTAGTGTGCTTCTTCATTGTTTTTCTTACTGCTCAAAACATCTTTTGATGTTTATTTTTTAAATTTTGTAGCTGAACTTATTTCTTCTTTGTGCATAAAAAATTATGGAGGCTTTTGTTTTGTCATCAATTGAATGGCTTTCTCTTTCAAATTATTTCTCAATGTAGCCATTTCGCATTCCATAATTTGATATTTATTTCTCATTCCTTCTTCAATTTTACTTGCTTCATCTAATTGGGCTTTTAATGTGTTGATCTCTTATTTATAAAACCATTCCTTCTTATCAAGTATTTGCAATAATTTTTGTTGGTTTTTATTTTCAACCTTGAGTTTTCTAATTTCTTCTTCAAGGGTTTCAATCTTGCAAGGCTCTTCATCAGAATTTTCTGCAAAAGGGTTATTACCACATCTCTCCAAGCATCAAATTTAATTACATTGTTATTTTGTTCTAAATCATCAAACTCAAGTAGATCATCATCACTACAATAAAATTTACTTCCAGATATAAAACGATCACAACATTTACCTTAACCATTCCTTACCAGCAAGAAGAGAGGTTCTTCATAATTTGAAACTTTCCATACCTTTTTATTACTCTTCTTTTTTTGGGATAGTTTCTTCTTATTCTTCACCATGGCCCATGTTCTATTGTCAAGAAATCAAGCTTCACTGAGAGAACCCCGCTCTAATACCAATTGTTAGAAATGTGCTCACTATTGAAAGGGGGGTGAATCAATAGTGACACTCTATACTTTAAAATTATTTTCCAATTACTAATTCACAATCACACATTACACCATTAGTAGATAAGCTCATATAATTCATAAACCACCAAATCAAATACCATGATCATCAAAATAAATCCATAACTAAATCAACAATCGCACGCACAAAAGACACAAGGATCTTTGGTGGAAAACACACCTCCAAGGCAGAAACCACCCCTTGTTGTTGTTGTTGCTCTGCTTCTACTTTTATTAATCAAGCAAATAAATTTACATCATCATAGCTAGCTATGGCCAGCAAGGAATTTTCTCATATGACATCGACTAAGTGAACACCTATCCACTACAGACCCCGATCCCCTAAAAGCCTCGCCAAACTCCCATTGGACTATGAGAATGCTACTTCCTCTACTAAAGCTACCAACACCCATTAGCAAGGAACTTCAATCCCTTCTTCACCAAGCTATCTCAGATCAGTTGATCAATAGGGTCACATTTCACAATGTTTCAAACTAGGCCCCCGCACAAGACAACAACTTTCTCTCTTTGATAAGCTCAATAAATCATCATTGTCTCAAACAAACAAACAAACCTAATACATCTCAATCAGTTCTACTAGTAGCATATATAATATATGGCTCTTTAAAATAAACACACAAGACGCCACGCATCTAATTCTACTCATAATGAAACATGCAACATATGCAAGACTTCTACAACAACAATCTCTAGCCTTCCACAAATATTAGAAACTTTGAATTCACAAAATCAATCAAGAAGAAAATGGATAAGCTATGCAATGCAATGCTTCAACCATCCAACTCAAACATATGCAAGTTAATCATGGTCCCCTTAGTTATTAACTCCTGCAAATACATTGTTAGAAAAATAGTTCCATACAAAACATGCTTAACATATAATCTCCACATTAGTAATAATCCTCTCCATGATTTGGCTTCATAACCTACATGAGCATCTGAAGAAGAACATACATAAAACTCTAATGTAAAATCATGATATGAAACTCATAGATCTCTTCTACAATGGTTGCATATTCCCTCACACAGGCATGTAAATCAACCTCTACAAATTGGCCTCTCCATAAACCTCACTATTTTCTGATATTAATGATTTATTTCTATGTGTGCACACCTCAAAAAATTTTACCTTTGTAAAATTATGTTCTATGGGAGATCACCCTCTACTATCTGCACAAAGCTCTCCTCTATTTCCTCACACACAAAGGTCAATTTTCTCCTTCTTTTAAACAAATTTCACCACTACTCCACTACTTACTCGATTAAAGAATTCACCCTTCAAAACTAATTAATACATATTGATTTAGCCAATTAGTAACCTTCTACAAATATTCTTGAACTAGATATATCATAAAAATCAATTAAATCACCCGAGGAGCATGAGAAATCCAGATAAACTTCATCCACAGGTCGAGTCGCTCCATTAATACTACCTTGCATGCGACTGGAGCTATAGTCCCTCCCATAGGCTGTTGTTCATGCGACTGGAGGCTAAAATCGATCCCACATGTTTCTCTCCATACAACTAGGAAGGAGATGAAGAAAAAAATATAGTGTCTTCAACTCAAAACTACCTCCAACTTATTGTACAACATATCTGGCATCTGTGAATCTTGTCCAAGCCAAGACAAGTCATAAAACCATCTCTGAAACCTCTTGAAGAGTTCATACATGATGTAGTCATCATAAGTGCAAGGAATAACTCACGAGGGAATAAACTATATCAAGTATCATCAAACATGAAGCTCAGTTGTACATGGGATCATGAAAACCTCTACAACGCCTTCAGACATCATCAAAATTCGAAACCATAACTCAAGAGCATCAAGGACGCATCTCAACAGCAACACCTCAAGCACCATATGCATGGAGACTGTTTGTCAATTTAATTTTCATAAATTGCTTACATAAAGTATTGACTGGAGTTGGTAAACTTGTGAAGTGCAAGTGCACTATATATGCTAGAAGCCATTTTTATTAAATCAAATTATTAATATGCATGATTGAGTTTTTGAAAATTACTTATAAATATGCTTTGCATTCTTATCTTACTCTTTAAAGGAAATTAAATTAATACATTCAATCATAATTAAATTCATAAAATTTCCTCACTCTTGTATAATGAAATTAAAAATGTTCTACTTACTTGCAAAATGAAACTAAAACAAAACTTCCACTATCTCATTAAATGAAGAAAAATTTAACCAATCTATTGCAACACAATTTTAATCTCTAAAAGTAGAATTAACCATCTAGTAATCTAGCAATTATTTGCATGAAAACCAAAATGAAAATGGCTTCTTGTTTAAAATGAAAACCTCACATCTGTCATTATTAGTCACTTATGCTTTGAATTTAAAAGTTCTAAAATGAAACTACAGAGAGATCACTCATACTCTAGAATTGAATTCTTTGAAATGAAACTCTGAAGAATCTATCAAGCTCTGAAATGAAAGTTGCAAATAAATAACTCATGCTCTAAAATTCATACTGCAAAGAAATCTATGATGTTCTAAAATGAAGCTGCAACGAACTACAAGGAAATATATTATTCTCTGAAATTGAAACTGGAAAACGAAACTGCAAAATGATTAGACTAAAATTAGCACTACAACTTAAAAATTCAAAAAAAAAACAATTAATAAAATCTTGCTATTGATTTCTAATTGAAATCAACATTACAACATGTAAATATATACAATAAACGATAAAAGAAAATTATAAAAATGTAAAACCTTTTCTATTTGCAGGGGCCCTCTACAAATAGGCGGTCTCGAAGCATCAAATGAATAGTTAGCTATGCATCCAAAATTCAAAGGATGTCTTCATTAAACAGGATAAAACCAGAGTTCAAAACATTACAATCGCATACATAAAAGTTAACCTTTCTCCTTTGCTTAAATGGAGTGTTTATATAGGGGTTAGAATGTAACTTCATGGAGATTCATATGGCTACAGATCATAACTAAATGGACATCTAGTTCCCATGAATTTAATGAAGCATAGTCAAATCCAACCTATATTTTCTTGACTGGGAATTTATTGACACATGGGTGAACTATTTTCTCACGCAACTTGCAAAATATGGCTCTAAAGAACATGAAAAATCTCCCAAATGGTAACGAATTCGGGCAAACTGCTCATTAAAAACTTACTTGGTCTCGTTCCGAACAAAACCCATTTTTTTGTTTTCCTAGATTCGCTTTCTTTTGCTCAGAAAACGCATTTTAAGTTGATTGGCCAAAACTACAACATTTTTCCCTTGATCTTTGCCTGGAGTTCCACATGTGTGAGATGGGTGGATTTTGACCAATAACAATCCATATTGGAGCTTCTAGAATTTCATTCTAGAGTGGTGCTACTACCTCAACCATGGATGGAGATACAGAAACTTGACAAATTTGTAGAAACTTGAACTTGCTAAACTGAAGTTAAAACCATGCAAAATTATTCTTAATCTACTAAAAATAAAGGAAAACAATGTTAATTAACCACTTAGACATATAGATACAGGTCATGAAGAATTATGGTAAAAACAATGGCAAGTGAGTGAAATGGTGCAATGGATGGTTGGAAGTAATGGCTTAATGAATGACAAAGAAAAGTGAAAATGATGAAAAATCAGCGACCCAACACCTCTCAACCCACATTGAGATATTTTCATGTCCTCATGCAAATTGAATCCCAAAAATTAACTCACATTCCTCATTTCCTTATCCATACAAAGTTGTCCTATTTCATTCTTGGGGAGTGTTGCTTTAAAATATGTTGTTTAATCTTATCAATGAATTTCTTCTTATATCACCTCCCTTTCTCATTGTTAACATCATGAGAGAATGAAACCTTGATAATTGCTTTATTGCTTCCATAAAATAAAGTTTCTTTTTTTTTAAACACTTTACTGAAGTCCACATCAAGCTTCATCTCCATGGAATAAAGCTAATTTCTAGCACCCCCTTCTTTAATGCCTAAATATGAAAGTTGAATGTTTCAATGGAAAAGAAAACATCAAAGAAAATAAAATATGAATGCATGTTGAAATATAGTATCAATGTCCTCTGAATGAGCCTTGATGAATATGTGCTAAATATGTAAAGAAAATAAAGCATTTTATGTTGTTGCTAAACTCCTGTTGCATTTTCTTTATGATATGAAAAGAGCCTGTTGCCAATTTTTTGCATTGTGCTCAACTATTTTTCTTGTTTGTTGCATATATTGTTGCAAGGTAGCATCCTTGTGGTATCATACTCATAGAAGAAAAAAAATGTGCAACAATCGCTACAAATGCGGAGACCATAAAATCATTATCTTTGATATTTAGGATTGAACTCACTTTTGTATTTATCACTCTCTTGGATACTTCATTTTACTGACATATTATTGTGCAGACTCCAAAGCATTTTCATGATCCCTTTTTAAAATATTTGTGAGTTGAAATTATTGTACATGCCTTAACTAATTCCATATTTTTCCTATTATAGGAATGAAAACAGAGCAACTTTCATTTACCTTTGTTTCCTTCAAAAAATAATTTGAGAAGGTGGGATCAAAATGTCATAATTGTAGAAATTATGCAAACAATATGTATACTAATCGATTCAATCTGATCATGAAATATACTAGAGAAAAATACTTAATCCTTCTACTATTAATTCTACGGAAATTAAACATGATTGCACAATCACACCAAGTAAAAGAAAGAAGAAAATCAATCCTTCCTAGGAAAAGCTTGCTACTCAAAACCCCTCTATCTCTATTGTATAACAAACCAAGGAATCATCAAACAATAAATGCATTCTTTCTCATAAGAATCTATTGCACTCTCTTGATCGTCTCACATTGATCCAGACATGATTGGTCCAATACTTAGCCAATTCTCAGCCTGTCTTAAGCCTTCCTTTCTCACGCAATCCCTGTGGAATGCAATCCCCATTCTTTAGGAATTTCAACCTTCCTTAATTGCACAAACATAATGGGAAATTGTATGGTGTTTTAACTGCATTTGGGCAGTTTGCTAAAAATACAACTAATAGTTTACTTCCCTTTAACCTCTGTCTCAACTGGGTCTTTATCAGAACTGACATGCATGCCACTATTAATAGCAAATCAATCTATCTCGATCCGGTACCTTTGGAATGTTCTTGCATGCGCACATTCAACTCTTGCATGCGCACATTCAACTCTTGCATGCAACACTTCTCTACTGTTGTTCGCACATGAAAATCTTGCATGCAAAACTTCTCTAGTGTTGTTATCACATGCAACTCTTGCATGAAACACTTCTGAAACTAAATATCCTCCAAACAACTAAATCATTATAATTCATCTGTCATCAGAGTCTTATGACTTCTGGTACCTACTGCATACGTCTACTGGACTCTTTGCGTTGTTGACATCTAGATCCATGCACTCTGCACTGCTGCCAACTCTGATCTACACTCCAATATCCAACTCCTGTCACTCTGATTTCTGTCTTCCTGACATCTGACTGCATCAATCTAACCAGTCCTTCCTACTACTGTTGTATTGTGGGCTCCTCGTAGCTAGCTTTGATCCATGAGACACACCATATTAATGAATCCTGCCCAAATTTCTTCTTGGGATTAATTCTACACATCGCCCCACCTCACACCTAGAGATATAGTTGCATGTACTCCCTCTACCCATCTGGCTTGACATTTCCCCCTCGTGGATGTCTCTTCTTAAGTGCATTATTCCACTTGGTCTCCTCTTTGCTTCTCCAATTGTGGTTTCTCCACAACCTTCTAAGACTACTTCTAAGGCTGCATGTTGAGAGATAACTGCTTCCTCTCAACTACCAAGTCATTAACCACTTCTTTGCTCCTAAAATATTTGCATGCATCCTCAACCTCGACAGCATACAGGTTCTTGACTCTTACACTGATCTACTTCACCTGTCCTATGGCTATGTGTTTAAGGAAAACTTTCCCTTTTCTAAACATCACTTCATAACCATGATCTTCCAATACTGCTATGGAGACAAGATTCTTCTTTAGGCTCGAAATAATCAAAACATCTAATAGTCTAAGATGGGATCCATTTTCCCTCTGAAAGGTAATTGTACCTATGTCGGTAGTGTTATACCTCTCTTCATCTCCAAACTCTATGCTCTACTGGAGGTCCTTCTCCTCCAAGTCATTAAAGACATATCTATTCCCCATCATATGGAACAAGGCACCACTATCTAGATACCACATGCATCCCATTACAGTGCTAGCCATTCATGCAATGTGGGTAAAATCAAGCTCGAATTGTGAAGCCAATGCTTCACCCACTGCAACTGCAGGCTCCTTCTTGCTTTCCTTCTTCTGTGGACAATTCGAATCATAGTTCCCATGATCGTGACAATGAAAACATCTTATCTTGGACAAGTCTCTCTTGCCCTCTTTGCCTTGGGACTTCTTTCCCTTGGATTTCTTTCCTTTTCTAACTCACACATATTGTAATTGTCCCACTGTTGCAAAATTTTCTAAAAAAAGAGTTGATTTTAAATTGACGATATCTCCCTCATCCGAGCTCCAATTCCACCGATGTTTTTTTTCAATTTAGATATTTTTTCACAAGGAATCAAAATAGGCTATTTATTTTTGAAAATTTTGTATCAAAACTTTCATATATTCTCTGCAAACTCGCCGCACAAAAAATTCCTACTTTGATACCATGTAGAAATTATACAAATGATATGTATACTATTGGATTCAATTTGATAGTGCAATATACTAGAGAAAAATATTGAATCCTTCTACAATTAATTCTGTGGAAATTAAACACGATCGCACAATCACACCAAGTAAAATAAAGAATAAAATGAATCCACAACACAGATATTTTTCCTTGGAAAATCTTGCTGCTCAAAACCCCCTATCTCTATTGTATAATGAACCAAGGAATCATGAAACAATACAATGCATTCTTGCTCACAAGATTCTGCTACACTCTCTTGATCATCTCACACTAATTTAGACAAAATTGGTCCAATACTTAGCCAATTCTCAGTCTGTCTTTAGCCTGCATTTCTCATGCAATCCCTGTGGAATGAAATCCCTATTCTTTAGGAATTTTAGCCTTCCTTGACTATGCAAACATCATGTGTAATCGTATGGTGTTTTAACAGCATCTGGGCAGTTTGCTAAAAATACAACTGATAGTATACTTCCATTTAACCTCTGTCTCAACTGGTCTTCATCAGAACTGACATGCATGCAACTATTAATAGTAAATCACCAATCACTTGACAGATCACTACATGTGAATTAAATCTTGTTTAATTGACTTGACCTCTCACTGGTGTAGCAATCAGTTACAACTAGTTAGACTGACTTTAACTCACTTAATTGAGTTAACTGATTTCTCATGCATTAAACTAATACACTAAGTCCAACTTGGACTCTAAAACAAATAGAATCACTCTGCATGCCTCACCAACCACCCTCAACTCGAATTTCATGAGCTAATTGAGTCTATCACACTCAGTTAACTATTACAAGTGTTTATGAGATAAGATTACAATTTATTGTCCAATTTAATTAAGGGAAAATTAAATTAGACACATTTCCAATTTATTTAATGAAGTGGCTTGCACACTAATGTATCGCTAGGGCCCATCATTATGTGACCTGTGATCCCAAACTAGTGTGTGTGATGTCATGTTGTTTCTGGATGCCAATTTCACTCTTTCTCGTTGCAAATTTCAACAATAATGATAGGCATTGAGATATATTGCATGAGATATGTCACAGAAGTGATGGTCACTAACCATTGCCTTTAATATTTCACAAGCACATATCATCAATTATTTTTTGTTCCAAACCCTTCAAATTATGACTTGAACCTAGCTCTTAAGCACATCATATTCAAACGCTGGTAGGTTGATATCAAATTTCAAACTGAGGGACTGCCAGACATTCATGATGACTTATATTATGGATCATTGTCATGCCAAGCTTTCATACTTATGATATTTTCACAATGAATTTTAAATACATTGCACATTATTTCTTGATGATAAGGCTTGTGGATAGGGCATGAATTTGGTATGAGGGGTAGATAAATGAATGAAAATATGGTTGAGTGGTAAATTCAATGATGAAAATGGTTGATGAGGGCTAGGTCAATTATGGAGAAGATGGATTGCATGAATGGTAATTAAAGTGGTTATTTTTCACATTTTCCTAAATTTTTAATAAATTAAAAACTCATATGCAAGTTTTTACCTCAAGTTTACCTTTTCAAGAACTTGAAATGTTGAAGTATGGGTTTTAGGTGTTGATTTGGCTCTTCTACACTGCTCCATCACTTTGACTTTGCTCCACAAAATGTACCATTTTCATGTAGCAGACTTATTTTTTCAATTTCTCTCAAATGGTAAATCAGATTCTCCTAATTTTTTCTGAGGTTGTTACCATTATTTTTATGCATATTCCCACAAAATATCTCAGCCAATGGGTTCACGGATCCCGAGAAAATTGAGAAATTTTTGTAGGTGAAAGTGACCAATTTCTTGACATTTTTGTATTTATTTACCCTACCTCAATGCATTTACCATAAAAATTTCAGGACCAACAGATGCACGGTTTGCAAGATATGGTCAAATCAATTTCTATATGTGTCACCCTTCACGTTTCCCAATGTTCCAAGAAAAAATTATGCCACAAACTGATTTTAAGGCCAAATTGAGTGCTTCAATAGGGAAATGGTGTAGTTTTACCTTTTTTACACTATGCCTTCAAAATACCATTTTGATGAAGAAAATATGTTGTTGTGAAAAAATACCGAAATCTAGCCTAATCTGTCCACAATGGTAAAAAATGAAAATCCGCCTTTAAAACCCACTGAAAAGTCCTAGAAAATTGATTTTCTTTTAATTATTCCCACGCTCTTACTCATTTTACCATATTCTAAGAAAACCCAAAAAATCAGAATTTTTTATTTCTACTCCAATCTCTTGCAATATTTGTTCCAAAACTGCCTCTGAAACAAGCTGCTATGGCAAAAACAGGATGTTACAGCAATAGCTGCAGAAATTGAAACTTTGCATAGCTATTGCAAAAAAAGTCATTTTTTGCAAAAAAATATTTTCTTCGAGTTTGAACTACTGATTTGGATTGTGTACTACACGTTGAAGTAGAAACCATGAAACATAATTCATATTGACCAAAATAAGCTCAATTTTATTTTTTTTCTTTAAAATGAAATGAATGAAAAAAAAGTTGTAATGGTTTCCTCATCTTGTTGTTGAATGATAAAAATATGAACATGTTGCTACAAGAAACCAATAAAATGTATTGCTGCAAGTTTTTGTTTCCATAAAACCATATAGTCTTCATCAAAACCAAAATTCATGGTACAATTTTTACCATGCAAATGAATGTGTCGAAGTCGAGCATGGCAAGAAATCATTGGATTATCGATCCATGATGAAAATCGTTAACCAATGCGAGAAAACTCACCAATAATGTAAATGATTGTCAAGGTATCTTAGTGCATCTTGAGAGGGACAAATGAAGTTGTTGAATTCGAGTCACCTGCAAGATCTGACAATCAAAATACATTGTTGTATTCCCATTGTTGTCAACAAGGAGGCTTGCCATTGATGCATGAATGTTCCAAAGCACTCCAAATTATTTTTGACCTTGATCCCAGATAAGGTGTTGAGGTAAATGGGAGAATATCTATTGGAAGGTGGACCTTAAGGAATCCCACATCAGCCAACTCGAGCATAGAACCAAAAATGATTTGAAGAAACATAATAAAATATTAGAACCATCATGAAATTGTAGAACTTATTGTGAACTTTGCTCGCTAGTTGCCTGGTTTTCAAGCAAATCTCATGTCAAATAGTAAGCTGGTTTTCACAATAGGACTTATTTTTCTCTTTACTTTTTTTTTCTTTCTTTATATGTCCTACTCTACTTGAAAAATAAATATCGTTCGAGTATATGAATAAAATCATATGCAGGTTTGAAATATACTCTTTCATGTGTACCAATATATGAGAGACCAACTACCTTGTTTGAGATGATGTCAAAAAATACTGAATAATTAAATATTGGTATCTAATGACTGTCTTGAACCAAGATTCAATGTAATATTGTCTTCCTTGGCTTCCTACTATCATGCCATGCAAATCTTCAAAGATGTGACCTCCATTCATATAATCTGGTGATAGGCATGGAAGAAAATTTTCAATCTCAGGTTCCAACAACTGCTCTTTATCAACAGCCATCCATGATTATTGGACCCTGTCTGGATCTTCTTCTTCTAGTTGTTGTTCTTCAATGGAAATTGGAGAATAATTTTGCAATACCTCAACATTGTTATTGGATTGATGTGTTTTATTTTTGGGGATATGAAATTGTTGTGTAAATAGTAGAGTGGGAATGGATCTTTGGGTGCTTGTATGGGTGGTGTTTTAGCTCCTAGAGACAGCCTTGAGTTGCAAAATACTAGTGCCTAGGACATCTTAAAATCAGAGGTTAAATGTGGACAATTTTATAATGCCTCTGACAAAATATGGAATAAGAGAACAAGGGTTTCGGTGGTTCATGGATGGAGCAGACCTTGGAGTCGATTCATGTAAATTACTTATAATGTGAGAGGGCTCAAGAGGGTATGAGGCTTGATGTATTTTAAATGGGACAAGTATAAAGCAATGACCATAAGCTTTAAAAATATGCAGGGGATTTGAGAAATAATGGAGAAGGAACCCACTAGAGACAGGCTTAAGAGGATTAAGAATATGTCCCCCATGAACTCAGAGGAAACGGATATGAATGAGATATGGGCAACAACAGAGGTTCATGGAGTGCGAATTAAGGGAGTGCAGTAAGCTTAATGCATGATTGTTAACACTTGAGTGCTATACAGACACGAATTCATGAATAAAATTGCATACCACCGATAGCTACATTACATGAACCATCAAAGCAGCAGAGAATGAAAGATGATTATACATAAAAAAGGGATTACTAATAAAAGAAGGAAATAGATACATACTACCCATTGCTCCATCTGGAATAAAAATAACAGCTCTGTATCATATTAAGTTTAAATAGCTCTCCCAAATATGTATCTCAGAGCACAGGGAGCACAATCATACCAAACTACAGTAAAATTCTTCGAAATTTCAGAACCTTTCTTTCATCTTAGAACTCACTACATATAGAGTTCTCCTTGAGGGTTTTCGATCGAATATTCTGTCATGATCAACCCACACATGTGAAAACCAAAATATCCTAACAAACTAGCAGAGCGTGCATCAAGCAATCACTCCTGTACCAGAAAATCAAAATAGAATTGGGTAAAATTGGGATTTTACCAGCAAAAAATCACTATCTAACAGTAAAAAAGAAACAAAGTAGTTGGCCAGGGAGGCAAAATTCCAGAATCTTCAAAATGAGTGGCGAGAAGTGGCTGATAACAGATGGGCAGTCTGGGCTTCATCATATGATTCCATCTGTTGTTTGGAATCCCCCACTCTCTAACTCTCATGCTTTCCACTTCTCGCTGCAGAATGACCAGTTTTGTTGTGTGTGCTTGGCTCTCTAGCAGAGGTTTCCTGAACAAACTGAATAAACCATAATGGCATGCTCCACCCAAAATCCCATGTTGTGTTTGGATTGCAAACTGGAAACTGTATTTTGGAGGGGGGCATGGATGGTTTGTGGTATTGGATACGAAATCACTACAAGCTTCCACAAAGCACCTAAGGAGGTGTTAGAAACCGACCATTTAGGTCCCCCTCCCCAGCATTAACCTTCAGAAGGTGGAGGGGGTGCGAAATATATTATGAGTCGTTGAATGCATCGACGTGGAGCGGAGCTGAAGGCAGGATGGAAGAAGTGGAAGTGGATTTAGCGGGACTCATTAACATTGAAATGGGTGAAAAAAGGCCACAGGAGGGCTATTATGACGTCGCAAGGTGGTGGGACCCAAAATCCGCCTGCACATCACAAATCGCAGGATTTATGTGTAAGCAGCGAGGAGTAAAAGGTGAAAAGTGCGATGTGCGAAGTGCGATGGCAGGGAAGGTGAGGTGGCATGCACGGAGGTGGGACCGTGCCCGCAGATCGCATATCACAAAGTTTGTATGTAAGCGGAGGGTGGTAAATGTTAAAAGGTGTGATGTGTGAAGTGTGATGTACGAGAGGGATGACATGGAAGGATGGAGGTGGGGCTTCTTGCACATCAAAAATCGTAATATTTATGTGTTAGAGGCAGAGAGTAAACGGTAAGATTTGTGAAGTGTGATGTGTGATGGCCGAACAGAGGTGGGACAGCCCGCATATCGCAAATCACAAGATTTATTTATTAGCAGTGAAGGTTAAATATTAAAATCTACAAAGTGCAAAGTGGGAGGGGGGGGGGGGGTAAATGTTAGAAGTTGAGGTGAGCGATGTGCGATGTGCGAGGGGATGAGTGACGTGGCAGATGGATGACATGATGCTTACGTCACTGTGGGGGTTCTCTGGGGTACGACGCACCCATCGGGGGTCTGCCCCTACAGTTATCGTGAGTCATAGATCTGTGGTGAGCGGACTTCTGGCGCAATCAACTGCGAAGGCACCAACACTGATAACCTGTGGATTGTTTGTGCCCGCGGATTTCCGCTGATCTGAGAGTATTTTTCATTTCTTTAAATCTTTCCCGATGATTAACATGGGCGTTAATCCATGATGGGAAATGAATGATGTGGCATGGTGGAAGTGGGGTCTTCTCGGCCCGCGCTTGAATCGTTGGATCTTCATCTTACCCGCTCGAGCTCTTCATTTGCTTACTTTAATGTTGCATTATTCCTCCAAAATAATCACAAGCCAACATTGGCTCCATTGGGGATGATGCGCTCATTCGAGTGTGTCGAGAACTCACAGACCACCTTATTGTGTTCTTCTTAATGTGCCTGGGATCATCGTTAGAACCAATTTCAAGAAGCTTTAACCAAAAAAAATAAAACAGGAATTGATGCAGAAAAATAGAATGACATATATACACTATGAGGATATGTACAGTGGGCCATCATAGCATGCTATCAGTGCTAGAATTAAGGCTTGAGAAATTGTCCATTGAAAATCATCTCAAGTGTATCTACTTCCAAATTATCCAGCGCAATATTATTGTTTCCTTTGACCTCTGCCACTCGGAATGGACCAAACCAAACAGGGTCGAACTTCCCATGTTTCCATTTGTATGCTCACCTGATATCCCATCGCATCACCAAATCCCCAACTCGGATTTCTCTATCTTTAGCTCTTTAGTCAAATAAGCGTTTCATTTTTTCTTCATACTATGCTAGTCTGAAGCTTACATGTTCCCATGTTTCATTCAACTCCACCAACTGATTCATTCTTCGGATAAGGTCGTTTCGCTCCTCCTCGCTTTCTTGTAAGAATCGGGGCACAGGTAATGCAAACTGAATAGGGAAGACTGCGGCTCTTCCATACACCAGTTCATAGGGGGACTTTCCTGTGGATCTTTTAGTGGTGATGCGATTTTCTCAGAGTGAAAACTTGAGTTGGAAATCCCAGTTCTTTTGATTTTTGTTGATGGTCTTCTTCAATATCCTCACCAGTGTCTTGTTAGATGATTCTGCTAGCCCGTTCCCCTATGGGTAGTACGTAGTGGAGTGTCCCAACAAGATGTTGTAACGCTGACAAAAATTTACAAATTTAGCCGAATTGAAAGCCTGAGTATTATCTGTAATGATTTTAGCTAGGTATCCAAACCTAGATATTATGTTCTCCTCTAGGAACTTGATCAACACCGAATCTGTAGCATTTCTTGTGGGCATGGCTTCTACCCACTTAGTGAAGTAATACATAGCAGTGAGGATCCATCGATGTTGATTGCTAGATTTCAGGTGAATCTCTCCTATGAATTCAAATCCCCACTATTTGAAGGGTTCTTCAACATGTACTGGGATCAATGGGAGAGGTGCATACCTTTGTTTTTCAGTGAACATATGACACTTCTCGCAGGCTCAGACATGAGCATGTATATCACCAAACAGTTTAGGCCAGAAGAAACCTGACCTCAAGATATTGTGTGAAGTGGATCGCCAGCTATAATGTCTACCACATATCCCTTCATGGAATTCGGTCATCACTTGGTCAACTTCCTGCTCTGTTAAACAAAATAGTAGGATCCCTGTCGGTTCCTTCCAATACAGTCGCCCATTTGCCACGATATACTTTTGAGACTTCAACCTTGAGGTGTGGTACTTGGCCTTATCATAGTTAGGATGGCATCTCAGCGTTAAAAGATATTCCACTATATATTTATACCATGAGGATAGAAGGTACTTCACATGTGTTTTTTGAGTGGAAGATTCTATGCCTTGGTGTGCACATGTATCCTCATGTGCCTCTCCTCCTGTCATAGACAGATATTTCCCCAAAGCTTGACATTTGGATTCAAACAAGATTTTTTCCATCCCTTGACCTTTAATGAGCTTGGTAGGCTTTATCTCCAGTTTTTACTCCTGAATCTTGGCTATCCACTTGCCCCTTTTTCCTTCACTATCGTCCTACACCAAGATATCCTTCACCGGCACCGGTGTTTATCAGGCCAAAGGGCATTCGGGCGTACATGAAGGTTCCCCAAGGTGTATAGAACATCGTCTTCTTTTTGTCTTCCAGGAGCACTTCCACCTGATTATATCCTGAGAAACCATCCATCATTGACATGCGGGAGGATCCTACCGCCTTTTGTAAGATGTGGTCCATCTTCGGGAGGGGATAGTTATCTTTGAGTGAGGCTCTGTTCAAATTTTGAAAATCCATGCAAAGCCTAATTTCACCATTCTTCTTTCTTACAAGCACCAGGTTCGCTACCCATTCGGAGTATCTTAAAGGGACAATGATCTTGGCCTACAACAGCTTCTTTATTTCCTTCTCGATAGCTTGGAGAAGAAGAGGGTTGATCTATCTCAACTTCTACTTATGAGGCTTAGCATCTTATTTCAGAGGTATTTTGTGATGTATAATGTCCATGTCAAAAGACTTCAGATCCTGGTATGACCAGGCGAAGACATCTTTATATGATTGAAACTGCCTAAGGTATTGATCTTGGTATTCTTCAGGGACCCCTTTTGACAGCTTCACCACCTTTGGATCTTCTTCTGTCCCAATATTCACATCCATGACAGGCTTGTCAAGGGTCATTTTGATGGGGTTCACTGTGATATAATTCTTGTCAAACAATCTCTCCAAAGGCACGAGCCCCTGGGAAATGACATTTCCCTTTAATTGCAGAACACGGTGTCCAACTAGTGTTTCTTCCCATCTAGTTTTTGGCTCTTGAATGTCATCCTAGGTGACTGAGTCGATCACCATATTTGAGAACTCACCCACTGTTTTCATAGAATTCTAGACCTGCTATTCATCTTCGAATACTTTCCAATGCTTTACGTTGTCCAAAATGGAGGGGCGGTATCACACCTCAACCTCATATCTAAGCAAAGGATTCTACGAGGGGCAAAAATTACTACCAGCCACAACTATTGAGTCTTCCATTATGTTCTTATCACTCAGCATGAACTGGATGTTAAAAGAATAAAATAAGTTCTCAACCAAATCCCATACCTCATTCTCGTAAGCTTCGAGCCGCGAGTGTTTAGTTTGGCATTGGCTCCTGACTTTTCTCACTACAATTTCTGAATCTCCAAACACCTTGAGGTTCTATATGTTCATTTTTCATTTTGTCTGTAACCCCAACAGAATGGCTTCATATTCAGCCACATTATTTGTGGCTTCGAATTCCAGCTTAAAGGAGAGGGGAACCAAGCATCCTTCTAGTGATATCAAGAGTACCCTGGCCCCGTTTCCCTCTCACGAGTAGGCTCCATCAAAATACAAGGTACATATCTTATTTCCCTATCTGCTCATAGAATTATTTTGTATTAGAGGGCATATCTTCATTTCTTGCAAGAAATCTTCATCCTCCTCGAGCATAAGACAAGAGAATTTTCCCTCCTTACCATATACCGGAGAATTTGTGGAACCATTGTCTTTGGTGACCATCTTCACGAATCTGGATTCACGGTATAATGTTCTTTCCTCCCCACCAAATACTGGAATAGTGGCATAGGGGAGGTCAAGTTTTATGGATCCTCCAATCTTATATCCCCAAGATCTCGATAGCAACATTCCAAACCGAGCTGGGATATTAGCTACAACAATGTCCATTACCACGCTTTTGGCCAAAACCTGGGCTAAGTTTACTACCAGATCTTTTATCATGCTTAACCATTTCACCCTCTTGGAATCAAAAGAATACATGTCCTTATAAGGTCTGTAATCTACAACCCCAACTTCTCCATGACAGAAAATGGCAACGGATTGTGTGAAGCCTCGGAATCTAGCATGCAGTTGCGCAATAATTTCTCATGTATAACTAGAGTCACATAGAATGGGGGAGTGGTTGAGTCCAGCTCTTCTACATGAGGTCCAGAAACTACCATGGGTCTTTCTTCTTGGAAATTGAGGTTGTTAGGCAGAGGGCCTACGCCATGGGGCAGCATGAATTGGGACACATGAGCCTTGTATGAAAGTTGTTTTAGGAGCTCGATCAGGGGAAACATGATCTTGACCTTCTCTAGTTCTTTCTAGAGGTTAAAGGCCGTGGGATATTTTCTACAATGACTTCTTTGAAATGCTCTTTAGGGTGTTTAGGTAGGTTCAAGGGTACATATGATGACTTCTCATTTGCAGGAGGATCAGAGCCTTGCTTTGTGGAAGTGTACACAGCAGCTTTATGATGGGCAGACTCTTCTAAAGGATTTTTCCCCTTACTGGTAGAACTAGAAGGGGTCTGCTCTCTTGGTATTGACTCTTTTTTTTTTTTGCACTCAGGTTCTCTTCCTGGAGGACCTGAGGTCATACTTCTTGTGGAGCTAAGCTTGCATGAAATCCACAAATTGCCTACATTAATTGTCAATATCTCGATCCTCTGGGGGGACTTCCTTCTCTTCTTGCTTTTCTAGCAGGGTGAGTTCACCTTCTTCATCCTCTGAGTAAGCGAGGAATATTTTATATTCTTAGCTATCTATAACGTCTTCGGCCTATCCTTCCATTTCCCTTTCCACGTATAAAGGAGGTTGAATGTGATCTTGTTGCTCCTTCCTTTTCTGTTGCAACAACTGTAGAGGGGGCTTTCGATATTGAGGATTAAACCCATAGTTTGGAATCATTTGGTTAGGACGAGGAGGGGAATTCTTGGCCTCCAATTCAAGTTTCACCAGCTTATTTGAGGGGTTCATGATCAACTTATTCATTTCTTCAATTATGTACTCGTGTGACTCCCTCTCTTGATTAGAAGTAGAAGCCTCCTCCCTACTCTTTCTTTTGGCTTCATGCTTTGTCTTCCTTTTGAATTTATTAGTAGAATAAAAGTTTGCTTATACCTCCAATGCATTAGTCTGGCTCTGATCCAGATATGTGGATTTTATTTCTCTTATGGTGAACCCAAACTCCGGTTCGAAAGCTCCTGTGAAAACCAAATTAGCATCTTCTTGGTCAGGCTTTATTTCAGCAGGGAGATTATTATAGAGATTATTGAACCTCTTTATGAATTATGTTACATCCTCATTGTGTCTCTTTTTAAGAGCATTGAACTATGTGAGGACATATATATGGTCCCTCTTTTCTCCCCATTTTAGTGTGAAGAAATTCTCCATTTCTTCCCAAGTGGTGATTGTATGATCAACAAGATATTTGAACCACTTTCGAGCCTCTCCATCCAAGGATTGGAGGAAAATCCTCAACACCACATCTAGGTGCTCCACATTCACATTCTCAGCAAAGGCGCAAAAGTTTTCAATATGTCTCTACGCAGAAGTACTATCTTCCCCGGTGAACTGAGGCAAGAGATTCAGATAATCTTGAGGCATGTCATTCAATACTTGAGGTAAAGCCAATGGAGCATATTTGTTGAGGAGGAAAATAGGTACAACCATGAGGGTCGATGGTGGTAAGTTATGAGGATGATTTGGCTGTGGTACAACGGGTATATGCTGAGTAGAGGTTTGGATATTTATCTGTAATGAGCTTCGGAGTGTTGTAACTTCTTTGACTTCCTCAGCCTCTGGAGTAGGGTGCACGGGAGGTAAAGAAGTATCAGTGGATTTGGCTTCATCTTTTATGGCTGAACTGGCTAAAGCAAAGGTTTCTGGAGGATAATCAAGTACACGGGCTGTGGAGATAGGACCATAGTTGTCAACTTTCTGAGATGAGGAAGGCGAATATTCTAGAGAAAATGAGGGTAGATCAACCTAGTTGGGTTGCTTCTCCTTTCAGATTCTCTTAAATATGATTTTTTTAGGATCAAATACAGAAGGGGTTCTCTGCTAAGAAGTATCTGATTGAGTATGAGGCCTTGTGTAAGCCAGGATTACACTTGATCTAAAATTTTATAATAGTGAAGTCGCCAAGGTGAGGGCTATGCAACTCTCAACCCTTCATGCTCACCTAATTGATGGTTGAAGATAATGTCGTATCCCAAGGAAAATATTTTCTAATTCGGTCCCCGGCAGCGATACCAAAAAGATGTTGTAGCTCCTAGAGACAGCCTAAAGTTGCAAAATACCAGTGCCTAGGACATCTTAAAATCAGAGGTTAAATGTGGACAATTGTATAAATGCCTCTGACAAAATATGGAATAAGAGAACAATGTTTTTGGTGGTTCATGGATGGAGTAGACCTTGGAGTCGATTCATGTTAATTCCTTATACTGTGAGAGGGCTCAAGAGGCTGTGATGCTTGATGGATTTTAAATGGGCCAAGTATAAAGCAATGAGCAGAAGCTTTAAAAATATGTAGGGGCGTTGAGAAATAATGGAGAAGGAACCCACTAGATACAGGCTTAAGAGGGTTAATGATTTGTCCCATTTGAACTTAGAGGAAGAAAATATGAATGAGATATGGACAACAACAGAGGTTCGTGGAGCGCAAATTAAGGGAGTGCAGCAAGCTTAATGCATGATCGTTAACACTTGAGCGCTATACAAACGTGAATTCATGAATAAAATTGCAGACCACCAGCAGCTACATTACACGAACCATCAAAGCATCAGAGAATGAAAGATGATTATACATAAAAAGGAGATTACTGAAAATAGAAGGAAATAGATACATACTAATCATTTCTCCATCTGGAATCCAAATAACATATCTATATCATATTAAGTTTAAACAACTCTCCCAAATATGTATCTCAGAAAACATGGAGCACAATCATACCAAACTACAAAAAATTTATTCAAAATTCCAGAACCGTTCTTTCATCTTAGAACTCACGACATATAGAGTTCTCCTTGAGGGTTTGCGATAGAATATTCTGTCATGATCGACCCGCACAGGTGAAAACCAAAATATCCTAACAAACTAGCGGAGCGTGCATCAAGAAATCACTCCTGTACCATAAAATCAAAACAGAATTGGGTAAAATTAGGATTTTACCAACAAAACATCACTATCTAATAGAAAAAAGGAAACAAAGTAGTTGGCCAGGGAAGCCAAATTCCAGAATAATCAAAAGGAGTGGCGAGAACTGGCTGAGAAAAGGTGGGCGGTCTGGAATTCATCATATGATTCCATCTGCTTTTTGGAATCCCCCACTCTCTAACTCTTATGCTTTCCACTTCCCACTATAGAACAGCCAATTATGTTGTGCATGCTTGGCTCTTTAGCGGAGGTTTCCTAAAAAAACTGAATAAACCATAATGGCATGCTCCACCCAAAATCCCATGTTGTGTTTGGATTACAAACTGGAAACTGGATTTCAGAGGGGGGCATGGATGGTTTGTGGTATTGGATGGGGGGGGGTGCGAAATCACTACAAGCTTCCATGAAGCACTAGAGGAGGTGTTAGAAACTGGCCATTTTTTACCCCCCCCCCCCCCCCCCGCAGTAACCTTCAGAAGGTGGAGGGGGTGCAAAATAGATTATGAGTCGTCGGATGCATTGACGTGGAGTGCAGCTAAAGGCAGGATGGCAGAAGCATAAGTGGATTTAGCGGGACTCATTAACACTGAAATGGGCAAAAAAAGGCCATAGGAGGGCTATTGATGATGTGGCAATGCGGTGGGACAAAAAATCCGTCTGCACATCGTAAATCGTAGGATTTACATGTAAACAGTGAGGAGTAAAAGGTAAAAAGTGCGATGTGAAAAGTGCGATGGAGGGGAAGGTGATATGGCACGGACATAGGTGGGACCACGCCCGCAGATCACATATAGAAAATTTTATATGTAATCACAGTGTGGTAAATGTTAAAAGGTGCGATGTGCGAAGTGCATTGTATGAGAGGGATGACATGGAAGGATGGAGGTGGGGTTCCTGCACATCGCAAATCGCAAGATTTATGTGTTAGCAGCGGAGGGTAAATGGTAAGATTTGAAAAGTGCGATGTGCGATGGCCGGACAGAGGTGGTACCACTTGCATATCACAAATTTTAGGATTTATGTATTAGTAGTGAAGGTTAAATATTAAAATCTATGAAGTGCGAAGTGGGGGGAGGGGGGGGGTTAAATGTTAGAAGTTGTGGGGAGCGATGTGAGATGAGCGGGGGGATGAGTGACGTGGTAGATGGATGACAAGCTGCTTATGTCACTGCGGGGGTGCTCTGGGGTACAGCACACCCATTGGGGGCCTTTTCTCGTAGTTATCGTGAGCCATAGATCTGTGGTCAGTGGACTTCTGCCAGATTCAACTACGGAGGCACCAACACTGATAACCCGTGGGTTGTTTGTGTCCAAGGTTTTTCGCTAATCTGAGAGTATTGTTCATTTCTTTAAATCCTATCCGATGATTAGCACGGGCATTAATCCACGATGGGTGATGAATGATGTGGCGTGGCGGAAGTGGGGGCCGCCCGGCTCGCGCTTGAAGCGTTGGGCCTTCATCATACCCGCTCCAGCTCTTCATTTTCTTGACTTTAATGTTGCCTTATCCCTCCAAAAGAATCACAAGCCAACATATGGCAATTGGAAAGGTTGAATTGAGGTCAACTGAGGGTGAAACTGATGTTGTGGTGGAGGTGAATGAAATGCATAACATTGATATTGGTATTGAGGATAATGATGAAAATATTGAGGATATGGTGGATTTCTTCTGTAATTCCCTTTCCATTCCTATTTCCAAGATTCGTTTTGATTTTTAGATTGAGATGGCCACGGTTGAGAGGGCAAGGGTGTTTTCCAATTACTTTGAGATTGTTGTGCATGACCCTAAATATGAGAATAGAGATCTTGCATCATACTAGGTTGATGAGGCTTCCCTGGTCCTCTTGGAGCTACATAACAAGATTTTTCTAGTGTTAAATTTTCTCCCTGGTAAAATCGCTTTAACCCTGGTAATGATGGAAAATATTTAGTAGTATCTGATCCTACACATATTTCACAAATTTTAATGTTATCAAGTGCACATTCATGCAAAGCATGTTTCTTTCTGCATTTAGGGAAAAATATAAATGAAGTAGCATTCTCAAATTTTTGTTGGTTTTACATTCCTAGCATATCAAAATTTTCATTTAAATTATCAAGAATGTCTAGAAAATTATTAAGTTTAGTTTGACTTACCAATCCTAATGCCGAAATAATAACTCTTGCCATAACTGGATCTTAAGAGGATCTTCTATACTTTTTTTTCCTCTCAGTATGTTCTTGCATAGTTCACAAATCTCTTGAAATGACAATTCTGAGACATCTCCTTTTCTCACCAGGTTAATAAGATCAATCCATTCCTCATTTATATTATTTAGTAGGAGATTTTTTAATGTGTCTGATCCTAAATTATGCAATTTACATATTTTGATATTATAATTAAATATCTCCACTAAATCTTCTAGGCTTTCATCCTATTTTTGGTTAATATTAAAGACTTCATTTCTAAGGTCATCGTGTATGCAACAATATTTATATTTTTCCAAAAATATTATTTTCATATCATCCCATATCCTTATAGAATTTGTTCCTAAAGTCATGAACCACATAAGAGCTCCATCCTTCAATGTTGCAGAAAAGAGATTCAATTTTTGAATGTGTACTGAGTAGCCATAAGATATACAAATTATTTCAAATTCAAAAAGAAAGTTTTACGGGTCTTCTGATCTCATATATTTGAAGTTAGGAAGTACATATGGAGGGATTTTCTTCATATGAAAATTGACATTAGTTTCTTGAATAGGAAATCCAAAAGGATCTTCCTCATTGTCATCATCTCCATCCATTTGTTCAACCTCCTTTGTCACTTCTTCTCCTACTTGCAAAAATTAGAATTCATGATGTGGATGTGTGGCTTTGTCAATTTAATTGTCTTAAATTTCTTACATAAATTATTGACCAGAGTTGGTAAACTTGTGAAGTGAAAGTGCACAATACATGTTAGAAGCTCTTTTTTATTAAATAAAATTATTAATGTGTGATATTGAGTTTTTGAAAATTACTTCTAAATATGTTTTTGCATTCCTATCTTACTCTTTAAAGGAAATGAAATTGACACATTCAATCATAATTAAATTCCTAAAATTTCTTCACTCTTAAAAATGATCTACTTACTTGCAAAATTAAACTAAAACAAAACTCACACTATCTCATTAAATGAAGAAAATTTTAACCAATCTATTGCAACACAATTTTAATCTCTAAAAGCATAATTAACCATCTAGTACTCTAGAAATTCTTTGCATAAAAACCAAAATGAAATTGACTTCTCGTTTCAAATGAAAACCTCACATCTATCATTATTAGTCACTTATTCTTTTAATTTAAAAGTTATGAAATGAAACTACAGAGAGATTGCTCATAATCTGAAATTGAATGCTTTGAAATAAAACTATGAAGAATCTATCATGCTCTGAAATGAAAGCTACAAATAAATAACTCATGCTCTAAAATTCATATTGCAAAGAAATCTATCATGTTCTAGAATGAAGTTGCAACAAAACTACAAGGAAAACTATTATGCTCTGAAATTGAAACTAGAAAACGAAACTGAAAAATAATTAGACTACAATTAGCACTACAACTTAAAAATTCAAAAATAAAATAAAATAAAATTTTGCTACTGCTATCTAATTGAAATCGACACTACAACATGTAAGTATATACAATAAACGATAAAGGAAAGTTATAAAAATATAAAACCTTCACTATTTACAACAACCCTCCACAAACAAGGAGTCTCAAAGTTTCAAATGAACAATTAGCTATGCAACAAAAATTCAAAGGGCGTCTTCATTAAACAGGATAAAAACAAAGCTCAAAACATTGCAGTCGTATGCATAAAAGTTAACCTTCCTCCTTTTCTTCAATGGAGTGTTTATATAGAGGTTACAATGTAACTTCAAGGAGATTCATATGGCTAAATATAAGAACTGATTTGACACCTATTTTCCATGAATTTGATGAAGCATATTCCATTCCAACCTCTATTTTCTTGACTAGGCGTTTATTGACACATGGGTGCACTATTTTCTCACGCAACTTGCAAAATAGGGCTCCAAAGAACCTAAAATATCTACCAAATGGTAACTAATTTGGGAAATCTGTTCATTGAAAACTTAATTGGGCTTGTTCTTAACAAAACCCATGTTTTTTTTTCCCGAGATCCTCTTTCATTTGCTCAAAAAATTCCTTTGAAGTCGATTGGTGAAAACTGTTGTGTTTTTCCCTTGATGTTTTCCTAGAGGTCCACATGTACGAGCTGGGTGGATTTTGACCAATGAAAATCCATATTGGAGCTTCTAGAAACAATGTCCATGTGTTTGATTTCATTCTAGATTGGTGTTACTACCTAAACCATGGAGGTAGCTCCTGAAACTTGACAAATATGCAAAGACTTAAACTTGCTAAAATGTCATTAGTTAAAACCATGCAAAAATATTCTTAATCTACTAAAAATAAAGGAAAACGATCTTAATTAAGCACTTAGACATATAGATACACATAATGAAGAATTATGGTAAAAATGGTGGCAAGTGAGTGAAATAGTGCAATGGATGGTTGGAAGTAATGGCTTAATGAATGACAAAGATGATTGAAAATGATAACAAATCAGGGACCCAACAAAGACCTAGTTAGTCAATCAACCATTAAAACTATCAAAGCCAACATCAAAGGATTTGCAACACAAGCATATGTTACCATCACCATGCACAAGCTAATACCATCAAAAAACAATAGCATATGCATACAATCTCCAAACCAAAACCAGGTTGACATAAATTCCAACCAAGCAACTCATCACACATGAATGCCAACACATAAAACACATTAGGCCATGAATTATGAAAAACACCTTTTAGTCTTCCTACTAAACACATTATAGCCAAAAATGTAAATTAATGTGAGGAAATAAATACTTTATGGGCTGGAGGATAGCAATATGGGCCTTAAAATATACATATTGATGGGACCCATTAGTTGTTTAATAAGAAGTTGAAATTATAAGGTAAAGTTGAAAAATACAAAACTTGATTAGTAGCAAAAGGTTATTCCCTAGTAGAGGGAATTGTCTTTGGTGAAATTTTTCCTCTCATTGCTAAGATAACATATATTATATTATATTTATTTTTTTTCTTTCTTTTAATATTGAAGTAGAACAAATGGATGTGAAGAAAACATTCCTATGTGGGGATCTAGATGAATAAGTCTACTTGATACATCCATAAGTTTTTATAGTGAAAGGAAATAAAGTGCTACTTTCCAAGTTGAAAAGGTCTCAGTATCAAATAAAGCAATCACCAAGGATGTGGTACCAAAAATTTGATACTTATATATTGGGACTTGGTTTCATAATGAGAAAAGTGAAGCATTTTGTGTACTTAAAATTAGTAGTTTATTATTTTATTTATGTGGTATTTTATGTTGATTAAATCATGTTGATTGGAAACATCATGGAAATCATCAAGGAAGTGAAAACTCTCTTGTTATCTAAATTTTACATGAAATATATTGGTACCAAAAATTTTATTTTGGGTATTGAAATTAAAAGAGACGGGGATAATATAAACTTTGGTTGAATTGGAGGAAATATGTTGAGACAAAATTACAAAGGTTTAATATGTAAAAATATAGACTGATTAAGGTCTGTATTCTTGTAGGTGTAAAGCTATCTGCAAATCAGTGCCCTAATACATAGGAAGAGGAAGAGTACATGTCCCATATTCCATATGCCAATGAGGCTAGTAGTTTAATGTACCTAATGATTTGTATGAGACCGAACATTGCACATGAAATTACAATTTTGAGCAAGTACATGCTAAAACCAGGGAAGGAGCATTAGATAACTATAAAGAGGGTCTTCAAGTATTTGTATGGCAACATGGATTATGGAATTTTCTACCATGGAAGACTTGGAGAAGATAGAATTTTGGACATGCATGGATTTTTTGACATTGATTGGGATGGAGATATATATATCATAGAATATCTACAAGTGGTTATGTGTTTTTTATACATTAATTTGTGGCATCCAGGAAAATGATGTCAAATCTGGATCTTTCGCCATCTAAATAACTATTGTCATCAATCCTTGGAAAAGATGGGAAAAGTACCTCTCTATAAGAGATAAGAATCCTCGATTACATACCTTAAAATCTCTATTTTTGGATATCTTCACAAGTACCAAGATTATAACCTACGTAAATTGCACCTTTCATAGCTAACATCTTGTGTTGTCATCACAATTTTTCTTCATAAAAAATGCACCGGTCTTTTTACATGGATAAAAAAAAAAGGTTACGGAGCTTCCATTCTAGAAGCCTTGTGGAGGTAACTTTCCCATTAGTGAGGATATGAGTTGGATTCCTTGCCATATTGGATATCATCCCTACCATAGTGGATCCCATCCCCTCTATTATGGATATAATTCCTACCCAAGTGGATCTCAAATTTCCATCCTTAGCCTACAAATACAATGCACTCAAAGGAAAAGGTGTTGTTTTTTTACTCTTGAATTATACTTTCACTTTTCTAAATTATCCATTGAAGGATTTTGAATACAAGGTTAGGAATTGACGACTATTGGGAGGAAGTTATCAACATCAAGGCTTTGGTTGTAAATATTTCCTTTTCATTATTAATACAAAGTATATTTCTTAATCACGTATGTTGTATCATTATGCAAATATTGTAATGGAATTCCTTGATCATTCATTTAGAATCTATTGAATATTTTATATATCAATTGCTTTGATTAGTTTTTTTTTTGTGATATTCCAGTACTTGGCTTTAAGGATCAAAGAAAAAATGGGCGCTACAACAAACAAAGAATTAGCAAGGATAAAATTTAGATTACCAGTTATGTCTTATTCACGTTTTCCACAACATTCTATGGAAAGTGTGTATATTTTTGTTTGTTTTTTATTCTAGTGTTTGGTTTTTGAACCTAGGGATATCACTATTATCTGTAAGGGTGGTTTTTTCACCAACCAGTGTTTAACCTATTCGGAGGAGCAATCATATGGATGAGAAAGAGACAATCTGCAGTGTAACTCTTTACTATAGAATGTGAATACATGGAAACCACTCATGCAATTAAAGATGTTGTATGGTTACAAATATTGTGTTTAGGTATTGGGCTTATATAAGAAATTGTAAAGTTAGGTTATAATAGTTAAAGTGGAATCGTTATAGCAAAGAACCAATCTTATCATTCTAGGAAAAACCTTATTGATGTTCAGTATCACTCCGTGAGATACATTGTCAAAGACAAGAAGGTGTTGCTAGTAAAGGTGGACACTTTGAAGAATGTTGTAGATTCATTAACAAATTTTGTGAGCACTGATAATTTCTCTTAGCATAGAAAAAAATAGGAACTGCTACCCTATATTGTTTATCATGTGCTCCTATGACCTCTTGTATGCACCTTTTTTTGCATTTATTTTTGGAGGTTTTTTTGCACACATTTTTTTATTTTAGTCATTTTTTGGCACATGGTGTTTCAAGCCATTTTTTTCCAATATTGGATCAAAAATTAAGGTTGTAATATAATATTGGTTAATGGATTAGTTATTTTGGATGCCATGGGATCAAATATATTATATTATAAGAAATTAATTTGATTGATGATAAAAATTAGAGATGTGGCTTTAATTATTTCTAGTTTCCTCGATTTGGGTTTCTAGGATAAATCTCTATGTAATATGTGATTTTCATTGATTTATTTAATTTTTATTAAAAAATATGTGTATGTGTTGCATTATTGTATAAGTTTTAAAGCTTACACTCTTACTAGGTTATGCATATCTATATCCCTTGATCTCTCTCTCCCACTCATTCTCCCACCACTCTCCCTCCATCCCTCTCTCTTTTCCATGCACACTCACTCTCTCCCTCTCTCTCCCTTCCTTGATATTCCCCCATTATTTCCCTCTTCACCTCCCTCTGTATCCCTTCACTCTCTACCTCTTTACTCCTCTCTTTCTCTCTCTTTCTCTCTCTCTCCCTCTGCCCCTCTCTCCTTAACTCCCTACATTTATCTTCCCTAACTCTCTCCCCCACTATCTCTCCCTTCCTCCCTATCCTTTCCTCTCTTTATTTTTCCCTCCATCCATCTCTCCCTCACAACCTCCCTTCGCTCTATTTCTCTCCCCCTCCCTATATTTATATCTCACCCCCCACTTCATCTCTTTCTCTCTCCCCATATTCCCCTCTACCCTTCCCCCCTTTATCTATAATACTCTCCATTTACTTATTACTCCCTCTCTGTCTCTCTATATCCTCATTTCTCTCTCTTTATATCTCCCCTTCACTCTCCACCTTTCTCTTGCTCTCTCTCTTTCTTCACCCTTTCTTCCCCCTCCTATCCCTATCACTCTATCTCCTTAAATTTCCCTCCCTCTCTCTTCACCTATCTCTTGCTATCTCCTACGAGCACTCTCTCTCTCTCTCTAAAACACACACACCTCTACCCTTTTGTCTCCCTTACTCCCCATCCCTTCCCTCTATCCCTATATCCCTCACACACACTCACTTACTCTCACACCTGTTAAAATTATGAATCTTTTGTCAAAATACACTTTCTGCAACTCATATGATGAAGATAATAATTGCAATATATTCCTCTTTTCGAGAGCACCAAAATCGACCTAAATATCACCTCATTTGGACAAACAGAAGTTGGTTTTTGAATTTATATTCCCATTCATGTATATTGGATCGGGTCGGCCCTATACATATGTACAATTGGATAGGTTGGCCTCAACATTAATTGGACCCACGTGGAAACCTATAAATGGAATAAACCTTAAGCCATTTGTACATACTTGATCAAGCTCTCTTCTCTTCTATTATCTTGGTTTTCACAGGTCTTACGGAGAAAATTTCGCACAAGGGTATGAAACTACGGGATGAAGCTTGCACGAATCTATGCTTTTTGTTTCTCAGACGCTGGCATGGAACTGGGAATTATGGTCCATAGATGAATGCACAGAGTAGTCAAGGGTGTGTCCGGGAATCCTTAGACGCATGAATAGAAGATTGAAGGTGTCATCCATGGTTTTGTAAGCAGATCAAGCATCCAGGTCCATGTACACATGCATAGAGTGGTCCAGCGTGCATCTAGGAAGCCTCGGATGCACGTGCAGTAGCCTGAAGGGTGCGCCAGGGGGTCTGAGGTAGATCTATGTATATTTGTCCCCAGAAGCACGCATGCAGTTCAAAAGGGAGATTAGAGGACTGTCATAGACTCTTGCACAACTCTTCCTCCATGCGTCCAAGACTAAAATATGAACCTGCAGTACTCTGAATATTTCACTTAGTGATAGAAGTGTTCGGAAGTAGTCTACAAACAGTGACCATACATCACATTCCTCAGAATCAATGTTTTTAATACAAGCATGTTTAGGTTCATTTCATGGATGTTCTAGTTTTTGTGAATATATGGATCATTTTACTCTCCTTTGTAGAATCATTTTATGAAAATCTATTAGAAGAATAATTTGTAAGGTTTTTCCCCATAGAGGGGTTTTCCTGGTCTCAGACCAATCCTAGTGTCTCTATGTGTGCATAATTTTCTTCTATTGTTCCTTTATGTTATGTTGCATTTATGATGATGATATTTTTCTTTCTAAATAGTTGCATATGTTGATGAATAATGATACAAGTATAAATAATGTTATTTTATTTTGGGGTTAACTTTATGTGTTAATGAAGGAATGAAATTATTAAAGAAAATAACAATATATGTTGGGTGTGTGTTATATTCTTTCCACGTTTATACATATGCACGAAGCAGGGGGTAAGAGGAGGGGTGAGATATCCCCCTTTTTTGCGTCAGGCATAGCAAGGGGGTCATAGTGGGGGCACAACCCCCCCTGTCGAGGAATTTGCAGGGGGGAGTAGTCCCCCCTGCACGGGGTCTGGGGCAGTGCCCTGGAAACATTTTTTGGAACCTATATTAGGTGGGTGGACCTACCTATGGTTTTTTTTCATGGGCTTACGTATGGCTTTGGGCATGATGGTTTTTTGTCCATGTTATTTTGTAGATCTGATCAAGGGAACTATGGTTATGTTCTAATTGAGGGTTAATGGTTTGGGGTTTATGAATTCTTTGACATATATGTGTGTGTGTGTGTGTGTGTGTGTTGTAACATTGAAAGGAATATAATGAAAAATCAATCTAGTAGTCCAGGTTTTGGGATCCAGGGGAAAATATCTATGTATATCTCTTTTATGTTTTATGCTCTCGCCATTGCTTATTTTTTGTTTTAAGAATTCATTTACAGATAATTTATGTACAGGATCAAAACCTACAATATATACCATTGAAAAATTAACATGGTATCAGAGTTGGGTTGAACAAAATCCATGGAGATCACCCCCATGGAGACACTTTTGATGGAATCAAAAAGAGGATGGTGGAGACCTAAAAGAATTCTTAGGTATGAAGGAAACCGTAGGTAGTTAGTGCATAAGGGTTTGATGGTTAGGGTTTGAGAGAAACCTTGGTTTATGGAAAAGACTTGAATATGATATATGAAACCCTAGCATGGCCAAAGTCAAGATGTTCAATATTTAACGAAGCCCTAGATGGGATAATCTCTAGTAGGCCCGGTTTTGATAAAGTTGATTGAAGGAAAAATTGTTATGTGGACTATGGATGGTAATGGCTCTTTAAGGTTGGTTCAAGAAGGAGAGGGTCATCTCTCACCAAAGATAAGTGTTCCTTGACTTATGATGTTTCTTTGTGACTTTAATCTTGTTTATACTTATGGATCTAATTATTATGCTTATTGCCTATACTTACTACATGTATATTTGAATACTTGTATGCTTCTAACCTCGTTGATGAGATGTGATAACTAGATCCTCTTTTAGAATCATTTGAGATTCAAGAAAGAAAATCTAGACCTGGAAAAGGTAAAGAGGCACCTGATGAAAAGGTGACAAGCACTACAAGCTTCTTATGTGAAGGTGCACAAGTATTTAAATACTAGAAGGTATGCATGGTATACTATTTCAATAAATAACAAGATTATCCCTATGATATATTGAGAATGTCTACTTCTCAAATGTCTCATGCATGCATATGAAAGTGATTTGGAAATCTGGTCCTTATGATGATATACTGCTCCTGGTATTGAAAATTTTGATCATGATGATCTTCTTGATTCTATGAGGCTACTTATTGTTGATCTTGGATATAATGGTATACTTGACATATGGATAACATATATCTCTTGGATATTTTGATCCCATAAATAAGGTTAGCACCTTGGCTCTAGTAAATGATGCTCTTGACACTTAACATGCATAGGACATGAATGGGTCTCATATAGTTTTGATGATGTTTGTAATAATCATGATGAAAGTGTGGAGTAAGGGTTGACACTCTTGTTGTTTTAGTAAAGTTTTATTAAATGACCTTAATTGATCCTATTGATCATGATAAGAATGGTAAATATGATAGAACTATAAGACTGACATTATAGATCCTTCATCAACTGTGGTTATGTTTTTATGTTATTAGTAAATAGGGCATATGGTAAATCTAAAATGCCCAAACTTGATGGATTAACTTGACAGAAGTGATATTGTGTTCGTGATATTTGAAGTATGATGTCACACCTATCAGCTGCCCCAATCATGTGACTCTAAACCTTGATGAAAGATTGATGTCATGATGTGATAATGTAGTAATGATGTGAGCATGTTATAACCGTGATGGGTATAATTTTGACTTTATGATCTAACGGATTTGTTGATGCATGAAAGTATTATAGACATGTTCATGGAATGAATAAAGATGACTAAAGTGGATTTCCATTCAGAGGGAGAACCCCTCCAGTATATCCCTTATCCTAATGTCATTTACATAAAATTTATATTCATTACTATTGAAGTATGATTTATGGGTATCTGGCATTAATGACCTGCAGCTAAGTCCTGATTTGAGGTAAAAGTGATTTCTCTAACTCTAAGCCTCAGTAACACAAAGGAAGGCCTATGGGTACAACTATGATTTATGGACACAAAATTGAAGTTTTGTGCATGAAATCTGATGTTCACTTGGAGGATTTCAGTTCTACAGATGTGTAGAGATATCATAAAGTTCTAAGAGTAGGTAAGTTTGAATGTCTGCTATAATATGAATATGAATACTGAACTTGTGTTTACAGGCGATCGATATATAGATACGTCATTATGTTTGAATATTGTATTACAAGAGTTTGACATGATTTGGTTGATTGATATATATGAGTTTTTTTGGGAGTTCTAACATAAATTATATTGATATTTCATAATTCTTTTGTACTAACCTTCTCGTTCTTATCACATTGGTTGAATTATTGGCAGTTGTATGCTTGGAACCTGCATGATATATACTTGGTATATGAATTTGCATCTAGTCACATAAATGAATTGTATTATGATCATGAGAATGAATTAACGAAGTTTGATACTGCATGATAATAGATGAAGTCAATACTTGATATGAGCTCCACCTGCCACCTTGATATTGATGAATTTTTGTATTAATTATGATCTACACTGATTTATGAAAATCTGAGCAAGTTTGTTTGGTAAAGTGTTATGGTTGCAGATAACATTGTATGAGGCAAGATACCCGATCCAGATATGTCTGTATTGATTTTTATCTAGTGAAATAGAATATGTGTTGATCCAAAGCTCTACTTCAGAAGTGTTTCAAGGTATGACTCTCATTTTTTTTATGGTTTTATAACCTAATGGTCTACTATTGAAAGGTGATGAGCCTTTGAACTCTATATGATGAATCATGGCATCATGAATCAATTTCTGAAAGATGGAAAAAGTTAATCTATATTGCGAAGCTATTGAAGAAGTAATGGAAATTTGTGGAAATGAGAATCCTTGGACACTTCGATTTGAAGTTCAATATGTTGTTGAACTTCACATGGCATCCAGAAGTTGATTGAAGCATTGATGTTCTACTATGAACATCGATCCATATAGAACCTAAATGAGTCCATAATTGAGATTCTTCATTCACAGAGAGTTGCTACCGAGCATTCTCTGAGATATCTGCATAAAATGGTCTACTCTTGGTTTGAGATATTCTTCCTATGATATATGATTGTATTCATATGCTGATTGGGACCATTATTGATGAGATGAGAACATATGATTGTTTCATTATTAAGATATATGTCATTATCAAAGGTTCGTAGCACTACCAAGGTTGAGTACGATTTTTTTTATCATGGCTAGCTATGAAGCAGGATGAAGAAGCATTTGAAGAGATGTTTGTGAAAGTTCTAAATATGACATGGATACATTGCGATGACATAGAGAGGCAGATATATATATATATATATATATATATATATATATATATATATAGTTGGGACTGAGATACTTTCATATATTGAGACAGTGTAGCTATATGAGACAAGCCTTGGCTTGTGTTTGATACCTTCTTGTGAGGGAATATGATTATGGTATCTTTTTGTGCTTTATATGATTATTTATGTTATAACATGATATTTTATTTGATGTCTTGTATGAACAAGAGACAAATACTACTGATACATGATGATTACCTGATGCAAGTACGATGATATGAGTATGATGGGAGCGATGTTGATCTAGGACACTAGGCCAAGCTGTTCTTCCCCTATCTGAGCTCCCAAGGTTTGGAATTGAGATAGAGGGCTCCTACATTTGAGGGAAATCTAGGAAATAGGGTATCACTCCTATATGTTACCCATAGGGTTGTAGTAGTAGCTCACCCTATCTTGTTCTTTGTAGAGTATACCCTAGTTGGCATCATACCCACAAGACTATACCCTAGTTGGCATCATATCCACAAGCTAGGCTTGTTGAGACTATCCATTCCTATCTAGATAACAGTCGAGGAGGCTGGGGGGAGTGTGATCCTTACCTTTGGTAAGCTAGGTATATCTCCTAAGATAGTATTATGACTCAGGTGTTATACCACATGACTATTGAGGGCCATTGCTGGGAAGATTGGTAGGCAATGGGATGGGCTGAGTAGTAGCTCCCCTATATCACCTATTTCTCGATATGGGGTCATAGTACTAGCTCCCCCATGATATTATGGGTAGAGTAGCAACTCCTCAATGTGGTTCAGGTTGAGATATGCTCCCTGATGATATGATCTTCAATGTTGATACAGGTAGTAGCCCGTTGTCTGATATTTTGGGTAGTAGCCCGATGACATTTCCAGGTAGTATTCTGATGACATGTTTATGGGTAGAAGCCCGATGACATATTTTTGGGTAGTATCTCACTCATAGATATGCTGGGTAGTAGCCCATTGATAGATATTTTGATATGCAACCCAATGAATAGAGGGTGGTAGCTTAAGCTCCCCTCTAGTAACAAATTAGTCTTCTTTTTATATTCGATAATATTCATCACACGAGCACAAAAAATCAAGAGATAAGAAGGAATAAGCAAGAGATATACATTGATGATTCGATATGATGAGATACCTGAGATGGGACGTATGTCATGTTGATCGATGGTCTAATATTGGTAGGTGAAGTTCTCCCTAATTGAGAGGGAGTGTTAAAATTATGAAACTGCGGTCACATTCCACTTTGGACAGCTCATATGATGAAGATAATAATTGCAATAGGTTCCTCTTTTCGAGAGGACCAAAATCAACCTAAAGATAACCTCATTTGGACAAGCAGAAGTTATTTTTTAATTTATATTCCCACTCATGTATATTGGATCAGGTCGGACGCTGACAAAGAATTGGCCATTCTGGTCCCGAGCCGCATGTATAGATGCATGCACAGAGTGGTCAAGGGTGCATCCAGGAAGCCTTAGATGCACACATAGAAGCTTGAAGGTAGCATCCATGGTTTCCGAAATAGATCAGGAATTATGGTCCCTAGACGCACACATAGAGTGGTCCAGGGTGTGTCCAGGAAGCCTCAGACACATGCACAATAGCCTGAAGGGTGCGTCTAGGGGTCTGAGGCAGATCTATGTATATTTGTCCTCAAACACACGCATGATTTTCACAAGGGATCTTCTAGGATTTTGATTCGGATTTATGCATGAACGCAACAGAATAAACACATAACCATAAATACAGAGACGCAGCGGAAATAATGCTTCATTTTATTAATAAAAGAATGACTGCAATAAGCTTACAAACATAATGGAAACAATCTAGGGCGCTGGTAGCATATCTCTGAGAAGAGATGTAGTGTACGCAGGCCTCTGAACTGTGCTACATTGAGGCTCGCAGGCCTATTACAGGCATAATGGAAATAGATGAGCTAGGGTACTGGCAACATATCTCTGAGAAGAGATGTATCGGCTCCCAGCCCCTTGAACTGTGTTACAATGAGGCACGAGGGCCTATTTATTGTTGAGAAACAATGTAGAATCTGAAACATCCAAAACCCTAATCGTAGGAGATGAAGCGCCAAAACTGTGGGCCCCGTTTGGGTAAATTGGTGGTTCAACTTCCCGGGGACGTAACTTTTGCATCTGATCTCCATTTGACACGCTCAATAGCTCGTTAGAAAGATCTATCCGAGGACCACAACTTTCGATACGAATTTGATGATCAAATTCGTTGGTAAAACGATGCCCCAAAAACATCGTTTAGGGCCTCAAAACGGCTCCGGAAGTTTAAGACCCAAAAAACTGCTAAAAATAGTAAGTTGTGCCGAAACTTACAAACTGAAATAACTGATAGTGGGGGTTCAAATGGACTCGATGGGTGGCCACCAATATCCACCTGGATTATTAATGCCCCAAAACGGCTCCGGGTGTGCAGGACCTGAAAACCTATTATAAATAGTAAGTTGTGTTGAAGCTGAAAAACTGAAAGAATTGATGCTGCGGGTCCAAATGGAATAGGTGGGAGGCCACCAATATCCACCTGGATCATTCCTCCCTCCTTAGGAAGCAATTGTCTCCATTGCGTTAAGTTCCTCCATGGGGGGGGGGCGGAATTTTGCTGAACTTGGTGTTGGATTTGTCCAGGATTTCGCGGACCTGTTGGCAGACATGCTGGATGTAGATGTGCCACCGGTGGGCAGCCATTGAAGGATCTGAAAAAAAAAAATTCCATCATCGCGTTCCTCTGTTTCTCGAGGGCATCCTCGAGAAAGATTTTGATAGGATCTCCTGCTCCCTCGTCTTTCTTTCCTTTCGCCATGGGGGGTCGTCGGGGTTGCGAGGTTGAACTCCTTATACCCTGGCCGCATTGGGGGCATGAAGAGAAAAACAGAGAAAGAGCAGACCCGCTCTAATACCACTGATCCGAATTTATGCAGGAACACAACAGAATAAACACATAACCATAAATACAGAGATGCAGCGGAAATAATGCTTCATTTTATTAATAAAAGAATGACTGTAATAATCTTACAAACATAATGGAAACAATCTAGGGCGCTGGTAGTGTATCTCTGAGAAGATATGTAACGTACACAGGCCTCTGAACTGTGCTACATTGAGGCTCGCAGGCCTATTACAGGCATAATGGAAATAGATGAGCTAGGGTACTGGCAGCATATCTCTGAGAAAAGATGTATCGGCTCCCAACCCCCTGAACTGTGTTACAATGAGGCTTGAGGGCCTATTTATTGTTGAGAAACAATGTAGAATCCGAAACGTCCAAAACCCTAACCGTAGGAGATGAAGCGCCAAAACTGTGGGCCTCGTTGGGTAAATTGGTGGTTCAACTTCCCGGGGACGTAACTTTTGCATTCGATCTCCATTTGACACGCTCAATAGCTCGTTAGAAAGATCTATCCGAGGACCACAACTTTCGAGACGAATTTGATGATCAAATTCGTTGGTAAAAATGATGCCCAAAAAACGTCGTTTAGGGCCTCAAAACGGCTCCGGAAGTTTAAGACCCAAAAAACTGCTAAAAATAGTAAGTTGTGCCAAAACTTACAAACTGAAATAACTGATAGTGGGGGTTCAAATGGACTCGATGGGTGGCCACCAATATCCACCTGGATTATTAATGCCCCAAAACGGCTCCAGGTGTGCAGGACCCGAAAACCTGCTATAAATAATAAGTTGTGTTGAAGCTGAAAAACTGAAAGAATTGATGCTGCAGGTCCAAATGGAATAGGTGGGAGGCCACCGATATCCACCTGGATCAAATTTCCAAAGACACTCATGCAACTCCTTCTCCATGCATACAAGACTAAAATATGAAACTGTCATACTCTAAAGATTACACTTAGTGACAGCAATGTTCGGCAGTAGTCTATAGACAGTTACAGTGCATCATAGTTCTCCTAATCATGGCTTTGAATAGAAGCATGTTTAGGTTAATTTCATGGATGTTCTAGTTTTATGAAGATATGGATCATTATACTCTTTTTCATTGAATAATTTGATGTTAGTATATTAGAAGAAGAATCTACAAGGGTTTTCCCCATAGTGGGTTTTCCCTTGCTCTCCGACTAATCCCGATGACTCTATCTATGCTTACTTTTCTTCTATTTTTCATTTATGTTCCATTACATTGATGATGATGTTATTTTTCTTTCTACATAGTCTCATATGTTGATGAATAATGATGTAAATCTAAATAATGTTATGATGTTTTGGGGTGAACTTTATGTGTTAATGAAGGAATGAAATTATTAAAGAAAATAACAATATAGACCTTTGAAAAATTAACAACATCTACAAACCTCTAACCTTCTACCCCTTTTATCCCTATCCCCTTCCATCTCCTTCTCTTTATTTCCATCTTCTCCTTTCTTCTTCTCTCTCTCTCTCTATATGCTCCTTTATCACTGCATTTCTCTCTCCCTCTCTCCCCATCCAATGCCTCCTCAATAATCTCTCTCTCCCCTCTCCCACCCTCCCTCTCTAACTTCACCAAAATTGTATTCTCTCTCTCTCTCCCACCCCCCTTCTCTCTCTTTCATTCACACACACACTCCCCCCACTCTATCTCCCGTCCTTATTTCCCCTCTCCTCTCTCTTTCCTCTTCCATTTACCCCTCCTTTCTCTTTGTTTCCTTTTCTCTGCCTCTCTCTCTCTCTCTCTCTCTCTCTCTCTCTCTCTCTCTCTAACCCCCCTTCTCTCTTTTTCACACACACACACACTCCCCCCACTCTATATGTCTGACTCCTTGCCCATATCCTCTCTCTTTCCCCTTCCCTTTACCCATCCTCTCTCTTTGTTTAATTTTCTCCCCCCAACTCTCTCTCTTTCACACACACACTCTCTCGCCCTCCTTTCCCCTCTCCTCTCTCTTTCCCATTCCCTTTACCCCTCCCCTCTCTCTCTCTCTCTCTCTCTCTCTCTCTCTCTCTCTCTCTCTCTCTGTGTGTGTGTGTGTGTGTGTGTGTGTTCCCATCTCTCATTCTCTCTTTTCCCCACATCCCTTCCCCTCTTTCTCCACCTTACACTCTCTCCCTTCATGTATCTATCTATCCCTCCTTCACAAAATTCCCCCAACCCTATATCTCTCTCCCTCTCTCCTCCTCTCCCCACCCTCTCTCTCTCTTTCCTTCTCTCATTCTCTCCCCACCCTCTCTCCCTCCCTCCCTCTCACATTCCCTCTCCCCTTCCCTCTCGCTCCCCATCTTCCCCTCAATCTTCTCCCCTGTTTTCCCACTCTCCCCTTCATCTTTGTCTCTCTCTACCCCCATCACTCTCTCTTTCACTCTCCGCCTTCTCCCACTATCTCTCCCTCCCTCTCCTATCTCTACCCCCATTTATCTCTCTCTCTCTCTCACACACACACACACACACACACACACACACCTCTATCCTTCTATCCATGTTTCTCCTTATCTCCCTCACTTTCACACAAACTCTCTATATCTCATCATCACTCCCTCTCTCTATCTACCCATCCATCCATATTTCCCTTTCTCATCCCCCCCCCCCCTCTCCATCCATCCCTCCCTCCCAATACATATATTTCTCCATCCCTCCCTCTCTCACCCATCCTCCCTTCCCCACCACCCTCTCTCTCTCTCTCTCTCCCTCCATCCCTCCCTCCCACTATGTATATTTCTCCTTCCCTCCCTCTCTAACCTATACTTCCTTCCCCACCACCCTCTCTCTTACTCATGCTCACTCACACTCTCTCTCCTCATATTCCTATTTCTCCCCACTCTATCCCTCTCCCCCTCTCCCTTCCCCACTACCCCATCCTCAATATCCCTCTTTACCTCTCTCTCTTATTTTGTCTCTCTCTCTAACCCCTCACTCTTTCTCCCTTTCACTCACTCACTCAATCTCTCTTTGTCCATCTACCCCTCTCTCCTTCAATCCCTTTCACACCTATCCCCTCCCTATCCCTTACTCTCTTTCTCTATCCCTCTAGACATAAGAGCATGCATTTACTCTTTTAGGTATGCATCATGTTCCTAAATAATCCAAACTAGCACTATGCATGACAGTTTGAGGGGCATAGAGTCTATAGGATTAGGAACAATGTTTTTTTAAGAAGGTACATGTGCTCCTCTGTAAGCATGTTCCTTTACACTTTTTTGCTACTTTTGAGGCTATAACTTCTTGTGAGCGCCCTATGGTCTATAAATAAAATAATTCAATGTCCTCTTTAAGTAAAATATTTCAACATGATATATATATATATATAGAAGCCGTTATATTAGAAGTGTGTGATTATTTCAATCTTATTCTATAGATAGGAATTTTTTGCATCCCACATGTGTAATTCCATGTGGGAAAATCACATATTGGAAAAGAGAGAGAAAAAGAGAATACTAATGACAAAAAACAACGTTTACATATTAATATGAAAGTAACATGATTCTCCGCTGCACACAATCTCTGATATGATGGTACCTGATGTCGATGTGTTTGGATCTATCATGAAATACTAGATTAGCCGAGAGTTTAATGCAACTCTGGTTATCACAATAAATCACAGTAGGCTCCAAGTGTGACCTGAACAACCCGACCAGAATCTTCCTCATCCATATGGCCTCGCATGCAGCCAAGATTGCTGCCATATACTCAGCCTCTGCTGAACTGAGTGCCACGGATCTCTGCTTCCTGTTGTACCAAGAAACTGTTGTCAACCCGATACTGAAGATCCCTCCAGATGCGCTCTTTCTGTCCGTTGGGCTCCCTGCCCAATCTGCATCCATGAAGCCACATAGCTTCACCTCATCCTCCTGTCTGTACCACAAGCCATATCCTGATGTGCCTCTAAGATAACGCAATACATGCTTGCCTGCCTTCCAGAAGAGCTTGGTAGGCTTAACCATAGCTTGCGAAAGCTGGTTAATAGCATAGCATATATCGGGTCGTGTATTGACTAGATACATAAGTGACCCCACCAACTGTCGATAAACAGTGGCATCCACTACCTCCACAGTAGCATCCTCCTTCCTCCAACCTCCAGGAAGAGGAGTATCAACAGGCTTGCAGCCATGCATTTTGAACTTCTCCAGTATTTCCCGGGCATACTTACCCTGAGAAACAAATATTCCATCATTGCGCTGCCAAATTTCCAATCCCAGGAAATAATGAAGGAGGCCCAAGTCCTTCATCTCAAACTCTCTAGCAAGATCTTCCTTGCATGAAAGTATCAACAGCTCATCACCCGTCAAAATCAGATCATCTACATACAGTACATTGATCAACAACTTCGCCTCCACCAGAATCTGGTACAGGTTAGGATCCGCCTCACTCTTGGAGAATCCAAGTCTGGTGAAATAACTGTCTATCTGTGTGTACCAATCACGAGGTGCTTGTTTCAACCCATACAATGCTCTCTTGAGTCTACACACATGTGACTCACTGCTGAAGATCTCGAAACCTTCGGGCTGCTCTATGTACACCTCCTCCTCAATGACTCCGTTGAGGAACGCAGTCTTCACATCCATCTGATGGATGTGCCACCCCATCTACGCTGAGAGAGCTAGGATCGTCCATATAGAAGAATACCTTGCGACAGGTGCAAAGGTCTCCTCATAATCAATCCCCTCTATCTGTGAGAAGCCTCAGGCCAAAAATCTTGCCTTGTACTTCTCCACACTCCCATCAGCCGCCTGCTTCACTTTGTAGATCCATCGCGAACCCACCACTGATTTCCCCTCCGGCCTTGGGACAATCTCCCATGCACTGTTTCTGACAATCGAATCATACTCTTCCACCATGGCATCTACCCATGCGGGGTCCTCCACGGCTTCCTCGAAAGAGGATGGCTCTGTCACGACACATTTGCTCACAAGAGCCATGTATCTAGTGTACCGATACGGTGACTGTCTCTGTCTGCACTGTGCTGTAGGTGGTCCTAAAATCTTCTCTGCATCTTGAGCCAGTCGCTCAGCTTCTGTAGTGCACTTGCGCCCTCTAATGGTTGGTGCTGCATGAGTGGTCTCTTCCACTCCATGAACTTCCTCTTGTGGTTGATCCACATCTGGAAGCTCATCCTTAGGAACTAATAGCTCCTCATCTGCATGCAAGTGTGGCTCCCTCTCAAGCGAACACTTCATGGCTTTCTCCTCCTGAAATTTGATATCCCGTCGCACAATAGTCTTGCGACTGTCCGGAAAATACACACGATAGTTGTGGGGTGTATCAGTGTACCCCACAAATATCCCAACCTCTGCAGTCAGATCCAGATTCTTCCTGGCATCCTTCGTCACATGTAAGTAGATAGGTGAACCAAAAATCCTAAAATGGGAAATATCAAGTCTCTTACCAGAAAATGACTCCTCCGGTGTACTCATGCCAAGTATCTTGTGAGGACAATGGTTCTGCACATATACTGCAGTATTGCATGCCTCTGCCCACAAGTGAAGGGGTAGGCCCTGATCATGCAACATCGCCTGTGCAGCACCCATGATCGTTCTATTCTTCTGCTTAGCAACCCCATTCTACTGTGGGTTATGAGGTGCAATGAGCTCTCTCCGAATTCCTTCTGTGCTGCAAAAGTCCTTGAATTCAGCAGAGATGAATTCACCACCATTGTCGCTCCTAAGAGCCTTCAGATGCTTCCCTGATTCCTCCTCCACCAGTGCCTTGAACTCACAGAACTTTGAGTATGTCTCGCTCTTCTTCTGCATGAAGAAGATCCAGCACTTCCGAGAAAAATCATCAACAAAGATCACATAGTACTTGTGCTTTGCTGTCGAAGCTACTAAGAAAGGTCCACATGTACGTATTCAATTCTCTCAAGGATCGTCGTGGCATGACTATCCTTCTCGTGAAAGGTGGCTTTCCTACAAATTTTCCCAAGAGTACACCCCTTGCACCGTACGACTACGCAAAGGTGCCTTTAGGAAGCCAGAGTAGAAATGTTCTTTGCGAGTATCTTCAAAACTCCATGGTGAAGGTGGCCCAATCTCAGGTGCCACGGCTAAATGCATCAACCCGACTCACCACTCCTTCTACCTTGCCTCCCATTTCTACGCAGCCATCTACCCACAATTGATAAAGGTTCTTAACTCGAACCCCTATCCTCCAGGTCTCACCAGTTGCCTTACTGCGCAGGAAAGCCTTTCCCTCGCTAAAGACAACATCATATCCCTTGTCTTCTAACATCGCCACAGAGATAAGATTCTTCTTCAATCCTGGAACATGCATCACTTCCTTCAATACGAAGGTTTTACCAGACTCCCTCTCAAAGGAAATGGTACCGATACTGGTCGCACTGTATCTACCATCATCGCCCATCTCGATGTGCACTCCAAGATCTTTCTCATCCAGATCTGAAAACATATCTCGATCTCCAGTCATGTGAAAAGACGCAACACTGTCCAAGAACCATACTCATCCCATCACACTTGAGACCAAGCATGCGATCAGCGAAAAATCCAGCTCAAACTGCGAGGCTAAGGACTCTCCCGCTGCAGATCCAGCAGCTTGCTTATTTTTCTTCTTCTGTGGACAATTTGTGGCATAATGTCCGTGTTGGTGACAGTGAAAACACTTCACCTTAGACATGTCCTGCTTCTTTCCTTTCGCACCGGAATGAGAAGCTTTCTTGCTCTTCCCCTTCTTTGCTTTGGTAGCCAAAGCACAATTTTCTTCATCAAATGCCTTTGATGAAGATCCATCTCTGGTATTCCGCCTTATCTCCTCTTGCACAAGATCCGACCAAAGTCGCTCCCATCCTAGCAATTTCTCCCGACCATTGACAAAATCCTGATAGGCATGCCAACTCTTCGGAAGACCAAGGAGAGCCAAGCTCACCAATTCCTCATCATCAACAGTCACCCCCACACTTCCCAGCTCATCCCTGCATTGGATGAACTTCGTGAGGTACTTGGGCATACTGTCGCCTTTCTCCATCTTTATGTGTATGAGTTTATCCTTGAGCGCCAACTTCCTCTGGTCGCTCTTGCTTTGGAATAAATCTGTCAACGCTTTCCACATCAAGTATGGAGAAGCTTTTCCATGCATGCTGGATACAATGTGATCCTTCACGCCCTCCAACAGAATTCTTCAACATTTCGCCATCTTCTTTTGCCAAGCCTCAACTTGAGCAGCATCAGTAGGCTTTGGGATCTCAGCTTCTATGAACTCCTTCAGCCCGTTATCATCTAATACTGCCTCCATCCGGTCCTTCCATGCAACATAATTCGAACTGCCCTCAAGGGCATATTCCAGTCGTATTCCGTTGAAAGACATTTCAACTTTGGCACCAAGAAAACTACTGCAAATTCGAATTCCAAATTCTGCTGCAAATTCGAATTCCAAGCTCAAAACTCAGCTGCTTCTGGATCTGTGAGAACAAATTATTTCTAGCACAGAGATCGACTGTAGGGGCATTTACTAGATATATCACCTTTCAAAGAAAGGATGGATCCAGAGGCTACCTGGCCCGCTTACAGACTCTATCTACCGAAATAAATTGTAATCACTGTAATAGATCCGATGATCAATTTCGCTCTGATACCATGTAGAAATTTGAATAATAGTTGAATTATTCACCGAGATTATCCTGATTACACACTATTTGAGCTTCATGCATAATACATAACCTCTTCTACACCTTATCATCAATTTGCGGAAATAGAAGCAGTCGCATGCGCACATTAAAACATAATCAAGCACACATATAACACAGTATGTAATGGGGAAAGCTTACAGCTGAAAACCCCCAACTATCTGTATATTATAATGATAAATAACATGTAACCATACATAGCACAAAGCTCCTCACAACTCTCAGCACTATATCACATGCTACACACAAACTAGCTCAGATATGAACAAGTCACAAGTTCAAATCTCTTCCACCTGTCTGCCTGCCTCTACTGCGCAATCCAAGATGAATAATGATGAGATCCAAGTTCGAATCCCACTGGCTTGTATTGTGCAATCCTCATTGGCAATCTCAATCAATGTGTGTGCAAATCTCATGCACAGCTATAGTCACAACTGATAGTAGACTCACCCTTTCACCCACCTCTAACACTGGTCTCCACTGAACTGTCCATGCATTGCAGTTAACTGATGTGTTCTTTAGTTGATTTATCAGTTAATAATTAGTGAATTAATTAATAATTAATTCACACCACTCATCACTAGTGTATTTGTCAGTTAGACTAAATACAACTAGTTCAACTAAGTTAAACCGAACACAACTCCACCAACTGTCTCATCAATTCCACCAAACTCTGCCACATGAGTTCTAACTGAAGTCAACCATGCAATAGCTCAACTAACCCTTAGGAAAAGCGTATTTCCTTCTGTCAGCTGCATGTGCCACATCCAAGCATCAAACTAAAGTGCTCCAAGAGGATAAGATAATGTTTATAGTATAAATATTATTAAGGGTTAATAATATTTGACTGTTTTATTTTTAGCCCAGCAGTCTAAAAATAGAAACCACCCAATGTCTAAAAATAGAGGTCCATATATTTTTACCAACTCGACCAATCATCCATAAATAGCATCCTGCAACTCATAGACCATGATCCATATGTCTAAAAATAGACATAGTATAAAAATAGACTTTGCGCCAAAAATAGCCTTGGGCCCACTTAGTGAAGGCGACTTCATTTCACTAAGCTCCATCATCTTGTTGCATTTTCAACACTCCCTCTCAAAAAGATATGGATTATTTGCAACCCCTATCCTGCCTCTGTGGTATTCGAATTTTCTCCTAGTGAGCGCCTTCGTCAAGATATCAGCATCCTGATCCTCCGTGGGAATATATGAAAGTAACATGATTCTCCGCTGCACACAATATTTGATATGATGGTACCTGATGTCGATGTGTTTGGATCTATCATGAAATACTGGATTAGCCAAGAGTTTAATGCAACTCTGGTTATCACAATAAATCACAGTAGGCTCCAAGTGTGACCCGAACAACCTGACCAGGATCTTCCTCATCCATATGGCCTCGCATGCAGCCAATTCTTTGCCATATGCCCAGCCTCTATTTGAACTAAGTGCCACGGATCTACGCTACTGTTTGTACCAAGAAACTGTTGTCGACCCGATACTGAAAATCCCTCCAGATGTGCTCTTTCTGTTCGTTGGGCTCCCTGCCCAATCTGCATCCGTGAAGCCACACAGCTTCACCTCATCCGACTGTCTGTACCACAATCCATATCCCGATGTGCCTCTGAGATAACGCAATACATGCTTGCCCGCCTTCCAGAAGAGCTTGGTAGGCTTAACCATAGCTTGTAGTGGTTAACGACGATAACCTATATCGGGTCGTGTATTGACCGGATACATAAGCGACCCCACCAACTGTCGATAAACAGTGGCATCCACTACATCCGTCGGGAAGAGGAGTATCAATAGGCTTGCAGCCATGCATGTTGAACTTCTCCAGTATCTCCCGGGCATGCTTTCCTTGAGACACAAACAGTCCATCACTGCGCTGCCAAATTTCCAATCCCAGGAAACAATGAAGGAGGCCCAAGTCCTTCATCTAAAAATCCTTTGCAAGATCAGCTTTGCGTGAGAGTATCAACAGTTCATCACCCATCAAAATCAAATCATCTACATAAAGAACAATGATCAGCAACTTACCCTCCACCACAATCAGGTATAGGATCGGATCTGCCTCACTTTTGGAGAATCCAAGTCTGCTGAAATAACTGTCTATCCGTGTGTACCAAGCACAAGGTGCTTGTTTCAACCCATACAACGCTCTCTTGAGGCTGCACACATGTGAATCACTGCTGAAGATCTCGAAACCTTTGGGCTAATCTATGTACACCTCATCCTCAATGACTCCGTTGAGGAACGCAGTCTTCACATCCATCTGATGAATGTGCCACCCCATCTGCGGTGAGAGAGCAAGGATCGTCTGTATGGAAGAGTACCTTGCGACAGGTGCAAAGGTCTCCTCATAATCGATCCCCTCGATCTGTGAAAAGCCACAAGCGAAAAATCTCACCTTGTACTTCTCCACACTCCCATCAGCCACCTGCTTCACTTTGTAGATCCATCGCGAACCCACCACTGATTTCCCCTCCGGTCTTGGGACAATCTCCCATGCACTATTTCTGACAATCGAATCATACTCTTCCACCATGGCATCTACCCATGCGGGGTCCTCCACAGCTTCCTCACATTTGCTCACAAGAGCCATGTAACCAGTGTACCGATCCGGTGACTGTCTCTGTCTGCACTGTGCTATAGGTGGTCCTACAATCTTCTCTGCATCTTGAGCCAGTCGCTCAGCTTCTGTAGTGCGCTTGGCCCTCTGATGGTTGGCGCTACATGAGTGGTCTCTTCCACTCCATGAACTTCCTCTTGTGGCTGATCCACATCCGGAAGCTCATCCTTAGGAACTAATAGCTCCTCATTTGCATGCAAGTGTGGCTCCCTCTCAAGAGAACACTTAATGGCTTTCTCCTCCTGAAATTTGATATCCCATCGCACAACAGTCTTGTGATTGTCTAGAAAATACACACGATAGTTGTGGGGTGTATCAGTGTACCCCACAAATATCCCAACCTCTGTGGTCGGATCCAGCTTCTTCCTGGCATCCTTCGTCACATGCAAGTAGACAGGTGAACCAAAAATTCTCAAATGGGAAATATCAGGTCTCTTACCATAAAACGACTCCTCCGGTGTACTCATGCCAAGTATCTTGTGAGGACAACAGTTCTGCACATATACTGCAGTATTGCATGCCTCCGCCCACAAGTGAAGGGGTAGGCCCTGATCATGCAACATCGCCCGTGCAGCACCCACGATGGTTCTGTTCTTCCGCTCAGCAACCCCATTCTGCTGTGGGTTATGAGGTGCAATGAGCTCTCTCCGAATTCCTTCTGCGCTGCAAAAGTCCTTGAATTCAGCAGAGATGAATTCACCACCATTGTCGCTCCTAAAAGCCTTCACATGCTTCCCCGATTCCTTCTCCACCAGTGCCTTGAACTCACAGAACTTTGAGTATGTCTCGCTCTTCTTCTGCATGAAGAAGATCCAACACTTCCGAGAAAAATCATCAACAAAGATCACATAGTACCATGCTTTATTTAGCGAAGCTGCGAGAAAGGTCCACACATGTGCGTGTGGTCTCTCAGGATACGTTGTGGCGCGACCTATTCGTGAAAGGTGGCTTTCACAATTTTCCCAAGGTACACCCACCACGCGGTACGTACGCAAGAGTGCCTTTAAGAGCTGACTAGAAATCTGACAGGCTCTTTAAGCTCATAAATTAGAGAGTGGCCAATCTCCCAGGTGCTGACTACTTCCATCATCACAACTCACTGCTCATACCTTGCATGCCATTGCTGCGCAGCCATCTACTTGCAACTGATAAAGGTTCTTGACTCAAACCCCTATCTTCTGGGTTTCTCCAGTTGTCTTACTGCGTAGGAAAGATTTTCCCTCGCTGAAGACAACATCGTACCCCTTGTCTTCTAACATCGCCACATAGATCAGATTCTTCTTCAATCCTGGAACATGCATCACTTCCTTCAATACGAAGGGTTTACCAGACTCCCTCTCAAAGGAAATGGTAATGATACCGATCGCACTGTATCTACCATCATCGCCCATCTCGATGTGAACTCCAAGATCTTTCTCATCTAGATTTGAAAACAGATCTCGATCTCCAGTAATGTGAAAAGACGCACCACTGTCCAAGAACGATACTGATCCCATCACACTTGAGACCAAGCATGCGATTAGCAAAAATCCCAGCTCAAACTGCGAGGCTAAGGCCTCTCCCGCTGCAGATCCAGCAGCTTGCTTATTTTTCTTCTTCTGCGGACAATTTGTGGCATAATGTCCGTGTCGGTGACAGTGAAAACACTTCACCTTAGACATGTCCTGCTTCTTGCCTTTCGCACCAGAATGAGAAGCTTTCTTGCTCTTCCCCTTCTTTGCTTTGGTAGCCAAAGCACAATTTTCTTCATCAAATGCCTTTGATGAAGATCCATCTCTGGTATTCCGCCTTATCTCCTCTTGCACAAGATCCGACCAAAGTCGCTCCCATCCTAGCAATTTCTCCCGACCATTGACAAAATCCTGATAGGCATGCCAACTCTTCAGAAGACCAAGGAGAGCCAAGCTCACCAATTCCTCATCATCACCTTGATCCACCCCCACCTTGTCCTTCTGCATTGGATGAACTTCGTGAGGTACTTGGGCATACTGTCGCCTTTCTCCATCTTTATGTGTCCGAGTTTATCCTTGAGCGCCAACTTCCTCTGGTCGCTCTTGCTTTGGAATAAATCTGTCAACGCTTTCCACATCAAGTATGGAGAAGCTTTTCCATGCATGCTGGATACAATGTGATCCTTCACGCCCTCCAACAGAATTCTTCGACATTTCGCCATCTTCTTTTGCCAAGCCTCAACTTGAGCAGCATCAGTAGGCTTTGGGATCTCAGCATCTATGAACTCCTTCAGCCCGTTATCATCTAATACCACCTCCATTCTATCCTTCCATGCAACATAATTCGAACTGCCCTCAAGGGCATACTCGAGTCGCAAACCGTTGAAAGACATTTCAACTCCGGCACCAAGAAAACAAACTGCTGCAAAATTCGAATTCCAAGCTCAAAACTCAATTGCTTCTGGATCTGTGAGAACAAATTATTTCTAGCACAGAGATCGACTGTAGGGGCATTTACTGGATATATCACCTTTCAAATAAAGGATGGATCCAGAGGCTACTTCGAAAAGATTACGGACTCTATCTCACAAAGAAATAATTGTAATCATTTGTGTCGTCCGATGATCTGTATACATTCTGTGTGAAATTTGAATAATAGCTGAATTATTCACCGATATTATCCTGATTACACACTATTTAAGCTTCATGCATATTACATAACCTCTTCTACAATTGATCATCAATTTGCGGAAATAGAAGCAGTCGCATGCGCACATTAAAACATAATCAAGCACACATATAACACAGTATGTAATGGGGAAAGCTTACAGCTGAAAACCCCCAACTATCTGTATATTATAATGATAGATAAAATGTAACAATACATAGCACAAACTCCTCACAAGCTCTCAGCACTATCTCCAATTGTTACACTAAGCTAAGCAAAGTTGAGCAAAGTCCTTGAGTTTTAAAATCTTCTCCTAAGTCGTCGTGCCTCTCTTGCGCAATCAGGGCCAGTTAATGATGAGATCCGTGATGGAATCCACATAGCTCCAAATGACTGTGCAATCTCATTGGCAATCTCAATCAATGTGTGTGCAAATCTCATGCACAAGTATAGTCACAACTGATAGTCACACTCACCCTTTCACCCTCCTCTAACACTGGTCTCCACTGAACTGTCCATGCATTGCAGTTAACTGATGTGTTCTTTAGTTGATTTATGAGTTAATAATTAGTGAATTAATTAATAATTAATTCACACCACTCATCACTAGTGTATTTCTCAGTTAGACTAAATACAACTAGTTCAACTAAGTTAAACAGAACACAACTCCACCAACTGTCTCATCAACTCCACCAAACTCTGCCACATGGGTTCTAACTGAAGTCAACCATGCAATAGCTCAAATAACCCTTAGGAAAAGATTATTTCCTTCTGTCAGCTACATGTGCTACATCCAAGCATCAAACTGAAGTGCTCCAAGAGGATAAGATAATGTTTATAGTCTCAATATTATTAAGGGTTAATAATATTTGACTGTTCTATTTTTAGCCCGACAGTCTAAAAATAGAAACCGCCCAATGTCTAAAGATAGAGGTCCATCTATTTTTACCAACTCGATCAATCATCCATAAATAGCATCCTGCAACTCATAGACCATGATCCATATGTCTAAAAATAGACTTTGCGCCAAAAATAGCCTGCGGGCCCACTTAGTGAAGGCGACTTCATTTCACTAAGCTCCATCATCTTGTTGCATTTTCAACATATCATAAAATATCATGACTTGGTGGAAATTATACCCAAAAATAAAAGTTTCAGTTAGAGAAATCGCAGACTTGGGCCAGGGAACATCATGGAAAGACTTGACCGTTTTTTTAAATTTTTGTCCCCCTCATCTCCCACTTCTCTACTGCAACCTCCACCATTCTACCCTGCTCGGCCTCAGACCATTATCCTGTTACCCTTGTTCTCGGTGATCATCCTTCCCTCGGGCCTCTTCCTTTCCACTACAACCCTCTATGGAGTGACTCCCCTGAAGCAAGATTCATAGTGGAAATAAATTGTCACCACCATGTTTAGGGATCTCGAATGCATATTTGGGAGATGAAACTGAAGCTTGTGCGCACTGCTCTCAAAGGATAGGAAAAATACTATTATAGAGAACCAGAAATTATTAATCAGGACACTAAGATAAGGTTATAAAAAGTTCAAAGAGACATAGATATCCAAGGGCCCTCCAAATAAAAGCATGAACAAGAAGAAGAGCATTATTGGACTCCTTATAATACAAATAGAAAGGAAGAAGAAAAATGGAGAATTAATTCCATGAATCTCTGGCATCAAGCTGGGGATAAAAATACCTCCTTCTTCCATAAGCAAGCCATGGTCATAATATCGATAAAAAACATTACAAGTATATCTGATGAAGAAGGTAACATGCACATCGAGAAATATGCAATAAAATCAACAACCCATCACCATTATAAAATCCTCCTATTTGAAACTATGGAGGCAGAGGATTACAGTGATTTCTTGGTTCACACGCCTAAAATGATCACTGAAGAGATTAACTCCTTCCTAACCAAGGACATTGAAGAGGTCAAAATTATCAAGGCACTCTGGACCCTCCATCATGTCAAAGCACCAGGCCCGAATGGATTCTTCATCAGCTTCTATCGGTCCTTTTGGGAAGTCATTAAAAAAGACCTCATCAAAATGATCCTATGGGCTCAAAGGAAAAAAATATTGGGGGCTTAAAAAATTTGACATTTCTTTCCCTCATCCCTAAAGATACTAGTCCTTCCACCTTTTCCAGATTCAGGCCTATATCCCTTTGCAACTCCTCTTATAAAAGTATTACCAAAATCCTTGCCACCCGCATCAAAACCTTCCTCTGCAATCTTATCTTTGAAAATCAATGTGGTTTCATTTCAAACAGGAAAATTATTGATTCCATCATGCTAGTCCAATAAGCCATTCATTCTAGCATCATGAGATCGGAGAAGGGATTCGTCTTGAAACTTGATCTTGCCAATGCCTTCAACAGAGTGAGGCACTCTTTCCTCCTCTCTATCCTTCAGAAAATGGGCTTCAAAGTAGAGTTCATATCCCTTATTCATATCTGCATATCCAATTCCTAGATCTACCCTCTGGTCAATGGAATACCTGGACATTATTTTCAATCTTCTAGAGGCTTAACACAAGGTTTCCCCTTATCCCCCTTCCTCTTCATTCTCATGGAAGAATATTTCAGTTGGGCATTGGATCACAACCACAGAGCTGGCCTAATCACAGGTATAAAATTTAGCAATGGGGTTAAAAACATGAATCATTCTCAGTTTGTTGATGAAACCCTATTGATGGGAGGAGCTAATAGCATAATAGCCATGATATTTAAAATTTTGCTTGAAAAATTCATGCACTATTCTGGAGGGTAGATCAACTATCATACAATTTTCATTTACATATGAAATGCAACTATGAACACCATTCATAGTATTTCTCAAATATTTGGGGTTCCCTACAAGTGGAGTTGGACTCATTTTAACTATCTAGGGATGCCTGTCGGCATAGGACAGTTAAAAGTAGAGGTATGGAGCATCTCCATTGATAAGATGAAAAATAAAGTCCAGCAATGGGGAGCATCTTGGCTCAATCTAGTTGGGCGCATGGTCCTATTAAAATTTTTCCTCTCCGCTCTGCCTCTTTACCACTTCTCGTCACTACAGGCTCCTATCAGTATCCAGCATAAAATGGAATCAATTCTAAGACAAATTTTATGGAAAGGTGGAAAAAGTGAGAAAAATGAGTTCAATATCATCAAATGGAGATAGGTAACTCAAAAATATGAAAATGGTGGTCTTTCTATTCGCATACCCAAACTGTTGAATGTTGCCTTTGGAGGGAAAATAGTGTGGCACTTAATTATTGGGCATCAAACATGGTGGAAGCAAGTGTTAAAAATTAAATATGTTTCAACTTCAAGGAAAAATATTTTATATCATCTCATACCCAATATGCCTTGCTATCGCATCTAGGCTCTTTGCAAAAAATCCATCCCCTTTATTTGTCGCAATATCTCCAAAGTTCCACATGGAGGCTGCAGCATAAAAATTTGGGAGGAAAAAATAATGGCTCAGCTCCCTCTTTTAAACAATCCGAGCACTCTGCGCATTCAAATGTATCTTTGAGAGCATGGGATTAACACCCCGAATCAAATATCCATTTGGGAAGAGAGCACTAGCAATTGGAAGGGATGGATCTTTCTAAATTTTCCACCCCACCTTGACAATGACAAAGTTATTTTGAATGGACTGCTCCACGGAGCAGCGCCTATTGCAAAAGATAAAGAGGATAGCTACAGATGGGATCCCTCTGGGTCTTCCTACACTTTAAAAGAAGGGTATGAGGCTCTTCATAATGAGCAATTTCCCACTCCTCCATGGGAAATATGGAAACAAGTCTGAAAATTAGAAGTGCTCCCAAAGGTTAAAATCTTTATCTGGACCTTGGAAAAAGGGAAGATCTTGACTGTGGAAAATTTGAAGAAAAGAGGCATACAGGGAGCCTTTAGATTCCCCTTATGCTTAATGGTCGAGGAGACAATCCACCACCTATTCGTTGATTGTTCCTTTGCTAAAAATTGCTAGTATTCTCTCTCAGATCCCTTCCATGTTGATATGGGTGCAAACAAATCTATCTCAGATCTGATTTCTAATTGGAAAAGAGCTACTCTGGGAGGAAAAAGAAGAAGAATGTTTCTGAAAGAATCTGGGACACTCTTCCTTATGTCATTTTGTGGAACATTTGGCTTATGAGGAACAAAGCCACCTTCCAAGATCTTAAACCTTGCATTAGAAAAGTGCAGAGCAAGGCCTGGAGTCTTACTGTTGAGAACCATTATTTCCAAAAACAATTGTCAACTCAACCTCAATGATTTGTAGGGCAAGGAAAGACTTCTTCTTGGAAGAGCTCTTGATACTTTACCGAAATACAACAAAACTCCTTCCCTCCAGCCTCTCCAGGAGGATCAGTGGAAGATTATGTTTAAAGAAAAAGAATTCATTGAGTGGCTTGATGGAATCAGAAGGCTCACACTCTTCTTCGACAGTGCCTCAAAGGAAAACCTAGGAATAATAGGAGTTGGAGGCTACATTGTGGATGGGCAGGGCAGTAACGTCACCAGATTTGAATGGGGAATCTTAGGATGAATGTAAAATAATAGAGCAGAAGCATATGCCTTATTGAAAGGCCTTCAAATCATAAAGAGATTAAAGATTCAAAGGGTTGTTATTTTCGTAGACTCGGCAATAGTCATCAACATGATGTTGAACCCAATTTTGTCTCCCATCATTTCTCTTAGTAGACTGATCACAAGGTGTCCAAATTTGAACAAGGAAATCAGAGGTATCACATTCTACCATATCCTTAGGTCCAACAACATAAAATCTGACTCACTGGGCAACAGAGCATGCAGCAAACCTCCTGGTCAACTCCTTTCCCAAGATAGCATCACCTACTCTCCTATATCATGAATTTTCCCCTCTGCGTGATTGTCTTTGTGATCTTCTGTGCCTTTTGGATTTTTTCATGAAAGTTTTTCCATTCCCATACCCTCCCCTACGATATTCCCGTGATCCTGTCCCCCTGGCATTCCCGCCCTCCCCTCAACCCCAACCACCATTCCTCTCCCTCCTCTCCTATAAACCCCGCTTCTCCTTTCTCCGCAGACCACCACCTATGTTGTGTTCATTTCTTTCTGTCTCTCGATCCTAAGGCTCCCTCTCGTTGTCTCATAGTGCCTCCTCGAATCCACTCTCCCCTCGCTTCACAACCCGATCCCTTATCCTTAGATCATCACCTACTGCATAATGCACATTTAGCTTCCCTAATTCACCATTTCTCTCTATTCCTCTATCCTCACTACCAATAAGTGCCTCTTCTACCTCCTCAAATCCTCTCTCCTATTCCTTCTCATCCCGATCCCTTCTTCTCAGCTGATCACCTGCTGCGCAACGCTTTTTTCAGCCTCTATACTCCCCGCAGCTCTTTGTCCCTCTACCCTCACTGCCAATCAACACCTCTGCTACCTCTTCAAATCCATCCCCCCTCAGTTGGGACTCTTCCCTTCCTATATTTAGACACCATGAGGAACAAGAACTGCTTTCATTGCTCTAATCTGCAAGCAGAGATAGATTTGATAAAAGCTCAGTTAATGATAATGGAGGAAAAACATCAGGCAGACACCAACTTTCTCCAACATCAATCACAATCACTCACAGAGCAACTGAGGGGAGCTTACAATCATTTTTCTCACATTGAATAATCCTTGGAGATCATGTGTTACATGGTGGAAAAGTGATCTATTCAGATTTCAATCTCCAACAATGTCCCCAATGCCAACATAGACAACAACCATGACACCACAGACATTTCAAATGCCCGACAAAGTAGCAAGAACTAAGCTTCATTCCTCCATCTACCTCATCTATCATCATGTCATTTAAGTTTGTAGTTATGTTATTTTAGTTTGTTAGAATTTATAAAGAATCGAATATGCATCATAGTAGCAATAGTCAACATAAAGGAGGCTCAGTATTTTGCCACATCACCTCTCCTTGCTTTTTTTCTTCATCACTTGAATGTAATAGGGATTTCAATCCCCACTTTTTTGGAATATAAAGAGTAACCAACTTTGTTACAAAATAAAAACATATATCCATTGGACAATGTTGTTATCATTTATTTTTAAATGGTTCAATTTATGCAAGTGTTTTATACCCTTCAAATGGATTTGATATGACTATGTCCAAGTCCTTCTCTCCTCCTTCACTAGGGGAAATGTGAATAAATACCTTTATTATCAAGCATTCCATTTTCTTCTATATTATTGTTTACATATGCTCAAAATTTGGTTTACTAAATGGATTTGACACTTTTTCCTTTGTACCTCACCATCATCTAAGATTTCTCCTATTCGAATAGGAAAGGAGGCAACGAAACATGGACAAGGTTTCTAGAGATGTAAAACTAATACATTTTATATTTGAAAATTATGAAAATTATGTTTTGTATAATCAACATAATAAAAGACATAATGAGAATTATGATCTTATAATGATTATCATCATATAAATTAAGTTAGAAATAAGCATTATTTGAGAGTTTATTTTCAAATAAAAAATATACAAACTAGTATGATGTGACTATGTAATTAAGAAATTTATTTAAATAAAATATATATAAATTTAAAATATTTCTTTTATAATTTTTAATTAATTCTTTTTAAAAAATAATTAAAATTTATTAAAATTATTAAATTTATATAAATTTAATATTATAATTCTTTTATAACATTGAATTTATTTATACATTAAAATTTATAATTTAAATAACCAAATATTATAGGCCCACTCAACATTGTATCACCAAATCCAATAAAAAAACTAAAAGTTTAAAAGTTTAAATTCATAAATATAATTAATAATATTTAATTTCAATTAAATATATATATATATAATTTCAATCAATGTAAATGTATTTCATATTGAAAGTGTCTCAAGTCTAACTTGTTTCTATTTATCATTTTCATTTTTCATTAAAGGTGTCAGGTTTCTATTTATCATATTTTTTTAAAAAACTGAAATTTCAAATGTTAAACTCATATTTATAAATATAAATATCAACCAATGTAAATTTGTTTCAAGTTGAAAGTGTCTCGAGTCACATGTTTCTATTTATCATTTTTTTTTTCATTAAGAGTACCATGTTTCTATTTATCATCTTCATTGTTTTTTAAGAGTATCATGTTTCTATTTATCATCTTCATGGTTTATTAAGAGTATCGTGTTTCTATTTATCATCTTCATTTTTCATTAAGAATATTAATCTTTTTAATCTAGTGATGTTGTGTATCCAGCTCCAAAAAGAGAAGAAAAGAGATATCAACGCCTTAGAAATGAGCCTCTTCGAGGGGGCAACCTCCAATACATTACATAAATGAACAATTCTTGGATGATACAATTTACAAAACCTCCTTTCTATATATAGGGAGTCCATTTTTCCATGGGGCCATAATGTAATCCTAGTGGGCCACAATGTAATCCTAGCCGACCTAACAATAATAATTTAAGGGCACAATAGTAACAATATGGGGGTTACAGGGGTACAATAATAACAATAAGGGGGGCTACACTAAGATAATAAGGGGCTATACTATTAATATAGGGACTTAACATGCCCCTCTCCTTCAAATAAGTGTTGTCCTCAACGCTTGATTATTTCTTGATGCTTCTGTATAAAATTCTCATCCTCCCATGTGAAGTATTTTACAGGAAATTTCTTCTGCTTGTTGAGATACTCTGAAATTGATCGTACTTGTCGATTTCTTGTTTCTATGACTGCTTCATAACTTCTTTCGATGTGATGTTGATCTTCCTGTTGTTTCATTAGATTCTGCACCAAATTTGGGTTATCTTTTGAGAGTTGGATAACTTGTTGTTGATGCTCGATGTGATCTTCCATTAATTTATCATCCATATTTGCTATTATTTGATCCTTCAAACCATCCAACTTAGCCTCCATTTCTGCTTTTAAACCATCTATTTCATCTTCAATTTCTCTTCGTAAGATTGAAACTTGGTGCACTTGGTACCGTAATTTTGATATCTCATACTGCAACTCTTCCTCTTCATGCGTCATAGTATAGCTTTTTGAGGGATTAATGGGTATGGAATTATTTTTAGGCGCCATTTTAGAATCCAATATTGATACCTTTTACTTGCTTTGAGGAGCTCGATATTGAAATTGAATTATCTCTGTAATTGAAAATCTTAAATATCTGAAATTCAGCCCTGTAGTAGCCCTCTGAAGCTTCTTTCAAATGCCACAGGGCTGATCTAATTTGGATTCCCCAAGACAAAGTTGTGTCCAATCTCCCACAATGACCTAACTTTGGACTAGTTCAGTAGAGAAAACTTGTAGGACTTGCCACGTGTCACTGTTTTGTCCTTTGTCTCTGAAATTGATATCCAAGAAACTAAAATCTGTGCACTTGCGACCAATTTTTACAGCATTCCAATCTGATGCCCAGAGAGAGAGTTATTGAACTTTTTCCACGATCACCTCTTTGAGATGAAATTCAGGAGCCTGAAAAAGCACTACCTTCCACAGATCATATCTCCAAACATATTGCAAACCAAGATTTGAAATTTTTTGACGAATTTCCTCAGGATTTCAGCTTCGTACCATATGAATTTCAGATTCTGAATATTCGTAGAAAACAAGTTATAGCACAAATTCCACGATGACCTGTTTAGGAGCCTGAAAAAAAATCTAACTTCCACAGATCATATCTCCGAAAATATTACGAACCAAGCTCTGAAATTTTTAGACAATCTTCCTCAGGATTTCCGCTTCACACCATATGAATTTTCGATTCTGAACCTTCGTAGAAAAACATTTATAGCGAAAATGCCACGATGACCTGTTTAGGAGCTTGAAACAATACCTAACTTCCACAGATGATATCTCCGAAAATATTGCGAACCAAGCTCTGAAATTTTTAGACAATTTGCCTCAGGATTTCAGCTTCGCACCCTAAAAATTTCAGCTTCTGAAACATCGTAGAAAAAAATTTATAGCGAAAATTCCACGATGACCTGTTTGGAGTAGCGAAACCCTAGAATCCAAACCTCTAATACCAAATGTTGTGTATCCAGCTCCAAAAAGAGAAGAAAAGAGATATCAACGCCTTAGAAATGAGCCTCTTTGAGGGGGAAACCTCCAATACATTACATAAATGAACAATTCTTGGATGATACAATTTACAAAACCTCCTTTCTATATATAGGAGTCCATGGGGCCATAACGTAATCCTAGTGGGCCACAATGTAATCCTAGCCGACCTAACAATAATAATTTAAGGGCACAATAATAAAAATATGGGGGTTACAGGGGTACAATAATAACAATAAGGGGGGCTACACTAACATAATAAGGGGCTATACTATTAATATAGGGACTTAACAAGTGATGAGGAATAATATAGTGATGATGAATAGAGAAATATTTGTATTAGGGTTTTAGAGTGTTAATTAAGTGTAATGTTGAACGGAGAGTATGAGATATGAAAGTTAATTTATATGTGGGGAGTTTTATCATATTTTAAATTCTTTGGTTTGGACTTTTTACAAGTTTTTAGGGATTCCAAAGTAGTGGTGGAATGGATAAATGAGAGTTTTTCTCTGGACGTAGTCACTTTTGGTCATTGGAAATAGAGGGCTAGACAACTCTACAAATATTTTGGGTCCATCAACATTTCACATATTTACAAGGAATTAAATGGCCATGTTGATACCCTTTCAAAAAAAAGATTGATGACTCAAATGGGCACAATTTTTGTGGAAGACTCAAATGGGCACAATCTTTATGAAAAAAATTTGGACTAGACGTTTAGTTTATTTAGGAAAGTTTCCTGTTAGATAAGACTTTTCAGAGATGTTAATTTTTTTATATGTGACTATGGCCTCATTGTTTCTTATTAATGATAAAAACCTTTATAGCTTATATGTTATATTTGGATTAGTGTCTGAACTATTTTAACATAATAGGGATATCATAATACAATTTGATATTTTGATTAATTATGATATAAACACTTTATTACATCAATATAAAATGTTATTTTTGTATCTTATTGAAAAAATATTTGAGTTGAGAGTATATCCTGATTGATTGAGTGAGCACAACATGAAATGAAATTTTCTATTGTGGAGGTTCGACTTTTGAACCATTGGGAACTCATTGGAATTTTTGTTTACTATTTGGGGTTGGTACGTACATAAAATGTAAACAACGTGAGAGGCATATATCAACCTAGATGGCTGGAAAAATACAAATGAGACCAATATATTTCACACTTTCGACGAACGTAAGTTACAAGGAAAATAAATAGATGCTTTGTATCCTAACTGCATTTTAGTTTTACAAATTTAGTGTGATACATATATATCACAAATCAATTAAAGTTAGATTTAGTTTAAAATATTCCCCAATCAGGGTCCCAAGTGTATCGAGAGAGGTGTGAGGTTGTAGGAAGCCATGCAAGCCACACGTTGTAATGGAGTTGACACGCGTTGGAAGGGGCGGGCGGCTCGACCCACGCCAATTAATGATGGCAGTTAATGTGGATGGAAGATAACAAGGATTGTCAGAAATTTTTTGGGGAACATGTTTGCGTTGGAGGGAGAAAAGGTCGTGTAAAAATTTGATTTTAGTTATTGAGCCTATGCCTTTAGAACATGCATCGAAGGAATTTGGGCAAAAGGAATTTGGGAAAAAGGCATTTGAGCAAAGGAGGGCATTTGCAGACTCTGTGTATCAGTTCCTTGGGTATTTTTTCATATCTCGTCTCTTTCTGAGTATGGTTATCTCTGAGATAAGAGGAGGATTTATTTCGTATTCTCTGAATCCCTGTTTTGCAATTGGAATGGCTGTGTACCACCCTAGTTTAGTCAAGATGTTTATTTGGGAATATGCTCTATCTGGGAGGGCTTCCATATGGTTTTCTAAGTTTGATAGACCCTACTAGTCTAGTCTTTGTTTTTTTATTTCTACTGGAAATTCTGCTCTAGTACTCCTTCATGATTCCATCAGTGTCTATTATTTTTTTGGTCATGTTAATTCTTGTATCCTAGGCATGAAGATTGTATGGAAGGTGGCAGGCGAGATTGATGGGGAAACCCTGAACCCCACTCTGTCTATTATCATATTTGTTTTGATAACCCTGCATGTGAATTATATAGCTTTGCATGTCAAATTTACAGTGATGCATATCAAGTCTATAGCTTTGCATGTCAAATTTACAGCTCTGCTTGTCAAATTTACATCTCTGCAAGACAATTATATGAACTTGCATGCATGTCTTACAATGACTAATTGGGGTTTAGGGGTTCAGTTAATTATTTCAATAGGGTCGGGGGTAAATTGCTAAGTATGTAAAACTCCTTGTTGTTATCTAATGGGGGTGTTGAATCAATAACCAAGCAGGTTGAGACTTTTTTCTTGGGATGCATGGGGTTAGTTAACCAGTTCGTTGGTTACAGTATTTGTCTGGTCTCTGTCTCACTATCTATGGTGAGTGAGAATATTTGGCTCTTGTATGTTAAGTCTCTATTCCATGTCCACATTGAGAAGTGGAACTATTGCAAAATTCTGAATGCAAAGGCATGCTCATGAGGCCTTGTTTTTGGGAACAGAGAGGTATAAGCAATATATAACACTCTCGGATCAGTTTAAGAGGGTGTCGTTGGCTGAAAAGAGGAAAACTTCCCAGGACAAGGGAACCTAGATAGAAGATCAAGAGAATATTAAAATGGCTGAGGCGGCGACCCTCAATAGACAAGATAATATTATATGTAGACTGACTAAATTCAATGGCATTACATTGTTTCCTTGTACAGGTCCTCCTAGCATCTCTCACCCTCAAGCCTTTACATGTCAGTGGAGAACCCTGGTGTGGATTCAGGTGAATGTACATCTGCTGGGAGACGAGCATCAAACAAAAATGGTGAAAGCGCAGGCAGGAAAATTACCTGCTGGAAAAAAAGAAGCCAAGGAAAAAGGAAAGGCAAAAGTGGGGCCTAGTAAAAGGGGAAGGAAATCTGGAAAATAAATTATGTAGAACCTCTTCTATGCCTATGCAGTGGGGACACCTGATCAAGTAAAATCCTTGGTTTCTGGATGGGAACATGAACTTAAAACTAAAGTGGAAGAAGATATCCCTAATGAAGAAATGGATCCGATGCTGACTAATCCTGGGAATACTAGAGGTAGGTTGTCCTTGTTTAAGTAGTCTATTGATATTTATTGGACGATGAAGTGTTTAATGGCTAAATCCATTGTAGCTGTTCAAGAGGTGGGAGGAGACCAAAAGACAAACTCCATCTCAGCAGAAATTCGTAGAGATATTCAGGAAATTCACCTCCAACAACATCATCGGAATGTCCACCTTGGTCGAATAGAACAACTCCATAGTATGAATCAAGTTGATATGATTGGGTCAAGTGTCAAGGGTCCAACACCCATTGAATCGTCAAATGAATGAGTTGAGAGGTTTCTTGTTTTCTGTTTTAAATGCAAAGAGCAGAAAGCATTTACTTTGTTTATATGTCATTAGATATAGTAGATAATATACCTCATAAGGTAGCTAGAGACAGATTTAAATTGTTCCATCTTTGGTTGGCTTATAACTCGTTGAAGTGGCTAATAGACCTAGTTTCCTACGAGAAGGTTAAGGCTACCAAGTATATAATCTATAATGTAACCTACTATTTTGATTATATGAATGAATAGAAAGGTACTACCAAATTTAATAAATAAATAATAGTTTAAAAGATGGAAAAATTAAAATTGTTATTATTATGATGGTGGTGGTGGTTGATGATAAGTTAGCTATAAAATGTAATGTATTTTTATTTATAATAATAGTAATAATATATTTATTATTAAAATATAGATTTTGGTTTTATGTTTTAGTGTTTTATGTATTAATTTTGTTTTAATTTAATTTAATATATTTTATTTTTAAATATAAATTTTTAATTTTTTAATTATTATTTTTTTAGTAAAATAAAATCTTATAAAATAATATATTTAAAAGGAAAGTGAATTAATAATTAGATAAACATAGTGAGATTATTTTTTTCAATGAAGTTATTTTAAATGGAACCCAAAAAAATCTTATTGATTTCCTAGACCTCTAACCTTCAACACAAAAAAAATATATAGGATTTTGTTTTTTTTTTTAAATAAAAGGTTGAATTTGTTAACTTATTAAGTTAATTTTTTTTAAAAAAATTATCTCTTCCGAATTAAGGAATTACTAATTAAATATATGCATATTTTTTGATGAAACAATTTATTTGAAAAAACGTTGCAATCATTTTCCATATTTATTAAAAGTATTGACACCTTATCTTTGGAATTATGAAATCTTATGTAAATATTGTAGATAGAGAAATAAACAAAGCTGGAAGAGACATGAAACTCAATAATCTCCATCTCCTTGTATATATCGATATTCTATCTTAATGCAAACATAACAATTTCAGTAAAAATTACTCCTAAGGTGACATGGTATCTGAGCCAAGTTCCCAAAACTTAGTTTTTTTGTTGTAACTCTTGCTAAATTCTGTCGTTTTTGTCATTATTTTCTAGCATATACTATCCCTCTGCTCTATTCTGGGTTGAATTATCTATGTTACTTTGATTACTGTGATGGTGTTTGTTTATGGTGTGTTCTCCTTTTTTTCAGAAAGAAAAAAACGTTGTTTTATATTATGATAAAAAACAGTACATAATGCATCATAAGAAAGTGAAGTGAGAAATCACTTTCCAATATGCAACATTGCTCCTAAAACCATAAATAATGTGATCTGGCAAAAAAACCCAGCTCATGAGACTCATAATCAAGCATGAGTCGTTGATGATGTCAAAATGGATCCCCCAATTGCCAATTGGAAAAGAAATGGAGGATCAACAAAATCCGTAGATGAGAACCCACAACATTCGCGATAAACAAAAACCACAACAACGATGAGTTAGACATCCCGCGGCATTAACCGTAGCAGCATATGAATAGGGGCATATGGAAGAACCAAAAAAAAACAAGATAGTATCATATACAACCATCAGCAAAAAACTATTCGCCCATGCCACATGAGCTGAAGGGGATGGAGGAAATCATTTGGAGACCCAAGGAGGGTCACAAGCTCCATCCACCCTAGGATCATCAGCTGAAAAAATAGGAACCTCCCGAAGGTCAAGAAGTTCATCCCGAAAGAGGGATTTTGTTTTCGGCCTCCCCCTAAAGTGTCTGGAAGCGGACTTCGTTTTTTTCCTCACCATAATATTGCAACCCGAAGTCGGCGAGATGACAATATCAGGTTTCCTAGGGATATTCTCAAATATAGTGAGGGCTTCCAGGTCAAGGTTTGGGTTTTTAAAAAGGGATTCGACATCACATCCAATAGTATTAATAGGAGATTCCAATAAATCCCCATTCGCACTATTATGTGGAGAGGGAGGAGGGTGGGGAGGGGATGCGGATGAATATAAAGAAGCAGTTGTGGGACAGGTTTGATGGCGGTCAGCTAGAGCAGTAGAGACATGAAGTGAGTCCGGTAAATTCACCTTTTCGGTATTATGCGGAGAGGGAGGAGGAGGGGGCGGTGATGCGTCTTCTAGGAGCGGCATGGAAGGGGAAGTATATAATGGCTCATTGATGGGACATGTTTGATGGTGGTCAGCAAGAGCAGAAGAGGCATGCGGCATTTTTTCCTTCCTCATGATTGTCGATCCAAGGATTACTTTAGCTTCTAATTGCTTGGGCAAACCGGAATTCACCGGGGGAGAAAATACATTGTTGATTTTAGAAAAAGTAGGAGCCATCAGCTCCTTTTCTGGTGGAGTTAACTCTGCAGATTGATCATTATCAATAGCAGACAAATCAATAGCAGAATCTGCAAGAGAAGAATTACCTGAAGGGAGGACATTTCGATGATCATTTGGACAATATTCGATGATCATATATGAAAAGTTGGACAATATTCTCCTAATCATATCAGAAGAGATCGAAAATTTGCAAGACGGGGCCTCAAGTTTAATTTATGTTGAACACAATAAAGCAAAGGAGGGCAGGAGGGAGCGGGTTCGAATCTGGAGACAAATGCTGCAATGTGTTCTAGAACTGTGTCAAAAGGCCTTGGAAATTCTGAAAACAAACGATAATTCTGAAAACGATCTCTGAGAGGAGGACTTTAAAGTCAAAATCGATAGTCCGTGTGATGCATTTGGAAGTAGTTTGTGCATTCAATTCTACGTTGGTGGTTCGTTGAAAATGGTATGTGCTTTTTATGTGATGGCAGAGAAAATTTGTTGGTTTTTCTTATAAGGGTGAGAAACATGCATAGATTAGTTTTTTAAAGATCATATGTGAGCTATTTTTCCCCTAAAACGGTGCTACTGTGTTTTTTTCTTAACATTTGTGGTATATAATGGACATGCCATATAATGGATTTAAAAGAGAAAAGTCCATGGAATATGTGTTTGTGAGATGACATATGAATTTGTTTAGTTCGTTTTTGTAATGGTCATGTATTTTATGGGTGTTTTTTTCTTAACAGTTGTGGTATATAATGGACATGCCATATAATGGATTTAAAAGAGAAAAGTCCATGGAATATGTGTGTGTGAGATGACATATGAATTTGTTTACTTCGTTTTTGTAATGGTCATGTATTTTATGGTATGAAAATAAATATATCCAAGTATATGTTGGAGGATATATTTGAGAGCTTGCATCTTTATTTGAAGATTGTATTGTATGTTAATTAAATAGTTACAAACACATTTTTTGTTGCAAGTATTATTTTGGGCTCAATTCAAAATTATATGATGCATTCACTTATCTTCATAGTGGGAATAGTGCTTACTAGAAAAAATAACTACTATGAATGGTTCAAGAAGATAAAACGCACCCTCGTTTTCAATAAGCTTTGGAAATGAATTTGTGAAGGAGGAGACAGTGCACCTGAAAATCCTACTTCAGATAAGGAGGTTGTCATCTGGGAAAAAAAGAACAACAAGGCCTATGCCTTGATTGCAACGTCAATGAATGAAGAGGCGAGTCGACATATTTTTCCTTTTTCAAATGCCTTTGAAGCCTTAATGAAGTTGAAGGAATTGTATGACTCATGCTATGAACTTGAAGTTGTTCAATTGATGATCAAGTTGTCCAATCTTGAGTTGAAAAATGATGACCCTCTTGCCTTAGCATTAGAAATAAGATCCATTATGCATGACATAAAGGCCACTGGTGCTGAAATAGATTTTCCTCTCATGGCCTATGTCAAGGTACTATATGCCACCTATTCACATTATCTTGAGTCATTGCAAGAAAGTAGAAAAATTAAGGATATTTCCTTTGAATCCCTTGAAAAGAAGTTTGTTGAAAGAGAGAAGGATTTTAGGAAGAAGACAACTCCTCGGTATTCTGAAGAAGTTGTGTGTCTTGTAGAGAAAGAGAAGAAACATGCACAAGATTCTTCTAGAGGAAGAGGTGGCCAAAGAGAAAGAAGAACAAAGAATTTTAGAGGCACGGGGGTAGACATTTCCAAGGAGGTAGGTTTGGTCTTCATTGCACACGATGCAATAGAGATGGACATGATGCTTCCACATGTAATTTTCCTTGGGATAGAATCAAGCAGGAAAGAAATGAAGAAAAGGGTAAAACACTTGGTAAAGGGAAAGGAAAATCACTCAAGTCCGCTCATTATGTTGTGGCAAATTGCAACATTGGGGTAACTGAAGACTTATTTAATGCTTCACTTGCTTCATGGAAAGACATTTCTTGGTTGCTTGATTCAAGAGCAAGCTGCCACATTACTTTGAGAAGATATTTCCTTGAATAATTCACTGACAATGTTGATGGAGCAGTATACTTTGCAGACGAGTCAAAACTCAAGCCATCAAGGCTTAGCCCATCAGGCTCAAATTTCCTAGACTTCCAAACTTCCTTCTACTTTATGTTCTATACATATTGGAGTTGAGGAGAAACTTGTTTTATTTGGTTCACATTCACCAACAAACACTCCATTCATATATTTGATGGCAAGGTTGAGTTCAAAAAAGTATCAGATCACTCATTTTTCATGACCGAGATAGAAGAAGAGAGACTTTTGAAGTTGCAAGGAACCTCTGCTCTTACACAAGACTTTTCATACAGTTCTCACTATGATGAAGGTACACTTCCATCAAGTATTTTATGGCACTATATATTTAGACACTTGAACTATGACAACCTTCATTTCTTTAACAAAAGTGGTGTTATTGTTTTCCCAACTATTCCTAGAAAACTTAAGCAATGTGATGCTTGTATCTTAGGAAATCACGACAAACAATCTTTTCATTATTCCCCTTCTAGAGAACATAGAAAAATTGAAATCATTCATTTTGATTTATGTGGCCCAATGCTTGTTCCTTCTACAAATGTAAATAAATATATGATGACATTTATTGATGACTACACCAAAATGTGTTGGGTTTATTTATTGAAGAACAAATCTGAAGCTTTTGAAACATTCAAGAACTTTCATGCATGGATTGAAAATGATGCACAATCTCATATTGGATCTATTCATACTGATAATGGCAAATAATATACATCAAATGAAATTGAAAACTATCTTTTCCAACCCAGGATAAAACATCAAACAATTGCGCCTTATAATCCCCAACAAAATGGAGTAGTTGAAAGAATGAACATGAAAACTTTAAATATGGTACATTCGATGATGTTTTCAAGAATTTTAAGATGATGTTTTGGGTTGATGCAGTTCTATATTCTCTGTATATAAAGAATAGATTTCCATCTCATGCTACCAAACAAAAAGACTCCCTATGAAATGTGGTATGGTCACATTCCTTCGGTGAGGCATTTCAGGATTTTTTGCTACACTTGTTATACCTTGATACCTAAGGAACAAATAAACAAACTTGGTGCAAGGAGTCACAAACGTATCTTCTTGGAGTATTCAAATACATCCAAATCATACTGTCTCTATGTTGAAGTTAATAATAAGTTTGTAATATCTAGAGATATGATCTTTCTTGAATATTCCAAGACTAACAATGTTGTTGAGTGGCAACTTGATCGTTGGATAGATTCATACATGCAAAGTATTTTCAAGAGTTTGATAATGAGATTTCACATCTTGAATGGGGGATCCACATATTGAATCAACATGTCGAATCTCCCTCTAAAGCACTCTCTCCCCCGCATGAAGCTTAAGCACTGACGACACTTTGAGTGATGTGATTGACAAAATTGGGAGGCTAAATATTGATTTAGCCCCATCTCAGTCAATTGAGCAGCCTGGGCCATCTCAAAAAGGTCCTCCAAAATGGTTGAAAAATACACTTGAAATTTTTGATCTTTATGAGGTTGGAAAGACAGGAACAATAAGTTCAACCAGACATAATGGAGGTCATGTAGACGATCTTGATTCACTTGTTGATATGGATGTTTCTTATGATTTTGAACTGCATTTATCTACATATATTGAACCAAATTCCTTCAAAGAAGTCACTTCTCATGATGAATGGAAAGAATCAATGCAGAAATAATATGATGCTTTGATAAATATTGACACCTAGAAGTTGGTTTATCCTCCGTTGGGAACTAAACCAATAGGCTGCAATTGGGTCTTCAAGAAAAATTATAAATCAGATGGCTCACTTGACAAGCATAAATCCAGGCTTGTGGAAAAAGGTTTTGCACAGAAGGAAGGAGTTGATTATGAGGAGACCTTTGCCCACACAACAAAATGGGCTACCATTGGGACACTCTTTGCCTTGGAAACTCATAACGGTTGGAAAGCCCATCAAATGGATGTAAAAACTGCTTTCTTGAATGGAGATCTAAAACAGAAGGTTTTTGTGTCCCAACCATAACGATTTGTTGTGAAGGGTCAAGAACACAAATTATGCAAACTTGTAAAATCCTTATATGGCCTCAACCAAAAACCGTGAGCTTGGTACGAGAATTTTACTGAGCATATTTTGAAGCTCAATTTCAAACATTATGATATTGATGATGCAACTTTCTTTGTCAATAAAGTTGGCAAAATAATTGTATATCTTATGGTGTATGTAGATGATCGTTTGATGACAGGGAGAAATGAGAACTACATTGCATCTATAAAGAAAGGATTGAGGAAAGGTTTTGAAATGACAGATTTGGGATATGTTAACTACTATCTTGGTATTTAAGTAACCCAAAATCTGAAATTTGTATTTCTCTCTCAAAATAAGTTCATTGGAGATATATTGAACAGGTTTGGCATGGCTGAGTGAAATCCTTTAACTACTCCAATGGCACAAAATTTAAAGCTCGCATCCATTGAAGGAAAATAATTTGAGGATGCAACAAAGTATAGACAAATCGTAGGAAGTCTCAACTACATGACTAATACCAAACCAGGCATTTCATTTTTTGTTGGAATCCTCTCAAGGTTTAAGCAAAATCCTTGAGAGGGTCATTATTATTCTACAAAAAATAGTTCTAAAGTACTTGAAGGGAACTCAAAACTTTGGAATAAAATATACATAGGTTGATGACTTCAGCTTGATTGGATACTTTGATTCAGATTTCAATGGAGATAAAGAAATTGGGGTATCTATTTTAGGTTATGTTACAAGTCTTAGATCAGGAATTGCCTCCTAGAGGTCATGCAAACAATCAGTTCTAGTAGATTTCACAATTGAGGCAAAATATGTGTCAGCAGCTGAAGAAACGAAGGAAATTGTGTGGTAAGAAAATTCTGGGATATTTGCAGGAGAAACAAGTACTTTCAGCTCCTCTTTTGATTGACAACACTTTTGAAATAAATTTGGCCAAGAACCCAATGTTCTGTGATTGAACCAAGAACATTATTACAGAATATAATCTATAATCTTATTCGACATCATGTTGAGGCCAAGACAATCCACCTACGACATTGTTCCACAAATGAGAATATTGCAGACATCTTCACCAAAGTGCTAGGAAGGGAAAAGTTTGAAAGATTCAGAATGATGCTTGGACTCACCAACATCCCTTTAGATGAAGGGAGGGAATGTCGACACCTAATCTTTGGGATTAGGAAATCCTATGTAAATATTGTAAATAGAGAAATAAAGGAAGTTGGAAGACGAAGAGACATTGGAATATGAAACCAAATCGTCACTTTGTCCTTGTATATATTTATGTTCTATCTTAATGAAAAAATAACAATTTCATTCAGAGTTGCTCTTGGCTTTACAAAAAGACGCACGAGGTAGTTGTCATTAGTGTACAACATGTACATTTAAGTCTAAGGACCTATGTGGATTCAACATAATGATTCTTTTTCCAAATGACTTTGACATCCTAAGTCTAATCATTTTAGCTAACCTAGTGGCCTAACATTAGTGCACTCATAAACACTTACTACAGAAAACTTCAACTTTGTGTCATCGAAAATTATAGCTTTGGTATCACAACTCGAACCACTTTAGCTAACCATTAGGGATTAAATGTTTGTAACAAAGGCACTGACCTTAGGCCCCATAGTATACACATTACATGAACCTCACATGTTTTCTTGGATATGCTTAAGTATCCCCTCGTTTTCTTATTAGAACGAATTTCACAATGAGATATGAACCTAGATTGTAGTAAAATTCCTCTTGTTTTCCTATTACATTACATCCTCATGTTTGCATGTGCACACACATATTTCAAGAAAGAAACAATATACATGAGTGTGTTTAACCTAAGTGGATTAGAACTAAGCACTTAGTAGCATAAAACTAGCCAAATGCCTAGCAACATTAACAACAATTGGTCAAGGTAACCCCCTAAATGATATACGCACATATTTATATGCACACACACACACACCCATTTATTTTTTTATTTCTATAGGAAAATTCGTGAAAAAATTTTAGGTATTCAATGGTACTCGCTGTAAATGTTTCACCTAACGGTAAAAAACCGATATAAAATAAATAAATTTTTATTCCTCTCCATCAACAAAATGGCAATCTCCTATTATAAAACTAACTTAATTTCCAACAATATTTGAAATTCCCAATTGAAATAACCTCTTAACCATAAAGCCATTAGTTAATATTATGACTAATAGTAAAACTTCCATCCATCTAAATATTATAAGCAATAAAGCTCTAATGGCTATTGTTGGTCGCTTTAATTGTTTTCACAATTCAAGCTCCACATAAATTGTCAACCCGAGGAAGTCTGTTTATTCCAAAGACAATCACGCACTGGATATGCTCAATTTCAAAAGCAAGAACAATGTTGTAGTAAAAAGCCACACAATTATCAATCATACAAATCTAATTATTCACACTCTGTTAATCAAAGCTGAAGTCACTTATGTTATAGCAAAAGTAATTCCTATATTGCAGTTTAGAATCCAAATAAAGGGAAATCAATCTGCAGGAAAGGAAACCAATCAACCATAACAGGAACATGACCCTATTCCTTTAAATAGGAACTTCAGCACCTGTTGCCTGACACTAGTCACTCTGTAGAAAAGATAACTCAAGAGACCAAGACCCTATTCCCATGAACAGGAACCTTCAGCACTTGTCCCCTGTTCTAATCACACTGCAGGAAAAGAAAGGCAATTAGTGGGAGCAGGACCCTATTCCTTTGTACAGGAACCTTCAGCACCTACTTCCCAGCATCATACATTCAAACAATTAACAGAAATGGATCTCTCAACTCCTTAAGAATGAATGTACTAAACACATGCAGCGTTAAGGAAACAGAGTACTTAATGAACTACAGAACTCTGTAACTGGTGTTCAGCAAACAGAATTAAAGTGAAGTGCAAACAACATAAAGAAATTAAACAAACTACAGGGACAAAAGGGTGAATCTTGTGAGGAAGGCGGGCCCTTTCCCTCTCACAAGATTCCCCAGGGAAAGAATTAAATTGGAGCGCTCAAAAGGAAATTTTATTCATCTGTCAAAAGAAATGATACATTACAAATGGAGTCTAGCTCCAGTCTCTCAAACACAATGTCTCCTGTAGCTTCCAAACTCGAACTCCCTTCTAATGATGATGTCTCCTCTTTTTAAAGAGGAGACATCTCTTACAATTACATGAGAGCAAATCTACGTTTATCCTGAATCTGTTCTTCTTTCTTAAAACAGGCTATTCTGTTCTTCCATAAAAAGATATTGTTACAACAGATACCAAAAGAGTACTATCTTCAGAATAATCCGTGTAACCACGTCTTCATGTTGTTTCCATTGTTCCACAAAATGCTCTTCCAGAATCGCAAATTATGAATAGTGGCGGAATTTGCGTGCCTGCTGGCTGTTTCAGCAACGGAGTCGACTGTTTCAGCAACGGAGTTGACTGTTTCAGCAACGAAGTTTGACTGTTTCAGCAATGGATGATTGTTCCAGCACAACATATAACTTATCTGCGATCTTTTAGACTTATGTTAGCAAAAATCTACTTCGATTAATGATAAAATATAAGAGTAATATGGAATTATATGTAAACAGATTAAACATATAATAAAGAAGAGGATTTTATATACCTTGGGATAAAGTAAATGAAACTGATGATGGAATCCTTTTTAAACATGGTTATAAAAGGTAAGGTGGAGTCAAAATATATAGTAAAAATGATACATAGTGAGGTCCTAACATCCCCCCCAGCTGAAAATGTTGCATGTCCTCAGGCAACTCCTAGTCAGAGTCAGAGTCTGAGTACTGACTCTGTGCATGCAAGTTGCTCAAGCAGTAGCTGGAGAAGGTGGCTTCTGTCGGAGCTCGGAATCCTCTATTGTTCTGCAATTGCTGCCATGCTATAGCTTCATCTCTGCCAGCCAATTGGTAGTGACACTGATATTTCTCTGAAGGCAGCCATAGAATTGGAAAATGAAAACGGTAACCAATCCAGTTTTCTCCACAATGCCGAATACATCTGATATAATTAGGTACCCTGGAAAGTGCAGCTTGAAGATTATCAGGGCTAAAAGGGTGATAGTCTTGTCTTTCCTTACATGACTGCTGCCAAAACATAGTGTTGGCCTTCAATGCAGCAACCTCCTTTACTCCGATTTGTTGTTGACACTTTAAAAGTGTTGAAGCCTGTAGTTGTTGCATGTACCTATGCATTCCTGGTTTCTGTAAGAATTGGTGATATTGTGCTACAAACATGGCCGAACTTAAAGGTTCCGGTCTAATCCAAAGGAGCCTATTCTCCTCATTATGACTACTTGCAATAAACGCAGTTTGCCAGGTGAGCTGATTGGCCAAAAATGAAACAAATGCCCTTATTTGTACATCACCTGCAATTCGAGTGAGATTGAATCTTCTATTCTCAGGTATGGCCTCGTTATGGAGATAAAGTTCACACAACAAATGTTGGTCACTTTCAGGGGCCTCAGCAAAAGTCTTAACAAATTGTTCCGCAGTAAGTAATTCATGAGGTCTGACATCGTTTATTGCCTTCAATTGAAAATAAACCAAACGTTCAGAGAGGAAGAGAGAGTAATTCACAGAGGGTTTTCGGGTGGCCATCAACTTTTGCACTAATGAAAACATCAAAACCATCTTTTCCTTTGATTCCTTGACTTCCTTCTTGGAATCCCTGAGCTGTTGCAATGTCTGTTCCCAACTTTCCCAGTTGCCATACATGTGATTCTGCCATGCTAACTTATGCTGCTGTAATATTTTATCTTGATCTACAGCATATTGTTTCTTCCATTTGTTCATAAGTTCTAATTGATTCCATGGCAGGGTCTGTGTCCCGGCATTAGAAGTACTGGGTTGGGGCATTGTTTGAGTGGTTGAGCTGACTAGCACAGGGCGAGATATCTGTGGTTTAGTTTCTTTTTCCAAGCTTTTTTAGAGCCCTACTGGTTCTTGTGGAGCAGTAGGGCATTCTTCTTTAATTGCAGCTGATGTAGATGCCTCAGATACCTGAATTTTGACTACTTTGTACCCTGCCTGCTGGTAAATATTACCACACTCATGGCACATGTATTCTCTGCATGGATCCTTATTTTGTGCTGATGTTGTGTGTGCTAGCATGTAGAGATTCAATTCTCTATCAAAGGCTTCTCGTGCCATGATTAATTCATTCTTATAGGCCTCTAGTTCTGACTTCAAAAACTCATTTTCCTCCAATAAAGATGCCATAGTGTGTGAACCCTGTGTGCTGGTTGATTCTGCTGGGGTTGCCTGCTGATCCGCAGCTGTAGCTGGTTCTTGTGGAGTAGCTACAGCTGGTTTCCCTGTATTATCATGCTTGGTGTATGATTCTTGTACCACAGTGGCTGGTTCTTGTGTTTCATCCTCTGGGTAAGTGACTGGTTCTTGTGTGACAGTCACTGTTTAAGCCATAAACGATGTCATATTATCCCGACGCACTGGTTCTTGTGTGGCAGTGCCACCGGACGAGACGGGTTGGGGAATTTGAAATGGGGGTGAAGGTTGAAGTTTTAACAGAATAGTGGCGAGGTCAGGGGAAATGGGAGTAACTCCTGTTTCAACAGTCATCTTCATTTTCCTTTTTGGTAGGAAAGCAGAGAAGTCACTATCTTTCCTTTTCTTTGTAGGGGAAGATTCTTTTCTGGGGGAAGGGCTTTCGGAAGAAGTGAAAATTTGGAATGTGGCCCTTGCTCGTCGTTTTGAGACAGAGACTGTTGGGGTTCTTTTCTTCCTTTTATGAGTAGGTGGGGATGGGGGTGTTAGAGAGTCATCGCTAGGGATAGGAATAGTGGGAAGGGGTGACTCTACTAAGTGGGACAAACTTGGGGGTAGGTCAACTGGTTCTGAGGACGGAATTACTGGGGAGTCTGGGATATCGTCCAGTTGCCCTTCATAAGGACTCTCAGGAGCTTCTTGGGAACTTTCGGCTTGTTGGGGGATTTGGCCCTGCTGGGGAATAAGGAGTGGATTATTCAGAGGGGGGTTTTGCTGAGCAAAACCCCTATGAATTAATAATTGGCATAAACGGTGATGGGTAAGGGATAACAATGGGAATTTAACCCGTCTGCAATAATAGGACATGTTTTTGATACAACCAATTAGATAATAGGGAATATTAACTAATCGACCATTCCTTAAATGATTCATCAAAACGAAGTCGTGTTGGTAGACTACCTGGTAATGCCCTTCGCATGTCAAGTAGTGCTTGATGAATTCTGCTACTGTTGGCCATGGTCGAGGAAGTGAATGCAGACTTATTCCGCGGCCTTTAAGTTCAACTGGTTCATCTGGAAGAAGAAAATCTTGTTGTGCATTTAAAATAACTTGCTTCCTACTGAACCAGCGAGTCCCGATAACCGGCAAACCTGAAACTTGAGCTATGTCCTCCTCTGTAACTGAAATGCGGACCCCTTGAACCACTGAGAAATTCCCCTAAAGGTTCTGTGCGAACTCTAAAACTTGCTGCTGATCAAATTCTCCTAACCTTTCGAAGTATGCTGTCCATCCTGCTTGTTGAAAAATTTGATAGGCCTCTGGGAACATTTGAAGAAGATTTATCGAACCAGGCTCGTGTCTGATAGCCGACCCTCCCATGGCTACTAGCTTGAGTTACATGCAGAGGCACAGAAGACAGAAACACAGGCTTTGGTCAAGCTAATTGTTGAAACAGAGGATGCGGAGTCTCAATGACGGCGGAAATGGAATGAAGAATGACGGAGGATTGGTTGATGTGAAATGATTATTCAGTTTTCAAAATTCCCCCCCCCCCCCCACGTATGGTGCAATGATGATTGAGCGTGTGGAGATTGCAATCATTATGAGTGAGATCCTCTCTTTAAAATATAATTTAACTGCATTACATTAAAACCACATACCTTACATTTTTACCTTTGGTTCAATAATTCGAAGTGTAGAGTGCTTCATAATGGCTTGATATTAATGGAAGAATCTGTAGATTTCTCTGAAATTTAGAACAGGAGCATAATAGGATCTGCTCAGTACTGAATAATTTTCACCTAAAGGATCTGAAGAGTAAAAGTGGAGAACTAAAAAGCTTGTACAGCAAAGGAAAGAAATGACGTTTTAATGATGACAGGTTGCTGAAACTGGTGTTTTAGCAACGGAAAAATGAACGACATGTTGCTGAAACTAGTGTTTCAGCAACGGGAAAAATCAGGAAAAATGGGATATAATGACTTGGGTTTAAAACAAGTGGGGGAAATGTTTGATGGGGGATAACTTCAGCAGTAAGGGATAGGAAATACTAGATGAAGGATGATATTTCAGGAATGGTAGAAGTGGGAAAAATGGAAAAAGGGCAATAATGTAGAAATGGGATGAAGGGATATTGCTAGGAATGGGTTGAAATGAAGGGAACAAGCTTTTGTGATTGAAGCTTCAGATCTTCTTATGATGAATCTGTCCTCCTTAATGAGCTTTTCCAAAATCTGCAAAATTCAATTGTAATATGCCAACCCTTGACAGGGATTATTAGTTTTAAATCTAATCTAATCTAATACTAAAAAAAACAGTGCAGAAAATTAAATGCTGTGAGGAGCAGAAGACTCCCCTAGAAAAAGATAATGAATATCAGTCATGCAAGCAGTCTTGAAATCCTCTTTAGAAACAGGGCGCTGGTATAAACGAAGCCTATGACCATTGACTAGTAGAGGTGTTTTAGAATCATCAATTGTTAGAAGTCTTATCGTTCCATTAGAAAAAACAGCATCTACCTCATATGGTCCTAGCCAACGTGTACGTAGCTTACCCTGAAAATTTTCAAACCGAGAGTCATACAATAAGGCCCAATTACCTTTTTGGAACTTCTTGTGTTTGATAATTTTATCATGCCACTTCATTCTCTGTTGTTGAATCATGGTTGTTTGGTGAATGGCATCTAATCTCTTTTCATCCAATTCAAGAAGCTGCTGCAACCTAGCTGTCTGCACATCAGTCAAATCAAGATTAACAGCTAAAGTAGTTCTTAGAGTTTTGATTTCAAATTCCACAGGAAAAACAGCATTTTTACCATAAACCAATTCATAGGGAGAAAAACCTGTAGTATTTCTCCAAGTAGTTCTGTAAGCCCATAATGCTTCAGGGAGCCTTTGAGACCAATCCTTCCGGTTGTCCTTCACTGTTTTAGTTAGAATGGCTTCTAATACTTTATTTGTGCTTTCCACTTGCCCATTGGCCTGGGGGTGGTATGGTGTAGTCATTCTATGATAAATATGATATTTCTAAAGGGTAGACTTAAAACCATGAGAATTGAATGGAGGTCCTCCATCTGTGACTAGCTCTCTAGGAATTCCAAATCTAGTGAAGATTTCTTCAAATAAGAAAGCTAGGACAGCCTCTTCATTGGCTCTAATAAGTGCTTTGGCCTCCACCCATTTAGTCATATAGTCTGTAGAGACTAATATATAAGTTCTTTTATTGGATGGAGGATTAATGGGTCCTATGAAATCCAAGGCCCATCTTTCAAATGGTTCAGAAACTACCTGAGGGTTTAATGGCATTTGATCTCTATGATTGGGTTGACCCATTCTCTGGCAGCTGTCACAAGCCCTCACATATTTCCTTGCATCCTTAAATAATGAGGGCCAATAGTAACCCATCCTCAAAATTTTGTGTGTTGTTCTTTTATCAGCGAAATGCCCTCCACAAGGGCCATCATGGCAAGCTTTCAATATGCCATACACTTCATCTTCCCTAATGCATCTTCGGATTTCCTGATCAAGCCCTGTGTAGAAAAGACACCCACTTATCCAGCTATACCTGGCACTTTGTTGAACAATTCTTCTCTTTTCTCTGTATGACAGGTGTGATGGTAATTTTCTTGCAACCAAATAATTAGCAATATCTGCATACCATGGAGAGTGAGTAGAAACTGCAAACAAATACTCATCAGGAAAAGAATCATCTACTGGAATATCATTATCAGTTTTTAACCGTGAAAGGAAATCGGCCACCACATTTTCTTTACCAGGCCGATCTACAATTGTGATATCAAATTCCTGCAGTAATAATAGCCATCTGGTAACTCTAGCATTTGTAACAGATTTTTTCATTAAATACTTGATAGCTGAGTGATCAGTGTGGACAAAAGTAGAATAACCAGTGATATAGTGTCGGAATTTATTAATGGCATAAATTACTGCAAGAAACTCCTTTTCGGTAACTGTATAATTAAGCTCAGCAGGGGTCATATTCTTACTGATAAAGTAGATAGCATAAGGAAGATGATTTTCCTCTTGTCCCAAGACGGCTCCAATTGCAGTGTCTGAAGCATCAGAAGATATATGAAAAGGGAGGGCCCAATCAGGCCCCCTCAAAATAGGAGCAGTAGACAACTGATGCTTGAGTTCTTCAAAAGCTTTCTGACAAGAATTAGTCCACTTAAATTCAACATTTTTCATAAGCAACACAAATAATGGAGAAGTTATCTTAGAAAAATCTTTAATAAATCTTCTGTAGTATCCAGCATGTCCTAGAAAACTTCTCAAATCAGTTTGTGTTTTAGGAACAGAAAGATTCTGAATGACCAATATTTTAGATGGATCTACCTGAATACCTCGAGATGAAATAAAATGTCCAAGCACTACTCCTTCACTCATCATCATATGAAATTTTTCAGTACTTAGGGAGAGGTGAGCTTGTATACATCGTTTAAGTACCTTCTCAAGATTTTGTAATGCATCTTCAAAAGACACACCATAAGGAGTAAAATCATCCATAAATATTTCCATAGATTCATTCAGCATATCAGAAAAAATTCCTATAACAGCCCTCTGAAAAGTTGCTGGTGCATTACATAGCCCAAATGGAAGAACTCTATAAGCAAAAGTTCCCAAAGGGCTAGTGAAAGTGGTCTTGTCTTGGTCTTGGGGTTCAATTCTAATCTGATTATACCCACTGAATCCATCTAGAAAAGAAAAGAATTTCTTCCCTGCCAGACTATCCAACACCTGATCAATGAAGGGTAAAGGAAAGTGATCCTTTTGAGTAGCTTTGTTCAAGGCTCTGTAGTCAACACATACTCTCCATTTCCCGTTTTTCTTAGGGAAAATTACCAATGGGGAAACCCATTCACTGTCAGATATGGGGTATATAAATCCTGCATTAAGCAATTTCTGAAGTTCTTCTTTAACAATTTCTCGTAAATTAGGGTTCATTCATCTTTGGGGTTGACAGACTGGTTGGCATCCCTCTTTAATGTAAATTCGGTGAGTACATAGTTCGGAAGAGATCCCTTTCATATCTATGTAATCCCATGCAAATGCTTCCTTATATTCATGCAATAACTTCATTAATTGCTGTGTTTCAGCAACTGTTAGATCAGGATTTATGTTTAATGTCTTGCCAGGTTCAATTTCAACTGTTATGCTTTTAGATGAGATGGTGGTTAATGTCTGAGATGAGTCTTCAGATTCAATCTTTTCTTGGGTATATGTTTCAAAAATTGCAGTCAATTGATTGTGTGTTTCAGCAATTACAGAAGAAGGTTCACAAATAAAATTATTAATTATTTCATCTTCTGTATTGTCTTTAAGAGTTAAAGCTTGCCCAATAGTTAGAATAGGCTGAACAACATTATCATCATAATCCATCCACATAGAATCTTCATTATTAATTATGGGTGTAGCATGAGGATAAAGAGTAAGTTGTTTGGTTTCATAACCATTAGAAATTGTCATTGAACCAGATCTGCAACTGATAAAGGCATCAGCTGTGGCCAGCCATGGCCTCCCCAGAATTAAAGGATGTCCCCCCAGCTTTTTTTTAGTCTGCAATACAACAAAATCAGCTGGGTAATTCCAGGATTCAACTGAGATAAGTAGATCTTCAACAACTCCTTCAGGTTTAATTGTAGAACGGTCAGCCAACTCTAGAATGGTAGGTGTATCTCTGATTGTGTTATTCAGCTGTAACATTTGTGAAGTTTCAAGAGTCATTATGTTTATTGCAGCACCTAAATCTACCAGAACTTGAGGAATCATTGTTTTACCAATCTGAACTGTCACGGTAGGATGGCCGGGATCACCATATTTCACAGGAGGGGTTTTTCCGGACATTAATGCAGATAAGTCACCCATCACATGTATTGTAAGAGGATCTTTAGTTTTCCTACCAGGTTTCTTAACACAAATATCCCTTATTGTTCTGGCATAAATTGGTACATCTCTTAATACTTGTAAAAGTGGAATTTTAACATACAAATTTTGCAATTCCCCTAAAAGATTAAAAGCAAGTGTTTCAGGCGTTCTAGTTAAAACCAAACGCTCGGGGAATGGTGGTTCTGTTATTTCAACACTCTTGTTAGAAGGTGGTTGTGCTTTCTTATGTTTCTCAGTTTCCTCTTTATCAGAATCAGAAGAAGTTATATCATCAATAATAGGCTCTACTATTTTCCCGGATCTTAAATGAATATCATTACATTGCATAGTAGGAAATATAGACTGATTCTGAATATCAATGACTTGCACAACTTTATTATTGGGGTTAGGATTTGGTTGCACAGGTAGCTGGGGTCTCATTTGATTATTTGGCGGAGCATTTGATGGCAGAGGAAGTGGTTGTTGGAATTGAGGCAATTGATTTGGGTATGGGAGTTGTTGGCTTCTCCAATTTGAATTCCAAGGGTTAAAAGAAGATGGCTGCTGTGGGGGCCAAGGAGTCCACATTGAAGGATCAACAAAGGGAGGGTTTGATTGTTGCATGGGTGGGAAATTCATTTGATTAAAGGGTGGGTATTGCATTTGATTAAAGGGAGGGTAATTTGTTTGACTGAAAGTAGAATAATTATTCCAACGATTAAATGGCATACTAGAATTCATACCTTGTCCTTTTGGTTGCCATTGTCTTCTTTGAGTTAGCAGGTAAACTGCTTCAGCTTCTTCTTCCGTTGGCTGCAATGCTGCCTTTATTCCTGGTAGAGATGGACATTGTTTTTTTTCATGATCTTTCTCACACAGGGTGCAGATTGGTATTTTGTCCAATGGGCATTCCCTTAGTGGATGTTTGTCTCTGCACTTCGGGCAAAAGACAGCCAAAGTTGCTTCTGCTTCAGCCTGCTTCTTCTTAACCTGCAAAGTGTCAATTTGTGAAGCAAAAGAACTTAACATCTCAGTTTTAAATTCTTCAATTAAATTACCTATTTCATCTCTTGTTGCTCCCCCACTGGCTGATTTCTGCACTTTTGAATAGGTGGGATCTCTATTACTTACTCTGTTCCTTGCAGCTCCCCTTGAACACCTCTTAGAAAGTTCAACAATCTCATCATATGATTATTTAGATATATCTCCCTTGCCAAGCATTTTTAACATATCTAAACAATCATCCCTTAAACCTCTAAGTAGTATTGTTTTGCGAATTTCCTTACTTATATTCGGATGATCAGATCTCTGTATATTGTACTGCAGCCTTTCTACATAGTCCTCCAAATTCTCATCCGGCTTTTGTGCCATATTGAATAGTTCATCCTTCTTTTCTCTCGTCCGGCAGTAGTCTTGATATTTAAGCAGAAATTTCTGTTTCATCTGTTCCCATGTTGTGATTACCTGACTCCCAAGGCTCATGAACCATCTTAAAGCATTTCCTTTTAATGTTGCTAGAAACAGTTTCAACTTTTGAGCATTAGTAACATAATCATAACTTCTGCATAATATATCAAATTCAAAAAGAAATTAATCAGGATCTTCATAGGATAAACCATGGAAGTTAGGTAAAGCTGACAATGGAATGTTTTTCATAGGAGTTGTTCCTATAGGGAGATCACTAATAGGAAATCCTAAGGTAGAGAGAGAATTTTCATCCTTTCCTTCTCCTTCAAGATCTACACGTCCTCCACCAAAGAATTCTTCATTGTTTCCTTCCATTGTCTGTTCTCCTACTGCACTTGCTCGATCGTCAAGATCTTCTACTGGCTCTTCAATGTTTTCCACTAGTCGTCCAACACTCTCTATTATTTCCTCAATGTGCTCTGCTGATTTGCTAGCACTTTCTTCTGACTCTCCAGCACTAACTGCTGGTTCTTTAATCACTGGCTCCTCTATGTTTTCAGGACCCACAACTTCCTCTGTTTTGTAATCTGATTGAGGGGAGTGCTGAAGTTTTGGTCTTCGAGAACTTAATCTATGTGATGATTCAGCCTTTGATACAATCTCGTCAATAAAAGTCTTTCTTCCTCCCCTTCCTTTTCCTTTGCCACCTGTGGGGTTATTTTTCTTCTGGTTTCCGCGTCCTCTCATACAATCTGCACATCTAAAAAGAAAATATTAATGCTTTTGAAATCTATAATTGTCTTCCCCGGCAACGGCACCAAAATGTTGGTCGCTATAATTGTTTTCACAATTCAAGCTCCACATAAATTGTCAACCCGAGGAAGTATGTTTATTCCAAAGACAATCACGCACTGGATATGCTCAATTTCAAAAGCAAGAACAATGTTTTAGTAAAAAGCCACACAATTATCAATCATACAAATCTAATTATTCACACTCTGTTTAATCAAAGCTGAAGTCACTTATGTTATAGCAGAAGTAATTCCTATATTGCAGTTTAGAATCCAAATAAACGGAAATCAATCTGCAGGAAAGGAAACCAATCAACCATAACAGGAACAGGACCCTATTCCTTTAAATATGAACTTCAGCACCTGCTGCCTGACGCTAATCACTCTGTAGAAAAGATAACTCAAGAGAATAGGACCCTATTCCCATGAACGGGAACCTTCAGCACCTGTCTCCTGTTCCTAATCACACTGTAGGAAAAGAAAGGCAATTAATGGAAACAGGACCCTATTCCTTTGTACAGGAACCTTCAGCCCCTGCTTCCCAGCATCATACATTCACACAAATGACAGAAATAGATCTCTCAACTCCTTAAGAATGAATGTACTAAACACATGCAGCGTTAAGGAAACAGAATACTCAATGAACTACAGAACTGTGTAACTGGTGTTCCAGCAAACAGAATTAAGTAAAGTGCGAATAGCATAAAGAAATTAAACAAACTACAGGGACAGTCGGGTGAATCTTGTGACGAAGGCGGGCCCTTTCCCTCTCACAAGATTCCCCAGGGAAAGAATTAAATTGGAGCGCTCAAAAGGAAATTTTATTCATCTATCAAAAGAAATGATACATTACAAATGGAGTCTAGCTCCAGTCTCTCAAACGCAATGTTCTCCTGTAGCTTTCAAACTCAAACTCCCTTCTAATGATGATGTCTCCTCTTTTTAAAGAGGAGACATATCTTACAATTACATGAGAGCAAATCTACATTTATCCCGAATCTGTTCTTCTTTCTTAAAACAGGCTATTCTGTTCTTCCATAAAAAGATATTGTTACAACAGATACCAAAAGAGTACTATCTTCAGAATAATCAGTGTAACCACGTCTTCATGTTGTTGCCATTGTTCCACAAAATGCTCTTCCAAAATCGCAAATTACGAATAGTGGTGGAATTTGCGTGCCTACTGGCTGTTTCAGCAACGGAGTCGATTGTTTCAGCAACGAAGTTTGACTGTTTCAGCAACGGCCGATTGTTCCAGCACAGCATATAACTTATCTGCGATCTTTTAGACTTATGTTAGCAACAATCTACTTCGATTAATGATAAAATATAAGAGTAATATGGAATTATATGTAAACAGATTAAACATATAATAAAGAAGAGGATTTTATATACCTTGGGATAAAGTAAATGAAAATGATGATGGAATCATTTTTAAACATGGTTATAAAAGGTAAGGTGGTGTCAAAATATATAGTAAAAATGATACATAGTGAGGTCCTAACAGCTATTACTAAAACTCATTACTTTCCATTTATCTTTAAATTATATTTTATGTAACATATTAATAAATTATATATAATTATAAAGTAAATTATAATTATAATTATAATATTTAAAAATTAAAATTCACTTGATTTAATAAATAAAAATAAAATAAATACATTTGTCAGTTTCTCTCACACAGAAACTCTTATACGTCATAACTTAATTTTTGAAATATAGTTTTAACACTTTAGATGAATATAAGCAATAGGAAAAGGAAAATAAATAGATGATTTGTATCCATAACTACATTTTAGTTTTACAAATTTACGGTGATACGTTTATAACATAAATCAATATGGATTTAGTTTAATGAAGAAAAAAATTATAATAACCCTACACCTTACATGAACCTCATATGTTTTCTTGGATAGGCTTAAAGGTCTTCTCTTTTTCTTATTAGAACAAGTTTCACAATGAGATTTGAACCTAAACGGTGGGAAACGTCATCTGGTTTTCCTATTACACTACACATTTCAAGGAAACATTATTATACTTGAGTGTGATCAACTGAAGTGCATTAGAATAAAGTATTTAGTAACATAAAAAAACAAGCTAAATATTTAATTTTATTAACAATTAGTAACCTCATTTTACTTCAACTAATATGATATTAAACAATCTTGAAAAACTTTTCACTTTAACTATATTAACAATTAGTAACCTCATTTTACTTCAATTTGATTCCAAATCATGGAATCAAATTTATCTGAAAAAAATTTATAATAAATATTATAATATACATTTTCAAAAAAATATAACGCTATTAATTTTCTTTTCTTGATATTTCAAGTTAGCAAAATTACGATCACCTTTTCTCATTTAAAATAAAAATGTTAAACAATTTCTATAATTTTTAGATTCTTGAAATTAAATAAACCTCACTGCATGTCATCATCATAAATAAAAAATCTTATTAGAAAGGTATTTTTTAGAGGTATAAGATTACAATTCCGTTTGAAAATAATGAAGATGTGTTATCTCCCCTCTCTATATATTAATTGAAACTAAATAAATTGATGATTTATGCATCTAAATATGAAAGATGAAAATGACATATATATGGTTTAATTAGATACTTATTTTTTAAACTACAAGTAAGATTCTTTCTATAACATTTTTTTGTAATTTTGCATAAAAATGTATAGAGTTACACAATTTTTATACAAATTACTCACATTTAAGTATCTAAATTACTATTCCAAATTCCCCATTAACCATTAGATATATTTTTCATCATTACATGGAGTAACTTTAGTAAAAAAAATAGTAAATAACATAACCATTAACAACCATTAGTATATCATATTAACACTTCTTGGTGTAACCTTCATCAATTCCATGATTCTTTTAACTCAATTAGTCAATCATATACTTGATAATATAAATGTCACATCATGAAAGGGATTAACATCATAAAAATGGCACAATGGGCAACCATATCATTAGGCACTGATATACCCTGAAACCCGTAGGGTGAAAACAATCAAACTTTTAATTTTATTATTAAACGTTCGTGAGGGTATTCACCCTTCACTAAATGGCTATAAGGGAGTCAATCCCTTGACCATTGTCATAAAATTACAAAAAATATCATCTCAAAAACAACATAACTTCTTATAAGCTATTACAATCATCATGACATCATTTTCCCACAAACCCTTCGAGCATTGTGTCTTTAGGGTCTGGTTATTTCTATCAGTGGATTTCCCTACAGCCGACATTCCTTCAATCTACATATACCACTAACTTATTGCCTACCTTAACAGTAACCTAATCCATCTTTATATGTCGCAGCCTTTTCCTGCAACTGTTATTGTGAGCAACCTTTGATATCATGATTAAATTAAGTATTAATCAAACCAATTCATAAATCTATATTAGTGGTGTTTCAACATCTATTCATGTACATTCATGAAATGCAAACAAAATGTTGTGACATACTTCCTTTAGCAACACTACATATGCATTAGTTATAAGTGTATAACCATCAATGCATTTCTATAAACAAATACCAAATAACTAATATTCCCCTCGCAAAAGCACATATTCTTTCAAGAAAAATCACTACAACTATCGAGACATTCCTTTAAAGGAAACTAACACATCGGGCATGATCTTCATGCATGCGAATTACATAAACTTAATCAAAATAAATATCCCTTCAACTATTACTTTTGATGCATGCAAATATGTAAAAAAAACGAATGGTGTTCCTATGCATGCAAATGCATATACTTTCCAAAAGAACCTTTTATAATGTACATAAATGTTATTCAAAAATAAACTAAGATAATAGTTATGATGGCATATAGTAATCACATATAACTTTTCGAAAGAAATATAGCTCAATAGTTCTTCAATCCATGCAAAGAACATATCTCTATAACACAATGAATATTCTTTGTGGATGCAAGAGTTTATCATAATTGCCCTTCTTTAATATGCACAACACATATTCCATTCTCTAGACTTCTACCATCATTAGTTATTAATTCCATGTAAACAAATACATACTTCTTTCACAAGATGAAGTTAATATATCATTGTTTCTCTATCTCTCTACATGTAAGTTTCTCATGCTTCCATTTCAAGAAATTACCATAGATAACCACATCCAGGCAACAATAACAAATTTGTATTAACCTTTTATGCACCTAAATCAAGAAATTAACGCAATTCATCTAGTCCTACAATCTTTTCAAGAAAATCAACATAATAACTTTCTTTATCTGCATGCAAAAACATATTTTGTATATCACCATGACTACCCTTTTGTGCATGCAACATGTGTTTTTTCTAACACAATGACCCTTACTTCAATGTACATAATATTTTCAAGAAACAAACATGTGTTCTTATATGAACAAGATTCATATGCATCTTTTAAGAAAACAATATTTATTTTTCATCAATTCATGCACAAAACTCCTATGCAAGTATTTTTGCACTTAAATCCTTGCAATCTTTAAGTAAACAACATGGGTAATATTTGTTCATGAAAACCCTTCCATGAACATTAATTTAATTAACTTTTCTCTTTTCCAAAAATCTAATAATGTATGTAAAAACATTTCACTTTAATATTTTCTTTTCAAAAATTAACATAAAAAATTATTTCAAGAATTCAAAAATAATGAATATTATTATTGTTAACAATAATAACCTCATTAACAATTATGTCAACAATTAGTAATAATCTCATTAATTTTTCACTTTAATTATCTTAACAATTAGTAACATCATTTTACTTCAATTTGATTCCAAATCATGGAATCAAATTTATCTATTTTTATTATTAAAATAAAATATATAATAAATATTATAGTATAGATTTTCAAAAAAATATAACGCTATTAATTTTCTTTTCTTGATATTTCAAGTTAGCAAAATTACGATTACCTTTTCTCATTTAAAATAAAAATGTTAAACAATTTCTATATTTTTTACATTCTTTAAATTAAATAAACCTTACTACATGTCATCATCATAAATAAAAAATATTATTAGAAAGGTATTTTTTAGATGTATAAGATTACATTTCCATTTGAAAATAATGAAGATGTGTTATCTCCCCTCTCTATATTAATTGAAACTAAATAAATTGATGATTTCCGCATCCAAATATGAAGATGAAAATGACATGTAAATGTAAATATATATATATATATATATATATATGGTTTAATTAGATACTCACTTTTTAAACTACAAGTAAGATTCTTTCTATAACATTTTTTTTAATTTTGAATAAAAATGTATAGAGTTGCAGAATTTTTACACAAATTACTCACGCTTAAGTATTCAAATTTCTATTTCAAATTCCCCATTAACTATTAGATATATTTTTCATCATTACATAGAGTAACTTTAGTAAAAAAAATAGTAAATAACATAACCATTAACAACCACTAGTGTATCATATTAACACTTCTTGGTGTAACCTTGCATCAATTCCATGATTCTTTTAACTCAATTAATTAATCATATACCTGATAATATAAACGTTACATCATGAAAGAGATTAACATCATAAAAATGGCACAATGGGCAACCATATCATTAGACACTGATATGCCCTGAAAGCCGTAGGGTGAAAACAATCAAACTTTTAATTTTATTATTAAATGTTTGTGAGGGTATTCACCCTTCACTAAATGGCTATAAGGGAGTCAATCCCTTGACCATTGTCATAAAATTACAAAAAATATCATCTCAAAAACAACATAACTTGTTATAAGCTATTACAATCATCATGACATCATTTGCCCACAAACCCTTCGAGCATTGTGTCTTTAGGGTCTGGTTATTTCCATCAATGGATTTACCTACATCCGACATTCCTTCAATCTACATATACCACTAACTTATTGCCTACCTTAATGGTAACCTAATCCATCTTTATATGTCGCAGCCTTTTCCTACAAATGTTATTGTGAGCAACCTTTGATATCATGATTAAATTAAGTATTAATCAAACCAATTCATAAATCTATATTAGTGGTGTTTCAACATCTATTCATGTACATTCATGAGATGCAAACAAAATTTTGTGACATACTTCCTTTAGCAACACTACATATGCATTAGTTATAAGTGTATAACCATCAATGCATTTCTAGAAACAAATACCACATAACTAATATTCCCCTCGCAAAAGCACATATTCTTGCAAGAAAAATCACTGCAACTGTCGAGACATTCCTTTAAAGGAAACTAACACATCGGGCATGATCTTCATGCATGCAAATTACATAAACTTAATCAAAAGAAATATCCCTTCAACTATTACTTTTGATGCATGAAAATACGTAAAGAAAACAAATGGTGTTCCTATGCATGCAAATGCATATACTTTCCAAAAGAACCTTTTCTAATGTACATAAATGTTATTCAAAAATAAACTAAGATAATAGTTATGATGGCATATAATAATCACATATAACTTTTCGAAAAAAATATAGCTCAATAGTTCTTCTATCCATGCCAAGAACATATCTCTATAACACAATGGATATTCTTTGTGGATGCAAGAGTTTATCATAGTTGCCCTTCTTTAATATGCACAACACATATTCCATTCTCTAGACTTCTACCATCATTAGTTATTAATTCCATGTAAACAAATACATACTTCTTTCACAAAAAGAAGTTAATATATCATTGTTTCTCTCTCTTTATACAAGTAAGTTTCTCATGCTTCCCTTTCAAGAAATTACCATAGATAACCACATCCAGACAACAATAACAAATTTTTATTAACCTTTTATGCACCTAAATCAAGAAATTAACACAATTCATCTAGTCATAAAATCTTTTCAAGAAAATCAACATAATAACTTTCTTTATATGCATGCAAAAACATATTTTGTATATCACCATGACTACCCTTTTGTGCATGCAACATGTGCTTTTTTCTAGCACAATGACCCTTACTTCAATGTACATAATATTTTCAAGAAACAAACATGTGTTCTTGTGTGAACAAGATTCATATGCATCTTTTAAGAAAACAATATTTATTTTTCATCAATTCATGCACAAAACTCCTATGCAAGTATTTTTGCACTCAAATCCTTGCAATCTTTAAGTAAACAACATGGGTAATATATGTTCATGAAAACCCTTCCATGAACATTAATTTAATTAACTTTTCTTTTTTCCAAAAATCTGATAATGTATGCAAAGACATTTCACTTTAATATTTTCTTTTCAAGAATTAACATAAAAAATTATTTCAAGAATTCAAATATAATGGATATTATTATTGTCCACATATTCCTATTAAGGGTCCATAGGAATCATGCTAATAATACCTCCAAGGAAATTAATAATCCAATTTTCTCTCATAATTGACTCGCAATCTCTTCTTTAATGAAATAACTTATGTTCTCTTTTTTCATAAGAAAAGTTAACCTACATTCTTTTCATGAAAAATATCATGATTTATTTAATATTTTTGTGTACAAGTTTCAGGTGTGTTTTCTTTCCAAGGAAATATAACATAGTAACTTTTTCTTTTCAAGTAGATAAGTGTTTCTTTCTCAAGTAAACTTGGAAAAATAATTATTAACTCTGTGCATTAAACATTTATTTATTTTTTCTAAGAAATTGTTAAAACAAAATTCACACATTCTTTTCAAGAAGCCTCGCTACTTATCCTTTTATGCACATGATTCTCATTTAATATTTTTCATGAACTAACACATAATTCTCTATATTTATATATGCAAGGTTTTTTTTTTCTATTGCATCTTTATGCATAAAAAAGACAGGCAAATCGTTTCAGACAACAACAAGGTTGACTTAACTTCTCGTCAAATAAATCATGCAATTTCACACGATTAATTTAGCCATGCAATCTTTTAATAATTAAATGCACATAACACTTATATTTTGTTTGAATAATCTTTCATTTGTTTTCATAGCTTCCATCTCCATATCTAATTCTTTGTTGGAAGTGTCTTTGCATTTCATTTGCAAGTTTTCTCCTCCATATCAGGGTTTTTTTCTCCATGAAACTCCACTTTCATTCCCCTTTTTTCATGCCCTCCTTATATTTAGTTTTACGATCATTATAAGTAGATTGTAAATAATTCTTCTTATTGCCCATGAAGAATTGAGTCTTTTAAACCATCCCATCGTATACACCAAGAATGTTAGCGAACTGACTAGGTAATTCCTTTTGATAGTTATAACCAGGTCCACCTTAACTAGATCTTAATGAAAATGTTATTCATATATTACATTAATAATATATTTATTTTATAAATATATTAAATTATGATAATTTTTATTGTAGGGATATTACAAACACCCCACACCCAACCCTCCCTCGCCTTAAAGTGAACACCATCTTCTATGTTCATCTCTCATTGGGACTTTTAATTTTACTCGTGATATAACAACCCAAACCACCCAAAAGGGGATCCTTCCCCTTTTAAAATGAAGGATTTCATTCCAAGAAATACCAATAAGCAAAACCAATAATGATATTGCATAATAAAAGTCAATTGTCATAAGCATTTATAGGTGATAAAATATGCAAATTCTACTTTCCATCACTTGGTCATTATTTAAATTCATAGAAGAAAAACATAAACTCTATACCAACTTACCTTTACTTACCAATCATTCTTGGAAGTCATGGTAAATTTTAAGCAAGCGCGCCAATGGTTTCATAACTCATCAACACTCCATCAAAAGCACCATATAATATACGACTAACAAATCCAACATAATCACATTACTCGCAACATTTTCAATCAAATAAAATACTTTTAACTGTCACTAAATTATGCAATACTAGTTGATATTTTAACCAAATTAATTGCACAATTACCTATATATAACCAACCCTCTAATAATCAAAATTATAAATCACTGCACCATGTGCATAATTGTCTTAGCTCCCACTAAAGACATCCTCATAATACTTCTAAAAGTACTCAGAGAGCACCTAGCTCTCTAATAATCGAAATAATCAATAACTACATCAAGTTCATTATGTCTTAGCCTTTGTTAAATGCATTCACAATATTGGTAATAGAATAAGGAAATTACAATTTTAGTAATTCCTTTCTAAGCAATACACTCCTTTCCTGGCAATATGTTCATAAAATATTTACACAGTTATATAGAAAATTCATTTTCAACACAATACATAAATTATTAGTTAATTTTTTATACTATAAGAACCACAGTAGAAAAATAATGCTCCTCCCAACCAATGGGAACAGGTTTCCACAACCAGATTGAGTCATTTTCATATCCAGAAAGTTCTTTGATAGAGAGGATATCAGGTCCATTCTGGAACTCCACTGGCCAACCAGCACAAGAATTCCAATAACCACATAGGGTCCAATATAGGATTCCTCTTGGTATCGTCTTGCATATTCCTCTGACTATGTCCCATCTATGAGGAATTTTTGGGCCTCCTCCAGCAGGCTCCAAAATCAGTATATTTACCTTAGGGTTTTCCCCCTCTTCACAATCTTGACTAACTCTTTTCCTTTACTGACATCATCTATCTTTAGGGAGAGGAATCAGGGTAGACAAGCACCATATTAGGTCCCTATAATACTAGTGTAGCCCCTCATTGTTGTTGTTAGTGTATCCCCTTTACACTTATTGTTGTGCCCATGTATTCCCCATATTTCTATTATTGTGCCCCATAGAATCCCACTATTATTATTATTGTGATCTTACATTATTATTGTTATGATGACTATGATTATATTATGACCCCTTAGACTCCTATATATAGAAATGAGGTTTTGTCATTTGAATCATCCAACAATTTTTCATTTATGTAATGTAAAGGAGGTTTGCCCCTCACAAAGGCTAATTTTTAAGTCGTTGATCTATCTTTTCTTCTATTCTGTGAGCTGGTTGCATAACACTTGGTATCAGAGATTTGGAATCTAGGATTTTGCTGCTAAAAATAGACCATCTCGGCATTTTCACTATCACATTTTTCAACAAAGATTCAGAAGCTAAAAAATTTACCATGAGGAGCCGAACTTCTGATGAACGTCTTGTAAATATTTCAGAGCTTGTTTCGCTATATTTTTAGAGATATGATCCGAAAAATTTAGGGTTTTTTCATGCTCCAAAATTCAGTCTTAAACAATTGACCGAGTGATCGAAATCCGGATTCGGGGCAAAATTTTTCCAAAAATTCAAAGTGCTCAGAATTGCACCAAACTAGAACGAACGGATCTGAACCATCGCTAGGAATCCAGTGCACTTTGCTTTGTTGGAAACCAACTCCGGTTGAGGAAGTTATATCCCATTGATCATCGTTCAGAATAAGCAAATTTTAAAAAAAATAAAAGGTCAAAGGAGTCAACAGAGGTCAAAGGAACTCCGAGCCAATAACACTGTGACACTTGTCCTTTTGTGGCTGGTTTTGAAGTTGGATGATGTGTCATGTTTCTAGTGGTTCATACTACGAGTGATGTGGCGTGTTTTTATTGGGTTTAGGCCAAAGTTTGAATTAAGTTTCACATAAGGTGCAAACCTTATGGTAAGGTGCGGTGGAAAATATTAATTATGGTCGAAATATTTTAAATATTACAAATTTTGAAACTATATGGTGGTGGAGTAATATTTGGTATGGCAAAAAATATAATGGGGGGAAGGGTGGAGGTCGGGGCTCGACCCCGCAACCTCCCCCACACCTCTCTCCGCTCTAACCAACATACCACAACTCTGATCTTAAAAATATATTCCCATGACTTAAAATTATAGTAATATGGCTCGACCATTGGGCGGAGGAGGGGGACATCCCCCTCGCAATAGAACCACCCCATATAACCTCACTATTGCGCCACAAATAAATGCGCTTAATGCACCCAAAACACACAGTTAAATATGATTATCACTTAATTAATCTGTCATTATCTTAGCAGTTCAGTTGGTAGATTCTACTAAGTTTGGCATACCTCCATAATTGGTGGGCTAACTGAAGTCTTCTCCAGATTTAGAGGAGATTTCCTAGGAAAATTAAATAAAGCATATATGGAGCAATTTTCTACCAATTTTGGCTGAAGAAGAGTCATTCTTAGATGATTTTGATGCTCTGAACACAATGGAATAGGTTTCAGAGCCGTTGGAGCACTTTTGAAATTTATTTTCCCAATTTTAATATTAAATAAGCCTAGGGCCACCAGGAGAGGAGGTCAAGCCTAGATCAGCTGGAAGCCATTTTCATAGATTGAATAGTCATTTTTGAGGTTTTTGAGTCTTATGAATCCAATGGAGCGGGTTGAAAATCCATTGGAGCATTTTAGGTTCATGTAATCAGACATTTGACCATTAATCCCAAGAGGGTCTAGCAAGTTGAAGCAGGTCCATGGAGATGTAGCCCAGGAGGTGTGAACTTCGTTATCAACTATTGTGTAATGTGTTTGTTGTGTGTTATTTCTTTGCATTTTATTTGTTGTACATGAGTTTTTAAAATCTAATTAAATCATAAATTTCTCATCAAGACACTTAAAAACTTGACACATAAACCCCTTCACAAATGGCTAATTTGGAACGATCCTAAGCACACATTTTTAATACTAATGAGGGAGCTAGCACAGAAAAACTATTTTTCCCATATTCAAATCAAGTTGGTATCAAAGCACAGTTTAGCTCATTTTAGCCAAGGTTAGCTAGAAGAATTAGCTATTGGTTTTTGAATTTTTGCAAGGATAATTTAACTATGTGCAATTTTATGTGTGAAGGAGAAGGTCAAGATTGAGAGCTCAGTTCTCAAATCGAAACAAAGAAAATTTGTATGCATTAAAGGTGTGATGGCAGCTTCATTAAGTGATGTTTCTAGTCAATCTTCCTTAGCAAGACTCTTTGATAAAGAGATGTTGTAGAAGCTCTACATCATGAATGAGATGGTGCAAGAAATGTATGAAGATAAGAGGGAGAGCATTACAATTCAAGAGCAGTTGATTTCCATGAAAGAGGAGAAGCAAGAACTTCTTGAAAAGATGCATGAGATGGAGACTTAGCTCCATATTGCCAATGAAGCCTTAGCAAAGATGCATGAGATGGAGACTCAACTCCATGATGCCAAGGAAACCTTAGCTAAGCATGTTCTTGAAAGAGAGGTATCGAATTCAAGTTTATCTTCTAATTATTCTCAATATGAATGTGTAGATTCTTTTGAAAGATACTGTTACACAGTAATTTGTCACTGTCCCTACCATTTCCCGTCCCGCACATTAGAGGGCCCATTATGTGACCTGTGAGCAATGTCATGCCTTGAAACCATTATCGTTGCATTCCTCTAAACATGAGCTTCAATTTCCCTAAAGACATCTCCTTGCAAAAAAACCATAAAAACATCCCTTTTTGCATTGGCGCGGGCAGCCAGTTCATCACTCGCGCCAATGAGGAAAATCCTACAAAGAGGCCGCGCCAACTGGCGCTCTGTCCCAGAGTCGCAGTCGTGCCAGCCAATTTAAGGAGTGTTTTTTAAATAAGAAGGGTGGAAGTTTTGTTTCAACAAACTCAGAAACTGCTATCTATCTTGAGTTGGGAGGTTTGGCTTCGGGAGTTCCATGGAAGGGAAGTGGTTTGCCACCTCTCATGGAAGCTTCCTTGAAGATAGGGCCAATCCCACAATTATAGGGATCCCAACTCCCCTTCCTCCTTCTATAAAAGCTTGCTCATTGCCATTGCAAGCTAGTCTTGAAGTGCCTAAGCTTTGAATCTCCAAATTCCCAAGAGCCTTCATGCTGCAAGAGCCCTCATTCTTCCCTTAAGGCCGACTCAAGCAAGGAGACTATCGTCGAGAGACTCTAGAGAGGCTTGTCCCTTCCCTGGCGAGCTTTGCGAGACGTGAACGACTGGAGACCCTTCCGAAGGAGACCGCAGCATTAGAACATTGGTTGTACTCTCTTTCGATTGCTTATTAATGAATCACTACCGGTTATGGTTCCACTCTGTTTTTCACTTATGATAATGATGAGTTATATCCTTTCTGACTGATATATAGTTGTGTATTCTGGATTTTATGCTTGTATTCGTGTTGTTTCTTGCATGTGCAGGTGTCCATTCACGGAGATCGTGGGGATCGTGATCTGCCGAAGCTGAGGAACGGGAACGCTGTCTCTTCTACGGATCATAGCATTGGACTCCAGGTAGGCCTCCATCATTGGCTTATTTATTCACAATTAGGAACTTGCGTTGTAGCATTTGATGATTGTTGCTAGACCCCTGCTGGGCTAGTAGGGATCGCCTCTGTCCGCAGAGGGGATTTACCTCCTCAAAAAATACACTAGAGGAATAGGGTCCAAATTGTTGATGAAAATGGGCTATGAAGGTAAATGATTGGGAAAACATGCACAAGGCATTGTTGAGCCAATTTTTGTTGAGGAAAGGCCTAAGTATTTGGGTCTTGGCTATGGACAGCATGATGGAGAATGCTACAAGGGCATGAAGGCACATGAAGGTGTTCCAAGAAGGACTTTCATTTCATGTTCATTACCTCAAGCTTGTGAATATTGTGTTCATGAGGAATGCAAAATTTTTACACCCACTTTGCAATAAGGTGCTCATAAGCATGCAACTAATGAGAATGGTGAACAAGAGGATGATATTGAAAGTTCTAAAGTCATTAAATGCATTGTTGGTATTCTGAAGAGAGTCACTACCTCGTCGAATTCACCTCCTCAAGAAGGTGAAAAAGGTGAACGTTCAAGGTATAAATCTGCTTTTAATCAAGTTGCTTTTGATTATGATAAACATGGTGAATTCTCACATGCGATTTGGAGAAAAGTTGCATGTTCCTTTTGTGGTTTGAATAACCATAATGTTTCAAGATTTTGGAAGAAGATAACCATGCTCATGAAACTTTCTAAACAAAGGAGGAAGAAAGCCAAAGGTCCATTGGACAAAGAAAACCATGTTGAAAAGAAGATGTAATTGTTTTTCACTCATTGCCATAAGCAAGGTCATCTTGTAGACAAGTGTTGGACTTTGTACCCAACAAGTCATCCACGACATTTGAAGAAGGTGGAAAGAGATCTTGATAAGAATGGAAAAGAGGATTCCATAATCAATGTGGGTCAGGATGATTCGCATGATGATGTGCAGCTAAAAAAAGTGCCATTGAAATGGTTTGGTAGGAGATGGTTAGATTTATTATCTAATTAAGGGCGTGCATGTCTTTTGATGATTGATGCATTTCTTTTCCAATTGAATGCATGTTGCATGTTTACGCCAAGAAGGTGTTTGAAAGTGGAGTATGATGACTCACTATTATTGCAGAAAAAATTGTTCATTTCATCTCTTTAAGTACATGGACATATATGAATTGGGTTCTTGTACTTATGATTGTACTTGTGAGGGAGTTGAAGCATTTATGCATGCATGAGAGTTTGTGTGTATGAACATGCATGAGAGCTTGTGTGTATGAACATGCATAAGTGGTCGCCTTGTGTGGGATTGATTGCTTTGTTTAACATGTATGTTGTCAAATTGAGAGTGTTGATTATTTTCACATGCATGAATGTCGACTTGTGTTGGTTGATTGATTGTGTTAGCCCCCTATAAATTTTTTGACAAGAAAACAGGGGGCTAAAATGTTGTTGAGCCTTCAAGGAATGCATTTTCCCCCTAAAAACACATCATCCTTGAAGCCTCCTTGTGCCTTGTGTCCTTTGACAAAATCCCCTCTGTTGATTTCCATTATAAAGCCTCTTTGTTTGTGAAGAATGCCCAAAACGCCCTTTTCCCCCTTATTTCACCCCCACTTAACCTCCATTTTGTTCCCCCTTGTCTCCCTTTCTATTTCCCCACTTACCCCCTAAATCTCCCCAAAATCTCCTTCAAATTCTACCCTTACCCTTTGTGTGGCCAAGTTTCCCTTTTTTCCCCTTTATCGTTACCTTCTCCCAATCTTAAAATTCATTAAAAGGCCCGAAAACCCACTTTGCCACATTATAATAGGGCCTAGCCCCCTTTCCGCTAAACCCCAACCACTTCCCCTCCATGACCCATAGGACTTTATAATTAAAAATTTATATTATAAATCCCCCATCGCAATAACCACTTCCCCTTTTCATTCCCCGCCATGTATTATAATAGAACTTTATTATAAAGTTTTATATTTTATATAACTCGCCGCCTTTAAAATCACAATCGCAAATATGTTTCAATCGCATGTTTCATTTTGATTGCACCGATCACCCATCGCAAATATTTGCGATGCGATTGATCGCGTCGCAAATATTTGCGATGCGATTAATCGATCGCAAATTCCTCCGATCGTCTCCCCTTTCCCAATCCCTCCAATCATCGCATCTCAACTCCCTCCGATCATCGCATCGCAACTCCACTCCGATCCGCCCGATCGCATAATCGAAACTTCTGTTCTCCCGATGCGATTACCCCCGCTCCCCTCCGATATTGCGATTGCGATAAACCCCCCGAGCCCACCGTACTACCCCTATGTCGTTCATATAATATAAGGCCTTTTCCTTTGTAAACTAGATATTTGTCATATTTTCATTTATATAAAGGTCTGTTCCAATCGCATCAGAAAGTTGTGTTTCCTATATATATCCCTCTGCCCCGCTCCGATTGCGATTGCGATTTCCGTATGGGTCCTGCCTCGTACGATCATTCACGTCCACCTCATCGCATTCCATTGCATTTCCTTTGTATTTCCTCCGCAGTCCAAATTTTCGTATTTGCACTAAAGTTTAATGTTTTTTGTACATTTCGCCAATATTCATATATCATTCCACTGTTTGAACCGTTCACTGTCCCGATCGAGCCATCGCCGTCCATTTACCCGCAAATCCAACGGCTCATACCTCATCTGCATGTGCACCCCGCACCCGCGCACTGAGCCCAAACCGCCCAGTTTCTATCGCACCGCCTTTGGGCAGTGGGCGGTATTTTTCGATTGCGAAGCGATTCCATACAGCATCCGATGCGTGGCAGGAGCGCTATTTCAAAACCGCCTGCTCATCGCACGTTAAAGTTCGGCACAGGACGCGTAGCGAAATGCACGTGCACCATCTGATTTGGGGCAGTTGATCCAATGCTGGTCGCTCCGCGGAGCTGCATGTGGGTTAATCAGAGACTTTCGTACCCTGGGTCCCACATCCGTGGCTCCACTTCATTTTTTTTCCCTATTTTTCTTTGTAATTCGCTCAAGTGAAGACCTTTGGGCCTTTACACTATAACTCTTTCTTCTACCACTTTCCACCGTTTCCCCACTACTCTGCCAGCATTTCCTCCGCCACCACTGCCTGGTTTAAAACAGATGTATTCTATCATGCAAATAGCACAGAGAGGCCATTTCAACCTTTTCCAACAGACCAGCAGAAGAGATCCAAAGGGGGTTAATGCCTGTTATTGACATAATTAATTTTAACCTCGCATTCAAAGGAAAGGGCGCAGTTTGAAGATTTAAGCACACTGTCAAAGTCTTATATGTGTTAATATCAGCAAAGTACTCTTATCCATATAGGACACCTTCCTACAAGAAATCTCCATGTCGCCTCGAGCCCTTAAACGTAGGTTACGGACAGAAGCTTCTTTAAGAGTGTCTGGACAGCAGTTATTGAGGTATGGAGAGACCTTGCAGACTTTTCACCCAATGCATTTATTCCAGAAGGCTAGCGCAGATACCAAACACCAAAAAGGACTCCAAAGAACATATCAGAGGTCAATCTCGACCTGACAAAGACTCCCCAGACGAATTACAGAGTACATGCAGCGCTGCAGAAATCCATTAAGCGGTATGGGCGTGAACCCTTCCACCATTCTGTCTTAATGAGATCCATTTAATTGTTCATCTACTTTTGTTTCTCTCTTCTTCTATAAGAATTCCCAAGAACATAATGTAAAAGTTGTTGTTGAGTTGCTGCTGTTGCAGTTAAAGGGATTCATTCTGACTGTTAGAACAGTGTTGGGAGGGAGTAGCATAGTAGTGTTATGTAATAAGCTGGGAGGAGAAATTTTGGATTGTATTAGTCATTGAGCTCAGTGTACATGACTGGTTTTGCATCAATTAATCAAGCACATTTCACAGGATCTTGGTATATTACTAATGGTGATGTTTTCCTAACTCTATTTGTTACATTTCCATGTTGTTCATTGTTCTTCTGGGCTTGCATCATAAATATGGCATAGGATATACCCTTGATAGGTACACTATGTCTCTACTCTCCTTGCCTTAAATGTTTTCTACTAATGTGTTATCTAAGGGTTGATTTCAGTTAATTTAACCAGTGTAGTGGATGTCATTGCCTGCTAGCTGATGTATGAATTAAATGAATCTACTCTTAGATGTTTTTGTTGGGTTCAAGTTGGAAGATTTGGGAACACTGGGGATTAGATTTAGCCCTGTCCACTAGGATCCTTGTGCGACCAGCTGGCCTTTCTAAGATCCCTCTATTTAACTTATCTATGTTTTCCCTTGGAGCATGCTAAAGCTGACCTGGAGTTAAATGACCTCTGGTCCGATCTATAAGCTGCCCCTTTGTCCCTTTTTGAAAGCTGCCTTTGAGTATTTCCAAGAAGGTCTGGAGTTAAATGACCTCTGGCCTGATCTATAGACAGAAATTGGGTTGCTTTCCTTCTTCCACCTTCTTCCCTTAATGTTCCATTCCATCATCTATCTAAAAAGATCCTTTAGTGTAGATGACTTGCCCTCTGAAAGCCTTGGCTAGTTGTTGCATGTAATCACCTTTCATGACTCCATAGCCCAATGGATGGAACTTTCTTGACCTATCCCCTTTGCTGAAACATCCTTCTGCTTTGCTCCTTTTTCCCATTACTTTCTCAGTCTATGATATCATGACCAACCCAGCAACCAACCAACCAAATCATTTTAAAACCCCATCTGTGCTTCATAACTAGCCTAACATCTCAATTTGAGCTTTCAAAGATATATCATTCTTTTTTTTATTGGAGAGATCCCTCTCTGGGTCCAGGAGGGCTAGATCCTAGGGCCCCAAAGTGGTTTTATGTTGTCTCATATTTTGGTCTTGCCAATCTGGCCAAAACATGGGAACTCCAACATAATGGCGATTCCACTGGGGAACGAGACCACCTTGCCTTTAGATTGGCATTTAATTGCTGATGGTGGACAGCAATCTGCTCCAAACAGTGAAATTCATCCACTTGGCGACTCCACACTCCATAACTCCCAAAGGACCAAATGACTCCACTGGTAGAAGACTCTGAACTGGTTGAGCAGACACAATGACCTCTTTTTTATTTACAAACATGCTTCCACGCATACAGAGAAGATATGCCCCAATGAGTAGGGAGAATATCCCTAGATTCCCACACAAAATGCCGGAAGTGGACTGGTTAAAAAACCTGCCTATCTTTCAGGGTGAAAACACTAAGGACCCCTTGTTACATCTCATCAAGTTTCATATACATGTGTGGAAATTCAAAGTTGAATGGCATGAAGACTGCTTAATGAAAATGTTCATGGAAACATTAGAAGGAAAAGTTGGTACGAATGGTTAGAACCTCGGAGTTTGTTTTCTTTAAGGGACATGCACCAAGTATTTTACAAGAATTATAAAGGAAACTCTCCATCCTTATCATGGGATTGTTGTGATCAATCTCAGGATATCATATAGTATCTGTTAGGTATTGATGAGGATTTGGTTAATATGCATCCTGAAGATCTGTCAACAGCCATTCAAGGATTTCATACGCACCCTAGATATCACAAGAATGCAGATGAATCAGCTGAGGAAGAAAGAGGTCAAGAGACTGTAGACATTCCTCAAGATACCCCCGAAAACTCAGATGCTGATCTATCATCCTTCGTGGTTGAGGCTCAAGATGACATTCTGCCTCAAATCCAATCTTCAAAGGAAACAGAGAGCACTTCTGCACAAAGGAACACAAGACCATCCTCCCCTTTGACAGAAGATGAAATAGATCAGATCATCAATAGACAGCCAGCCTTTGAAATTTTTTACAGATCATACATCCTTGCCCATTCATCTGATGAGCTTTATTGTACAGAGTTGGAAATCTCACATGTAAATCAGAATGAAGAAAAATCTGCTGATAATCCAGTATATCTGATTGGTAACATTACTTACATTCATGATTCCCCTATTTTTGATCTATCTGATGATGATGTTCTCCAAATGGAAGATAATCTTGCAGGGTCATCATTAGTATATTTAGGGGAGGAAATTCAGTCCCCTTTACTTACAGAGAGTAATGAGCCAATGCAGGCTATTTATGATATTGATGAAGAGAGCTTTAAGAGTGCAGAAGAGGGTGAAGGATCTCTAGATCTTTGCTTCACTCCATTACAACTCATCAGTAATGGTTTTCACGTGTTTGGAGGTCAGTAGCCTTTCATCTCAGAAGAGGGGGAGGAAAGCAAAGAAGAGATTCTCTAGCATGCTGAAAGAAATGAGCCTTCTTCTGAAAAAGAGGAAGCAATGGAACAAGCCCCTGCTCAAGAATACATAGACCTTCTCACAGAGCTCAGCACCTCAGAACAGAATATACCAGAGCTCCAGGAGGATAACACTGCCATTTATGATGAGTCCTCCAGCTCAGAAAATGAAGAAGATGAAGAAGATTCTCTTTCTCAAGGGAGTCTTATTCTCCATCCAATGGAAGAAGAAGAGATCCTGGTTGAAGCCAGCCTGTCAGATATTCATAGCCAAGTATCTTTTCATGATCCTTATGTTCATTTCCTGCAAACATTTGAAAAAGGATCAAAGGTCTTTTTGAGCAGCACGTTGCAAACAGAAAGAAAATTTTTCAAGGCTACTGTTATGGAACAAAAGGAGTGTGAGCTGCCCTGCCTATCCAGCCTGCTCAAAGAGTTGAGCAAGAAAGACCAGTCATGGGATCACTTGATGGACTGGTTGCATTGGAAGACAATGTTTGTAAGCTAGACTGTAAATATTCTAGTTAGAGTAGGGTAGGTAGGAAAAGCTCAATAAAGCTCAGTGTGTGAGCATGTAGTTAGCTGTTTTTAATTTCTGCAAAGTCCAGCAAGTCAGACAGTCTAATCCTAGCTTGACTGTTTTCAATTTCTGTCTTAAAATGTAGAGAAGAAGTCTGCTAGACAGTTTAATCCTAGCAGATATTAGATTAGGTAGAGAAGCTATGAGGCCAACAGTCTAATCTGGTCTCATGGAGTAATAAGGGTAGAAATAGAATAGGTTTATTTTCCTGTTTGAAAAAATTGATGATGAAAAGGGTCTGCAAGTCCAAATGCACCCCAGAAGAAAAAATGTTAGGACTTTAGTGTGGGTAGGTAGCTGTTTGGGAGAAATTTTACTACTGATATGATGTCTTCATAATTTGTGGCAGCTGATCAAAGAAAGAAATGGATGAGTCAAGCACCAGGCATCTGGCCTACACCAAAGATTTATTTTATGAATTCTTGACTCCTTCGAGAAGAAGCCATCCCCATGTGGAGCCATTGTTAGCCCCCTATAATTTTTTTAACAATTAAACAGGGGGCTAAAATGTTGTTGAGCCTTCAAGGAATGCATTTTCCCCCTAAAAACACATCATCCTTGAAGCCTCCTTGTGCCTTGTGTCCTTTGACAAAATCCCCTCTGCTGATTTCCATTATAAAGCCTCTCTGTTTGTGAAGAACGCCCAAAACGCCCTTTTCCCCCTTATTTCACCCCCACTTAACTTCCATTTTGTTCCCCCTTGTCTCCCTTTCTATTTCCCCACTTACCCCCTAAATCTCCCCAAAATCTCCTTCAAATTCTACCCTTACCCTTTGTGTGGCCAAGTTTCCCTTTTTTCCCCTTTATCGTTACCTTCTCCCAATCTTAAAATTCATTAAAAGGCCCGAAAACCCACTTTGCCACATTATAATAGGGCCTAGCCCCCTTTCCGCTAAACCCCAACCACTTCCCCTCCATGACCCATAGGAATTTATAATTAAAACTTTATATTATAAAGCCCCCGTCGCAATAACCACTTCCCCTTTTCATTCCCCACCATGTATTACAATAGAACTTTATCATAAAGTTTTATATGTTATATAACCCGCCACCTTTAAAATCACAATCGCAAATATGTTTCGATCGCATGTTTCGTTTTTATTGCACCGATCACCCATCGCAAATATTTGCGATGCGATTGATCGCGCCACAAATATTTGTGATGCGATTGATCGATCGCAAATTCCTCCGATCGTCTCCCCTTTCCCAATCCCTCCGATCATTGCATCGCAACTCCCTTCGATCATTGCATCGCAACTCCGCTCCAATTCACCCGATCGCATAATCGCAACTTCTGTTCTCCCGATGCGATTACCCCAGCGCCCCTCCGATATTGCGATTGCGATAGACCCCCCGGGCCCACCGTACTACCCCTCCGCCGTTCATATAATATAAGGCCTTTTCCTTTGTAAACTGGATATTTGTCATATTTTCATTTATATAAAGGTCTGTTCCAATCGCATCGGAAAGTTGTGTTTCATATATATATCCCTCTGCCCCGCTCCGATTTTGATTTCCGTATGGGTCCCGCCTCGTACGATCATTCCCGTCCACCTCATCGCATTCCATTTCATTTCATTACATTTCCTTTGTATTTCCTCCACAGTCCAAATTTTCGTATTTGCACTAAAGTTTAATGTTTTTTGTACATTCTGCCAATATTCATATATCATTCCACTGTTTGAACCATTCACCATCCCAATCGAGCCATTGCCGTCCATTTACCCGCAAATCCAATGGCTCATACCTCATCTGTCTGTGGACCCTGCGCCCGCACACTTAGCCCAAACCGCTCGATTTCTATCGCACCGCCTTTGGGCAGTGGGTGGTATTTTCCGATTGCGGAGCGATTCCATACAACATCCGACGCGTGGCAAGAACGCTATTTCAAAACCGCCTGCTCATCGCGCGTTAAAGTTCGGCACAGGACGCGTAGTGAAATGCATGTGCACCGTCCGATTTGGGGCAGTTGATCCAACGGTGGTCGCTCCACGGAGCTGCGTGCGGGTTAATCAGAGACTTTTGTACCCCGGGTCCCACATCCGTGGCTCCAATTCATTGTTTTTCCCTATTTTTCTTTGTAATTCGCTCAAGTGAAGACCTTTGGGCCTTTACACTATAACTCTTTCTTCCGCCACTTTCCACCGTTTCCCCACTACTCTGCCAGCATTTCCTCCGCCACCACTGCCCGGTTTATAGCAAATGTATTCTATCATGCAGATAGCACAAAGAGGCCATTTCAACCTTTGCTAGTAGACTAGCAGAAGAGATCCAAAGGGGGTTAATGCCTATTATTGACATAATTAATGTTAACCCCGCATTCAAAGGAAAGGGCACAGTTTGAAGATTTAAGCACATTGTCAAAGTCTTATCTGTGTTAATATCAGCAAAGTACTCTTCTCCATACAGGACACCTTCCTACAAGAAATCTCCATGCCACCTCGAGCCCTTAAACGCAGGTTACGGACAGAAGCTTCTTTAAGAGTGCGTGGACAGCAGTTATTGAGGTATAGAGAGACCTTGCAGACTTTTCACCCAGTGCATTTATTCCAGAAGGCTAGCGCAGATACCAAACACCAGAAAGGACTCTAAAGAACATATCAGAGGTCAATCTCGACCTGACAAAGACTCCCCAGACGGATTACAGAGTACATGCAGCGCTGTAGAAAGCCATTAAGCAGTATGGGCGTGAACCCTTCCACCATTCTGTCTTAATGAGATCCATTTAATTTTTCATCTACTTCTATTTTTCTCTTCTTCTATAAGAATTCCCAAGAACATAATGTAAAAGTTGTTGTTGAGTTGCTGCTGTTGCAGTTAGAGGGATTCATTCTGACTGTTAGAACAGTCTTGGGAGGGAGTAGCAGAGTAGTGTTATGTAATAAGCTGGGAGGAGAAATTTTGGATTGTATTAGCCATTGAGCTTAGTGTACATGACTGGTTTTGCATCAATTAATCAAGCACATTTCATAGGATCCTGGTCTATTACTATTGGTGATGTTTTCCTAACTCTATTTGTTACATTTCCATGTTGTTCATTGTTCTTCTGGGCTTGCATCATAAATATGGCATAGGATATACCCTTGATAGGTACCCTATGTCTCTGCTCTCCTTGCCTTAAATGTTTCTACTAATGTGTTATCTAAGGGTTTATTTCAGTTAATTTAACCAGTGTAGTGGATGTCATTTCCTTCTAGCTGATGTATGAATTAAATGAATCTGCTCTTAGATGTTCTTGTTGGATTCAAGCTGGAAGATTTGGGAACACTGGGGATTAGAGTTAGCCCTGTCCACTAGGATCCTTGTGCAACCAGCTGGCCTTTCTAAGATCCCTCTATTTAACTTATCTATGTTTTCCCTTGGAGCATGCTAAAGTTGACCTGGAGTTAAATGACCTCTAGTCCAATCTATAAGCTACCCCTTTGTCCCTCTTTAAAAGTTGCCTTTGCGTATGTCCAAGCAAGTCTGGAGTTAAATGACCTCTGGCCTGATCTATAGACAGACATTGGGTTTCTTTCATTCTTCCACCTTCTTCCCTTAATTTTCCATTCCATCATCTATCTAAAAAGATCCTTTAGTGTAGATGACTTGCCCTCTGAAAGCCTTGGCTAGTTGTTGCATGTAATCACCTTTCATGACTCCATAGCCCAATGGATGGCACTTTCTTGACCTATCCCCTTTGTTGAAACATCCTGCTGCTTTGCTCCTTTTTCCCATTACTTTCTCAGTCTATGATCTCATGACCAACCCAGCAACCAACCAACCAAATCATTTTAAAACCCCCTTTGTGCTTCATAACTAGCCTAACATCTCAATTTGAGCTTTCAAAGATATATCATTCTTTGTTTTATTGGAGAGATCCCTCTCCGGGTCCAGGAGGGCTAGATCCTAGGGCCCCAAAGTGGTTTGATGTTGTCTCATCTTTTGGTCTTGCCAATCTGGCCAAAACATGGGAACTCCAACAAATTGTTACATGCATGTCATATTTACTTGGAAGAGTTTCTTTTGTCTCCAAAGATGAAAGGGATATCTTGACGAAGTGTTTCATGAGATGTGAAATTATTATTTTTAAGGGAAAAGAACCAGCAAATTGTTACACATGCTTATGCTTGACTTGAGAGTCATTTGTTTGAAGAGGCATCTTTTGTTGACTTGTGTTTGGTCGATGTTTTGTACACTGAGATGTAAGAGTACATGGCGATGTTTACATTACATGTTTTTCAGATTGATGTTTGTGTTTGTGACAAGATGTCACAGGATTTTTGATGGTCCACTCTTGAGCAAGAGGCTCATGTTTAGCCTTCATTCTCAAATACATGGCATGAGTAGCATGTCAAACTAGAGGATGATGGAAATTGGGACAAGACTTCAAATAATTTGTAGCCAAAAAATTTAGCCATTGTAGACCATTTTATGTTTTGATGCCAAGAAGTGAAAGAGGTGGTGAATGCACTCTTCCAAATGTGGAATTTGGAATCGTAGAGGTAAAATCATGGTCATTTCTTTTATTATTATTACTAATGTTGGAACTCATTTCTGTAGTTCACTCAGATGGGCTTAACTTGGGAAAGTGTTTTCCAAGGAGAAGCTTACATCGAATGCATGTTTGTGCAAAGGAGGAACATGATTCTCAGTGGGAAGGTCATTAGTTAGTTTTCAAAGCACCGAGGGATTGATTTGGTACAACAAAGTCTTTTATCAATCAGCAAGCAGCTAGCAAGTGTTGTATTTGCTCAGTAGCAAAAGGAGAACATTGGTTGAAGAGCCAAGCCATTTGTAAGGCAAGGCATGTCAGTGAACCCAAGTGGTTGTTATGAAAAAATTTCCAATAGAATCAAGATGATAGAACTTGGGAAACACAAGAGTATTCAACTCTCATGAGATAACCAGCTTTTGTGGGTCCAAAAGCATGTCAGTGGGAAGGAGTGATCGGAATCTAGATTAGGGGAAATGTTTTTCCAAAATTCAAAGTGCTTAGAATCACACCAAACCATAATGACCAAATCTAGCACATTGCCATGAATTCGGAGCACTTTGTTTTGTCGAAAACCTACTCCATATGAAGAAGTTATAGCCCATTGACCACCATTCAGAATAGGAAAATTTTAAAAAACAAAAAATTCAAAGCAGTCAAAAGAGGTCAACCATGGTCAAAAGGCCCTCCGAGCCAATGGCAATGTGACACTTGTCCTTCTGTGACTGGTTTTGAAGCTAGATTGTGTGTCATGTTTCTAGTGGTTCGTACTCCAGGTGATGTAGTGTGTTTTTATTAGGTTTAGGCCAAAGTCCGAATTAAATTTTGCATATGGTGAAAACCTTTTGGTAAGGTCTGGTGAAAAATATTAATTATGGTTGAAATATTTTAAATATTAAAAAGTTTGAAATTATATGGTGGCAGAGTGATATTTGGTATGGAAAAACATATAATGGGTGGAAGGATGGAGGTCGGGGCTCGACTCCGTGACCTCCCCCACACCACCCTCTGCTCTAACCAACATACCATAACTCTGATCTTATCAATATATTCCCATGACTTAATATTATAGTAATATGGCTCGACCATTGGGCGGAGGAGGGGGCTAGCCCCCTCACAATAAAACCAAACCATATAACCTCACTGCAGTACCACATCTAAATGTGATTAATACACCCAAAAAAAACAGTTAAATTTGCTTGTCACTTAATTAATCTGTCATTATCTTAGCATTTCGGTTGGCGGAGTCCGCCAAGTTCGTTGTACCTCCATAATTGGCGGGCTAGCTGGAGTCTTCTCCAGATTTGGAGGAGATTCCCTAGGAAAATTAAATGAAGCATATCTGGAGCAATTTTAAACCAATTTTGGCTCAAGAAGAGTCATTATTAGATGATTTTGATGTTATGAACACAATGGAACATGTTGAGGAAACGTTGGATAAATTTTGAAAGTTTTTTTTCCACTTTTAAGATTAAAGAAGCCTAGGTCCACCAAGAGAAGGGGTCAAGCCTAGATTATCCGGAAACCATTTTCAGAGATAGAATAGTCATTTTTGAGGTTTTTGGGTCTTCAGAATCCAATGGAGTGGGTTTAAAATAAATTGGAGCATTGTAGGTGCATGAAATAAGACATTTGACCATTAATCCCAAGAGGGCCTAGCCAGTGAAGCAGGTCCATGGAGATGTAGCCAAGGAGGGGTGAACTCCATTATCAGCTATTTTGTAATGTGTTTATTGTGCATTATTTATATGCATTTTATTTGTTGTACATGAGTTTTTAAAAGCTAATTAACCCATAAATTACTCATCAAGACACTTAAAAACCTTACACATAAACCCCTTCACAAATGGCTAATTTGGGATGATCCTAAACACACATTTTTAATACTGATGAGGGAGCTAGCACAACAAAACTAGTTTTCCCATATTCAAATCACCGAGAGAAAATCGGCATAACTTTCCATTCCAACATCGGAACGAAATTTTATAAAAAATGACAGAAAGAGCATAGACAGTATTTTATTTTGTATCAATTTTAGAGCTTAATTCTAAAAAAGGACATGTGGAATTCCATAAAATTTCGCTCTACTGAATCAGTCCATAATTAGGCCATTGTGGGAGATCAGGCATAAGTTTATCTTGAAGAATTCAAATTGGGTCTGACCTATGGAATTTGAAAGAAGACTCAAAGAGATACTATAGGACTAAAGTTCAGATCTTGGAGATATGAAACAATAGAGATATATCAGGCTCAATATTGAGCTCCTCCAAAGCAAGTAAAAGGTGTGTATTTTTAAATTTTGTATGAATTTTGTGTGAAAAATCAATTTGAAGTGATTCAAGGGGCATATTGAAGCATAGATATCAGTATTTGGTTATAAAATTCCTATTCCTCCCAAAAAAATAATTTTACACCCATTAAGCCCTCATAAAAATCTACTATGACACATGAAGAGGACGAAGTGCAACATGATATATCAAAATTACGAGACCAAGTGCAACAAATTTCTCTCTCACAAAGAGTAACCAAAAATGAAATGGAAACTAAGATGGATGGTTTGAAGAATGGTTTAAAATAATACATTTAAGGTTTAAAGAATGGCATCGAAGCTAATATGGATGGTATAGAAGAAAAAATGAAAAGAAACATGGAAGATTTGAAGAATGGTTTAAAAGTAGACATGGAAGGTTTGAAGGAAATTTTGACAAAGTTGCTAGAAGAAATGATTCATAATGGTGAAAAGGTATTAGATGAAACTCTTGATGAGAACGAAAGAAATGTTAATCATGATTTCATAGAATCTAATGTTAGATTGAAGACCCACCATATTCTAAAGATACATATGAGGAAGTTTGATGGCAAGGAGTCGATAACATGGGCACTGCAAATGGTGCAATATTTTGATCTCCATAATGTGAAACACACACAAAAGGTATGCATTGAAACTTTATATTTAGAACCCAATCAGTTTGTATGGTATTTATGGCTTTGTTCTCATAAACCACTTGTCACTTGGTCAATTTTTATGGAGGAAATGATATCACATTATGAGGATACAAAGAGCAACACCTTATTTAGCCAATTGATAAATCTCAAACAAAAGGCTTCAATGGTGAAGCGCAATGAGGACTTCCAAAAATTGAATATAAGGGTAGATTATATCCCAGAGGATCATAGGATCGATGTCTTCATAGGGACTTTAAAGTATAACACCAACATGAGGTTCGCCTTTGGGAACCTAATTCATTGGAGAAGTCATGTAGGTTGGAAGGAAAAATTGAAAGCAAAATTATGGAGACAAGGAAGCCTACTACTCACAACTATAAAGATGGAAGTGTTTCTACTCCTAGCCTTCCACAACCTACAAGGTTGACACCAAAATAGTTGGAAGAAAAAGGAGCAAAAGGGATATGTTACAGTTGTGATAGAAAATACACTAAACATCATAAGTGTGCTGAGAAAAAATTATTTTACATAGACTGCGAAAAGGAGGAAGAAAAGGAACAAGAAACTTCAGAAGAAGAGAATATACATTAGGAGCAAACCTTAGAGAAAGAATAAATGAATCCGACCATATACTGTAATGCATTGGTAGAAACTAACACTCCTCAAACTCGCAAGATAGAAGGACGTATCAAGAAGAAAAAGGTAGTAGTGATGATTGATTCTGGTAGTACCCCTAATTTTATTCATTGTAAGGCAGCCAAGGAATTGAATTGCTTCTTATGTCCAACATCAAAGTGTCAAGTGATGGTTGCAAATGGAGGAACTATAAATTGCTCTGAAAATTGCTATAATATCAAGCTAACCATGGGGGAATATGAATTGAATATTCCAATTCTTTCCATTCCAATGTGTGGTGTTGATGGTGTACTAGGAGTCCAATGGTTACAATATTTGGGTACGATAGCTTTTAATTTTCAATAACTTTTCCTGAATGTTTTTTGGGAAGGAAATGAAGTTGAATTAAGGGGTATTGTAGGGAAACCCAAAAATATAATCATATTTAATGGCATGAAAAAGCTTCTAAAGAAAGAATAATGAAGCGTAATTTCACAATTATGTTGAGTAGATGTTCACATCGAAATCATCTATTTCTCCATATCTCGAAAAAGTATTGGGTAATCATTCCAATGTATTTGAGACTCCCAAAGGCCTCACACCTATTCATGATCATGATCATGCTATTCATTTTATTCCAGGAAGTGTTCCTCTAAACATCATGCCTTACAAATATCCCTATGCCCAAAAGAGTAAAATTGAACGTATGGTTGCAGAAATCCTAGATTTTGGTACAATTCAACCTAGTCAAATTTATTTCTCTGCTCCAGTAGTATTGGTGCACAAGAAGGATGGATAATGGCGCATGTGTCTATATTATAGGGAGCTCAACAAGCTTATTTTTAAAGATAAATTTCCTATTCCCTTCATTGGTGAATTATTAGATGGATTACATGGAGCAATTTACTTCACCAAGTTGGATCTTCATTCAACATATCATCAATTGGAATGAAGACTAAACACATTCTAAAACACCATTTAGAACTCAGAGGGTCATTATGAATTTTTGGTCATGCCTCTTTTCCTTTCCAATGCACCTTCTACATTTCAAGGTTTGATTAATTCCATTTTCAAACTCTTCCTTAGAAAATGTGCATTATTATTTTTTGATGATATACTAATCTACAACAAGTCTTGGAAGGATCATGTTTAACAAGTTGACATGCTGCTCAAACTATTGGGGGACAAAACATTATATGAAAAACCTCTAGATATTTCTTTAGAGTACATGAGGCGGAATAAGTGGGTCATATTGTATCTCATAAGGGTGTTAAGGTAGACCCTAACAAAATTAAATCCATTAAGGAATAGAAAATCCCCACAACCATAAATAATCTGTGAGGATTTCTCGGGTTGACATGGTTTTATTGCAAGTTTGTTAAGAATTATGGGAGAATAGCAGTACCTTTAGCAACATTACTAAATAAAGATGCATTTTTCTTAGTCCCCGGAAGAAAATAAGGCATTTTAACATTTTAAAGAAGCAATGTGCCAAGCACCAATCTTAGCTACGCAAGACTTCATAAAAAAATTTATTTTGGAATGTGATGCCTCAGGAAATGGAATTGGTGTTGTTTTAATGCAAGAAAGAAGACCCATTTCTTTTGAAAGTCGTCTAATCAAAGGAAAGTATTTACAAAAAGTTATTTATGAGAAGGAAATGTTGGCAATACTACATGCACTAAATCAATGGTGACCTTACCTAATGGGAATACGCTTCAAGGTAAAAAAAATCATGGTAGTATTAAATAATTTTTGGAACAATCATTATCTTCAGAAAAGCATCAAAAATGGGTCACAAAGATGTTGGGTTATGACTTTGAAATTTCCTACAAAAAGGGAAGAAAAATGTTGTTACAGATGCACTCTCAAGAAAGGATGAGGATGTCGAAGCATTTCTTTGTGCCATTTCTATTATCCAACTAGATTGGATAAGAGCAAGGTCCCAATACATCTAATAAATTTAGCTGGAAAAATGATTTATTATGTTACAAATATCGTTTATATATTTGTAAGAATTCCCAACTCAAACAAAATATTATTTTGGAATTTCACACCTCTCCCTTAAGAGGGCACTCGGGATTTTTAAAAACTTACTACAGGGTCAAGAAGGAATTTCTTTAGGATGGCCTTAAATATGATATTCAAAATTTTGTGGAAAAATGTTTGGTTTTCCAACAAAATAAACTTGAGACAATTAAGACCTCGAGTCTATTACAACCTTTATCCATTCCAAGTCAACGTTGGTAAGAGGTTTCAATGGATTTTATCATAGGTTTACCCAAGTCTGAAGGAAAGAGTGTCATCATGGTGATAGTTGATATACTTACCAAGTATGCACATTTTTGTGCATTATCTCATCCATTTAAAGCCAACACAGTTGCTACTTCATTTATGGAAACAATTCAAAAGTTGCATGGAAACCCAAAGATTATTATAAGTGATAGAGATCCCATTTTTACTGGAAATTTTTAGATGGAATTATTTTTTATTATGGGTACTCAATTCCCTCATAGCTCATCTTATCGTCCTCAATTTGATGGGAAAACTAAGATAGTGAATAAATGTTTGCAAGGATATCTTCACTGCTTTGTATCTAATAAACAAACACAATGGGTAAAGTGGTTACCTCTGGTTGAATGGTGGTATAACACTTCCTTCCATAATGCAGAAAAAATGACCCCATTTATGACACTTTATGGCTATCGTCCACCTTCCATCACATCATATTTAAGAGAAAATTATAAGGTTCAAGCAGTTGAATATCACATCGAACATCAACAACAAATTCTCCAACTCTTAAAGGATGACCTCACTTTGGCCCAAAATCAAATAAAACGACAGGTTTGCATCACAGCGAAAGAATTTTTGATGTAGGCGACTGGGTATTTTTACAGCTACAACTATACAAACAAATGTCCCTCAAGTAACCTAAGAAGGATAATAAATTATCACCAAAGTACTATAGTCCTTACAAAGTGTTGCAAAATATTGGTACTATGGCATACAAATTGGAGCTTCCTGCATATTCCTAAGTGCCCCCAGTATTCCATGTTTCATGCTTAAAGAAGGTTATCGGTGAAAATATTCTATTTCAAACAATATTTCCAGAACTTGATGAGGATGGAAAAATCATTTTGGAACCTGGAGCAGTCACAAAAACAAGAACTTGATAGCTACGAAATCGATCAATTTTAGAGTATCTCGTCAAGTGGAAGAACTCACCTATTGAATATTCGACATGGGAGGATGAAAATTTTATATAGAAGCATCAAGAACTACTCAATCATTGAGGACAACACTCTTTTCAAGGAAAGGGGCATGTTAGGTCTCTATAATACTAGTGTATCCCCTTATTTTTATTGTTAGTGTAGCCCCCTTATACTATGTAGTCCCCATATTGTTATTACCCATAGAAGCCCACTATTGCTATTGTTGTGCGCTTATATTGTTATTGTTATGTCAGTTATGATTATATTGTGACCCCTTATACTCCTATATATAAAGGAGGTTTTCTCATTTGAATCTTCCAAGAATTGTTCATTTATGTAATATAAAGCAGTTTTCCCCCTCGAAGAGGCTAATTTTTAAGTCATTAATCTATATTTTCTTCTATTTTGTGAGTTGGTTGCATAACACACCATCAATCCCTCTGGGAAGCCAACTGCCATCAACCCAAGGCCTCCTGGCCTTACACAACTATTGTCATGTAAAATTCTCTTTTAGCACTCTTTCTCATGGTAATTTACATAACAAACCATATGCACATTATCATTGAAACAAAAGAAACATTTATGTACCCTATGCATTTATATAACACGGGTCCACAATATCTAGTATTAACAAGAAACATAATTGACATATAGGTTGCATACATTCTGATTTTCCAAATAACACAATTATGAATATCATAACATTATAAATTCTCATTTATAGTTGTAATTTGTATTGCAACTTTTAATTTTAGAGGTTCTCATGTTACCATTAAGCTACCCCTGCTTAGTCCCATCAGCAATGATATTCATAAATATGCATTATTAAAATAAGTATACACTTTCACAACCATTTTAGTTTCATGCATACAATACTTTCATGCATAAAACTAAATATAAATATTCATTAATGTGTAAATGTCAATAAAAATTAGGGTAACAATCCAAACATTTCCAATTCACATAGTGTATTATCATCAACAGACTGATATATGAAGTAACTACAGTAATCACTTGTTTAAAACTTGCAATAAGCTTAAACCAAATCTAATTCATTAATATAAATTTTAATAGTTATTCATGCAACACTAACTAATAAACGCTACCAACCATCTCAATAAGAAACTAGCTTTTACAGTCAAGTCTCACTACTCGACACATTGTTCATTTTTAACATCTAAAGGGGTTCTTCCATTGTTATTTTAAAACACTCTATCATCCCCTTCAAGGACATTGCTTATATTTTACATTCATGCATTCACTCGTTATAAGTAGTGCATTGTAACTTAAGTCATATTCATTAAATGTATCATCAATATTTTCATATCTGAAAAGGTTGGTAGTTGATTCTCACTTTCCTTAGTGAGTGTTCAATATTTTTCATAGGTGTAAAAAAGGTTTTATTTTCTTTTATCCGCATCGGGATTCAAATGTCATGAACACAGTTTTGCAGTAGAATTTATTACTTACTACTCTTCAATGCGGTTATAAACATGAATATGCATCTCATGTCAAAATATTCTACTGCATATATTAATATGTATATTGTTAGACTCATACTTGAGTTGATGCCTACTAGTAGCATACCTCGATTTATTTTTTTCTTAACAATTCCCAAAGGTTCCAATGTTACAACTTGGCTCTAATGCCACTTGTAACATACCTCGGTAGCTTCGCATGAAAGTGTATGGAGTTAGAAAAATTTTACACAATTTACCCACGGGTAAGTATCCAAATTTTTCATTAACCATTAGATATAATATTAATCATTACATACAGTAACTTTAGTAAACGAATAGTAAATTACATAACCATTAACAACCACTGTTGTAGCATATTAACGATGTAACATTGCATCAATTCCGTGGTTCTTTTCACTCAGTTATTTAAACATATTCTTGATAGTATAAAAGTCGCATCATGCAAGAGATCAACATCATAAAATTGGAACAACAAGCAACCATATCATTAGACACCAATATACCCTAGAAACCTTGTAGGGTGAAAACAAGAAAATGTTTAATTTATTATTAAACGTTCATGAGGGTGTTCACCCCTCACTAAATGTCTATAAGGGAGTCCATCCCTTGACCATTGTCATAAAATATTGCAAATAATATTATCTCAAAAACAACATAACTTGTTATAAGTTATTATAATCATCATGAAATCATTTACCCACAAACCGTTGAGCATTGTATCTTTAGAGCCTGATTCTTGCCATTAGTGGATTACCCTGCAACTGGCATTCCCTCAATATGTATAGACCAATAGCGTATTTCCTACCATAACAACAACTTAATCCATATTTATATGTCGTAGCCTTTTCCTGCAATTGTTATTGTCGAAAACCTTTAATATCATGATTAAATCAAGTATTAATCTAACCAATTCACAAATATATACTAGTAGTGCTTCACCATCTAGCAATGTAAACTTTGAAACGGGAACAGAAAAGAGTACCCGCTTTTTTTAGGTAGCAAAAAATGGTCTGATTTTAAAAGTGTTGATTCAGAACACTCCCAATTTATTTTTAGCGTGCTTTTTACACATTAAATTTTCTTATGTACCAAGTATAGACACTATTTTTAAAATGTTAGTTTTTTTATGTTGATATTGAAAAGTGTTGACGCCAGCATCATCCTCTTTTTTTAGAAGACTTATTTTTTTATTTAAGTTTTTCTAATCTATTAAATGCTAATAATTATTTTCCAAATTTAACAATTTTTTAGGTACTCGACTTCTTCCTCTTCACTTACATATTTTTTTAAAGTGTTTTTTAGGTATTTCTTTTTTTGTTTTTCTTTTAATTATTTTTTTGTAGTGAGACATTTTATTTTTTGCAGTGTCAAAAAAACAAAAAGGGTCAAAATTGTAAAGTGTCAATCTTCTATCTAATTATATATTGTTAAATAATATTTCATTGCGCATGTCATAATTGCCACTAAAAAAGAAAGAATTTTTAACAATTTTTATAAAAAACACATTTTGAATATAGAAATCACTGAAAAATACACATTTTGCGTCTTTTTTGCTAAAACTGACATGTCAAATAAACCATTTTTATAGGAAAAAATTAATAAAAAACTATAAAAATTAGTAATTTTTTGTGAATTATATGTGAAAATTTAATAATAATTACAGTTTTTTTTCAAAACTTACATGATTCAAATAAAAATGAAGTGAAAATCACATTATACAATTATTAAACCCAAAATAACAACAATTGAATATTTATTTCTTCTTATAAAATGTGAGAGCCAAAACATTACAACTATAACTTATGAATAGTTACAAAAAATGAGCTTCATTTGGAAGCTTAACTTAATCAATAATCAATAATATCATGTAACCCAAACTCTTCATCTTCAAGAGTTTCATTATTGTCCTCATCCACAATATTTTCATCATTGGCTTCAGATTCATCATTTTTCACTTATGATGGATCTTTGATGTTTGCGAACATCCCACAATATGCCTTTCCAATCATTCCATCTAATGGTGGTTGAGGTTATTTTGCCCTTTTTGCCACATGAGATTCACTAAAATCCCCTTTTCTCAAACCAATTTCTTGCATCGCATTTGGAGGAAATTGAAGAGCGTTGATTCTTTGTTGAATAAATTTGCATTGTACTCTGTCTTTTTCAATGAAAATGCAATTTCTTCCTTTTTGTAAGAAACATGCTAGTGTTGTACCTAATCATCAAGTACAAAAGAAAAAATTTAGTAAATTAGTATAAACACAAAAAAATTAAAAAATTAAATAGTGAAATTCATTCTTATACAATAAAACTTACCTAAGCCTGAAAATGAACCCAAAACCGAATCTCTTTCATTTGAACATAAATCTAAAATATAGTTAATCAATGACTGTGGTTTTTTATATATGTTAATTATCTCTCCTTTTGCCTATTATCTTCATATGTTAGTTTTTTTACAACAGCATCATGAACCAGTACTTGGCTATGATTCTTTCCATCTACTTGATTGAAAAGCATAAGCTTGTAGCTATCATCCTTTGTCCAACTTTCAACATGAATGAACTCACGGTCACTTATAATTGGTTGATTTCTGACACAAATAATATTTTTCTTTTGCTTGTAACATGAAATAGTAAAATTTCAAATAACTTGTACATAAATTATTTTTTTAACATTAATCAAACATACAATTTCAATGTCTTACCATGTAAGTTGCATCCTTGAATTTTATTTTCCCTTGAAGCTTGATAATAACAACCTCAATTGTGTGTCTGAATGAAATGTCACAAAACTCCAAAATGGTGATATTGTGACTTCTAGAAATCCCGCAAACATTTTACTAAATGCTTGATAAGTATAAGGGTCACTAACATATTCAATGTTTGGGATATTTAAACCATGAGGAATATCTGCAATAACTAGGGAATAATCCATTTTAGGTATGATTTTTGCAATGTCTTCACAATCACCTAATATTATTTGATATTGGATAGTGTGTAGCCCATTCCAAATGAAATGATTAATACTGGGATCAAGTTCAACATCACCAAGACATTGTTTTCTCATCCTTTCCATTTTAATTTTTTCAATAAAGCTTCTGAAACTATCTAGTGCTCCATTTGCATCCTTCTTCATCTTTAATAAAATAAACAAAAGAAATGTATAAGTTATAAATTATAAATAATATACATATGAATAGAAATGAATGTATGAATGAACATACCTTTTTAAATGCGAGCTAAAAATATTTTAGCACCGAAGTAGAACTTGAATCTGGGTAGTTGCGTACAAAATCATCCCAACTATCTTCATTCAAAATTTTAACCATTTGTTCTTGTATTCTCGTATAAACCTTGTGACCAGGAATAAATGAAGTAAACAATGTTTTTTTTGGTAAGTCAGGTTATTCTATTAATTCGAAAAAAGAGAAGTTACATAAGCTACAGGCGGGGTTGGAAAGCTGCACTTAGCCAATCCCAGCCTTAGTTAGTCAGCTTCGGGGCTACCTCAGAGGAGGAAACCAGCCCGAACAAAACTTAAGTTAGAAATTTACAATATGCATAGTAGCACTGATGTATCTAAGTAGCACAAAATGTGCAGAAGCAAAAAAGCACTGATGGTGGAATGCTTGAAAAAAAAACATAGAAGAGCTCTGCAGCTGCGCAGGCCTCAATATTCATCTTCTTCATCGATGTTGGGGACCTCCTCCTCAATGTGGCAAGCAGGTTCTTTCGCATTCGCTTCCTTCAAATTTGCCACTGAACACCTGGGTTTGTGGACCGGTGCGCAAAATATGGGGGACTTCGGATCTGTTCTGTCAGGGACACACGTCTAGTTTCCATCGGAATCCATCACCCAGACATTTGGATCATAGTCTTCCTTCTCTTGAACCGACAGCGGGTCAGTCCTGCGAAGCTGGGGGTGCGTGTGGTGAGCGATGGTGGACTTCCGCAGGTTGCACTTACCTCTCTGTGTAGCTTACACAAGGGATTCTTTCTCCTGCTTGGGTTTGGGGCTCTAACGTGAAAAATGTTGGAGGAGGATCCTTCCATCGAATCCAGTCGATTGTCCTCGCCATGGTGATAACGGTCGGGGAGAGCCTCTCTCTGTCCACCTCGGATGGTTCTCTGGCGTAATTTAGGGGCTATTTCACAATAAGGCATGGGGGAGATGTCAAGAGAGGGATACACAGTAGGGGGACAAGCAACGCTAGGGCTCAGGGGGTCGGAAGGGCCGGGGAAGAGGTGCACAGATTGGGATGTCACAACCCTGAGGGGACTACACAACATAGCACTGAGAATATGGCTGAGCAGCCTTCTGAAATCAGGGAAGTGCCAGAGCAGAGATAAAAAAATGAAAGGCAGAGGGAAAATAGTGTGGGTTGCTTGGGGTTGGGAGCTCATCCTCTTAAAGGGGCTTGGAAACATGCGAGGAGGATTCCAATGAGTATGCCTCGCATGCAGCTACGTGCCATGATAGATCGCCTGAGCAGGCTCGAGGGAAGGGGGATGGCCAATATATGGGTTAATCATGATAATCATTTATGGTGATAGATGTGGAAGGGTGCCCTGGACAGGGTGACGTAGTTCCCAGTGTCTCATCATCATACCTGATTCTATTAGTCTCGTGCAGATGGTTAATGGTTTGAGGATCTGTAGTAGGTGAGGCTCTGCGCAGAAAATCTCCGTCCTCCGAGGTGTGTGAGATATGATTGTCATTCGTGTCAATTCTGTCACCCGCATCTGGGGAAACTAAGTAAACAATGTTAATATAGTGTTATGTATAACAAATAATACCAACAACAATATATTATAATTAACAAAAAGTTATAATCCAAAAATAAGTAAATATAACAAACTTACTTTAGAAATTCCTCAGACATTTCCTCCATTGATAATTCTCTTGACTTTACACGAGATAATATTGTTTTGACAAGATTTTCATCCTTCACTCTTTGCATTGATCTCTAAGGTGTGATAGTCATATCTTCTGGAAGGAGCTTCATTTCAGGAACTGATTTACTGTTGGTACATATCAATGGTTTAGACTTTTTTACCTTGTGACTTTTTATGCCAACGCTCTCCCACAACTCAAAAATCTGATCAACCAATTCACATATCTCTCTAGTTCTAAATGCCAACTGGAAAATGTTAATCATATCTCTGAATATTTCATAATTTACTTTTCCACCTTTTGAAATTATTTTTTCTTCAATTTGATAACCGATTTCCATAAAACGTTCCTTCTGGAATGCATGATCAACCTTTGTCTTATCACCACCACATTTTTCTTCAAATTCACTATGAATAAATCTGGCCCTTTGTATGAAAGTCATAGACATCTTATACTCATTATCTGAATTATGATCCCATGCCAATAACTTTGCTTTTGTATCTATTAAACTAGCATAAATGATACATTTCATTGTTTCAAAATGTTGGTTATTGGGATATTCCTCCATTAATTTCCTTTAAGCTTCTACATAATGGTTGCCCCCAAGTACATAATATTTTTTTTCAAAACATTTTGACTTGTAAAATGATTCTTTGTTAGGAACCTGACTTGGATCAACAAGAAGAACATAATCAACCACATGTGCAAAAGGGTTGTACCTCATCAATGTTTTCAAATTGTGAACATGAAAGTGGTGTCGCTTTTTAATTTAATATTTGAATTGTCCTTCATCTAGCTTGTAAACTTGAATGACATTAAGTTGAAATGACCGACCACCCTAAATTAAATATGTCTTCGCCAAATTATGTCGAATGCCATTTTGTTTTTTTTCTTAACGCCATCCTCTAACTCATCTCCTGGTGTAATGATTTCCATGCTTGCTTTGGAGTTTTCACTAGGCCCTTCACTGTTGTCCATGATTTTTTCAGAATGAGAAATTTTTGTTTCTTCCTCTTATTGGTTATGATATTTTCTTCAACCGAAACAATCTCCTCATCATCAACTAGAAGGGAGACATTCTCTTTTTGTTTTTTTATGGATCTTCTCCTTTCTAACATCAGTTCTAATCTGATCCTCAGATATGGCAACACATTCTTCATCTTCAGCTTCAGCTTCAACTTCAACTTCAACTTCCTCATTTTGAAAATTAACATGTCTACCTTCACTAGATTGACCCCCTTGATACAACCTTGTAGCATCATAAAGGTTTTTTTTTTTTTGCTTCTTTCTCATATCTTCTGCTTCATGTTCATGGAAAATGGAGACAAAATTCATAATATCTCGCTCTATATAATAGATTCCCCCCAACATAATTGAAATTTCCTATCTAAATCCTGTAAAACAAAATATAATATGTCAATATTAACTAAGTTATTAAAAATACAATGATACATTTGAATAACATAAAATAGATAAGTGTAAATAAAAATACTTACAATCTTATGTGCAATATTTTGTATGATTTTTTTGCATATCTTTGAAGAATCTTCCCCTGTGTTATACATCGACAACGTAAAATGATATCTATGTTTATCATGTGACATGGGCGGTTTTGATAGTATATAAAAACTTTCAGTATTTGGAAGAATATATAGGTATAATACTTTTCCCACAAGGTCATAACTTTCAGCATCAACATTCTTAATAGTAGATAGATATAATTGTAGAGATTTTTCTTCTATATCTTTCAGAAACCATGCATATTTTGAACGATTCACTTCTATTGATTTCTTCCAGTATGAAACCAACTTATTTTCTTTTGTGGATGCATCTCCCACATTTTCAGTAATTAACTGAGCTGCAGTTCATCCAGCAGTGATTTTTGAAGGCCCACCTGTAGCTTTAGATGATGCAAATGTTGACTTTGGTCCAGAAAGATTGACAGAAACCTTCATTGATGCCATTTTCCTGCAAACATATATATCTACAAATAAGTTACTAAATAAAAAAGGCAAATATCTTATGTAAACAAAATAGAAAACTTATTTTAAAAAAAAATATTTTTTTATACATTTTTTCCCCAATAGAAACTGTAATACAATTTATTTTTTTTACATGTCATCTCCCAAACCCCCCTAAAAAAAATTATAATTTGGGGGTTGATTTTGACAATCGGCCCCCCTAAATTTAAAACAAGTTCCTTTAAAATTATATATATATATATATATATATATATATATATATATATATATATATATATATATATATATATATATTCTTCCCAACCCCACTATTAAAAAATAAAAATAAAAAATTATATGCCCAAGGGGCCGATTCTCATAATCGGGCCCCGATTCTCAGTATTGGCCCTTTGGGCATATAATTTTTTTTTATTTTTATATGTGCCAAAAGGGTCGATTTTGAGAATCGATGCTTTGGGCATTAAAAAAAAAAAAAACTTATATGCCCAAAGGGTAGATTCTGAGAATCAGCCCCTTCGGCATTAATTTTTTTATGCCCAAAGGGTTGATTCTGAGAATCAGGCCCTTGGCCATATAAAAAAAAATCATTTTATTTTATATGTGCAAGGGGCCGATTCTCAGAATCAGCCTCCCTACCTTGGACACCCTCGGGCTTGGGCGGGCGCCGCCTCATGGGTGCATCTACCCATAGCATGGCGCCATGGGCGTGTGCTATAGGCAGATGCGCCCAGAGGGCGACGTCTTCTCGAGCCCTCGGGTGACCCTCTAGCTCGGGCGGATGCCGCCTCATGGGCGCATCCGCCCGCAGCACAGCATCGTGGGGCGGTGTCCACCTGAGCCCAAGGAGTCAGCCTTCCTGCTCGGGCGGACATCGCCTCATGGGCGCATCCGCCCGCAGCACAGCATCGTGGGGCGGTGTCCACCTAAGCCCAGGGAGTCGGCCCTCCTACTAGGTAAGGGGGCTGACTCCCTGGGCTCAGGAGGAAGCCAAGTCGTGGTCGTTGTGCTCCGGGCGGACGTACCCATGGAGCAGCGTCCGCTCGGAGCACGGGTGCCCTAGCCCAAGTGGGCATGCCCACCGGCCCCTTGGGAAAGCATGGGGGCCGATTCTCATAATCGTCCCCTCTATTTTCCCAGGGGGCCAGTGGGCATGCCCACTTGGGGAATAACGGCTATGTGCTACCCAGGAAGGCCCATCCACAATGTGCATGTTAAATTTTTTTTAATTTTAGATACAAAAAAAAAAAAAAATCATTTTTTTTCTACCTAGAAAAATTAATGATAAAAGTTGGTAAATTTTTAACGGTTTAAAATAAATTTCTTTAATTAATTTTAACACTTTACTAATTTCCATAATAATAGAAATAAAACTAACCTTTCAAAAGCGAGAATCTCCATTGACAATGTTGCTGCTCTAGAAAATCGTTCCAAGCTTTTAAACAAACCTCGAGAAATATTGACGTGATGTGTGGAATTGTGAAAATGACATTTCTTATAAAGCAGAAATAATGGAATTGTTTTTGGCGGGGTGAATGTGGGATAAAAAACATTGATGAATATTAAAAAAAAAAATTTCATAGTGTAAAAAGGCATATAATTTAATTAAAATTATTTTAGTTTGAAAACAATTATTAAGAGAAAAATGTCTATGGAATTTAATTTGAAATTAAGGTCCATATTATGAGAACATTTTAATAACTAATTTTCAAATAAACCGTTTAAATAAAATTTGGAGGGACATACTTCAAGAAAAAAATCAGTGAAACATTTTGGAGGGAATTTTTTATTGTTCCAGCTATATATTATCATTGGGAGAGAGATCATTTTCATATTTCCACATTTCTTATTTGAGTGTTAAGGATTACTCTGATACTGAAGCTTCGCTTTATGAAGCATCAACATATTTGTCACGTAAAAACTCTATTCATATTGATGAATATAACGAGAGAAGTAGTGACAAAATTAAAGATGAAGATTTTCAAATGAATAAAGAGTCTAAATGTCAACTTATTCCTAATCCTATGGAATATGAGAGCAACAATGACAAATGGAAAGATGAATAATTTCCAAAAAATAAAGACTCATATTTCCATTTAGTCCTAATCCTAAGGACTTTGAGAACAACAGTGATGAATGACATGATGACAAATTTTCAGTGGATAGAGAGCCACAATTTCCACTTAGTCCTAATCCTACTTAGGACTATGAGAGCAATAGTGATGAATGGTCGGATGACAAATTTTCATTGGATAGAGAGCCACATTTGCCACTTAGACCTAATCCTAAAGACTATGGGAGAAATAGTGATGAATGACAGGATGAAAAAATTTCAGTGGATAGAGATTCACACTTGCCACTTACTCCTAATTCTAAGGATTATGAGAGAAATAGTGATGAATGGTAGGATGAAAAAAAATCAGTGAATGAAGCGTTTCATTTTATAGTTACTCCTAGCCCTATGGATTTTGAGAGTAGCAGTGATGAAGGGAAGGATGAAGAAATTCCAATAAATTGAGAGTCTCAATTTCCACTTACTCCTAATCATATGGACTATGGGAGCAGTAGTGACAAAGGTCGGGATGAATAATTTCTAGTAAATCAAGAGTCGCAATTTCCACAGTCTTAATCCTATGAACTTTGAGAGTAGCAGTGATGAATGGAAAGATAAATATGGTGAAGAATATCCTCCAATTCAGTATTTCAAAACCATAGATGATGGTATTGAAAATTTTCATGCCACCAAAGATGGTAATGAATATTTTTCAAACAATGATCTTAGTGAATTTCCTAACTATATTGAAAATGATCATAGTAAGAATAGTATTCCTACTAATGATCATGGAAATTTTTGTTCAAAGAATGATTGAATGATAGAGATGTTGCCAACAAATATTGTTTCCGGGAGTAGGAGTAGACATTTTCGTATCAATCCAAGATGTTCTAGTTATATAAGGGGTAGAGTAGTATATCTCACGAGAAGAAGTTCTATCAGTGAGCTCATTTCAAGTGACTATTGTAAAAAGGATTGCTTGAAACATATGGATTTCAAATTTTCTTTAGAGAAAAGGAAGAACTATTTGTCAATGAATAAAAGCATGCAAAATTCATATTTAATGGGGTGTATGCAATCTACAATGGCAGGTTATGATTATCATATTGGGTCTTTATTGCTCTGTAGAAAGGCTTTCAAAATGATTCATTCAATTGGAAATTTTTGTCTATCAAGAATCCAAGATAACTTGGAAAAGGATCCTACATATTATTTAGAATTTCATCATAAATGAGAGTTTGGGCCACTAGCAAACACTACAATGTCATGGTTGCAAGACTTCTTTTCAAAACATGGAGAGTGTATACCAAATAGAGATACAATACATATTCCAAATAATTTCTCAAGGCGAGAAATTTACAACTTATTCAAGGAATATGCAGAAGGTCTTGAAAGAAATGGTTGTTTTATTACATATCAATATTTAGTGTATATATGGAGGAGGGAATTCAACAATGTTCGTATTCCTAAGAAGACAAGGATCGGGGTTTGCAGTACATGTGCTTCTCTAAAATCAAAAAGGAATAAATGTCAAGGAATGTAAAGAGGTAAGCATTCAAAACATTATTCTTTTAAATTTTATAGTGATAAACTATGAAAATGTATTTATTAATACATTTATTTTATGTTATGTGTAGATTCAATTGTTAAAGCCCTTCAAGAGTGTCGTGAACAAAAAACAAGTGAAAGGAAAAAGTTGTACAAGCATCGAAAGAAGTGTTATGATAATCCAAATAAATATTTGGGTTTGATAATTGATGGTATGGACCAGAAGAAAACACTTCTACCACATTTTGTTCGCACACCAAAAATATTGCAGGAGGAAAATTTTATCCAATTTCACTTGGTCAGTTGTATGGTCTTCAATGGGAAAATGTCGCCAAGAGTTTACTTCACAACTCCAAATATTCATAATGATGGAAATATGATAATAACCATAATTCATGATGTTCTTTCTCATTGGGGTGGTAATCTTCCTAAAATTTTGTATCTACAATTAGACAACACTTGTCGTGAAAACAAAAATCAAATTGTTTTGGATATCTAAACATGCTTGTTGAATTGAGATTTTTTCATAGAATAAAGGTTGATTTCCTTCTTGTTGGGCACACTCACGACCATATTGATTATATGTTCAATAACAATGAGGAGGAATAATGTTGGGAGTTTGCCATCATTAATTGAATGTATTAAGAAATCATATATGCCAGAGCCTATTTTTCATCTGTTAGAAGAAACCGTTGACATGCGAAGGTTTAATCTCATATCACACGGTCAGGAGAAATGCATTGAATAGATTAATCACATTAGCTTCCAATATCAATTTCGTATCAAACAAATTGATGGGAAAACACTTATATGGGGCAATAAGTATTCAACAACTACAGAATGGGCGCCATCATCAAGTTTGGAATTTTTGAAGTTAATTCCATATCATCCAATATTTGCGTCAAATATATTGTTATTAAAATCAGTTGGTGAAGTTCATAATGCACGAAGGCAAAAGAGAGATATATATTATTATGAAAGCCTGGAAGAAATTAAAAAAACCATTAGATATACATATGAGTACTTTGATGTTGCTAATTCAGTTTGGTGGGAGTCCTTTTTCAATGATCAGAGTGATATTCTTTCAAGACCAGCAAATGAAGATATTCTTTTGAAGACTCCATTTATTTGGCCACAAAATGTGTCAAATGAATAGGAGGAAAAAAAAATTCTTGAACAACAATAATCACATGGTATTATTAATTATACACAGGTGGAGGAAAGAGAAATGTATATTGGTTCCAAAAGACCTCGTGCACAACGTGAAGCCATGGAATACCTTTACAGAGGTTTAGTACATGATATTAAGGAGGTTTGCATGATCGTCGTCTTAGCACATGAAGATCCACATGGCTATCCATTTTGGGTTGCCAAGGTTATAAAGGTGATTACAGAAAATGAGGATGGTATAGGTGTTGAAGTACATTGGTATGCCACAAACACACACCCATTCAATGGTTGGTACAAGCCAGATATGGTAGTTGATAAAAAAATTGACGGAAAGAGAAAAATAAAGGGTACAAATATAAATCGTCGCCACACAGACCTCTTAAAATTGGAGGAAGTTTACATAATTTTTTATGAATTCAATTTAAAAAAACAGAGGAACTCTTCGCTCCAGGATGATAGAGCTTCTTAAGAGGTTTCTACCACAAGAAACAGTGTTGAGATGGCAGTCTGATGAACCCAGTCGTAGATCTACAAGAATTTTGAAACCTTAAGTGGTTGGCATGCATGTTGACTCAGATGGGGCACTAGTTGATGAAAGAGAAGAATATGGAACATCTCCATCAGCATCCATTCATTCATTTGAAGATTTGAATTCTGATGGTGTGCAAGAAAATATCAGTGATTTTGAATAATTGTGTAAGACAATTGATATAAATGATGTTTGAATTGAGCAATGAAAATGATATTTTAACTTCCCTATGATCTTACATGAAGTTATAAGTCATTTTTATGTTTTTTGGATTATATGTTTTAATTATGATGAATTCATTTGTCTAAAATATTGGCAATGCAACAATAAATTGGAGAAATAATTTATGTTTCATTGGGTTATTTTAGTCATATAATTTGTTCATAATATTATGGTTGAAATATTTTGAAAAGTTAATATTTTTTAATTAGATGGGTGAAAATTTGTGAAATATATTTCATATTTAACATTATGGTTGAAAACAATTAGAATTTTAGAGATTGTTAGTGTCATGATATTATATGTTAAATGACATGTATAAAAATTATTAGAATTTTAATGTGTTTAACATCTCATTATTTTATATTTAACGTCATTACTAAAAATATGTTGAAATTGTACCCGGAAAATAAAAATGGTATTCTAGCACCAACCATTGTGTGTTTTTTCCATTTATTTGGCACATGAAAATTGGTTTTACTGCCATATTTTAAAAATGTTGCAAATTAACACTAAAAAAAATAAAACCTTGTTCGGAAATACACACTTTTTGTTTTTGGGTTGTTTTTCATGTTTTTTGGGGTTTTTTTACTAGAGTTCTCGTTTTCAATTTATAGTTCTCATTTCAAAGTTTATGTTGTTATCTATTCATGTACATTCATGAAATGCAAACAGAATATCGCAACATGTTTCCTTTAACAACATTTCATATGCATTATTTATAAGTGTATAACCTTCAATGAATTTCTATAAACAAATGCCACATAACTAATATTCCCCTCGCATAAGCACATTATATTCTTGCAAGACAAATCAGTACAATTTTCCAAGAATTCATTTAAAGGAATATAAAACATCAATTATGATCTTTGTGCATGCCAATTACATAAAATCTATCAAAAGAACTAGTCCTTCAACTATTACTTTTGGTGCATGTAAATACGTAAAGAGAACTAACACAACTAATTTTGTTCATATGCATGCAAATGCATATACTTTCTAAAAGAATATTTTCCAATGTATGCTAACACAAATCTTGCATGCATATATATCTTCTTACACAATAATTTTTCATCATGCTCATTTTCCCGTCCCTGATCCTGAAATGCCCCATGATGAATCATGTGCAATGTTTCCATCATCAAGAAATATGATAACATATCCCCTTGAAGATCCAAAGAAGACTTCCTTGAAATATTACTGAAGAAACTTGGTCAAATTCCTAGTTTCCTGGGTCAGCGCTCTTCTTGGTTCCATGACTACATTGATTTACTTTTTCCCAATTCTGGCCCAGTGCTGTCAGCATCCTAATTTCTTGGAAAATTGCGTTGATCCCCTTTCTGGCATTGATTCCTCAAATGGAGGAGAAGCTTCGACCTGTAGAAGCTCAAGGGTGGTGAGTTGGTTTTTGAACAGAGATGATAAGGTCGATCTCTCTCATTTCAGAGCCTTGATATCATCTGTGGGGGATTATCCCTCAGAAATTGGGCATTCCTACTCCTCCTTTCATGGGCTCCCAACCTCCTTCTCCTTGCTATAAATTTGCATCCCTCATTCCCCCAAGTTTAGAACTTGGTTGATCATTTTCATACTCGTCTGAACTCTAATCCCTTTGCATGCTAACATTGTGATTAAGCCTAAGTTCATGGGAGAAGGAATGCTTTTGAGCTGGGTGAAGCACTCAATTTTTCACCTAAGGATGCCTCTAAAATCAATGTCTGGTTGTAAGATCTCCTTTTTTAATTTATCCATAATAACATCTAATGTTTTCTTTCTATATTTTTCCACATGATTATGAAAATAATTTGGTACACCTTGATATTCCAGATAGCTAGTGTTTACGTTTATTATATATTGTATCAAATGTATTTTTGTCTCTTGATCATCCATAGGTATTTATGCGCCATTGGTAGCAGGAAGTGAGCCTACAAGGATTGTAGATCGAGGTCACCATCAACGGATCCAAGGATAACGATCGGAAAAAGGTATCTATGTCTCTTTCCTCATTGTATTGTAAGCATTAGTTAAGAACTATTATGTTAGAAAGAATCTCGTGTTGCTAGACCCAATCTAGGGATAGAGAGATTGCCTATGTTCGCAGAGGGGATTTATCTTGACAACGGAACTGGCGACTCCACTGGGGAGATTTAGCCTTTTAAGTCCTACTTCCCCGAACTGATCTTGGATCAGTTTCACCGATTTTTGAAATTTAAATCTACTTAGGCCTCTGTGAGCTTGTGTAAGGATTTTTAGTCACTTCACTATGTCAGGTTTGGTGTTTGTGTGAGACTCTTTTTATTTTTCCTTAATTTTAGCAACCATCGCCCTTTCTTTCTTCACAGTAGCACTAGCAGCGCTATTCTATAAAATATATTCGTGTTGATTGGCCTTTCAACACCCTTCTTCTTAGCACAAAAGCGTTGATTTAAGCCTTGGGAAAATTTGAGTTTACCTTCTTATTTTCCAGTGTGTACTAACCCTTGAAGGAGTCTATGAGATCTCAGCGATCTCCTTGATGTGTGTTGCAATTACCTATCTTCTCTTAGCAAGTATGTTTCATCTCTTTGAGTTGTTGTAAGTTTGGGAACTTTTTTCCATTTCAAACACCCTTTGTCACATTTTTCTTGGTTTATTTCGAAGAGGGTTGGTGTATGCTTTGGTCATCTCTGCATTTCTGACTGATTCCCTTCGGTTCAGTGTCAAGCACAAGATTACAGTTTGTTTGGTGCACAAGTCTAGAAGAATGCGTTTTTTCTGAATTCAAAATAAATTGGAAGTGATTTTATTTTTCATTTTTTATTCACATTATCTTTGTCATTTAAGAAGAGTGAAAAGAATTTCATTCATGCATTCTTTAAAGAGATTTTTGTTTGGTTCGACTGAGAAATGTAAAGGGATTTTTCATTTCTTCTTTCGGTCATTTTTTTTGCTTTTGATTACATTTCAAAGTGAAAAACAAAAAAAATCTTGCATCATAGTGAAAGGAAAGGAATTTTCATTTTCAATAAGTTGCATTTGTTGGGAAAGTTAAATCAATTGGAAAAGCATTGCATTTTAGTAACTCTGAACTAGTTTGGGGGGCATTATTGTTACTACATTAAGTGCATTCTTGCTCATCTCTCTTCCCTAAATAGTTTAGGATTCATCGAAATTGAAAGCTTATTTCTTTCATTTAGTCTGCACCATAAGGATTCAGGTGACATTCATTTTGAGTCTTGAAAATGAGACTTTAATCAAGATTAACTTAAAATGAACCCAATTTACCTTAAGAAGCATTGGAATTAATGAGAATATTTAGTGTTCTAGGCAAGATACATTTTCTAGCGTCGCTAAACATAGGAGTTATCGCTAACATTCAGTCTTAAAATCCAGGGGTGATATTCTGTCCCATGTATGGAAGTATATTGAGGTATGATAAGTATAATTGGGTGCTCTCATCGAACAGTTACACATTAGACAACATTACTATGGACTGGACTCCCACGTACCATCGTGTATATTTTGGGAGACACCGTTAGGTTGCAAGCCTACCATAGGTAACCGAGTCGGTCTCTTTGTAGACGTGATACATCAAACACATCATTCAAGGATATTTCCTGCCCGTACTTCTTGGATCGCCAGGAGGTATTCTGCAATTCACTGATACTTGGTAAACCTTTTGCCTAGCTTACCCCTTTTTGATTTATTTTGTGTTTAATTTCTAAAATTTACTGCCCACGAAATAACATCTTACCCATGCACAACTCCTTAGCAGATCTTAGGTTGAGTCTAATGGCAAAATTTCCTGAGTTTACAAATCAAGGAATCCCCTCAAATGGGAATCCTGATCCTTTTCCTTCTTTTTGAAATGTTGGTACTCCCTATATGGCAACGTTGTCCCTCCCCGGATTAACCATTTGTTTTCCAGTTTGGTTATTTTCAACCCCCATGGTTCCAAATGTCCAAGCTACTTCTCAACCAAGTTCACCTTCACCTTAACAGTGTCAAACTTGTGTTGATCCTAAAGTTGACCCCTCGTCATCTTTGCCTATTTCTTCACCCCGTTCTTCCTCTTCGCTTGGTGAAAGTCTAGATTCTAGTAATCAGGAAGCTAAGAAGAAGAAGAGGAGGACGAAGAAGAAGAAGCAAAATAAGCTAGGGGGAAACCAAGTGACCATTGCTACTAATGAAATTGATGTTGAAAAGCCTTCCACTCTGACCCACAAAGTCAAATTCTCTTGCAAGCTATGTAAAGGTGACCACATTCTCAGAGATTGTCCTGTCATTCCTAGGATATTAGAAGTAAGGTCCACCAACTCAATCGGCCTTTATCATCCGCCTCTGGAGATCATGTTGGTAACAAACCCTCCACTAGTGGTAATAAGGCCCAAGGGAAAAAGGGTAAAGTCAAATTTCCGTGTAGGTTATGTGAAGGGAATCATTCCATTCACCTTTGTCCTTATATGGATGAAGCCTCGAAAGTGTTGGATAACCTTACTACTTCTCAACCCCGTCTTCCCGCTGGTTACCAAAATATTTCCTTTGATCCCCCGCGATTTGATCAAGTGATTGATCAGAAGTCATCTCTAGTCAATCCCACTCTCTTCGAAAGTGAATCTCATGCATCCGTTCTCGAACAACCGTTGGTTGAGGAAATAGTCGACCTGATTCCACCTTTAGTTGATCAGGATTTTCCTGTAGAGAGTGAACCTCATACCACTCATGTTCTTTTGTTTCTTAAGATTCCCATGAATTGGAGGGAAATCCTCTCCTTCCTATGATACAGGAGGGTGATCCTCCTATTCCTGTAACACAAGGGGGGGGTTCTCCCATTCTCGCGACACCCCCTCCAAGTAGTCTGGTTGCTTCTTTTGATTGGAGTATGTTAGGTCCCTATAATACTAGTGTATCCCCTTATTGTTGTTAGTATAGCCCCATTATTATAATTGTTTTACCCCTGTGGCCCCCATATTTTTAATATTGTGCCCTTACATTATTATTGTTAGGTCAGCTAGGATTATATAGTGACCCCATGGACTCCTATATATAGAAAGGAGGTTTTGTCAGTTGTATCATCCAAGAATTGTTCATTTATTTAATGTAAAGGAGGTTTCCCCCTCAAAGTGGCTTCTTTATAAGGCATTGATCTCTCTTTTCTTCTATTTTTGGAGTTGGTTTCATAACATTTGGTATTAGAGTGTTACACAGTAATTTGTCACCGTCCCTACCATTCCCCGTCCCGCACAATGGAGGACCCATTTTGTGACCTGTGAACATTGTCATGCCTTGAAAACATCATCAAAGCATTCCTCTAAGCATGAGCTTCAATTGCCCTAAAGACATCTCCTTGCAAAAAATCATGAAAACATCTCCTTTTGCATTGGCGCGGCAGACAGTTCATCACTCGCGCCAATGGGGAAAATCCTAAAAAGAGGCCGCGCCAACTGGCGCTCTGTCCCAGAGCAGTAGTCGCGCCAGCCAATTTAAGGAGTGTTTTTTAAATAAAGATGGTGGAAGTTGTGTTTCAACAGACTCAGAAACCATTGCCTATCTTGAGTTGGGAGGTTTGGTTGCGGGAGTTCTATGGAAGGGAAGTGGTTTGCCACCTCCCATGGAACCTTCCTTGTTGATAGGGCCAATCCCACAATAATAGGGATCCCAACTCCCTCCTTCCCCATCTATAAAAGCCTGCTCAAATCCATGGCAAGCTAGTCTTGAAGTGCCTAAGCTTTGAATCTCCAAATTCCCAAGAGCCTTTGTGCCGTACGAGCCCTCTTTCTTCCCTTAAGGCCGACTCAAGTAAGGAGACTATCGTCGAGAGACTCTGGAGAGGTTTTCCCTTTCCCTGGCGAGCTTTGCGAGACGTGAACAACTGGAGACCCATCCAAAGGAGACCACGACGTCAGAACATTGGTTGTAATCTCTTTCGATTGTTATTTAATGAATGATTACGATTATGGTTCCACTCTGTTTTCAATTATGTTAATATGAGTAGTATCCTTTTTGACTGATATTTAGTTGCGTATGCTGGATTTTATGCTTGTATCTGTTTGTTTCTTGCATGTGCAGGTGTCCATCCGCGGAGATCGTGGAGGATCGTGATCTGCCGAGGCTGAGGAACAGGAACGCTCTCTTCTTCAAATCGTAGCATTGGATTCCAGGTAGGCCTCCATCTTTGGTATTTTTATTCGTAACTAGGAACTTACATCGTAACATTTTGTGATTGTTGCTACACCCCTGCTGGGCTAGTAGGGATCGCCTCTGTCCGCAGAGGGGATTTACCTCCTCAACAATTTGGCGACTCCACTAGGGATCGTCTAGATTTCACTGTCTCGTTTAGATTGTCTCGTTTTGATTATTTTATGATTTTTTCCTTGCTTGGTTAGCCTTCTGGGTTGGGTTCTTTTGTTGTTTTTTGCTTCTTGATTTGCTCAATTTACATTGATCTGCTTCTAGAGTAGTTCTTTCTTTTTTTTGGCTGAGAAACTCGACTGGCGCGCTTTTTAGCCCGACAATCGCGCCAATTGGCGCATGTTGCTTTTGTTTAGCCCGCGCCAATTGCTTTCTGGTGCCAATTGCAGCCTTACAGTCACGCCACTCCTGTAAGGTTTTTGAGTTTGCTCAGTTCTGAGCTCTCTGGGTCTGATCAGTGCTTTTCTTCTTGATTTTCCGACTACTTGAGTGTGTTGGAGTCCTGTTTGACTGGGAATTTGCCTTCGTCCTTTGGTTGTTTTCTTTTCTCTATCGATTTCACGTTTTGAGCCCTAGGGCATCTAGTGGCCTTGTGTATCGAGCCCTCCTTGGGAGTTTTGGTGTTTCGTCTATCCAGTCAACTCTTTGATTGCTCCTCTGCATTCTCTTAGTAGTTGTTCACTGTTTTGTTGCGATTTTTGGGTGATTGCTCATTCCTTCATTCATATTTCGTTTGGTCTTGCTTGGGGCTTTTGAGTCTTTTTCTTGGTTTTGAGAGACTTTGGTCGATTTGGGATCAGATTGCTTGTCATTGAGTGAAATTTTTTCGTTTTTCTCTCTCGATATCGTTTCTCAAGTTGTTTCGTTTGTTTTCAGTTTGTTTAGTGCATTTAGCTATCAAACATTGAAAATTACAAAAAAAAATCTCTTTTTCTTTTGGTTAATTAGTGCAAATTGTAATCTTTTCGATTTTGCTAGTGATTAGTGATTTGAATGAAAAGTTTTCAATTTCATTAGTTGCATTAGAGATCTCATTGTTTTTCTTCCGATCATTTCGTTTGTGTAAAAGCTCTCAACTCTTCTGTAGCTAGTTTTCATCGAACGAAATGTTGGGTTGTGGCATGTAGCTTTGCATTTAAGAGTCTTTTAAGACATTACATACGATAGGGCCTGAAAATTGAAACCTAATTGAAGATCAACTTTAAAATTTATTCAATTAACCTAAGGCAGCATTGAAATCTAACGAAACATATTTAGTGGTCTAGGCTAGAGACGTGTTCTGGCGTCTTTAAACCTAGCAGTTGTCACTCACCTTTTGGCTTTAGACAGCGCTAGTACGGACTTGTGCTCCCTGTACCGTCGCGTATATAAAGGGAGACCCCTCTAGGTTTTCAATCCTTTATCCATAGGAAGCCAAGTCTGCCGCCCTATACCCGTGATACACCGAACACAACATTCGGGGAGATTGCCTGCACGTACGGAAATTCCTTGGTTGATTTCTGTTTCATTATTGAAACCAATGTGTATATTGCAGTTCACGGATATTTGGTACACCCTTTGTGCCTACTATTTCCTGGGAAGTCATTTGGTCTTTTCTGACTCCCTAAACTTGAAAATACCGTCAAGCACTTGTCCTTTCATGCTTGTGTCAAATCTGAAAGAGATAGAGTCACCTTTTATCGTTTCTCGACTCTTAAAACATGAAATGGTAAAGTTTCTTACTTTTCAATGTGGTAAAAATTAATTACCCACGATTACACGCCCGCTTAGATATTGCTTGTTGACCGTTTGATCGTGTGTCTTGACTCTTTTTCAGCCCGTGTGTGTGTTGGTTTTTTCTTCTCTTGTCATTTGCCACAGTGGCGGAACCCTCGGTTTCGTCTATTGGTAGTCCTTACATGGACGATTCTTCAGAGGCTTCCCAATCCTCTGCCGAACCGCAACAGCCTGTTGTTTCCGAGTTTCCTGACGGGGGACCAGTTCTCACTGAGCAACCCTTTGGAGGACCAGTTGAGTTCAATTGGCCCTTTTCGAACCCTGTGTCTGAATTGAGATTAGGAGCTGATTTCCTTTCTCTTACATCGGGTTCGCCTTTTGTTGTTGTTGTATTTCCTCCTAGTCCTCGCCGTCTCTTGCAAGATTTAACGGCAGGATCAACTATGAGTGATTCTGGTGAGGAAATCCCAACGTCTGGTGAAGACTATCAGCTCTTCCCACGAAGATTGTTTCAGGGAGACAACTCTGAGCTGGCTAACATGTCAAAAGCTAGTCCTTCTTTACCACAGGGATACAAATCTCTGGGTCAGATCATTTCCGCTGCAGCCTCTATGGGAATATCATCTCCTGCTTCGAGGCCAGCTGCTACTACACCCAGGGTGTCTCCTCAGACGCCTGTCACTTCTGTTCCCGTCCGTCCCACTGTCTGTGTGGCCGCCTCTTCTCCTGTTGTCTCAGCATCTGCTACTAGGGCTGGGCCAACTCCTGAAGATGTTTATCTAGCGACTACTATACCGGAGAATATCTCTCCGGAGGAGTATCGATTGTCTTTGCAACAGCCGAACGCCGAGGTTGGACCGTCCTCCCAAGATCCCTACCGATCTTATTTTTTGCACTATGCACAGGATGGTACTCCCGTGTATGCTTTTCCAGGTCAGTATGATGAGCATGGGGACATTTTGTGTCTACCCGCTCCTGAGGCTTTCCTCCATGCTCAAGGTTTACCCCATCACCAGGCTTATAACCCGCAAGGGCAACCTTTCCAAGGCCAACCTTCGGGCCAACCTGGTTATCCTTATGACCCACAGGGGCAGACCATCCAGGGCTACCCTACGGGCCAGCAAGGGCCATCGTACAGTCCGCAAGGATAGTATTATAGCCCTTCCGGTCAACCTGTCTAGCCTCAGCTGAGGTACCAACCGGGACCGATCTATGGTCCTGGGAGGCAAATCCAGCCTTCTTTACCCATGCAACCACAGCATCCTGTTGTTTCCAATGTTGCATATCAGCCAGGACCATCCTATGGTTTTGCTTCAGGTCAAACCGGTTTCCAGCAACCACCTGGCCCTATTCCTCCACCAGGCCAATCGGCTCATCCGGTACAACCCGGTGTTCCGCCTCCAGGCCAACCGGCCCATCCGGTACAACCTGGGGCTCCTTTATAGCCAGGTCAGCCTGTGCAACCGGCACAGCCTGTCTATCCGGGTCAACCTGGTCACTCAGGTCAGCCCTCTCAATCGGGTCAACCTGTTCACTCAGGGCAGCCCGCTCATTCCATCAACCCTGCACAGCAGCCGGTTCATTCAATGCCGCAGCCAAATCAACAATTGCGCCCTACGTATCAGGCTCCACAAGGTTCCACTTTTCAGAAACCTACTTATCCTCAGGGTGGTTATTATCCTCATGGTCAGTCTCAACCGAACTATAACCACCCCAGAGGCTCTCAGTATTATCCTCCTCCACCCAGTTTTACCTACACTCAGCAGCCAAATCCAAACGCTGCTTATACGGGGCTGACACATAATCAGGGTCCGTACCCTGGTTATCAAGCCCCACACTATGGTTACCAGCATCCAAATCAGTCTGGTTATACGACCTATGCCCCCTACGGTCAGAATCCTACAGGACAGAACCCGTGGGGGCAAGGATATTCACAACCATCGTGGAGTATTGGTACCGGACCTCATCCTAGGCCTGGCATGACAGTCAATCCTCCATTGTCGTTCCTGGCTACCTTGGAGCTGCCGGATGTTTCAAAGTTGACCAATGATCCGATTTTACATAATCCGTATTGGCCTCCGGTTCCCACCAAGATACCAGATGATTGCCCCAAGTTCGAGGGAAAAGCTGGAGAGGACCCCCAGGCGCATGTGATGACGTATCACCTTTGGTGTTCGTCTAACTCTTGGGTCAACGATTCAATCCGTTTGCGCCTCTTCCAGCGTACTTTAACTGGAGCTTCTGCTAAGTGGTACATAGAGTTACCCCGTGGCATTTTCCAAGATTTCAATTCTTTAGCCATGGCTTTCCTCACGCATTTTTAGTTACCGGTTCGGTATGAAGCCGGGACGCACCTCCTGACTTCCCTGAAGCAGGACAAAGCCACTCACATCTCAGATCACATTCATGAGTGGCAGCGCCGTCGTAGACTGATCAAGTTTCACATACCTGATCAAATATTGACTCACTGGTTCACCACCTCCTTTGTGAATAAAATCGCTCAGGATATTGCGATGGGAGCATGCGTGACAGAGGAACAAGCCATCGTGCGTGCCCAATACCTGGATCTTGTCTATTCTCAGTCCGGCACGCTTTATGACATCTTGACTGATGCTCCACGGCCCGGAACCTCTAAGGCTCCGCCTACCCCTGCGGTGGATGGTGTCATTGGTTCTGTCTCTCAGAATTCGAAGAAATCTTCGAATGGGAAGCAGAAGGCTAATTCTTCCAACAATACTTCTGCTAATCCCGCCTCATCCGATTCTGGCAAAACCGCGGAGGTGAATGTCGTTCAGGCCCATCCTGCGGAAAAATCCTCCAAGGGGAAGAAGAAGGGCAAAGGCAAATCTAAATCTGATGCCCCGAAACCAGAATCTAAATCTCGTACTGAGGATGGCTCCCAGCGTAAACCGAAGTACCCTTGCCTCATCTGTGAAGGGGACCATTATACTAAGGATTGTCCACAACGATCTGAGGTTAGTCAACTTCTTAAGGGCCCTAAAGGGACTTCGGCTGTTTTAAAAGAGCCATTTCCATCTCAGCAGACCCAGATGGTCAAACAGCCATCACCATCTGCACCGTTTGGGTCTTAGGTTTTCATGGTGAAGAGTGTTGCACCTATCTCTGTCGCTACGCGGTCGAAGGATTACAACGAATCGCGGCAGGCACCCGAGAAGGCAGTTGCGGATGGGCCGCCTCCCCCACCTGTCTCTGGTCTGTTGGAAATCGAGAAGCCTACTCTTGAACCCGTTGTGAAGCCACCTCCTAAAGGTGTCCTCCGAAGATCTTCTTATAATCCAAATGCTCATGCCACCCAACATTACAGCATTGTTGAGGATTTGGCAAAGGCGCCGTCTGCCATGTCTGCGCTAGAAGTTCTTCAAAGTTGTCCTTCGCAACGGAAGGCTTTACTATCTGCGATCGGGGGCATTGATCCCGCCGACTCGAGTCTTCTCACCTTCGATTTGGAGAATTTCACTCCCCGGCTTCCACATCAAATCGCTCTGGTTATTCAAGTCGGGATTAACGGTCTGAACATTCATAGGGCCGTCGTGGATGAGGGTGCATCTACCTGCGTTATGTCCTCCGCTTGCTGGAAGGCCATCGGCTCTCCAGCCCTGCCGTCATCTCCCAATGCCCTTGAGGCATTTGATGGTCGGGAATCTAAACCCCTGGGCATTCTCGAGAGCCTAGCGATCACATTACAGGGAAAAATTGTCAACGTAGAAGTGGAAGTGGTTGACGCTAAACTCAACTACAATATACTTCTTGGCCGCAGCTGGACCCATGCCATGCTCTGCGTGTCGTCCACCGTCTTTCGATTCATTAAGTTCCCTCACGAGGGCAAGATTGTCACAGTGGATCAGTTTTCATTTTTCACCTCTTCCTCTGAGAACAACGTGCCATACGTGTATCAAATTCCGAATCCCTCGGATAGTATAGGACCTGGTCTCTTCAAAGACCCTGTCCTCATGGGTATTTTCCCCGCACCCCCCCCCCTGAGCCTCCTCCTGGGAGCTCGTTAGAACACAGTTCTTTATCTTGTGTCAAGCTCTTCGAATAATGAAACAAGATGCTACGAGGATAGTTCTTTTAAGTGTGTCAACCTCGTTAAAACAATGAAACATGAGCATATCCAATTCGAGTTTTGATAGATTTAGTTCAAATCTCTTTTGTTTTCAACCTTCACTCCATTTCTATAGACTGAAGCTTGGGGGGCATGCACCTCGAATTGAGACACCATGCTGGGGGGCATGCCCGTCTAGTGTGTACATAGGTGTGTGTTCTTAAATTTGTGTGCATGTATAGTGTGGTGTGCTTTGTAAACATCTTTCTGCTAATCGGGTCTTCCTGGTTGTGCAGATGTCTATTCATCCATTTGTTGGTTTCGTGGATGGTGCCTCCCGCAGTACCAGGAATATGTCTTCAGCAGCCTGGGTAATCTATGATCCTGCTGGTGAGTTGATCAACCTGCAAGGAGTGTGTCTAGGACGTACCATGAACAACATCGCGGAATCTAGTGCTGTGTTAGAATTATTAATCGAGGCAGTAAACCTTGGTATCCGTGAATTGCTCATGTATCTAGATTCACAACTTGTGGTGTTACAACTGAACGGACACTATTCGGTAAGAAACCCATCCATCTTACGTCTGTATCTGCGTATTCGATTACTGGAAAGGAATTTTGACTACATTACATATCATCATATACCCAGGCATTTGAATACATTAACAGATGCAGTAGCAAATTTGGTATTAGACGGACATTTGCGCAATTTGTAAATCATCATCACATGTAAAGAAAGATCCATCCAGAAATAGATATGCACATATATATAGATATCGAAATGTTTACATAGAGTGTGTCACATAAAGTCAAAATATACATAATCGTCTTAAGTACATCCGGAGACGATACGTCTCTCAAAAAATAGGTGTGGTATAAATCCTAAGGGCTAATCCGCATGGTGCTCATGATAGCATGTGACTGCACGCACTAAGCGTCTCAGGATTCGGTGGATCCGACTTGGAACTCCCACCGTATGACGCTGGTATGCCATCGGTACGTCCGCCAGCCAAGCATAGTCTGGGATCCCTCGGGAAATGCCCTCGAGATTCTGGATCAACTCCTCTCCTCCGGTGCCCTCTCCCTGAGGATCAGGGGCGAGTTGAGTCCTCCGTGAGATTGGAGACATCCCAGCTGGTCTCTCAGGTCCCACATCTGCATACATATATAAAATGTGTTAGGATGAATGTGTATTAACAAAAAAAATATAAAACATAAAATCAAAAACATGAGGTCTCACCCAACTCCTCGTCCCAGTCATCTCCTTCTAGCAGTGGGAGATCTGGGTCTCCGGTGAAGTCAGTTCCTGCATATGGCCAGTCCTCCACTACAATCAGCTGGCGCCGTAACCACCTAAAGAACTCCGGCCTCCAGGACATCTGTTGGCCACCTCCAGCTCTGGGCATTAATGCTGCCCAGCGAGCCATTCTTGGCTCTCGTGGTATCGGATCTGCTACTGAGGCCCCTTGGCCCCGGAAGATTAGTAAGTGTTCCAGAATGAACGATACCAGGATGGAACCATAGCCAAACTGTTTCAGTTTAGCTTGTTTGCATTTTGTGAGCTGCCTTTTCATGTTTATCGTTACTGCTGTTGCCCAGTCAAACAGTAAGGGACTCATGCATTCTGAGGCCAGCAGGAGTTGGGCCTTTGTGGCCTTGTGCGGTGCCTGCGACCCTGCAGCCCGCATGATGGTATGTAGAACAACTCTCAATGCCAGATCGGGGATAGTGTGGATATCCACCTTCTTGCTTCTTGAACCCATTTGTGCTCCTCGGCACACTCGTGCCATCACTTCTTCCATCTTCTCGCCAGATGGTCTGCTTCCAGTCAACACAGGGATCGGACCTCTGTGGGATAATCCGGTGATAAAATACACATCAGAAACCTCCAGCTCCAATACCTGATCTCGCAACCTGAACACTTGTTCATGTTCATCCCAAATACTGATCAAATACTGGAGGAGCTCGAGCTGAGCTCGTAGACAGGGTGTAAGGAAGAACTTCTTCAGCCCACAGTTTCTGAGGGCATTCATGCAAGCCTCACTTTGGATGGCCTGTTCATCCTCTTCTCCATGCTCTCGTTCTTTCCATTCAATCACCATTTTGCTTGATTACCTACATCCATATGGTCATAAACCCTTAGTTAGATATCTGGTAGGCCTCAAATTCCATTCAATTTGGTTTAAATATCGAATTTTTAGGCGGAATTTTAGGTTCGGCCGCTGGCGCGAGCCCTTTGCATAAAAGAGTCCATTGGCGCGGGTCCGTGCCCGATACCCGCGCCAATGAGCGCGGCCCTAAAATTTCAAAAGTGGCCACAGATGACTGATACAAGGGAAAACTATTAAAAAATGGATGAAAATGTAGAGCAGGGAAGCGCCTCTTACCTGAAGCAGACGAGAATCTGAATAGTCAACCGAATCTGTCGCAATCGCCGTCAGAAGTTTCCACTCCAAATGGACCACTGTTGCTTTTTACCAAGGTAAATAGTAAATGTAATTTCATTTTTACCATTTTGGCATATTTATAACTTTTTGACATAAAATGAGTTTTAAAGAGTTATTTTTACCAAATATTTTGATATGTTATGTCGAAAATGGGTTTTACGCTTGCTTGGTATGTGTAGCAGCAGGTTTTTGCGACTTTAACGATGGAAACGAGTTGTATTTTATACTTTTTCGGACTCGGTAAATACACGAAAAATTCACTTTGGAGTCATCTTTCAGCTCTTTTCTGACTCTCTAAACATGAAAAGATTGCCGAGGCCCTTGTCATTTCGATCTCATTAAAATGGACACGAATCGACATCTACCCAGTATACATTTACCCCTTTTTCGGGTTGGGATGGATTGATTACGAAAAGGAATACCCTAGCCTATCGCGACTAGGAGGTTTTCTCGGATATTGTTTTCTAGCTTTTCGGATCTGAGGAACTATTTACGAAAAGGGACCTGTGGAGTTTACTTTTCTGCTGTCTTTTCAAACTCTCTAAACATGAAAAGACGCCGAGTTCTCCCTTTGTCAGACTCGTTAAACCCTGATGACATTGGATCCAGTCGAAATGACGTTCTCCGAGTTCCTCCTTCCTAGGACTTGTTAAATGCACTAGGATGGATTCGCCCGAAGGGCGGACTTATATTACAAGCATATGCTATCCCCTTCAAGCTTGTTATAAAAAATAATTGGGGTACTCGCCAGAAATGGTGGGGGAAAAATAGAACCATCGTCGTTGTCATCGGAAGTATGTCGCTCTTGAACATGGCACTTGTCTGCATTCGTGTCGGGTTGGGGACATCTCATCTCGTTTCTTCACTTTGCCTCCATGGGTTTGGATAATCCCTTTTGACCTCTCATCTGCTCATTGCCTCATCACCATGACCTCTGATCCGTTGATGTCAAATACTGCCAAGTCCACTGTCATGCCGTTTATATGTTCAAGAGAAGTTGGCCTCTACAAATATCAACCTTCCTCTGATTCTCATACTATCCTGATTCACAACAAAAACATCATGTTCCTCTGTCTCGTGTCGATGATGTGGGAAACATTATGGCCCACCTTCGATCAAGGTCACTTCCTGTCAACTTCAGCTCATTATCCAGGAAGTTAATCTAGAGACTCTTTCATGGTACCTTGGAGCCTGCATGCCTCAATGGCAGGTTCGTCGCATTCGACATGAGGTTTTCATCATTGGCCTCCGATCGAGTGATTCTGCAGGTGTTCGATGCCAACTCATTGATTCACACGCCGTAGATTGTACCTGTAGTACCTTGAGGACCATTGTCATTATTGGTGGTTTCTCTCGTGTCTGTTAACAGCTTTCATCATTGGCTGGTAATCAGACGATGTTCCTGCATGTTCGACTTCAGCTCACATATTCACATGCTTGAACTTGTACTTTGTTTGGGTCGAGATGGAGCGCAAGACCCTGGATTGTGTCTGTTGTAATCCAGGCTGCGATTGTGGATTATTATCATTATGTATATGGCTCACTAATTGGATGGCTGCGACCATACCTGAGTCTATTTATTTGATCCTCGCTGGATGGCTGCGCCCATACCCTGGATCCGGATTATAGCATACTCTGTTTCGGATGGTTGCGCCCATACCACATATACATCATGTACTTGAGATATCAGTTGTATTTTTCTGCGCAGGTTTTCCGACGGCGGGGCTTCAGTTGAACATGTTCTCGTAAGCATTTCACCCCTCTCTCTCTCGGGCCTCATACTTTAGGGGGCATCTGTTACACAGTAATTTGTCACCGTCCCTACCATTCCCCGTCCCGCACAATGGAGGACCCATTTTGTGACCTGTGAACATTTTCATGCCTTGAAAACATCATCAAAGCATTCCTCTAAGCATGAGCTTCAATTTCCCTAAAGACATCTCCTTGCAAAAAATCATGAAAACATCTCCTTTTGCATTGGCGCGGGCAGACAGTTCATCACTCGCGCCAATGGGGAAAATCCTAAAAAGAGGCCGCGCCAACTACCGCTCTGTCCCAGAGCAGTAGTCGCGCTAGCCAATTTAAGGAGTGTTTTTTAAATAAAGATGGCGGAAGTTGTGTTTCAACAGACTCAGAAACCATTGCCTATCTTGAGTTGGGAGGTTTGGCTGCGAGAGTTCTATGGAAGGGAAGTGGTTTGCCACCTCCCATGGAACCTTCCTTGTTGATAGGGCCAATCCCACAATAACAGTGATCCCAACTCCCTCCTTCCCCATCTATAAAAGCCTGCTCAAATCCATGGAAAGCTAGTCTTGAAGTGCCTAAGCTTTGAATCTCCAAATTCCCAAGAGCCTTTGTGCCGTAAGAGCCCTCTTTCTTCCCTTAAGGCCGACTCAAGTAAGGAGACTATCGTCGAGAGACTCTGGAGAGGTTTGCCCTTTCCCTGGCGAGCTTTGCGAGACGTGAACGACTGGAGACCCATCTGAAGGAGACCACGACGTCAGAACATTGGTTGTAATCTCTTTCGATTGTTATTTAATGAATGATTACAATTATGGTTCCACTCTGTTTTCAATTATGTTAATATGAGTAGTATCCTTTCTGACTGATATTTAGTTGCGTATGCTGGATTTTATGCTTGTATCTGTTTGTTTCTTGCATGTGCAGGTGTCCATCCGCGGAGATCGTGGAGGATCGTGATCTGCCGAGGCTGAGGAACGGGAACGCTCTCTTCTTCAAATCGTAGCATTGGATTCCAGGTAGGCCTCCATCTTTGGTATTTTTATTCGTAACTAGGAACTTGCGTCGTAACATTTCGTGATTGTTGCTACACCCCTGCTGGGCTAGTAGGGATCGCCTCTGTCCGCAGAGGGGATTTACCTCCTCAAGTGATTGATCAGAAGTCATCTCTAGTCAATCCCACTCTCTTCAAAAGTGAATCTCATGCATCCGTTCCCGAACAACCGTTGGTTGAGGAAATAGTTGACCTGATTCCACCTTTAGTTGATCAGGATTTTCCTGTAGAGAGTGAACCTCATACCACTCATGTTCTTTTGTTTCTTAAGATTCCCATGAATTGGAGGGAAATCCTCTCCTTCCTATGATATGTGGAGCTATAAAAAGGGTCTCTTTCACCTCTAATTACCTCACATTAATATGTCAACCCGAGAGCGTTTTGTCATTACAAAGAGTGACTCAATCCGAGGCTATCATTTGTCAGAGTAATGCTAGTAGTACAGTGCTTAAGAAATACAAGAGTAAACGGATGCTTAACTGAAATAAAATTACTTTAAAGAATAAATCACACATTCAGAAAACTCAACAACTTATCAGTCAAGGGTTCGGCAGTGATAACCCATCCCTTCGGAAACTGATGGAAAGGAAACTAGAGCATAGACCACGAGCCTGGGAGCTAGACAGTGACTGCCAATACTCACTACAGCCTTAGATCATCTCTCACACCAAAACATCAAATGCAGATAAATGGAACAGCAAAGTAAATAAAGGATTAAACAGTAATTCTGGAATGGAACAACAACTCTAAAGTGGAACAACAATTGAATAACTAAGTCCCGCGGGTTGTAACCAAACTTAATCTATACATTCTTTGCAATCAAATAACATTCTTTCACTCTAAAGGCGATTCACACAGATCACACTGATGGAACAGCAATAACAACTAATGAATTATGGAATAGTACTGATACATTAGAAACGCACACAACACGACCGTTTAGTATAACAGCTCTGTAACATAACAGTAAGAATATGCGATTAACTCTTGAAAGGATAAATAACTTGATGCAGAGTCAACATAAAATTCTATCAGCAAAGACTTCAATGATTCAAACTTTAACAGAGCATATAATATGAACTTGTAAAGCATATCAAATTACAATGATAAACAAACCACACAGAAGTAAAGTCGTAATGGTACAGAAGCAAGTGTCCTTCGGGGCCGGGCCCTTAGCCTCCAAGGATACACCGCTTGAAGTTAATCCAGTCGCAGAGATGAAATAATCACCAAACTTTCATTAATGCATCGGTCAAAAATACATTGAACCAGTTCTCAACGAAACTTAATAATCAAGGCTGATGTTTTACAGAAATTACATAAAAACGTATTCTTCATCTCTATATCTATCTATATATTAAACTAACAGTGTTGTCTCTTTATATAAAGACGACGGCGGAGATGTCCAAGTGACAAGGTAAATAAAGCAGCGATCCCTCAGGATCGAAGATCCTGAGGGATTCGCCAAACTGTTAACTCTTCATCCTGTCTTTTCTTTTGCGCTGAGCTGGTGTCCTCTCCTTATTTTCCAAGCCGATTTGCTTTGATCTGTTTCTCTTTGTTTGCGTTCGGTTCTCGTCCAGAGAGACAGCAGTTAGCTCCACTTTGTCCTTTCCTTTGGAGCGGCAACTCTTCGTTTTCTCCTTTTCCTGTATAGAAAATAACCATTATCAGTGGCTAAGTTATACACATCAATTCTCACATGTTTTGTTATAGTTCCTTATTACTTTTTAAATTCATGATACAAAAGGTTCACAAATTCTATTAAAAAGCCACTGAAATAATCATCAAAAGCATACCTTTTTAGTACTCCACACACCCCCCTGCTTACCTTGTTTCATGTCCTCATGAAAACATTGTAGTTGACATGCAATGCAGTGAGAGAATATGCTGGAGAAGGAGTCTCATGCGGAGGCCTACAACCATGTTGAGTGATTAAATAGTCAAAGAACTGACCTGCTTGCCCCTCAGGCATATCATACAGGGCCTGGTATCCGGGTGCAGGGTGCCAAATAATTGGAGTGCGAAATCTATATCCTAACCAGGATGACCCTGCTTTCAGAATGATCTGGCCATAGAGGTTCAAACGGTCAGCAGCTAACTCAAAGTTCTCATACTTAAATGGTTCTCTGAGCTGGATGTTTGGATCAGAGATTCGATATCGAAATTTGGCTGCATTAATGGCCAAGTCTTTGATGGAAAGAAAATATTCTAAACTCTCTCGAATGAGTGCCTCATGCATGGGTCCTAATGTTTCAATGACACCCGGAGTCCTTATGTGGTTTATATGAGCTTTCCATAATTGTACTGGGTTCCTAGGCTCAGCCCTAACTCGTAAATCTAGACCATTTTCCTGACTCTGGAAAGTATCATAGGCTTTGAGCCACTTAATCTGATTAACCCCGAATGAAATGAATGCTTGGAATTGGATGTCTCCAATGAAAGGGCCAGGGTTCAATTCAGTCTCCTGACTTAGCACAAGGTCGTGCAAATAAAGTTCACACAACAATCTCTGGACTTTCACTCCATAATGTTTACAGCAGTCTATAAAATCATTGACAGTGTTGATTTGTATAGGGGTGCCTGCTTTAACAACTTTTATTTTTAATTGTAAATACCGTTCTAATAAAAACAGAGCATAGTTTTTAGCAGGGGCCCTACATGCTAAAACATTATTGTATAAAGAACACAAGTCATTCATCTGTTTGATAACAGTATCTAGTCTACGGGTTACCTGTGCAACTTCCTCTTGTTCCTTTTTCCACTCTTCAAAAGCCTGGCTTTTAGATTGACTGACGTCCCTTAGTTGCTGCTGTAACTCTTCATATTTTTCTCGGGGAACCGTTTGCTCTTTAAGTTGTTCGGCTTCTTGCTGTGCTTGCTTCATCATCTTGTGCAACGATTTTGTCTTCGGATCTTTTTTCCATAGGTCAGTGGAGGCCGGGAGTTTTACCTGAACTTTCTTATTATGATGTTTGGAGTTCAAAACCCTTATTACCCCTGAGGGTGGTGCCTCTGTCTGAACTTGCTTGTCACTGATCCTTATATCATCCTTTTCTCTTTTAACGCGAACATCCGTTTGTTCCCGTTCCTCAGTATCATGTGGAACAGCAGCTGGATTCTCAGTAGGGTTTTGAACAGCAGGCCGTTTGTTGGCCCTCTTTTTCCTCTTTACTTTCTGGTTCTTTTTCAGAATCCTAATTTGTTGTCTGAGCTGAGTTATCGTATTTAACAAGTTAGTCCGTTCCTTCCGCAACTTCTTAATTTCCAGCGTTTCATTCGAAGGAACAGCAGTCTGTCTGTTGCGGACTGGATCATGACCAGTTGCTAAATCTTCCTCTTGGGGTTCTTCCTCACTTCTCTGCTCTGGCTGTTCTGGGGTATGAACCTCGACTGGTTCTGTCTCTTCCTGAGCAACTGCTGTTTCTGCTCCTACTCCCTCTAGAATTTCCTCTTGTGACCTGGGAACAGAGTGTTCCCGTTCAGTATTTTCCTCCTCTTCATCATGAACAGGCATGTTTTCTTCTTGGAGTTTGTCGTGAGGGTCCTCTGAACTAGAAGGTTGACCATACTTACTCATATTGGCTAGGATGGCGGCCAAGTCATCTTCTCCCAGTAGGTCTTGTAATGGGCTATCTTCCTGCTGTTCTATTTCCTCCTCCTGTTCAGCCTCTGCCCCCTCTTCGGATTGTTCATCCTCAATTACCACCGGTTGGCTGGCGCTTTCCTGGAGCTTTTCCAGCCTTCCTCGTATCCGAGCCAACCGGGCTGATTTTCTGGGCTTATCTATGCTTCCTCTCATCCGAGCTAACCGAGCTGATTTTCTGGGTTCCTCCGGTTGCTCGGGTGGATCAACGGCATGCTTGCGCTTTGCCGATTCTTGGTGTGTCCCTGGTTGTTTTGATGTACTAGCAACATATTCTCTGCGTTTTGCCGGTTGTTCTGGTGGGCTTATAGAATGTCTACGTTTTGGGGATGGCGCTGTCAATCCCCCCTCAATTATTGCAATCAGCTCTTCCCAGCTGCTCTGCTGCTGGGTAAGACCATAACTAAAAACTAGTCGTATCAACCCATGGTGACTAACGACTGACTCTACGTGCTGTGCCTTTTTCATACTTTGTGCAGCATCATGCAGTAATGAGTTTAGGAGTGCCGGTAAATTCACAGAGCATTTCTGTTTTAGAACAGCTAAAATTTTAAGATGTCGTGGTCTTACCACGTCTTTCCTTCCTTCGCAGGTAATGTAGCTCTGTACTGTTCTTGCTAGCTCCGTCCAGGGTTCTCCTAGGGTTGCTGGCAGAACTCCCTTCCCCTTAATTGTCAAATTCTGGCCTTCGTCCTGGAAGATGTCGATGACCTTCTGTAATCGTTCCTTTTTTAATTTCCATACCGGTCCGGTGGCTGGTAGTCCTGAAACTTCTGCAATTATGGCATCAGTGACCGCTATCCGCTTCCCTCTTACTGTGGAGTGGTCATCTTGTAAATTCTGCAAAAATTCTATCGCTATTGTTTCATTAGCCTCCTGTAGGCGATTGAAATAATTCAACCATCCTGCCCTTTCCAGGATCTCCCGGGCAGCAGCGGAGATCGTCAGCTGTTGAGGCTCACTTCGAATTTCCCTTCCTCCCATGATTTCACTGTGAATTCTAAATGGAACAGCAAAAACGTTTTCGGTTTGAAACACAGAGAGGGTGAAAATCGCAAGGTTTCGAGAAAGAAAACACAGAGTATGCAATAGTGCAACAAAAACAACTTGTGTGAAAATAAAAATTCCATGCCGTTAAACCATGCCAAACCGTCGTAAACTAGTTTTCCCGAATGGTGAATTGACACGTAATACAGGGAATGATGAGGTTAACCTCCCCCCCCCGTAGTGTGATAGGCTGTCCCAGCCGGCAAATAAAGAAGCGGCACCCGGTCTGCAATCAAGTCAGAAAGGAACAGCATATGAAATTATGCTATGTGGAAAAGGACAACGAATTACCGAAATCGAGGCGGAGAATTGATCGCGTATGATATAAGAGGCTGCTGTGTTATGATATGAGGCTGATGGGTAGGGCATGTATCGTACTTGCCAAATATTAAGCGGTCATGGTCACTTCCGTTGCCATGATTGGTAATGATAAATATTCATGCGATGTATAAATCGGGAAATAACATATGATTAATGCCTAGGATATAAGAAACAAAAGAGTATTAGTATCTTACCCATTGGTGTAAGCAAGGTGACTTCAATACCATTAACAGTACTCTGCTGCCAACAGGTGTCCATAACCTTGGCAGAGTTGTTTTTTTACCCTCGGAACCATGATCCTTTGTGTATACTTAGGAATGTTGTTATGTCAAAATGTAGACCATTATGCTGGCTTGGTGACCAGTTAACCATAATGCCATTCACGAGGAAGGAGCGAAACGTGGACAGGCCGGCTCGTGATGAGACCTCCTGTTCCAAGGTTCGTTTAGTTGATATACCTTTTGGACCATATCCCTGGTATGGTGGCCATAATGGGAATGCCACTTCACTTCCATCCTTATGATCATGGTAGGCTGGCTCTCAATGAGACCCCCTATCCTGCATTTGACATTTCACATATCATGTTCACATATGTCTTATTTTTTTATAGAATACTTTTCCTTATTTATACACTAAGGGTGGTTCAACACTCCTTAAGAGTAGGAATGGTGGAAGAAGTCTTATCATCTCAATAGGAAGATATAAGCTCTTTGCTCTTATTCCCAAGTACTAATCAAAAAAGTTTAAGGGAATCAGCATGATAAAGATAACCAATCAGGGCAAAATTAGTAAAACAGTGACAACAAAAGATAAGAAATAAGTATGTCCTTCCTTTGATCCTCTTATTAATGCAGAGCCTTATGGATATAGCGATTTATGGTTTGCAAATTTCGGTATGTTGTGATTTTATATTTCATCGCACAAATACATAGCTGAAGCTTAAAGACTAGAAAGAAGACGGCAAAAAGCATCCTCAATTTAAATCAGCAAAAGGGATAAGCTGTTTCGCAAAGAGAGCAAAAGTATGCTAATGGTGTTCCGTTGGAAAAGAAACAATGATGGATAATAGAAAAAGGAACAAAAAAATGCAAATGCCGTTCCTTTGGGAAAAGGAACGGCAATAATACTATAAAACACTCAACATGCCATTCCGTTGAAAAAGGCACAACAGTAATAAAAGAACGTTGTTTCTTTGAAGAAAAAAAGAACAGTGGTAACCAAAAGGAACAGCAAAAAATGTAACAATGTCGTTCCTTTGAAAAAGGAACAGCAGAGATCCGAATGCTGTTCCTTTAGAAAAGGAACAGCAAAACAAGCAAAACCAACATCATAAAAAAACACGCATATGCTATTAGAAGAGCAAAAATCGAACTTTGTGAAAGAAAAAGGAACAGCAAAAATGACAAGAAAATATTTAATTCAAACTTATGTACAAGAATCACTCAAAAACAAGAACTTATGTAAAAATTGCAAAAAGAAATGGACCCTTAATGAATTACAGGTGAGGAAGATTTCTCTTCCTCTCCTAAGATCTCCATATCAGTGTCTCGGCGTAGCTGCTGGCAGAAGGATTCCCGAGTGAGTGGTTTGCGATAGAGACGGACTCGGTGGCCATTTACTTTGAATGCATATCCAGAACCATCAATGGTGATTAGAGTAAGGGTTCCGTTGTCATGTACCTTCTGGATTTCGTATGGTCCCAACCATCGAGTCTGAAGTTTTCCAGGGAAGTCCTGAAACCGAGAATCGTATAACAGAGCCCAGTCTCCCTCGTGGAAGACTTTGTTCTTGATGAGCGCATCATGCCATTTGGCTCGCTGCTGTTGAATCAATCTTGTATTTTGTAGTGCAGAGAGCCGAATTTCGTCTAATTCATTGATTTGCTGTAGTCGATTGAGTTGTGCCTCGCTTAGATCTAGGCCAACTTCTTGTGTTGTTCGCAGTGTTTGGATTTCGAATTCTATGGGAAAAATGGGTTGTTTTCCAAACACTAGTTGATAAGGTGAGTAACCGGTGGTGCTCCTCCATGTGGTTCTATATGCCCAGAGTGCTTCAGGCAGTCGGGTGGCCCAATCACGCCTATGTGACGCAATGGTTTTTGTTAGGATTGATTCTATTATCTTATTGCTACTTTCTACCTGCCCATTCGCCTGTGGGTGATATGGAGTAGTGATTTTATGCTGGACATGATAATTGTTGAGTGTTGCAGCTAATTTATGCCCCACAAATTGTGGTCCTCCATCTGTAATTATTTCCCTAGGAAGGCCATAACGAACAAATAGATGGAACAGGAACTGTATGACAGAGTCCTCTGTGGCTCTTGGCAATGCTTCTGCCTCAACCCATTTGGTGACATATTCTGTTGCCACCAAAATATATGTTTTCTGATTTGATGAGGGGTTGATGGTTCCAACGAAATCAAGAGCCCATCGCTCGAATGGTTCGATGACTAACTGTGGTTTCAGAGGCATCTCATCAGCTTGACCAGGTCGTCCTGCTCGCTGGCAGCTGTCACAGGCTTGGACAAACTTCTTCGCATCTTTGAAGATCGTAGGCCAGTAATATCCTGTCTGCAATACTTTATGTCCAGTTCTGCGCTCGGCGAGGTGCCCCCCACACGGTCCATCGTGACAGGCTTTTAGGATGTCAAAGATTTCATCCTCTCTAACACATCGCCTGATATGCATGTCTGCTCCTGTGTGAAACAAATAGCCTCCAATCCACGAAAATCGAGAACTTTTCTGAATAATCTGCTTGCGCTCATTAGGAGTTAAATGTTTTGGTAATTTACCTACTGCAAGGTAGTTGGCAACATCAGCATACCAGGGTGTTTGAACGGCAACAACAAACAGGTGCTCATCCGGAAATTGATCTTCAACTGCTGCTGCATCGCTTGATTTTGGTATTCTCGAAAGAAAATCGGCTACATGGTTTTCTTTGCCAGGCCGGTCCTTGATTGTGATGTCGAATTCCTGCAATAAGATTAACCATCGAGTTACTCTGGCATTTGTGACAGGCTTATTTGCTAAATATTTTATAGCAGAATGGTCTGTATACAAGATAACAGGATAGCCTGTAATGTAATGTCTAAATTTATTGACAGCATGTATCACAGCTAGGAATTCTTTTTCAGTAACAGTGTAATTCAATTCAGCAGGGGATAAATTTTTGCTGATGTAATAGATAGCATATGGTTTTTTATCCTCTTCCTGCCCAAGGACTGCGCCAATGGCTGTATCTGAGGCATCAGATGATATATGAAATGGTAGATCCCATTTTGGTCCTCGAAGGACTGGGGTTGTGGATACAAGCTTCTTTAGATCCTCGAAAGCACGGTCACATTTGTCTGTCCAAAGAAAATCAACGTTACCAGTTAGTGCATATAAAGGAGCAGCAATGTGCGAATAATGCTCTATAAATTGTCTATAATAACCGGAAAATCCAAGAAAGCTGCGTACCTCTGTTTGAGTAGTAGGAGTGGGAATAAGCAAAAGTATTTGGATTTTGGCCGGGTCTACCTGAATGCCGGCTGCTGAGACATAGTTTCCTAGGATAAGTCCTTCAGTCATCATCAAGAAACATTTTTCGTGGCTTAAGCAAAGCCTGGTAACAATGCAGCGTTGTAGGACTTTTTCTAGGGTGTCTAGAGTTGGATCAAAATCATCTCCATATGGTGTAAAGTCATCCATGTAAACTTCAAGTCCATCATTTATTAAATCTGCAAAAATGCTAAGGATAGCCCTTTGGAATGTGGCGGGAGCATTACATAGGCCAAAAGGTAGAACTCGATAGGCAAATGTTCCCCAAGGACAAGTAAAAGTAGTTTTATCCTGGTCTTCAGGGGCAATCTGAATCTGATTGTATCCACTGAAGCCATCCAGGAAAGAAAAGAACTTCTTCCCTGCTAAAGTATCCAATACTTGATCTATGAAAGGGAGAGGAAAATGATCTTTCTGTGTTGCCTTATTTAGTTCCCTATAATCCACACAAATTCTCCATTTTCCGTTCTTTTTTGGTACCACCACAAGTGGAGAGACCCATTTACTATCAGAAATAGGATAGATAAAGTTGACATCTAAAAGTTTTTGAAGTTCAGCTTTTACCACATCCTTTAAATGAGGATTAAGTCTCCTTTGCGGCTGACGAACAGGTCTGGCGTCTTTTTCTGTGTAAATGTGGTGTGTACATAACTGGGGATCAATTCCTTTCATGTCAGGGTAGTCCCATGCAAATGCTTCTTGATATTTTGTTAACAGATGGATGAGCTTTGTTTCTTGTTCAGGTGTGAGATTGGCATTGATATTTAAAGTTTTTCCCGGTGCAATTTCCACAGTTTTACTATTTGCAACAGAAGTAACAGGTATCGTTTGGTCATGAATATCTTTCAAGGGATCTTCCTCCAGGTCATTATCAAATGCTGCTTCTATCATGTGACACTGTGTGCGAGGTTCAGTTTGAGTGATGAAATTATTAATGGCATCGTCTTCTATTTGATCTTTGAAATCAAGTGCCTCTTGTATGGTTAATGGAGATCTGATGTTATCAGTAAGATATGATACAGGGTGCTTATTAGTTTTAATCATTGTGACACTTGGCTGCGCTGGAGGATATAGAACTAAATTTTTGCTATTTAGTCCTCTGGTTATGGTCATATTTCCCTGCCGACAGCCAATGTAGGCATCGGCAGTAGCGAGCCAAGGTCTACCTAAAATTAGCGGATGTCCATCAAGTCGGGTTTTTGGATTAATTATCAGGAAATCGGTTGGATACTCCCAGGATTCTACGGAGACCATGACATCATGTAGAGTACCCTCTGGTCTGACCACAGATCGGTCAGCAAATTCTAACAAAGTGGAGGTGGGTTCTACAGATGTAATGCCGAGCTTTTGGCAAGTAGTGGTTGTTAAAATATTAATTGCAGCTCCTAGATCAACTAAGGCATTAGACAAGGTCTGACCATAAATTTGAATAGTTATAATTGGATTCCCTGGATCTTCATATTTAATGGGTGTTTCTCTCCCAGATAATAGGTCAGATAATGTACCGACTACTTGGACTCTTGGATTATTTGTTATATTCCTCCTTGGTTTCTTTATGCACAATTCTTTGATGGTTTTTGCGTATATAGGAATGTCTTGAATGGCTTGGAGGAATGGAATTTTTATGTACAGATTTTGTAATTCTCCCAGAATGTCAAAGTCAGGATATTGTATAGGTCGAGGTATGACTAATCGTTCTGGGAACGTTGGAGAGGATGTGGTCGCTTGATTATGAGTCTGCTGCTTATTTACATCCTCTTGTTGCAACTGATGTTCTCTTGGTAACTGATCTTCAATATGAACTGTTTTATCTCCCTCAGTTTCAATTATGCGTCCAGATCTTAACTGAAGATCATTGCACTCCCTCAGGTCGGGTCCTATTTCTGGTGATTCTATGATTTGAATAGATTGGACCTGTCTGTTATTTGGATTGGGATCGGGTTGGGCTGGGAGTTGCGGTCTCAGGTTAGACTGGGGATTTTGTTGTAAAGCTGGCAAAGTAGGTTGAGGGAGCGGAATAGTTCCAGCTGGGTGGTACATCGGTCTTTGCCATCTTGTCTGCCAGGGTGAACTTTGTGAAGTAGAGGGAGCCCATTGTGAAGGATACGGGCCATTTTGCCAATATGGTGGAGTGTATGGGAAATTCGGCCAACCAGTTTGGCTTGTTTGATTCAGCCATGGATTTGAAGAAGGAAATGATTGTGGTGACCAGTTTGTAAATGGGGGTTGAGATTGATTTTGCCATATACCATATTGTTGAGCATTATACTGTGGGTTTTGAAAGAAAGAGGTTGGGTCCGGAAACATACCAGGTTGTCTTGGCTGCCACGGGCGGCGCTGGTTGATCGAATTCACCGATTCTGGTTCTTCTTCTGCTTCCTTATATACCGCTTTCAATCCAGGAAGTGAGGGGTAGCTCTCCGTAAGGTGATCTTTTGTACAGATGGCGCATGTTTGGACTTTATCTAATGGACACTCCTTGTGGCTATGTTTTTTTCTGCATCGGGGGCAGAAGATTGCCAAATTCTGTTCTGCCTCCAGCTGCTTCTGTTTAGCCTACACAATATCAAGTTGTGTAGTTAGTGTCCCCATAATATCAGTTTTAAAATTTTCTAATAAATTTCCAATTTCTGCACGTGTTACTCCTTCTGCTGATACTTTGTTGTCTCTTGCAAACCGATCATATTCTGTTGGTTTTATTCTTGTGCTGCCTCTCGAACTCCTGATACACAAATCAAGGATGTCAGTAAAATTCTCTTGATAAATGTCCCCTTTTCCCATAATATTTAAGGTTTCAATCCATTGTTCCTTCATACCCCTCATTAATGCAGTTTTTAACACATTATCAGGTAAAGGTAGCGATGCATAAGGAGATCTTTGTAAATTATACTGAAAACGTTCCACATACTCCTCTAATGTTTCATTTGGTCTGGCTGTCATTTGAAATATTTCGTCTTTTAATTCTCTAGACCTACGATAATCCTGGTATTTCTTTAAGAAGGATTCTTTCATTTGATCCCAATTGTTGATAACCCCGCCACCTAGCCCCATAAACCATCTTAAAGCAGCCCCTTTTAATGTAGAGGGGAATAATTTCAATTTTTGGGGATCGGTGGTATAATCGTACCCCCTACATAACACATCGAATTCGAATAAGAATGCATCCGGATCTTCTGATGTGAGTCTGTGAAATGTAGGGATATGCTGAAGAGGAATAGCTTTCATGGGTGCATTTGCTGCAGAATCCACTATAGGATATTGTAATGTAGAGGTTTGAGTGTTTGGCTGGTTTTGAGCATTTGGTTGGTTTTGAGCCATGGGATCGAATATATGCCAATAACCTTCTGGGATTTCTAGGAGGGTGTTCCTAGGTTGAGTGGGAACTGTTTTGACAGGGACAGGAATAATCTTAACAGCGCTCCCCTTATCTGGAATAATGGGAATCCCAGGTGTCTGAGGAGATTGAATCTCTTCAACAATGACTTTCGCAGCACTCCCCTTATCTGGGCTATCTAATGGCTGATTTGTTTCAAGAGGATATTTTGGTTCCTTGGTTTCCCCTGTTTCTCCTTCTCCTTCACAAAAGTTGCTAGAGTTCCCTTCCTGCAATAATTCTGGAGTGGAATTTTCAACTTCTTGAAAGTCCTGCTCCTCAGTTTGACTATGCACCTCAGCACAGGCTACAGATGGTGATCCTGTGGCCTGAAGGGAACTAGTAGGCGGTTTAGAAATGTTTTTCTTGAAGCCTACTGATGGCTGAGATTCTGTTTTCTTATAGATTTCGTCTATGAAGGTCGTGCGGCCAAGGGTCACCGGCCCCTTAGCTTTTTCAGGCTTGGATGGGGGTTTGATATTCTTTTCTGGCCTTTTATGCTTAGTCATGCACTCAAAAATAAACTACCAACTTTTATTCAAACAAAGCAAAAAACAAATATGTTAGGAAAGCGGATAGTGGAGCAGGGTTTTTACATGCTCCGCACGTAGGTTCTTACCTTCCGTTTTTAGGATCCAACTCCTCCCTAGCAGGCTCGTACACTACTCTGAGAAAGACAAATGGCTACACTCTTTCCCCGGCAACGGCGCCAAAATGTGGAGCTATAAAAAGGGTCTCTTTCACCTCTAATTACCTCACATTAATATGTCAACCCGAGAGCATTTTGTCATTACAAAGAGTGACTCAATCCGAGGCTATCATTTTTCAGAGTAATGCTAGTAGTACAGTGCTTAAGAAATACAAGAGTAAACGGATGCTTAACTGAAATTAAATTACTTTAAAGAATAAATCACACATTCAGAAAACTCAACAACTTATCAGTCAAGGGTTCGGCAGTGATAACCCATCCCTTCGGAAACTGATGGAAAGGAAACTAGAGCATAGACCATGAGCCTGGGAGCTAGACAGTGACTGCCAATACTCACTACAACCTTAGATCATCTCTCACACCAAAACATCAAATGCAGATAAATGGAACAGCAAAGTAAATAAAGGATTAAACAGCAATTCTGGAATGGAACAGCAACTCTAAAATGGAACAGCAATTGAATAACTAAGTCCCGCGGGTTGTAACCAAACTTAATCTATACACTCTTTGCAATCAAATAACATTCTTTCACTCTAAAGGCGATTCACACAGATCACACTGATGGAACAGCAATAACAACTAATGAATTATAGAACAGTACTGATAAATTAGGAACGCACACAACACGAACGTTTAGTATAACAGCTCTGTAACATAACAGTAAGAATATGCGATTAACTCTTGAAAGGATAAATAACTTGATGCAGAGTCAACATACAATTCTACCTGCAAAAACCTCAATGACTCAAACTTTAACAGAGCATATAATATGAACCTGTAAAGCATATCAAATTACAATGATAAACAAACCACACAGAAGTAAAGTCGTAATGGTACAGAAGCAAGTGTCCTTCGGGGCCGGGCCCTTAGCCTCCAAGGATGCACCGCTTTAAGTTAATGCAGACGCGAAGATGAAATAATCACCAAGCTTTTATTAATGCATCGGTCAAAAATACATCGAACCAGTTCTCAACGAAACTTAATAATCAAAGCTGATATCTCACAGAAAATTACATAGAAACATATCCTATCTCTCCACATATTCCTTTAAGCTAACAGTGTTGTCTCTTTATATAAAGACGACGGCGGAGATGTCCAAGTAACAAGATAAATAAAGCAGCGATCCCTCAGGATCGAAGATCCTGAGGGATTCGCCAAACTGTTAACTCTTCATCCTGTCTTTTCTTTTGCGCTGAGCTGGTGTCTTCTCCTTCTTTTCCGAGCCGATTTTCTTTGATCTGTTTATCTTTGTTTGCGTTCGGTTCTCGTTCAGAGGGACAGCAGTTATCTCCACTTTGTCCTTTCCTTTGGAGCGGAAACTCCTCGTTTTCTCCTTTTCCTGTATAGAAAATAACCATTATCAGTGGCTAAGTTATGCATATCAATTCTCACATGTTTTGTTATAGTTCCTTATTACTTTCCAAATTCATGATACAAAAAGGTTCACAAATTCTATTAAAAAGCCACTGAAATAATCATCAAAAGCATACCTTTTTAGTACTCCACATGATACAGGAGGGTGATCCTCCTATTCCTGTAACACAAGGGGGGGGGTTCTCCCATTCTCGCGACACCCCCTCCAAGTAGTCTGGTTGCTTCTTTTGATTGGAGTATGTTAGGTCCCTATAATACTAGTGTATCCCCTTATTGTTGTTAGTATAGCCCCATTATTATAATTGTTTTACCCCTGTGGCCCCCATATTTTTAATATTGTGCCCTTACATTATTATTGTTAGGTCAGCTAGGATTATATAGTGACCCCATGGACTCCTATATATAGAAAGGAGGTTTTGTCAGTTGTATCATCCAAGAATTGTTCATTTATTTAATGTAAAGGAGGTTTCCCCCTCAAAGTGGCTTCTTTATAAGGCGTTGATCTCTCTTTTCTTCTATTTTTGGAGTTGGTTTCATAACATTTGGTATTATAGATTTGGGATTCTAGGGTTTCATTGCTCCAAACAGGTCATCGTGTCATTTTCGCTATAATTTTTTTTCTACGAAGGTTCAGAAGCTAAAAATTTATCACGTGAAGATGAAATTTCGAGGAACGTTGTGTAAAAATTTCAGATCTTGGTTCGCAACCTTGTTGGAGTTATGATCTGTGGAAGTTAGAGTTTCCACAGGCTCCTTAATTTCATCTAAAAGAGGTGACCGTAGGAAAATCGTCATAACTCTCGCTCTGGGCATCAGATTTAAATTTTGTAAAAAGTGGCTACAAGTAAACAGAATATATTTTTTTGTGTGTCAATTTCAGAGCCAAAGGATGAAACAGTGACACGTGGCACACCGTACCAGTTATCTCTGTTGAACTAGTCCATAATTAGGTCATTGTGGGAGATTGGGCATAAATTTGCCTTGAAGAATCCAAATCAAGTCAGACCTGTGGCATTGAAAAGACGATTTAGAGGGCTACTACAGGACCAAATTTCAGATATTGAATATCCAAAATCACAAAGATAATTCAATTTTAATATCGAGCTCCTAAAAAGCAAGAAAAAGGTGTGTATTTGTTTTCAGATTGCATAAGTCTTGTTTGAAAAATTAGTTTGAAGTGATTCCAAGAGAATATTGAAGCATAGATATCAGTATTGGGTTCTAAAATGCCCCCTAAAAATATTTCAACACCCATTAAGCCCTTAGAATACTCTAATATGACGCATGAAGAGGAAGAATTGCAGTATGAGATATCAAAATTACTGTACCAAGTGCAACAAATTTTGATCTTACAAAGAGAAATCAATGATGACATAAATGGTTTAAAAGAGAAAATGGAGGCTAATTCGGATGGTTTGAAGGATCAATGAAAGCTAATATGGATGATAAAGTAGTGGAATATCACATCGAGCATCAACAACAAGTTCTCCAACTCTCAAAGGATAACCTAACTTTGGTGCCCAATCGAATGAAACAAAAAAAAGATCAACATCACAACGAAAGAAGTTTTGAAGCAGTCACAGAAACGAGAACTTGACAACTACAAAATCGATCAATTTCAAAGTATCTCAGCAAGTGGAAGAACTTATCCGTTGAAGATTCCACATGGTGGGATTAGAATTTTTTACAGAAGCATCCAAAAATAATCAAGCGTTGAGGGAAAAACTTGTTTGAAGGAGAGGGGCATGTTAGGTCCCTATAATACTAGTGTATCCCCTTATTATTGTTAGCGTAGCCCATTATTATTATTTTTGTACCCCTATGGCCTCCATATTGTTATTATTGTGCCCTTACATTATTATTGTTAGGTCGGTTAGGATTATATAGCAACCCCATGGACTCCTATATATAGAAAGAAGGTTTTTTCATTTATATCATCCAAGAATTGTTCATTTATTTAATTTAAAGGAGGTTTCCCCCTCGAAGTGGCTTATTTATAAGGCATTGATCTCTCTTTTCTTCTATTTTTGGAGTTGGTTTAATAACATAGTCGTCTGACAGGATACCGTCTTCCTTCTTATGTGCCATTTGAGATCATGGTACAAGCGTATAATGTGGTCATACCTAGCACCATAATAGATGAAAATTCATATGTTAGTATTTTGTCTTCAACTACATGGCAAGCTTTCGGTTCTCCGCAGCTTGTACCTGTTACCCAGAATTTGTTAGCGTTAAATAGAGGAACTAGTCAACCTTTAGGGATCCTTCCTATGTTTCCTATTACTTTGGGAGGAAATATTGTCTATATAGATGTGATGGCTGTCCAAGGCCCCTTGGATTTCAACTTACTCCTTGGGTGTGACTATACTTATGTCATGGGAGCTCTTGTCTCTTCTCTCTTTCATGTGATATGTTTCCCACATGAAGGAAGAATTGTGACCATTGATCAGTTATCATTCATTAGTCCTCATCTATCTCCCAATCAACCAACATCCCTTAATGGTTCTTACATGCAAGTGGTATCTTCCCCGCCACAAGTTAATTATGTGGCAACTTTTTCCATGCATGTGTATGTTGATGATCTGGTCAGTGATACTGTGTGTCATGTATTGGGGGCATTGGACCCTGATTTCGAGAGTGTAGTTTTCTCATTTGATGATAAAATCTTGTAATCCATGACTTCCTATGGGCCATGAACAAGGTATTCTAGAGCAGAGTTTTGTTTCTTGTGTCAAGCTCCCTAAAAAATGACTCAAGCTCTTCGTAGCAAAGTTCCTTGTCTTGTGTCAAGCTCGTTAAAAAATGAAACAAAGTGTCATGAGGATAGCTCTTTTGTTGTGCCAACCTCATTAAAAAATGAAACAAATACCCCTTCAATTCGAGTCTTTGGTTAGATCTCGTAAAATTCCAGTCGGATCTTTCACTTGATCTCGTAATTGAACCTTCATTCCATCCACCTGTTAGTAAATAGTAGTCTACTTAGGTGAGTGATATGAAGCTTAGGGGGCATGTACCTCGAATTTAGTCCCAATTCTAGGGGCATGCAAACTTATTCCAAGCATATTTTGTCTCTGTTTCAAGCTTGTGATAAAATGAAACCAAATCCCAGCATAGTTTTTCACATGTCTCAAGCTTGTGTAAAAATGAAACGAATTTCAAGCATAGTTTCCCATGTTTCAAGCTTCTATAAAAATTAAACCATTCTCATACACTTCATTCCATTTTATCTACCTCTTCTGCCATATAAGCCTTGGTTTTCTCATTCCATCATCACCATCTACTTGGCTGATCATATGTTCTCACCTGGTTGTTTTACCCTTACCTAGGGAACCACTGCGATGAGTGGTCTTGTTAGCCATCCTCTTGACCTTTATTTGTCTTCAACAGTTCCACTGTCATTAGAACCAGTTTCTACCCTTTATACCACTCATTCCTCTAGGAGGAGTTAACTTTCAGCTCTTTTCTTACTCTCAAAAAATGAAAAGATTTTCGAGTATTTGTCATTTTGAACTTGTTAAAGTGAATGAACTAACGTGATCTCAGTACACGTTTACCCCTTTTTCGGGTTGAGGTTTACTATTTACAAAAAAGGAATACCTCGATCGAACATGTTCAAGAGGTTCTCTCGGGCATATTTTTCTAGCTTTTTGGATTCAAGAGACGACTTAATAAAAGGGACATGATGGAGTTTTCTTTTTGTTTCTTTTCAAACTCCCTAAACATGAAACGTTACCGAGTTTACCTTTCATTGGACCCTTTAAAGATTAAATGTAAAAAGACTTGTCACCATGACAAGACCGAGTTCCTCCTTCTTAGGGCTCGTTAAAATTACTAGGATGGATTCATTCGAAAAATGAACTTACATGCTTAGCATATGATATCCTGTTCACACTTCCTATAAAAAATAAAGAGGTAGATGTTAGCAATAACAGGGGAAAATGGAAAGTGAACACCCTATGTGTATTATGGGCATCTTGTCGCTCTTGAACATGACACTCATCTGCAGTTCATGTCGGGTTGGGAACATCCTACATTCGTCACTTTGCCTCCATGGATTTGGGAAATTCATTTGCCTCTCATTTTATTACCAATTTTTTCAACATGAACTCTGATCCTATTTGAGTCAAATGTTGCCACACTCTGGAGTCATGTCGCCAATATGTTCAAGAGAAGTCCTTTTTGTCAGACATATTCTGCATATTTGACCTCCTTTGTTACAATCCTAAATCACTGCTATCATCTTAAGATACATGTTGTTTCATGTCGATGATGTGGGAATCATCATGGACCTCCTTCGATGAATCACTTCCTTTCGACTTCAGTTCATTGTCTGGGAAGGTGATTTAGAAACTTCTGCTCAATACCTTGGAGCTTGCATGCCTCAATGGCAAGTTCTTCTTATTCGATGATAGATTCACATCATTGGCCTTCGATCGATGACTCTGCAAGTGTTCGACTTCAACACATTTATTCACACTTGTAGATTATGTTGTTGTACCTTGAGGTTCATCGTATTTATTGGTGGTCTCTCTTGTGCCTGTTAATGGTTCTCATCATTTACATGTAATCAGGGGGTTTCTACCATGTTCGACACCAAAAAAATTATTCAGATGTCTAGATTCGTACATTGGGTTAATTGAGATCGCGATGAAGACCCTGGGTCACATCTAATTTTTGGACCAGGCTGTGAGGAGTTATTGAGTATTCATGATTTATACATGATCCTATCTATACAGATGGTTGTGTCCATACCGCAGATCCATTTCTATGATCTCTTTTAAATGGATGGTTACGACCATACCATGGGCTCATGTGTCATTTGATGCCTGGTGCAACATTATGTGGTTAGGCATATTTATACCATAGATGTCATATATTATAAATTTTTTTATTTGGCAAGTTTTCTAGAGGTGGTCCTCGTTATTTACCTTGGTTCATAAAGCATTTCATCCATCACTCCTTGTTCTGCCTTCATGCTTTAGGGGGCATCTGTTACACGGTAATTTTTCACCATGCTCATTTTCCCATCTCTGATCCTGAAATGCCCCGTGACGAATCCTGTGCAATGTTTCCATCATCAAGAAATATGCTAACATATCCCCTTGAATATCCAAAGAAGACTTCCTTAAAATATTACTGAAGAAACTTGGTAAAATTCCTAGTTTCCTAGGTCAGCGCTCTTCCTGGTGCCATGACCGCGTTGATTTCCTTTTCCCAGTTAGCACCCTAATTTCTTGGAAAATCACGTTTATCCAATTTCTAGCAGTGCTTCCTCAAATGGGGGAGAAGCTTTGACCTACAAAATCTCAAGGGCGACGAGTTGGCTATTGAATAGAGATGATAAGGTCAAGCTCTCTCATTTTAGAGCCTTGATCTCATCCATGGGGGTTATCCCTTAGAAAGTGGGCCTTCCTCCTCCTTTCATGGGCTCCCAACCCCCTTCTCCTTATAATAAATTCACATCCCTCATTCCCCCAAATTTAGAGCTTGGTTGATCATTGTAAGATTCATTTGAACTCTCATCCCTTTACATGCTAGCATCGTGATTAAGCCTAAGTGCACGGGAGAAGGAATGATTTTGAGCTTGATGAAGGACTCATATTTTCACCTAAAGACGGATCCAACATCAAGGCCTGGTTGTAAGCTCTCCTTTTATAATTTATCAATAATAACATTTGATGTTTGCTTTCTATATTTTTCCACATGATTATGTAAATATTTCAGTACTCCTTGATCTGCTAGATATCTAGTGTTTACATTTATTATATATTGTATCATGTTTGTTTTTGTCTCTTGATCATCCACAGGTATTTGCATGCCATCTATAGCAAGAAGCGAGCCTACAAGGATTGTTGATCAAGATCACCATCAACGGATCCAAGGATAACGATTGGAAAAAGGTATTTATGTCTCATTCCTCATTGCATTGTAAACATTAGTTAAGAAATCTTATGTTAGAAAGAATCTCATGTTGCTATACCCACTCTAGGGCTAGAGAGATCGCCTCTGTCAGCAGAGGGGATTTATCTTGACAAAATATCTTATTCCAAAAGAAAATAAGATAATAGTTATGATAGCATAAAGTAATCACATATAACTTTCAAAAGAAATATAGCTCAATAGTTCTTCTATCCATGCAAAGAACATATCTCTATAACACAATGACTATTCTTTGTGCATGCAAGAGCTTATCATAATAACTCTTCTTTAATATGCATAATACATATTCCATTCTCTAGAATTCTACAATCGTTAGCTATTATTTCCATGTAAACAAATACATACTTATTTCGCAAAAGGAAGTTAATATAACCTTGTTTATCTATCTTTCTACATGCAAGTTTCTCATGCTTGCCTTTCAATAAATTACCATAGATAACCACCTTTTATGCATAAAGGTTAACTTAACCTTTTATGCACCAAAATCAAGAAATTAATACAATTCATCTAGCCACACAATCTTTTCAAGAAAATTAACATAATATATTTCTTTATCTACACACAAAAACATATTTTCTACATCACCATGACTACCCTTTTGTGAAGTGCATGCAACATGTGCTTTTTAAACACAATGACCCTTACTTTAGTGCACGTAATATTTTCAAGAAACAATCATGTGTTCTTGTTCTTGTATGAAAAAGATTGGTATGCATCTTTTAAGAAAACAATCTTTATTTTTCATCAATTCATGCACAAAACTCCTATGCAAGTCTTTCGCACTAAAATCCTTGCAATCTTTAAATAAACAAGTAATATGTGCATACATATTCCTGAAAACCCTTCCAAGAAAATTAATCTAATTAACATTTCTCTTTTCCTATGCAAAGACATTTCACTTTCAAATTTTCTTTTCAAGAATTAACATAGAAATTTATTTCATAATTCTAATATAATGGATATATTATTGTCCACATATTCCTATTAAGAGTTATAGGAATCATGCTAATATCACCAAGGAAATTAATAATCTAATTTTCTCTCATAATTTCCTGGCAATTTGTTCTTTAATGAAATAACTTGTTTTCTTTATCTTTTCATAAGAAAAGTTAACATACATTATTTTCATGAAAAATATCATGATTTCTTTAATTTTTTTGATATAACATAATAACTTTTCTTTTCCTACAGATAAGTGTTTCTTTCTCAAGTAAACTTGGAAAAATAGTTATTAACCCTATGCTTTGAGCATTTATTCATTTTTTCCAGAGAGATATTAAAAGAAAAATAGCCCATTGTTTTCTAGAAGCCTGGTTACTTACCCTTTTATGCACATGATTCTAGTTTAATCTTTTTCATGAAATAACACATAGTTCTTTATATTTCTATATGCAAGGTTTTGTGTTTTCTAATGCATCTTTATGCATAAAATAGACAAATATTTTAAGACAACACCTAGGTTGACTCAACTTCGGAGCTAAGGAAGCAACAGAATAGCCCTCAGGGTATGTTTGTCTCATATAGTTGGAGTGTTTGAATTGCATTTTTTATGGTGGAAATGGATTCAGCACCATCCAGAACCTTTAGGACACCCAAAACACTGAAGTTTAATGACTATAACCTCGAATATCAAAAAAAATTACCATAATTTTTCATAATCTTACCTGAATTAACTAATTCAAATAAATCATGCAATTTTACACTATTAATTTGAACTACGACCTTAACTTCTAGTCAAATAAATCATGCAATTTTACACTATGAATTTAGCAATGCAATCTTTTAATAATTCAATGCACATAACACTTATCTTTTGTTTAAAGAATCTTTCCTTTATTTTCATAACTTCCATGCAAGTTTTCTCCACCATATAAAGTTTTTCCTCAGTGAAACTCCATTTTCATTCCTATTTTCTTATACCTACCTCAGTTTTACTAACATTATAAGTAAGTTGTAACTAATTCTTCCCATTGTCAAAGAAGAATCAAGTCTTTTAAACCATCCCATCATATAATCCAAAAATATTAATGAACTAATAAAATAATTATTTTTGTAGTTACAACCACGTCTAGTTTTTATTATAAGAATATTACACCTTCTTTATTCAATATAGTATTTAATAAAAATATAAATAACTAAAAATAATAAAAATATAAATAATTAAAAACAATAAAAATATGAATAACTAAACATGAATATTGATTATAAATAACACATTTCAATTTCCTGTATAGTTCAATATTAATTTTGAATGTATATGAAAGAAATTGGTGGGTTGTCAAATTAAATAAATTGATTAAAACAAAATAAAGCTTAGATAAATTTAAATACAGTGATTAAAACAACTTAGTCTCTCACCTAGATGCTTAGATAAATTGATAAATTAATTAATTAAATATTTTGATTAAAACAAAATAAATATTATGGGTAAATATATTGATTTGTTTTTTAGTAGAACATGATTTTATAGGGAATATTTTCCATATTTCATAATGTAAAGCTTTTGGAAAAAGTTTAAAAATTGTTAAAGTGAACTTATTTGTCAAGTGAATAAGAATGAAATTTACTTATATATAAATGTTTGAATACTCCAACACTTGAATGTATCATACATTTATATTTTTAGGATTAAAAATCTAAGAAATAAACAACATAGAAAGGGAAACAATTAATAAATATAAATAGTAATACGTAAATCACCAATAAGATTTATTTTGAAAAATTCCAATTCATGAAAAACAAATCATAATATATTTATTATTTTTTTTCAAAAATCACTTTAAAATGGAAAAACCTAAACTTATTTATAGGCTTTATTACATAAACCATATGCCCAAAACCATGACTGTAACTGAATTCATTTGACCCATTCTTAAGTCAAGTTTAAACTAACATTTCCCTTTTAAACTTTACTTGGGAAAATTCTTTGGATCCAATTTGAGAAATTATCAGCTCCCTATCACTTTATATTTTGCTAAAAACATTTATACCTTTCTATTTCATACATCATACACCCATATACCCATTTTCATATAGTTTAAAAAAAAATCTCTTCAATTTGTTCTTTTTTCAATTATATTAAAACTTACCAATACCGTCACCCTCTCATTTTGTTATTACTTTGACCTTAAAGTTTACCTACCTTCCCATGTCCATGCAGCATCCATAAATTTTCTGTCGAGTTTTAGCAGTCATTACTTCGCAATCCAACCCATCTCACAAATGGACTCGTATTATATTTAACTTATTAAACAAGGGAATGACGTGATTTTGTTCATTAAGTAATTATCATATAATATTTATTTAATTATGTAACTTTGACCTTAAACTTTAGCTTCCTTCCCTTGTCCATGCCGCATGCATAAATTTTCTATCGAGTTTTAGCAGTCGTTACTTCGCAATCCAACCCATCGCACAAATGGACGCGTATTATATTTAACTTGTTAAACAAGGGAATGACGTGATTTTGTTGTTCATTCCGTAATTATTATATAGTAATTATGTAATACTTTTTATTTTTAATCTTGTAATTAATTATGTGAATGATATTTATAATGATAAATAAATATAAATGGTTAAAAGAGACCCCAAACAATTGTAACATGTTTTTTAGTTCTAAAGGATGATAATGCTCTAGGAATGGATGGTAGAATACAAAAGGCCAGTAAACAGTTAAACTAGACCAATACAGAGATTAAAGAGTTAGAAATGAACACTGCAAAGTTTTCTGTTGTTAAAGAACAAATTGATGCTATCCAAGTTTCAGTAAATAGTGTAAATCGCTGTATAAATGATGTACAGTTTTCTACTTCAGTCTTGAAGAGCTATGTCAGAGAGTCTTTAAGTAAAATAGATGTGGTGGAAGGTAAGATTGACCAAGAAATGCATTCCACAAAAGGACTCATTACAGAATTGAAAGAGAAATTTGATAAGGACTTATTACAGAATTGAAAGAGAAATTTGATAAGTTACATACAGTCAAATCTGACAAGCCAGTACCTGCTTCTTTTCTATATAAAATAAATGTCAAAAATAAGGATCCTGTTAAACCAGTTGACAGATTTCCTCAGCTACTCCCTAAAGAAGTATCTAAGTCACAGACAGAAATACCATCAGAGAAATCTGAATCATCTGAAAGATTATCTATTGCTTCCTTGTTTAAGGAATCAGAAAAAGATTCAGAATCCCAAATATCTCCCATCTATGAGCGACGTGAAAGTCAATTTTCAAGGTATCCTGCTCCAGACCTTAGTGGCAAAGGAAAGCTTCCAAAAACTCATACTTTCTTTCCAGACTCTCATAGAGAATGGAACATTGACAATTTAAGTGTGGGACAAATTAGACAAATGATTGATATGATGTTTGTTGAATACAAGCTTATGTGTCTAAGGGGAAAAAGTGAAATAGAAGCTTGTAAAGCAATCATACAATGTTTTGTTGGAACTTTATTAAGATGGTGGGAAGTAGAAACATCTCCAACTCTTATTACAAAAATGGAGAATGAACTTTTGAAAGATGAAGTTGGAGATATAATCCACAACACTGATGGCACACCACAAAATAACATGATTGGAGCCTTGACTTCAATGGTTCTTGAATATTGGTGTGGATCTTAGACAGATCTTGCAGATAAACATGAAATTATTCTTATGAATCTTAAATGCAAAAAATTTTCTTAATTTGAAGATTTGCATAGAGACTGGGTGCAGTGCATATATGAAGTAAAAGAATCCAAGAATCTCCTGTGGAAACAAGTTTACCTGCCAGCATTACCTTCAAAATGTGTTGACTATCTAAAGCTACAGGATTCTTTCCAGTTACAATTTGAGTCTTTTACTTGGGGGGGAATATACAACATTATTACAAAGACTATGGTTGGACTCTGCACCAGTGCAAAAGTAAACAAGTCTTTAGATAAACTTTCTCGTTTGCCTGATAACAAGTCTATTTGCAGTAAATATGGCCTCACTATAGATGATCCTATTGTTAAGAGAAGAAAGGCCAAGAAACAGGCAAAGAAATCCAAGAAAAAGTATCGGGAACACCCAACCCAAGGTCAGAAGTCCAGAAAAAGGACCATTCATAGGTCCAGAAGGGGACATTATAAATATATCCCCAATACCCATTATTACCAACCCAAGGACATCCATTTGCATTCTTCAAAGCAAGAAAAATGGAACAAGCTAACTTGCTGGCTTTGTGGCCAGCCGGGTCACACTTCTCAGAGATGTCCTATGGGAGAAGAATCAAGAAAAAATAGAGGTAAGAAATCTCAACCTCTAAACAGACAAAAGAAAGTTGTCAAACTAGAAACCCCTATAATGTGCATGAAATGCGGGTTTAAAAATCACAGAACTGAACATTATCAAAATCTGGTGATTTGTGAACAAGTTCAGCAGCAACAACCTGACGATTCATGTTATGATGATTCTTCCAGTTCCTCTTCCTCGGGTTCATCTATTGAAGAATTAAATACTCATATGAAAAATTTTTGTTGTTCAGATTCAGAAGATTGTCAATGTAACTATTCATTTGACTCTAACTATTCCAGTGACAGTTCTTCAGAAATGCCAGACAACACTACTAAACAGCCAAAAGAAAAGGTGTTAATGGCACAAATTGCAGATGAAGATGAACTCAAAATTATTTCACAAATTCGAGCAATGGAAGAAGGAGAAATGAAGACAAAACTCTTGGAAACATTTCTAAGCCAAATTCACTCTTCTAGCTCCAGCAAAGGATCAAATAAAAAGCCTCTCTTTGTGGATGCCTCATTTGAGCGAAATACAAAAGCCTTTCAAAGGGACCAGCTGCACTCTAAAGTTCGCTCACTCACTTTGGGGGAGGTAAGTAGAGAAATCCATCATTTGAAATCAGAAATCTCTACTCTCAAGTCCCAAGTTGCTCAGTTAGAAAAAGGCAAACAGCCTCTTACTCAGAATATTTCTGCAAGTACCACTGCATACACTCTACACACTGCACCTAAAACTAATGAATCAAATGTTGAAATTTTTTAGGGCAAAAAGGATCCTACAATAGGCTTCAGAGAAATGAGAATTTTAGCCATTGAATATAAACAACACCATGTCCTCCTGAACATTTGTATCAAAGGCCAAATGTTCACTCTCAAAACACTTATAGATTTAGGAGCAAATGTGAATGTATTCAATACAAAATTAATCCCAGCCAAGTTTTGGGTCAAATCAACCAGACAAGTAGTTGGGTTTGGAAATAAAACTCTTCATTATGAAGTTCCCCAGGCATCTATTTTTTTTTACCAGCACTGCATCAAATTGAAATTTGCAGTAGCAAACATTCCTATAGACTGTATTTTAGGAAATGTCTTCCTGGCAGCAGTAGAACCTCATGGCTCAATCAGATTAAAGGATAATAATGCTAGATATTTTATCACTTTTCCAAGTTCAGATGGAAGTTTTAAACAAATAAAATTTCCATATATTTCAAGCCCGGAATTTCAACCATGGTCCAAGCCATGGAAGAATTAGGCAAAGCTGAATCTAAACTAATTGAACTCAAAGATTTGAAATCCTCAATTCAGATAGGGGATCAGATAAAAACCCCTACTATTCAAAGAAGAATCTCTGATCTCAGAAAACAGATTGAGGCCGAATGTTGTTCTGAAGAACCAAATGCTTTCTGGCATAGGAAACAACATTGTGTTGAACTGCCTTATAAATCTGATTAGGAAGGAAGACCCTGCAAAAGCAGAGCCATTCCTATGAATAGGAAATACAGAGATCTTTGTGGAAAAGAAATAAGAGAATTAAGGGATAGAAAATTGATAAGAGAATATGACAATCCTTGGAACTGTTACAGATTTTATGTAAACAAAAGATCTGAGCAGATCAGGGGAATCCCAAGACTAGTGATAAACTATAAACCCCTGAATACAGTTCTAGCATATAACACCTATCCAATTCCTCACAAAGGAGATCTATTCACCAAAATATCAGGGGCAAAAATCTTTTCCAAATTTGATCTTAAATCAGGATTCTAGCAAGTTGCCATTGAAGAAAAAGACAAGTTTAAAACAGCATTCAGTGTGCCGGCAGGACATTATGAATGGAATGTCATGCCTTTTGGTCTGAAACATGCCCCATCTAAGTTTCAGAAAGTAACGGATTCCATATTTAAGCCATATTTTGATTGCCTTGTAGTATATATATATGATATTCTAATATTTTCTAAGAATATCCAAGATCATTTTTAGCATGTACAGACATTTCTACAAGTGGTAAAGAAAAATGGTCTTGTACTAAGTAAAAAGAAGATAGAAATATTCCAGACCTCAATCAAATTCCTGGATCATACGGTTCAATATGGTCATATAGCTCTGCAAAAACATGCTCTAGAATTTGCAGACAAATTTCCTGTTGTTATCATAGATAAGACACAGCTTCAAAGATTTTTGGGATGTTTGAATTATGTGAGTAATTTTTATAAAGATTGTGCCAAAACCGGAGTCTACTAAATCAAAGATTGAAAAATAATCCTCTGCCATGGACAGATGCTCATACCATTGCCATGAAAAGAATAAAAATCAAAGTTAAATATCTTCCTATTTTATTTGTTGCTAATGACAATAATTTCAAAATTGTTGAAACAGATGCAAGCGATATAGGATGGGATGGCATATTGAAGCAAAGAAAGAATGATGGTGATGAGCAGATTGTACAATTTGCCTCAGGAACATGGAATACAACAGAGAATAATTACTCCACTATTGAAAAAGAAGTAAAGGCAGCATGGAATTCTATCGATAAGTTTGCTATTCATTTAGTCAACAAGAGATTCTTATTAAGAAATGATGCCTCTGCCCTGAAGAAAGTTTTGAAAAAAGATATCAAAAAGCCTGGAGAAGCAAAATTTTCCAGATGGCAAGCATTATTTGCAAATTTTGATTTTGATGTAGATCATATTAAAGGAACAGAAAATTGTTTGCCAGACTTTCTCAGTAGAGAATATATCCAACAACAATAACATATCATGGTAATTGTTACAAAATGGGACCCCAATCAGTAAAAAGAAATTCTCAGATCCATCCCTGATAACAAAAGTTGGCAAGAATATAGAGATCAGTGGAAGCCGACTAGCAGCTTCGGAAAACTAAAGTTTTAGATGCAAACTGGCAGGCACATACAGATATATTACACTTAGTCCTTGAAAGAAAGGTAAATCCAAAAGGAAGCAAATGGATCCATGACATGGTTTATTCCAAGAGTATGGCAGCCGCACATCAAGCAGAAGAATCCCTACGCAATGATTTCCATGATATTACTATGATTTGGTCAGAAGGAGGAGATAGACGCAGAGTCTATCATAAATATTTTTGCATAAACCAGACTAGAAATCCTGCATGGACTTGGACTAACAACTTTGCTCAGTGGCCAGGAAATGATCCTAACATTATTTTTCCTGACACTATTTATAATTTTGCAAGATATAAAAAGCTCTGGTGGGATATTCTTAATTTTGATGGGAATAACGAAACCCATTATACAAAGTTAAAAGTTGGACCAATGTGGATTATGCAAACAAACCAACAATGTGAATGGTTACAAGAATGGTGGAATGACTATGGAGTAAACAAAATAGCCATTGATCTTGTTTACTATGAAGCCTATTTTCAAAATAACTGCAATTGGTGTTTTGAAAATAATATTCTTGAATTTTTTCATACTCCCTACAATACTGCCAGAGATCTTCAAAAGATTCAAGACCATGAAATTTTGAATCAATTCATGACCAGACACTTTAAGTGGTTGGTTATGACAAAAATTAAACACCAGATTGTTTTAAATAAACCCATGAGTGTCAGAAGAATATATACTAAAGCTTGGGACAAACATCTGTATAAGAAATTTAGTTTTCCAGGAATCACTATACTAGATGATCCAGTATAATTTGGTTCTCATGGAATCCATTTAAAAGTATCCACAATGTTCATAATGTCTAGTCACGAACTTGAAGTGACCGGTTTTCTCGTGGGCTTTTCGGTAAAAAGCCTCCACATTGTAAAAATCTTCGTGAAAATTTTCTCATGGGATTTTCTTTTAAAAGCATCCACGTTGTTTATGATGAGTCTGTTTTCTGTACAAGATTCGATCTTTTCAGGAGACTCGAAGGACTTCTCCGATAGCTGGTGGGGTTTGACCCCACATCTACCTGACTAATTGATGAACGTACTAAGATTCCCAAGGCACAGATAGGACCGACTATCAAGTGCTTGTCCCCTCTCTTTTCCTATAAAAGAAGGAGAGTAAGCCTCATTTGAGCGATTCGATTTTGGAAAGAGTTGAGTCTTGTGTGTTTTTTTGAGTTGGAGATCTGTATTTTCCTTCCTGCTCTGCAACTGTGGACATTTGTCTGATCTGATTGCATCATGAAGATTATTCATTTCTCTAAGTCATTAGGTGATCTGAGAAGCCTTCGTATCAGTGTGCTTGGCACTGATGAGAACCTAAAGTGGCCAGATCTATAGTCTCTCTAGAAGTTTGTGTGTTTAAAGATTCGAAGACTGAGTCTGTGTTTAGCCAGGAAGCCTTCATTAAGCTCTCTCATTTATTGAGAAGCCAAATCTGATAAATGCTAACGCAGTCAATCTCAGGATAGAAATCTGATGTAAGATGATTCCATAATTCATAAATAAATAAGAGAGTATTTTGGTCCGCATTGAGTACTTAAAACTCTGAGTTATATGAATGTCTGTTGGATAGTATCTATGTTGCATATTTTCTCCAGAGGTTCACCAAAATATAGAAGGGACGCCAGATCGTTAAAGGCGAAGGAAGCCGCAAAAAAGGTCGCCAGAGCGTGAAATATCTAAGTAGGTTCGTGTATGGGTTGATAAGCACACACAGAGAAGAGTTTCAACAAGGCCAGTCATCTTGTGTTGCTGTTGCAAGCTCCATATGAAGACCCTGCATAAAATTGGTATCAGAGCCAGAAAGATCGCCTGGTTCGTAAAGGTTAGTACTCAAAATCTCCATTCTTTATCAAATGGAATCAGCATGCAGATATATGTCTTATAGAGAATTATAAGAAAAGTATAAAACTCAAGAAAATCCTCTTCGAGATATGTTTGCGTCTACTTCAAGTCGTGTGATAAATTCTACTGAGTTAGAATATGAAGAATCTCAGCCATCTTCTAGATGGAAACTTCCTAGCATAAATGCTTCTGATGTATATAGTGATCTTTCAGTCTTTCATTTAAAAGTCACCACTAGGATCTCTATCAAAGAATCCATTAGCCAAATCCAAGAGAATTCAAAATGTATACATTCAATCCCACTCTTGAATTCTAAACAACTACAGGCTGGAGCTAAGAGGCTTAAAACTCAATATTTGCATTTGGGATGCATCAGGATAGGAATCAATGCTCTGACACACCAAGGGCTCAATACTTTTGTTTTAGCCATAGTTAGAGACTTAACACACAACAAGTATATCGATTCCCTAATTGGAGGTATTGTTGCTCCTTTATCAAATGGCCCTGTTTATTTCGATTGTTACCCAAACTTTCCAGTATATGTCTTTGATGAAACAATCGACAATATTCTTCAGTTATAAATCCAAACCATGGGATTTGATATGTCTAGAAAGAGACATAACATAGCCATTCAGACAAAGGGATGTTTTAGACATACCAATACTCTATATCCTGCAGTTCTACATACACCCAGTAAAGATTCAAATTCAAGTATGGTTGTTCTAACTGACTCCAAAAATCAAAAGATAGAGCACCAGACTATTAGGTGGGAAGATCTTACTTTCCGTGAACACTGGGTTGTCTCAAATCCTAAACCTCCTATTATGAGAAATATAACCTCTGCAAATATTCAAGAAGACCAGTCATCTGCTATCCTTTATTTTCCCAAAAGATAAACCATTGACAGAAGAAGGATTGAACAAGCTTGCAGAAGTTCTCCTATGTACAAAAATCCACTTGAAGTTGATACTGCATGTTCTAGTTCTGTTTCAAATCCTTGTAAACATATTTCTCTGTTTGAATTTGCTCAAATTGTGAATTTTTCTTCTTTAGAAGTCATCTACCCCGAGTGTAAAACATCTGTAAATCTGAGTAGTCTTGCTGAATATGTCATACATACAAATCATCATCTTAGGACAGGTGAAGCCCCTCATTCTACATCAACAAATCCTTGTCCAAACCCTAAATGTTCATATATCCCTTTCCCTCATGTGATGATGATGCATCAACTGCCTTCATTAAAAAATGAAGATCCCAGATTGACAGAAATGTTCAGCAAAATGAGACCTCCAAATATGCCAAAATAAGGTCTAGGCTATCTTGAACAAATGGATGATTTGATTCCTCAGTCAAGATTTTGTTCTCTTCCAGAAGATTGTAAAAAGCCATCGGTCACAGAGATGCATAAGTTCTTCACTTTAATGAATGGATGCAAAAAGCATAAAGTAGATACCAAATGGATGAAAGAAATGCTAAATTGGGACATCTATACCCATCTAGAGGCAAAAAATGTTGGTCTCACTCATTCTAATGAAGAAAAACTCAGATTGTCCCAAGAATGGAAAGAATTCATGGATAAAATATTTTCCTGGATATCTTTCTATGTTTGTAAAGCCATGGATAATTCAGAAAACATTCTGATGACTGATACTGCATCTTCCTCTTCCTCTCAGCATTCATGGTCTGCTCTAGACGACAGTAATATTGAGATCTCTACCACATTTCCCCCTTATAAGGGAATCATCCTAGGAGAAGCTCAGAACTCAGCCAAAGCTATTCCTCTAGTTCTAAAGGATGATAGTGCTCTAGGAATTGATGGTGGAATACAAAAGGCTAGTGAATAGTTAAACTAGACCAATATAGCCATTAAAGGGCTAGAAATGAACATTGCAAAGTCTTTTGTTGTTAAAGAACAAATTGATGATATCCAAGTTTCAGTAAATAGTGTAAATAGTTGTCTAAATTATGTACAGTTTTCTACTTCAGTCTTGAAGAGCTATTTCAGAGATTCTTTAAGTAAAATAGATGTGGTGGAAGGTAAGATTGACCAAGAAATGCATTCCACAAAAATACTCATTACAGAATTGAAAGAGAAATTTGATAAGTTACATACAGTCAAATCTGACATGCCAGTACCTGCTTCTTTTCTATATAAAAGAAATTTCAAAATTCAGGATCCTGTTAAACCAGTTGACAGATTTCCTCAGCTACTTCCTAAAGAAGTATCTCAGTCACAGACAGAATACCATCAGAGAAATCTGAATCATCTGAAGGATTATCTATTGCTTCCTTGTTTAAGGAATCGGAAAAAGATTCAGAATCCCAAATATTTCCCATCTATGAGCCACTTGAAAGTCAATTTTCAAGGTATCCTGCCCCAGACCTTAGTGGCAAAGGAAATCTTCCAAAAACTCATACTTTCTTTCCAGACTCTCATAGAGAATAGAACATTGACAATTTAAGTGTGGGACAAATTGGACAAACGGTTGATATGATGTTTGTTGAATACAAGCTTATGTGTCTAAGGGGAAAAAGTGAAATAGAAGCTTGTAAAACAATCATACAATGTTTTGCTGGAAATTTATTAAGATGGTGGGAAGCAGAAACATCTCCAACTCTTATTACAAAAATGGAGAATGAACTTTTGAAAGATTATGTTGGAGATATAATCCACAACACTGATGGCACACCACAAAATAACATGATTGGAGCCTTGACTTCAATGGTTCTTGAACATTGGTGTGGATATGAGACAGATCTTACAGATAAACATGAAATGATTCTTATGAATCTTAAATGCAAAAAATTATCTCAATTTGAAGATTTTCATATAGACTGGATGCAGTGATCTGAAAATGGAAGGTACTTGAAAAGGGTGCAGGGTATCCATTTTCATTTATGTAAATGAGTGCAAAAATACTCTAAGTTTAAATCTGAAAATGTGAGAACTTCATATTTCTAATACAGAGATAGATTGTAGGGGCATTTACCGGATATTTCACCTTTCAAAGAAAGGATGAATCCAGAGGCTACCTGGCCCTCTTACAGACTCTGCCTAAAGAAATAATAGAAGTAAACACTCAGATTTAATTAAAATGATCTTGCTTTAAACTTGATGTTATGCGGAAATTTAACTTGCAAATGGTGTATGTCTTTTCACTGTTTATGTATCTTAAGTGTAATTGTTTTTGTTGAAACTTAACATGGAGGATTTACAACAATATTCAAAGCAAATATAATACTCAAAACACAACAAAGAATATGATATAGGATTTCACCCCAACTCTTGGGCTACATCTCCTGGATCAAGCCTCCCAAAATGGGCTTGTCCTCTTGTATTAAAAGCTCTCAAATGCAATACAAGATTATAAGTGTCTCAATAGACAAATCTGAATATATAATCTGATTCAGAAGGCAGGAAAAAGCCAAGAATGCCTTTTCAAATTCACAAAACAGTGATAGATTACCATAAACAGTGATTTCTTCATCAATGTCCTACTGGTGCTTTGAACTTCTCTGCAACTTTTCAGGCTGTAGAAGTCCTCAAATGCCTCTGAAAACTCTTTCAATGGCTTCAGAAGGTCGAAATTATCTGAAATAAAGCTTTGGTTCACCTCAAACTGATAACCACAACTCAACCAAACTCAAAACCCAAAATGGCCCTAGTGGCTCAAAAAGCTTCTCCGAAGCTAAACAGGCTGAAACTGAGCTCCAATGGCTCTGAAACCTACGCCATTGAGTCCAAAAGGCTGAGAACATACGAAATCAAAAACAAATTCGTTCCAAAAGGTTGAGTAATGAGAAAGTTATGACCAAAACAACTTTGCCCCAATTTCCTCCACTAAATGTGGGGCAACTGCCAGTTAACTCCACTAAAAGTGGAAGTCCGCCTAAATTTGGGAGCGCCTCCAAAATCTCCGCCATATTAAACTCCACTTAACTGAATCTTAATTAAATATTAAACTTTAGATTAGGCTCTTTAAGCGCTCTTAACATTAAGCTCCCACACTGGTCATATGATGAGGTTCCATGGGAAGAGAGTTGGCACCTCCGTGCTCCGCTGGACCCACTCCACTAAAAGTGCAATAACTTCTTCATACGGCGTCCGTTTTTAGAACCGTTTGCGGCACCAGAATTAGGAAGACGAGACCTATGTAACCATATTGGTTTCAACCAATTTTGAACACTTTCATTTTTTAGCCTTTTTCCATGGCTTGGACTTGAGCTCCTGATCATGCAGCGCATATATGAAGTAAAAGAATCCAAGAATATCATGTGGAAACAAGTTTACCTGCCAGCATTACCTTCAAAATTTGTTGACTATCTAAAGCTACAGGATTCTTTCCAGTTACCATTTGAGTCTTTTACTTGGGGCGAAATATACAACATTATTACAAAGACTATGGTTGGACTCTGCACCAATGCAAAAGTAAACAAGTATTTAGATAAAATTTCCCATTTTCCTAATAACAAGTCTATTTGCAGTAAATATGGCCTCAATATAGATGATCCTATTTTTAAGAGAAGAAAGGCCAAGAAACAGGGAAAGAAATCCAAGAAAAAGTATCGGGAACACCCGACCCAAGGTCAGAAGTCAAGAAAAATGACCATTCATAGGTCCGGAAGGGGACATTATAAATATATCCCCAATACCCATTATTACCAGCCCAAGGACATCCATTTGCATTCTTAAAAGCAAGAAAAATGGAAAAAGATAACTTGTTGGCTTTGTGGCTGTTAGAAAATTATATATTATGGAACAATGCAACACATAAAATATGCCAAAAATAAAAGCACACAAAACACATAAAACCAAAGAGACACAAATATACGTGGTTCACCCAGTTTGGGCTATGTCCACCCCGAACAGCCAGTCCTTCCTTTCTATTATCCAGCAAAAATTGAAGAGACAAAACCTACAGCAAATCCGCTGTAATATCCTCTGTTCTCTCTCACAGTCTCCCTATCTGTTTCTCGCTCTAAGAATACACACATAATACACAGCCGCAATACAATACCCTCATATATACAAGGGGGTTGCCTTCTAGGGAAAAAAACCCTAAACTAAACATAACTTCTACCGTCATATCATCCGCCTATGAACGGCCCAGATTGACTAGAAATTACTATACTGAGGCAAGCAATTTTTTACATTCTGTTTTGGGCTTTGTGGGCACCGCTCGAACTTCTTCTGGGGGCTCAAAAGCTGCCACACTCTTGAACCCCTCACATACCATTAATTACGAGCAAAGTACGCCTTTTAAGGCAATAAAATTGGAATGTCAAGACATGTACAAACAAGATAATCGTCTACACCTCCACAGTCACCCCCCACTTGGAGATCGTATCAGGCAACTCCACCATCGTCTATTTGTCATAACACTCTTTTGGACTTGATAAGTTCTTCATCTTCATCGTCATCCTTGAAGACCAATTGAAACTGAGCATGTTCTCAGTTTCTCCCTGGTTACAACTTTTGTTAGCATATCTGCAGGATTCTGGCTAATGTGTATCTTTTCCAGCTTCAACTCTCCATCTTCCAATACTGACCGTATGAAATGGTACTTGAGATGTATGTGTTTAGTCCTGGAATGAAATGCTGAGTTTTTTACAAGATGAATGGCACTTTGGCTATCACTGTATAGCGTGCCCATATCATGCTTCTTACCCAATTCATCCATAAACCTTTAACCAACATTTTTACCAGCCTCGTAGCAAATAATTATTACCTCTTTCTATCATGGAAAGTGCAAAAACATTACTGGATTTTGAAAGCCAAACCTCCATGTATTGTTCCACCCATGAATACATATCATGTAGCATATTCCTTGTTATCTTGTCACCGGAATATCTACATCATCCCCGTATAAGTGAACCACCAGCATACTGATTTGTGGTACCTTCAAATATCCGAGAACCATTTTACCGTGATTCAACAAGCTCTTTTCCCTAGATTACCATGTACCTCGCTTACAACTCCCAATTTACATAACATTACCCAGTGTACTATTGCATACATTAAGCTTCCAACTGCTGATGCATATGGAACTTTAGACATATAGTCCATTTCTTCTTGGGTCTTGGGGCACATCTCCTTACCAAGTTTGAAATGGCTAGCAAAAGGTGTACTAACTGGTTTTGCATTCTGCATATTAAATCTTTTCAACACCTTTTCTATGTACTCATTCTGAGACAGTGTTAATTTGCGATTTTTCCTGTCTCTAGTTATCCTCATACCAAGGATTTATTTTGCAGCTCCCAAATCCTTCATTGCAAATGAATTTGCCAATTTTCTTTTGAGCACATTTATTTCCTGCATGTTAGACCCTGCAACAAGCATGTCATCTACACACAATAACAATATAATATAGCTGCCATCATTTTTCCTTTTCAGATAAACACAATGATCAGAGTGACATCTAGTATAACCTTGTTCAGAAATAAACTTGTCAAATTTTAGATACCACTGCCTTGGAGCCTGTTTTAAGCCATACAAGCTCTTCTTTAACCCGCACACCAATTTTTCTTTCCCTTTTACCTCATATCCTTCTGGTTGCTGCATGTATATCTCTTCCTCCAAATCTCCATGGAGAAATGTTGTCTTTACATCTAACTGTTCAAGATGTAAATCTTCCGCTACTACAAGACTTAAAATAGTTCTGATTGAATTCATCTTAACAACAGGAGAAAATATTTCATCAAGATCAATATCTTTCTTCTGTGCAAACCCATTCACCACAAGTCTAGCGTTGTACCTCTATTTTCCTCCATCTTCTTCCTTTTAAACAAACCTGATTGACTTGGTAATGTAGGTTTTACCTGCAGGCAACCTAAATAAGTCCCAAGTTTGGTTATGCATTAAGGAGTCCATCTCTTCATCCATGGCTAGCTCCCACTTCTTCCTGCTTTCAACCTCGTATGATTTCTTCGGCAATATCTTGCGTTCACTTGGACTGCACACACAATAATATAAATACATATACTCGCTTTCAAGGGGTCTATTTATCCCAGAGACTCACAATCACTTTCTTTTAAGTGTTTATATGTCATGTGTCACAAGAAGAAGGTTGCCGTGTTGTCGATTTTGATTATTTTCTGTGACACCTTTCTCTTTTCTAAGTATCCCCATCAAGGAACTGTATTCTGCTTATTTTTCCTATTTTTTCCCAAGAATCCATCTTTATATAAATAATCTTTCAATAATGACATATCTCTGCTCCTAATGATTTTGTGATTTTCATAATCATATAAGCGATATCCAAAATCATTAACACCATAGCCAATAAAGGTACATTTCTTTGATTGTTCCTCAAGCTTTTTTCTATTTTCTTTATTAATATGGACAAAGGCCTCATAGCTAAAAGGCTTTAAAAAGGAGTAGTTTACATTTTTACCTGTCCATGCTTCCTCTGGAATACCACCATCCAAGGAACTTGAAGGCCCTCTGTTTATTAGATAAACAAAAATATCTACAGCATCTACCCAAAATTGTATTATAACTTGATGTAACTTCACAAAATCTCTTTACATTTTCCATGATTGTTCTATTCATCCTTTCTAATACACCATTTTCTTGTGGTGTTCTTGAATCGTTTTCTCCGCAAATTCCATGCTCACCGTACCTATCAAACTCTTTGCTGCAATATTCACCTCCATTGTCTAATCTGAGACACTTCAACTTCTTTCCTGTCTCAATCTCAACCAAAGCTTTCCATTTCTTGAAAGTATCAAATACATCATATTTATTCCGAATACAATAAATCCATGTTTCCTAGTTGCATCATCAATAAAAGTAACATAATAATGAGAGCCACCGAGAGATGATACCTGAGCAGGTCCCCATACATCTGTATGCACAAGCTCCAATTTTTCGCTCTTCTTTTCTTTCCCAACTCTAAGAAATCTGACTCTCTTTTGTTTTCCATAAATTCAATTTTCACATAAATCCAAATCAACATTCTTCAAACTTGGCAACAAATTTCTTGAGTGAAGAATCTTCATTCCCTTCTCACTCATGTGTCCGAGCCTATGATGCCATAATCATGCATCTGCTCCTTTGGAAGTTAAATCATTAACAGAGTTAGAAATACCATTGCATAAATACAATGTACCAACATTTTCACCTTTTGCTATTATCAACGCTCCTTTGGTGACCTTCCAAGTTTTATCTGTGAAAGTTGTCACACAACCTTCACTGCCTAACTGCCCTGTTGAAATCAGATTTTTCTTCAGATCTGGAATATGCCTTACCTCCTTTAGTAGCCATGTTTTCCATTCTATTGTTTTACAAGAACTTTACCCATTCTAGCAATTTTACAGGGTTTATCATCACCCAAACGAACTTGTCCAAAATCTCCTTGAACATAGTCATGAAAATATTTCTTATCAGGTGTGGCATGGAATGAAGTCCCTGAATCTACAACCCAAGAATCAGTAACATTTTCGAAAGAAATAATCAAAGCATCTTGTAACACATCACCTGTCACATTTGCTTCATGATTTTTTTCTTGTTGTGCATCTCCTTCTTTTCCCTTCCAAGATCTACAATCTTTCTTTAGGTGTCCTCTCTTTCCGCATTTCCAGCACACTATCCCTGATATGGACTTGGATCTGCCTTTCCTTGATTTACTGCGATAACCCGAGCTCTTTCCTCTTTCCATTCTTCTTCCCCTAGACTCTGCACTCAAAGCATTACCCGATGTCTCACCAAAGCTTTTCTGTCGCATTTCCTCGCTAAGGATGGCACCGACAACATCATCAAACTTTAAAGTACTAGATCCAGAGACAGAGTTACTAATGGCCATAAATAAACCATTCCAGCTTTCTGGCAATGAGCACAGAAATAAAAGAGCCCTAACTTCATCATCAAAATTTACCCCTACAGAACTTAACTAACTGGTAACTGTATTAAAATCATTTAAATGGTCTGCAACAGATCCACCTTCCGACATATTCATATTAAATAATCGTTTCATAAGAAATACCTTGTTTGAGGCTGAGGGTTTTTCATATAGTTTCGCCAACGTCTGCATCAAACCTTCTGTTGTTCTTTCCTTTGAAATATTGAAGGCAACTGACGTTGCAAGGCACAACCATACTGTTTCGAGTGCCTTTCTATCGAGAATGTTCCATTCCGCGTTTGTCATTGCCGCCGGCTTCTTTGTTTTTCCGCTCAATGGTAGGTACAGATCTTTCTAATACAGATAATCTTCCATCTGCATCTTCCACAGCGGGAATTTTTGGCCGTTAAATTTCTCGACCCTAAACTTACCATCTTCTGCCATTTCTCCCACTCGAACCATGAAACCCTTCTTTCCTGCGAGTTTATCAGCCAAATATACCTTCGGCTCTAATACCAGTTGTTAGAAAATTATATATTATGGAGCAATGCAACACATAAAATATGTGAAAAATACAAGCACACAAAACACATAAAACCAGAGAGACACAGATATACGTGGTTCACCCAGTTTGGGCTACGTCCACCCCAAACAGCCAGTCCTTCCTTTCTATTATCCAGCAAAAATTGAAGAGACAAAACCTACAGCAGATCCGCTGTAATATCATTTGTTCTCTCTCATAGTCTCCCTATCTATTTCTCGCTTTGAGAATACACATATAATACATAGCCGCAATACAATACCCTCATATATACAAGGGGTTTGCCTTCTAGGGAAAAAAACCCTAAACTAAACATAACTTCTACCGTCAGATCATCCACCTATGAACGACCCAGATTGAATAGAAATTACTATACTTTTACAAGGCAATTTTACATCTGTTTTTAGCTTCGGGGGCGTTGCCCCCGAAACCCCCCGCCAGGGGGGGGCTCCGAAAAGCGCTGCCACCCCCCTAAACCCCCCTCAGCAGCGATTAATTACGGGTGGCGTTGCCGCCCCTTTTAAGGTACAGGGGTCCAATGTTGTGATACAAAGTAAAAAATATAATAAGGCTCCACACCCAACAATCTCCCACTTGGAGACTGATTGTAGCAACTCCACCGTTGCTTCATTTGCTGGACAATTACTCCTCTTTGGACCCGGTTGTTCCTCATCTTCATCGTCATCCTTGAAGACCAATTGAAACTGAGCACATTCTCAGTTTCTCCCTGGTTACAACTTTTGTTAGCATATATGCAGGATTTTGGCTAGTGTGTATCTTTTCCAGCTTCAACTCTCCATCTTCCAATACTGACCGTATGAAATGGTACTTGAGATGTATGTTTTTAGTCCTGGAATGAAATGTTGAGTTCTTTGCAAGATGAATGGCACTTTGGCTATCACTGTATAACGTCCCCATATCATGCTTCTTACCCAATTCATCCATAAACCTTTGTAACCAAATTATTTCTTTACTAGCCTCTGTAGCAGCAACATACTCTGCTTTTGTTGTTGAAAGTGCAACAACACTTTAGATTTTTGAAACCCAACTGACAGCTGTTCCACCTACAGTAAATACATATCCTGTAGTGCTCCTCCTGTTATCTCTGTCACCTGCCATATCTGCATCAACATATCCCTGTAGAGCAATGTTTGAACCACCAAAGCATAATGCTTGATTTTTGGTACCTCTCAAATATTTGAGAATCCATTTTACTGTGATCCAATGTTCTTTTCTTGGATTATTCATGTACCTGCTTACAACTCCCACTGCATGTGCAATATCAGGCCTTGTGAAAACCATTGCATACATTAAGCTTCCAACTGCTGATGCATATGGAACTTTAGACATATAGTCCATTTCTTCTTGGGTCTTGGGGCACATCTCCTTACTAAGTTTGAAATGGCCAGCAAAAGGTGTACTAACTGGTTTTGCATTCTGCATATTAAATCTTTTCAACACCTTTTCTATGTACTCATTCTGAGACAGTGTTAATTTGCGATTTTTCCTGTCTCTAGTTATCTTCATACCAAGGATTTGTTTTGCAGCTCCCAAATCCTTCATTGCAAATGAATTTGCCAATTTTCTTTTGAGCACATTTATTTCCTGCATGTTAGACCCTGCAACAAGCATTTCATCTACATACAATAACAGTATAATATAGCTGCCATCATTTTTCCTTTTCAGATAAACACAATGATCAGAGTGACATCTAGTATAACCTTGTTCAGACATAAACTTGTCAAATTTTAGATACCACTGCCTTGGAGCTTGTTTTAAGCCATACAAGCTCTTCTTTAACCTGCACACCAATTTTTCTTTCCCTTTTACCTCGTATCCTTCTGGTTGCTGCATGTATATCTCTTCCTCCAAATCTCCATGGAGAAATGTTGTCTTTACATCTAACTGTTCAAGATGTAAATCTTCCGCTGCTACAAGACTTAAGATAGTTCTGATTGAATTCATCTTAACAACATGAGAAAATATTTCATCAAAATCAATACCTTTCTTCCGTGCAAACCCCTTCACCACAAGTCTAGCTTTGTACCTCTGTTTTCCTCCATCTTCTTCCTTCAGCCTGTAAACCCATTTATTCTGCAATGTATTTTTACCTGCAGGAAACCTGACTAAGTCCCAAGTCTGGTTATGCATTAAGGAGTCCATCTCTTCATCCATGGCTAGCTCCCACTTCTTCCTGCTTTCAACCTGCATTGCTTCTTCATAACATTCAGGTTCACCAGAATCAGTCAACAATAAATAATATAATGAAGGAGAGTATCGTTCAGGGGGTCTACTTATCCTGGTAGATCTTCTAACACCACTTTCAGGTGTTTGAGGTGCCTGCTGTTGTTGTGGTGGTTGTTGCTGCTGTGGTTGTTGATTATTATTATTTTCAGACACCTTTACTTTTTCAGTTATCTCATCAAGAACCGTGTATTCCTTGCTTTCTTTTTCCTGTTTCTTTTCCTGCAGCTGATTCTTATACAAGACCTTTTCATTGAATATTACGTCTCCGCTCCTAATGATTTTGTGATTTTCATAATCATATAAGCGATAACCAAAATCATTAGCACCATATCCAATAAAGGTACATTTCTTTGATTTTGCCTCAAGCTTTGTTCTATTTTCTTTATTAATATGCACAAAGGCCTCACAACCAAAAGGCTTTAAAAAAGAGTAGTTTACCTTTTTACCTGTCCATGCTTCCTCTGGAATACCACCATCCAAGGAACTTGAAGGCCCTCTTTTTATTAGATAAACAACAGTATCTACAGCATCTGCCCAAAATTGTAAAGGCAATCCCGCATGCAATCTCATGCACCTTGCACGCTCCATGATTGTTTTGTTCATCCTTTCTGACACACCATTTTCTTGTGGTGTTCTTGGAACTGTCTTCTCTCTATGAATTCCATGCTCTGAACAGTACCTATCAAACTCTTTACTGCAATATTCACCTCCATTGTCTGATCTGAGACACTTCAACTTCTTTCCTGTCTCAATCTCAACCAAAGCTTTCCATTTCTTGAAAGTATCAAGTACATCATATTTATTTTGAATACAATAAATCCAAGTTTTTCTAGTTGTATCATCAATAAACGTAACATAATAGCGAGAGCCACCAAGAGATGATACCTGAGCAGGTCCCCATACATTTGTATGCACAAGCTCCAATTTTTCGCTCTTCTTTTCTTTCCCAACTTTGAGAAATCTGACTCTCTTTTGTTTTCCATAAATGCAATTTTCACAGAAATCCAAATCAACATTCTTCAAACCTGGCAACAAATTTCTTGAGTGAAGAATCTTCATTCCCTTCTCACTCATGTGTCCGAGCCTATGATGCTATAATCCTGCATCTGCTCCTTTGCAAGTTAACGCATTAATAGAGTTAGAAATACCATTGCATAAATACAATGTACCAACCTTTTCACCTTTTGCTATTACCATCGCTCCTTTGGTGACCTTCCAAGTTTTATCTGTGAAAATTGTCACACAACCTTCACTGCCTAAATGCCCTGTTGAAATCAGATTTTTCTTCAGATCTGGAACATGCCTTACCTCCTTTAGTAGCCATGGTTTCCATTCTGTTGTTTTACAAGAACTTTACCCATTCCAACAATTTTACAGGGTTTATCATCACCCAAACGAACTTGTCAAAAATCTCCTTGAACATAGTCATGAAAAATATTTCTTATCAGGTGTGGCATGGAATGAAGCCCCTGAATCTACAACCCAAGAATCAGTAACATTTTCAAAAGAAAGAATCAAAGCATCTTGTGCATCTTCTTCTTTTCCCTTCCAAGATCTACAATCTTTCTTTAGGTGTCCTCTCTTTCCGCATTTCCAGCACACTATCCCCGATCTAGACTTGGATCTGCCTTTCCTTGATTTACTGCGATAACCCGAGCTCTTTCCTCTTTCCATTCTTCTTCCCCTAGACTCTGCACTCAAAGCATTACCCGATGTCTCACCAAATCTTTTCCGTCGCATTTCCTCGCTAAGGATAGCACCGACAACATCATCAAACTTTAAAGTACTAGATCCAAAGACAGAGTTACTAATGGCCATAACTAAACCATTCCAGCTTTCTAGCAATGAGCACAGAAATAAAAGAGCCCTAACTTCATCATCAAATTTTACCCCTACACAACTTAACTGACTGGTAATTGTGTTAAAATCATTTAAATGGTCTGCAACAGATCCACCTTCCGACATCTTCATATTAAATAATCGTTTCATAAGAAATACCTTGTTTGAGGCTGAGCATTTTTCATATAGTTTCGCCAACGTCTGCATCAAACCCTCTGTTGTTGTTGCCTTCGAAATGTTGAAGGCGAATGACACTACAAGGCACAACCATACTGCTCCGAGTGCCTTTCTATCGATAATGTTCCATTCCGCGTCTGTCATGGCCGCCGACTTCTTTGTTTTTCCGCTCAATGGTAGGTATAGATCTTTCTGATACAGATAATCTTCCATCCGCATCTTCCACAGCGGGAAGTTTTGGTCGTTAAATTTCTCGACCCTAAAATTACCATCTTCCACCATTGCTCCCACTCGAACTAGGAAACCCTTCTTTCTTGTGAGTTTATTAGCCAAATATACCTTCGAATCTGATACCAGTTGTTAGAAAATTATATATTATGGAGCAATGCAACACATAAAATATGCGAAAAATACAAGCACACAAAACACATAAAACCAGAGATACACAGATATACGTGGCTCACCCAGTTTGGGCTACGTCTACCCCAAACAGCCAGTCCTTCCTTTCTATTATCCAGCAAAAGTTGAAGAGAAAAAACCTACAGCAGATCCGTTGTAATATCCTCTGTTCTCTCTCATAGTCTCCCTATCTGTTTCTCGCTCTGAGAATACACACATAATACACATCCGTAATAAAATACCCTCATATATACAAGGGGGTTGCCTTCTAGGGAAAAAAAACCTAAACTAAACATTACTTCTACCGTCAGATCATCCGCCTCTGAACGGCCCAGATTGACTAGAAATTACTATACTTTTACAAGGCAATTTTACATATGTTTTTAGCTTCCGGGGCGCTGCCCCCGAAACCCCTCGCCAGGGGGGGGCTCTGAAAAGCGTTGCCGCCCCCCCTAGACCCCCCATGGCAGCGATTAATTACGGGCGGCGTTGTCGCCCCTTTTAAGGTACAGGGATCCAATGCTGTGATACAAAGTAAACAATATAATCAGGCTCCACACCCAACAGTGGCCAGCCGAGTCACACTTCTCAGAGATGTCCTGTGGGAGAAGAATCAAGGAAAAATAGTGTAAATAGTGTAAATAGCTGTCAGGAGAAGATGTGAATGTATTCAATACAAAAGTAATCCCAGCCAAGTTTTGGGTCAAATAAACCAGACAAGTAGTCAGTTTGGGAAATAAAAATCTTCATTATGAAGTTCCCCAGGCATCTATTTTCTTTGACCAGCACTTCATCAAATTGAAATTTGTAGTAGCAGACATTCCTATAGACTGTATTTTAGGAAATGTCTTTCTGGTAGCAGTAGAACCTCATGGCTCAATTAGATTAAAGGTTAATAAAGCTGGATATTTTATCACTTTTCCAAGTTCAGTTGGAAGTTTTAAACAAATAAAATTGCCATATATTTCAAGCCCCAAAATTTCAACCATGGTCCAAGCCATGGAAGAATTAGGCAAAGCTAAATCTAAACTGATTGAACTCAAAGATTTGAAATCCTCAATTCAGATAGGGGATCAGCTAAAAACCCTAATATTCAAAGAAGAATCTCTGATCTCAGAAAATAGATTGAGGTCGAATGTTGTTCTGAAGAACCAGATGCTTTCTGGCACAGGAAACAACATTGTGTTGAACTGCCTTATAAATTTGATTATGAAGGAAGACCCTACAAAAGTAGAGCCATTCCTATGAATAAGGAATACAGAGATCTTTGTGAAAAAGAAATAAGAGAATTAAGGGATATAAAATTGATAAGAAAATCTGACAGTCCTTGGAACTGTTATGGATTTTATGTAAACAAAAGATCTAAGCAGATTAGGGGAATCCCAAGACTAGTGATAAAAGTCCCTCCTTCTGCATCAACAAATCCTTGTCCAAACCCTAAATGTTCAGATATCCCTTTCCCTCATGAATCTGATCATGTGATGACGATGCATCAACTGCCTTCATTAGAAAATGAAGATCCCAGATTGACAGAAATGTTCAACAAAATGAGACCTCTAAATATGCCAAAATATGGTCTAGGCTATCTCGAACAAATGGATGATTTGATTCCTCAGTCAAGATTTTGTTCTCTTCCAGAAGATTGTAAAAATCCATCGGTCACAAAAATGCATAAGTTCTTCTCTTTAATAAATGGATGCAAAAAGCATAAATTAGATACCAAATAGATGAAATAAATGCTAAATTGGAACATCTATACCCATCCAGAGGCAGAAGTTTTTGGTCTCACTCCTTGCAATAGCAACACAAGCTAACTGGCCTTGTTGAACCTCTTCTTTGTGTGTGCTTATCAACCCATACACGAACCTACTCAGATATTTCACGCTCTGGCGACCTTTTCTGCAGCTTCCTTCACCTTTATCAGTCTGGCATCCCTTCTATCTTTTCGTTTAACCTCTGAAATAAAAATATGCAAATACGTATACAATCCATTTTAACTCGCAGTTTTAAGTACTCAATGCGTAACAAAATACTTTCTTATTTATGAATTATGGAATCATCTTACATCGATTTCTATATTGAGATTGACTGCGTTAGCATTTATCGTATCATCCCCCCCCCCCCCCCCCCCCCCCCCCCAGAGAGAGAATGGACCACCACCAGTGCTATAGTCCAAGTCCATGCAGATTTTAGTCCATACGAAAAGATACATAAACTCACACTATCTCCTTTCTTCGACCAAATCAGCAAGAATATTTGGAGGCAAAAATCACTGCGTCAGGATTCTTCTGCTTGATGTGTTGTTGCCATACTCCTAGAATAAACCATGTCATGGATCCATTTGCTTCCTTTGGATATACCTTTCTTTTAGGGACCAAGTGCAAGATATCTGTATGTGCTGGCAAGTTTTCATCTAAAACTTTAGTATTCTGAAGCTGCCAAGTCGGCTTCCACTGATCTCTATATTCTTGCCAACTTTTGTTATCAGGGATGGATTTAAGAATTTTTTTTTGCTAATTGGGGTCCCATTCTATAACAATTACCATGATATGTTCTTGTTGTTGGATATATTCTCTGCTGAGAAAGTCTGGAAAACAATTTTCTGTTCCTTTAATATGATCTACATCAAAATCAAAATTTGCAAATAATGCTTGCCATCTGGAAAATTTTGCTTCTCCAGGATTTTTCATGTATTTTTTCAAAACTTTCTTCAGGGCAGAGGCATCAGTTCTTAATAAGAATCCCTTGTTGACTAAATGAATAGCAAACTTATCGATAGAATTCCATGCTGCCTTTACTTCTTTTTCAATAGTGGAGTAATTCTTCTCTGCTGTATTCCATGTTCCTTAGGCAAATTGTACAATCTGCTCATCACCATCATTCTTTCTTTGCTTCAATATGCCACCCCATCCAATATCACTTGCATCTATTTCAACAATTTTGAAATTATTGTCATCAGCAACAAATAAAATAGGAAGAGATTTAACTTTGCTTTTTATTCTTTTCATGGCACTGGTATGAGCATCTGTCCATGGCAGAGGATTCTTTTTCAATCTTTGATTCAATAGACTCCAGTCTTTGGCGCAATATTTATAAAAATTACTCACATAATTCAAACATCCCAAAAATCTTTGAAGTTGTGTCTTATCTATGATAACATCAGGAAATTTGTCTACAAATTCTAGAGAATGTTTTTGCAGAGCTATTTGACCATCTTGAACCGTATGACCCAGGAATTTGATGGAGGTCTGGAATAGTTCTATATTCTTTTTACTTAGTTCAAGACCATTTTTCTTTACCACTTGTAGAAATGTCTGTACATGCTTAAAATGATCTTGGATATTCTTAGAAAATATTAGAATACAATCTATATATATTAAAATCCAATCAAAATATGGCTTAAATATGGAATCCATTACTTTCTGAAACTTAGATGGGGCATGTTTCAGACCAAAAGGCATGACATTCCATTCATAATGTCCTGCCGGCACATTGAATGTTGTTTTAAACTTGTCTTTTTCTTCAATGGCCACTTTCCAAAATCCTGATTTAAGATCAAATTGGAAAAGATTTTTGCCCCTGATATTCTGGTCAATAGATATCCTTTGTGAGGAACTGGATAGGTGTTATCTGCTAGAACTGTATTCAGGGTTTTATAGTTTATCACTAGTCTTGGGATTTCCCTGATCTGCTCAGATATTTTGTTTACATAAAATCCGTAACAGTTCCATGGATTGTCAGATTCTCTTATCAATTTTATATCCCTTAATTCTCTTTTTTTTTTCACAAAGATCTTTGTATTCCTTATTCATAGGAATGGCTCTGCTTTTGTAGGGTCTTCCTTCATAATAAGATTTATAAGGCAGTTCAACAAAATGTTGTTCCTGTGTCAGAAAGCATTTGGTTCTTCAGAACAACATTCGGCCTCAATCTATTTTCTGAGATCAGAGATTCTTCTTTGAATAGTAGGGGTTTTTAGCTGGTCCCCTATCTGAATTGAGGATTTCAAATCTTTGAGTTCAATCAGTTTAGATTCAGCTTTGCCTAATTCTTCCATGGCTTGGACCATGGTTGAAATTCTGGGGCTTGAAATATATGGCAATTTTATCTGTTTAAAACTTCCATCTGAACTTGGAAAAGTGGTAAAATATCCAGCTTTATTATCCTTTAATCTGATTGAGCCATGAGGTTCTACTGCTGCTAGGAAGACATTTCCTAAAATACATTCTATAGGAATGTTTGCTACTGCAATTTTCAATTTGATGCAGTGCTGGTCAAAGCAAATAGATGCCTGGGGAAATTCATAATGAAGAGTTTTATTTCCCAACCCGACTACTTGTTTGGTTGATTTGACCCAAAAGTTGGCTAGGATTACTTTTGTATTGAATACATTCACATCTGCTCCTGAATCTATAAGTGTTTTGAGAGTGAACATTTGGCCTTTGATACAAATGTTCAGGAGGACATGGTGTTGTTGATATTCAATGGCTAAAATTCTCATTTCTCTGAAGCCTATTGTAGGATCCTTTTTGCCCTCAAATATTTCAACATTTAATTCATCAGTTTTAGGTGCAATGTGTAGAGTGTATGCAGTGGTACTTGCAGAAATATTCGGAGTAAGAGGTTGTTTTCCTTTTTCTAACTGAGCAACTTGGGACTTGAGAGTAGAGATTTCTGATTTCAAATGATGGATTTCTCTACTTACCTCCCCCAAAGTGAGTGAGTTAACTTTAGACTGCAGCTGGTCCCTCTGAAAGGCTTTTGTATTACGCTCAAAGGAGGCATCCACAAAGAGAGGCTTTTTATTTGATCCTTTGCTGGAGCTGGAAGAGTGAATTTGGCTTAGAAATGTTTCCAGGAGTTTTGTCTTCATTTTTCCTTCTTCCATTGCTCGAATTTGTGAAAGAATTTTGAGTTCATCTTCATCTGCAATTTGTGCCATTAACACCTTTTCTTTTGGTTGTTTAGTAGTGTTGTCTGGCATTTCTGAAGAACTATCACTGGAATAGTCAGAGTTAGATGAATAGTTACATTGAAAATATTCTGAATCTGAACAAAAGCAATTTGTCATATGAGTATTTAAGTCTTCAATAGATGAACCAGAGGAAGAGGAACTAGAAGAATCATCATAAGAAGAATCGCCAAGTTGTTGTTGCTGAACTTGTTCACGAATCACCAGATTCTGACAATGTTCAGTTCTGTGATTTTTAGACCCGCATTTCATGCACATTATAGGGGTTTCTATTTTGATAGCTTTCTTTTGTCGGTTTAGAGGTTGAGATTTCTTACCTCTATTTTTCATTGATTCTTCTCCCACAGGACATCTCTGAGAAGTGTGACCCAGCTAGCCACAAAGCCAGCAAGTTAGCTTGTTCCATTTTTCTTTCTTTGAAGAATGCAAATGGATGTCCTTGGGCTGGTATTAATGGGTATTGGGGATATATTTATAATGTCCCCTTCTGGACCTATGAATCGTCCTTTTTCTTGACTTCTGGCCTTGGGTTGGGTGTTCCCGATACTTTTTCTTGGATTTATTTTCATGTTTCTTGGCCTTTCTTCTCTTAACAATAGGATCATCTATAGTGAGGCCATATTTACTACAAATAGACTTGTTATCAGGAAAACGGGAAAGTTTATCTAAAGACTTGTTTACTTTTGCACTGGTGCAGAGTCCAACCATAGTCTTTGTAATAATGTTGTATATTTCCCCCCAAGTAAAAGACTCAAATGGTAACTGGAAAGAATCCTGTAGCTTTCTATAGTCAATAAATTTTGAAGGTAATGTTGCCAGGTAAACTTGTTTCCATAAGAGATTCTTGGATTCTTTTACTTCATATATGCGTTGCACCCAGTCTCTATGAAAATCTTCAAATTGAGATAATTTTTTGCATTTAAGATTCATAAGAATCATTTCATGTTTATCTGCAAGATCTGTCTCAGATCCATGAATTCTTTCCATTCTTGGGAAAATCTGAGTTTTTCTTCACTAGAATGAGTGAGACCAAAAACTTCTGCCTCTGGATGGGTACAGATGTCCCAATTTAGCATTTCTTTCATCCATTTGGTATCTACTTTATGCTTTTTGCATCCATTCATTAAAGTGAAGAACTTAAGCATTTCTGTGACCGATGGATTTTTACAATCTTCTGGAAGAGAACAAAATCTTGACTAAGGAATCAAATCATCCATTTGTTCGAGATAGCCTAGGCCATATTTTGGCATATTTGGAGGTCTCATTTTGCTGAACATTTCTGTGAATCTGGGATCTTCATTTTCTAATTAAGGCAGTTCATGCATCATCATCACATGATCGGATTCATGAGGGAAAGGGATATCTGAACATTTAGGGTTTGGACAAGGATTTGTTGATGTAGAAGGAGGGGCTTCACTTGTCCTAATATGATGATTTGTATGTATGACATATTCAGCAAGACTACTCATATTTACAGATGTTTTACACTCAGGGAAGATGACTTCTAAAGAAGAAAAATTCACAATCTGAGCAACTTCAAATAGAGCAATATGTTTACAAGGATTGGAAACAGAACTAGAATAGGCAGTATCAACTTCAAGTGGATTTTTGTACATAGGAGAACTTCTGAAAGCTTGTTCAATCCTTCTTCTGTCAATGGTTGATCTTCTGGGAAAAGAAATGATAACAGATGACTGGCCTTCTTGAATATTTGCAGAGGTTATATTTCTCATAACAGGAGGTTTAGGATTTGAGACAACCCAGTGTTCAGGGAAAGTAATATCTTCCCACTTGATAGTCTGGTGTTCTATCTTTTGATTTTTGGAGTCAATTAGAACAATCGCACTTGACTTTGAATCTTTACTGGGTGTATGTAGAACTACAGGATAGAGAGTATTAGTATGTCTAAAACATTCCTTTGTCTAAATGGCTATGTTATGTCTCTTTCTAGACATATCAAATCCCATGGTTTGGATTTGTAACTGAAGAATATTGTGGATTGTTTCATCAAAGACATATACTGGAAAGTTTGGGTAACAATCGAAATAAACAGGGCCATTTGATAAAGGAGCAACAATACCTCCGATTAGGGAATCAGTATACTTGTTGTGTGTTAAGTCTCTGACTGTGGCTAAAACAAAAGTATTGAGCCTTTGGTGTGTCAAAGCATTGATTCCTATCCTGATGCATCCCAAATGCAAATATTGAGCTTTAAGCCTCTTGGCTTCAGCTTGTAGTTGTTTAGAATTCAAGAGTGGGATTGACAGCATACATTCTGAATTCTCTTGGATTTGGCTAATGGATTCTTTGATAGAGATCCTAGTGGTGGCTTTTAAATGGAAGACTGAAAGATCACTATATACATCAGAAGCATTTATGCTAGGAAGTTTCCATCTAGAAGATGGCTTAGATTCTTCATATTCTAACTCAGTAGAATTTATCACATGACTTGAAGCAGACGCAAACATATCTCGAAGAGGATTTTCTTGATTTTTATCCTTTTCTTCTAATTATATATAAGATTCAAATCTGCATGTTGATTCCATTTGATAAATAATGGATATTTTGAGTACTAACCTTTACGAACCAGACGATCTTTCTGGCTCTGATACCAATTTTACGTAGGGGCTTCAGATGAAGCTTGCAACAGCAACACAAGTTGACTAGCCTTGTTGAACCTCTTCTCTATGTGTGCTTATCAACCCCTACACGAACCCATACATGAACCTACTCAGATATTTCACACTATGGTGACCTTTTCTGCGGCTTCCTTCGCCTTTAACGGTCTGGCGTCCCTTCTATATTTTGGTGAACCTCTGGCAAAAATATGTAACACAGATACTATCCAACAGACATTCATATAACTCAGAGTTTTAAGTACTCAATGCGGAACAAAATACTCTCTTCTTTATTTATGAATTATGGAATCATCTTACATCAGATTTCTATCCTGAGATTGACTGCGTTAGCATTTATCGGATTTGGCTTCTCAATAAATAAGAGAGCTTACTGAAGGCTTCATGGCTAAACACAGACTCAATATTTGAATCTTTAAACACACAAATTCTAGAGAGACTATAGATCTGGCCACTTTAGGTTCTTATCTGTGCCGAGCACACTGATACGCAGGCTTCTCAGATCACTTAATGACTTAGAGAAATAAATAATCTTCGTGATGCAATCAGATCAGACAAATGTCCCCAGTTGCAGAGCAGGAAGGAAAATACAAATCTCCGACTCAAAAAAACACACAAGACTCAACTCTTTCCAAAACCAAATCCCTCAAATGAGCCTTACTCTCCTTCTTTTATAGGAAAAGAGAGGGGACAAGAACTTGATAGTCGGTCCTATTTGTACCTTGGGAATCTTAGTACGTTCATCAATCAGTCAAGTAGATGTGGGGTCAAACCCCACCAGCTGTCGGAGAAGTCCTCCGAGTCTCCTGAAAAGATCGAATCTTGTACAGAAAACACACTCATCATAAACAATGTGGATGCTTTCAAAAGAAAAGCCCACGAGAAAATTGTCACGAAGATTTTTACAATGTGGAGCCTTTTTACCTGAAATCCCACGAGAAAACCGGTCACTTCAAGTCCGTGACTAGACATTATGAACATTGTGGATACTTTTAAATGGAGTCCACAAGAACCAAATTATACTAGATCATCTACTATAGTGATTCCAGGAAAACGAAATTTCTTATACAGATGTTCGTCCCAAGCTTTAGTATATATTCTTCTGACAATTATGGGTTAATTTAAAACAATTTGGTGTTTAATTTTTGTCATAACCAACCACTCAAAGTGTCTGGTCATGAATTGATTCAAAATTTCATGGTCTTGAATCTTTTGAAGATCTCTGGCAGTATTGCAGGGAGTATGAAAACATTCAGGAATATTATTTTCAAAACACCAATTGCACTTATTTTGAAAATAGGCTTCATAGTAAACAGGATCAATGGTTGTTTTGTTTACTCCATAGTTATTCCACCATTCCTGTAACCATTCACATTGTTGGTTTATTTGCATAATCCACATTGGTCCAAATTTTAACTTTGTATAATGGCTTTCGTTCTTCCCATCAACATTAAGAATATCCCACCATAGCTTTTTATATCCTGCAAAATTATAAATAGTGTCAGGAAAAATAATGTTAGGATCATTTCCTGGCCACTAGGCAAAGTTGTTAGTCCAAGTCCATGCAGGATTTCTAGTTCGGTTTATGCAAAAATATTTATGATAGACTCTTGGTCTATCTCCTCCTTCTGACCAAATCATAGTAATATCATGGAAATCACTGCGTAGGGATTCTTCTACTTGATGTGCTGCTACCGTACTCCTGGAATAAACCATGTCATGGATCCATTTGCTTCCTTTTGGATATACCTTTCTTTCAAGGACTAAGTGCAAGATATCTGTATTTGCCTGCAAGTTTGCATCTAAAACTTTAGTATTCTGAAACTGCCAAGTAAGCTTCCATTGATCTCTATATTCTTGCCAACTTTTGTTATCAGGGATGGATCTGAGAATTTCTTTTTGCTAATTGGGGTCCCATTTTGTAACAATTACCATGATATGTTCTTATTGTTGGATATATTCTCTGCTGAGAAAGTCTCGAAAACAATTTTTTGTTCCTTTAATATGATCTACATCAAAATCAAAATTTGCAATTAATGCTTGCCATTTGGCAAATTTTGCTTCTCCAAGATTTTTCATATCTTTTTTCAAAACTTTCTTCAGGGCAGAGGCATCATTTCTTAATAAGAATCTCTTGTTGACTAAATGAATAGGAAACTTATCGATAGAATTCCATGTTGCCTTTACTTCTTTTTCAATAGTGGAGTAATTCTTCTCTGTTGTATTCCATGTTCCTGAGGCAAATTGTACAATCTGCTCATCACCATCATTCTTTCTTTGCTTCAATATGCCACCCCATCCTATATCGCTTGCATCTGTTTCAACAATTTTGAAATTATTGTCATCAACAACAAATAAAATAGGAAGAGATTTAACTTTGCTTTTTATTCTTTTCATGACACTAGTATGAGCATTTGTCCATGGCAGAGGATTCTTTTTCAATCTTTGATTCAGTATACTTTGGTCTTTGGCACAATCTTTATAAAAATTACTCACATAATTCAAACATCCCAAAAATCTTTGAAGATGTGTCTTATCTATGATAACATCAGGAAATTTGTCTGCAAATTCTAGAGCATGTTTTTGCATAGCTATTTGATCATATTGAACCGTATGACCCAGGAATACAAGAGAAGAGAACAACAAACATTAATCATGATGCCTAACTGAAAGTTGTAAAAGGGATTTTGGCTATTTTCTATCTTTCCCTACTTCATGCTTTGATGTTTCTGATTTAGTAGTTGAATTACCCAACTTCCAATAATGAGAAGAAGGAATGGGAGTGGTATCAAATTGCTGGAGAGCTTTGGAGTATGTATCTATGCTAGAGAATTTAGATTAATTGTGTAACCCAAGAAAAGGACTAGACTTCTCATACCAATAGCTTGTGAATGAGGGATGGGAAGTTAAAATTTTCATTGTAAATATTGAAATATTTTAAAACTCTGACAAAGTAGTAGAAATAAAGTCAAACAATTCATAGTAATGTAGGTAAAACAGTCTCTGCTACATTACCAGAATGTGCTATATTACTAGAATGTGTTTTTAGGTTGAATGGAACGTCAACTCTAAAATATATATGAAGTTGATATCCCTCAAGGATCTTACATCTATTGAATTTTTAGATGAGTAACTCTACAGGTCTACTGTTTTTTGTTGAAATATGAGATAGACAGATAATCTTTATTTTTTTATTAATACGTAAAAAGATATAGTAGATAATATACTTTATAAAACATTTAGAGACAAAAAAATTTTAAATTTTTAAAATTTTGATTGACTTCTTTGAAATAGCCAACCAACTTGGTTTTAGAATCACAATTTTGAATTTGAGATTTTACCAACATTGTTTTGGCAGGATTTCCAAACCGTCCAAAAGATATAATGGTGAAACAACGACTTAAAAAAGCAAATATACAAATCTCAATCTCTTTCTGCCTCAAGTAAGGCAGAACACTACAGTTTTTAATATTGAGATGACAAGTTCGAGTTTCTTACGTCTATCATAAAGCTTACACTTCTTAGGGGACCAATAACAACCATCGATTTATTCACATCGCTGGTTGAAGTGTACTAGAGAAATATAAGGCAGGACATTCCAGATTTTAAGTGGTAAATCCGCTTTAATATTGAAATGACAAGTTCAAGTTTGTTACCCTGAATCTGTTATTTCAATGCTGTAAGTAAGTGTACGTGTATCAGAAAACTTACACTTCAAACGAGATCAATAATGATGGTTGGTGACTGATCTGCTGCTCTGCTTTGGATGGTCATTAATCCCGTGAGAAGCAGGTTTGGAATTTGATGCGTATTTGACAGGTTAAGGAAAATTTTGAAAAGTTGAAAGTCACAAGAAAAATTTGAAATTCTAAATTTTAAGTTTGTATTAAGTGGTCCTTTATAAATTTTAATTAGTTGTTTAATGGAAGTCAAGTTACACAATTTGATTAGTTGCAGTATTTATTTTTGGTTATTATTTTTTGTGGATTTTTTTTAAATTAGATTTTTATAGACAAAATAAAATAAGAGAAAGATTGGAATAGTGGTAGAGAAATATTGGAGTAGTGGTATTTTTCCAGTTAGACAGTTTAGCATATATTTCATAAACAATTTTTTGGTGTTACAGAGCTAAAGCTAGATTAGTGAGATATTGTGTTTTTTTCTTCTAAAAATAACTATCTCTCAATTATTGTAAAAAAATTGCATATAATAGCATAAAAAACTTTGATTCTCACCAACCAGTTAGGTAGACTTTAAAGTGACAATCATAAAAAATAAATGACTTACATCAAATTTCCTCGAGGAAGTAAGAAAAATTTGAAATTTCAAACTTGATAAAAAGTGTACTATAAATTATATAATCCAATTAAATATAAAATACACTATTTTATATGGTAGTTGTAAAAAATAAATATTAACCACTATAAAATGAATAATTAATTCATCTACTTCTCAAAACAAAACATATATACATATCGAAATTAATACTTTGCCAACCACATCTAGTGGTTATTGACCACCCTCATGGTACGAGAGCATAAAGATTGATGAGGTAAGTGTGGGCGTCTAGCAGAAAACTTACATTTCTCATAGGTGCACAAAGTTGATTGGCACAATGTTACTTTTCTCATGGGTGCAGAAGTTTGATTTAAAGCTTTAGGTAATGTCACAGGTGCACAAAGTTGATTGGCACAATGTTACTCTTCTCCTGCGTGCAGAAGTTTGATTAAAGCTTTAGGTAATGTCATAGGTGCACAAAGTTGATTGGCACAATGTTACTCTTCTCATGGGTGCAGAAGTTTGATTTAAAGTTTTAGGTAATGTTATAGGTGCACAAAGTTGATTGGCACAATGTTACTCTTCTCATGGGTGCAGAAGTTTGATTTAAAGCTTTAGCTAATGTGCATTTGTCAGAAAACTTACACTTCTTATGAGGGCATGCAACTGACTAGTACTAGAAATTATGTTTGTACAAACTTTCAACACACACAAAATTTTGATATATTTTTTTGGTAAAGATTTTATCAGAATCTTGTTTACAGTTGTTAAACTTTAGTATTTTGAGTGCCGTAATGGTTTTTGATAGTGCTGAATCCATTTTCACTATAAAAAATGGATTCCAAACACTCCAACTACCTGATTTTTTGAATTTTATTTTACCAGATTCCTGCAAAAAAACTACCATCCAGACTATTCCACATGCTAGATAAACAACTTCTATATTTATTATTACCTTGTTATATTTTGATACATCCATACCTAAAATCTTGCTGTAACAGATTTGTGTTTATAATTTTATAAAACATCACAATTTCCCGTGTATTTATGAAAAAATTGTCTGATAGTAGTACAACGGGTACATCCTGGCTTGTATACCACTGACACAGGCAACACATTGTAAATAACGCTGCGCATCAAATAATTTGTACAAATTTCTTCAAATTTTCATTTTTGAATTTTCGTCACCCAGATTCCAAGCATCCCAGAGGTCTAGCAAGTCGAACCAGGGAGCTGATTAAGATAGCACTTTGTAATTCATTTATTTTGGCTTCCTGACATGCGGAGTTTTGAAACTATTCCCTCAATGCCATTTTTATTTAGTTGTATTCAGTAATAAAATATGATAATTTTTAATTATTTTATTTTTTTTAATTTAATTATTAATTAATTGTTAATGGTTAATAAAGATAATGTATTTGAGAGAGCCTATTGTTTAATTATAAGATTTTTTGAGTTTTTGGCCTGAATCCAACAAAAATAAATTGATCAAATCTTCATTTTTGTTATTTAAATTAGGCTTTTGGTTTTATATATATATGAATTCAACACCCTAAAACACCTTTGAGGCACTCAAATTGTGGAGAAAATTTTCCAAAAAGTCTAAACCACGTGCAATATGCCCTAAAACTGTTTCTATTTGGATAAAAGCTTGTCTTTCTATGACACAAGGAAACAAGTTAATGGTCCAAGACACACACACTAGGAGTGAAATCATGCCCCCTTATGAACCACCAATGGGGTTATTCTAGGTGGTGGCAGTGCCCTCAGGATAGCAATGATAGTTGTCCAGAGTGTTGGTTTGACAACTGAGTTATGATAGGTTGGTTTGACAATTGAGTTATGATAGGTTTTTCTACTATGTAAAAAATAAGGATAATTATAATATTTGGGGAATTTTTAATAAGATAGTTATCAACTATTATTTTAAAATAGAAATTAACTCTTTAAACCATACCACTAAAAATAATTAATTAATAATTCTTTCCAATTTACTTTTTAACTTATTCAAATTAGATGACATAATAAAAATCTATTTAATTATTTATGCAATGAATTAAGATTTCACTGTATCACAATTATATGATGATGATGATGATTAACTTCCACTCAGACCTATTTGGTTTATAGGATAGTATTTCTTTAATTTTCTATTTCTATACTGGAAAAGCAGTGAGAGAAGCATTCCAAGATCACCATAGTTTTGTTGACTTGTGTGAAAAACATTTTGTAGATCTAATGTGATTATAAGATAGGACAATTTCTACCCTCTTAATACAAGAACAACCCTTTCTTCTCAGGAATTCAATTTCCAGTTTCACTATGAAGATTAGTTATTATCCTAACAATATTCTTTTTCTTCTTAAAAGACACAGATATTTTGATTTTCTAGATTACATGGATATTTTTTATTTTGGTGATTGGGGTTGATTAACTCCTTATAATATCTTAGTGTCATTTTTCCCTCTAGCTCTTTATAGCCCCACAATTTATCCTTCAATTTTGAAGTAATAATAGTTTTAATATTATCCTTATTTTGCAAAATGACCTCCTTCTTTATCCCCCAATAGTCTAATCAAGACATGGGATTTTGGTTAGAATTATAAACAATTTTAGGAAACCTCTTGGATTCCATGTTGTATAACCTCCTCTTATACAGAAGATACAAATTCATAGTCATGCTTTCAATGGGGGAGAGGCTTATTTCAATTAGAGGGGGAGGTTTGCTTCAATCAAGAGGATAGAGTAGGGAGCATTTTCTTTAATCTTGAGATTGCAGGTTATATTTACCACTTTTGAATCTATTCAATATTCCTTCACCCAAGCTTCACATCCATATAAAATAACAAGAGTGACGAGATTCTCAAAGACGAGTTTTTGTAATCACATATCTAAAGATATGCTAACTTACAATCATTTTCAAGGCCATAGTAAGTTTTCCATCCTCCATTTATCATTTTCTCAATTCTATAATTCTAATTGAGCCTAAAATAAATTTCAATTCTAAGATATTTGTATGAAGGAAATTCATCTAAGTTTTTGTTTTCATATATAAAAGTATCATATGTGACCTTCTTCGATTTAATTATCATGACTTTATTTTTGTTGGTATTAATAATCATACCTATGTTGGCGCATGAATCTGGAGGATTCTTAGTTTCTCCTCAAGATCGTAATGGTTCATGGCTAAAATAACAATAACATCAACATAAAGCATAAGAGTTATGACTATAGCAATGAGAGTGAGGTCAACATAATCTGCATCTTCCAAACATTTCTAGCTTATCAATGTATATCATGAAAAGGATAGGGGATAAGGGACATCCTTGCTTGACTTCGATATTCCATTTAATTTCTTCTTACCAATGCTCAATGGTCCTAAGCTTGGGAATAATGTTCTTGTAAAACCTTGTCACAACAACCCTCAACTACCCTCAACTAAATAAGAATCATTATCTCTTGTAGCCTCTTCCATAAAAAACAATCATCATCATGATTACAAATTATTTATTTGAAAAATAAAAATAAGTACTATTAACTAACACAATTTAACTATCTAATTTATATATATAATACATAATCATTAAGAGATGTGTTTTCCTTTATATAAATTTTATTTTTTTATAATACATATACCCACTTAACTATTGTTTTATTTATTTTAAAATTGTTCAATTTATACATGTGTTTTAAACCCTTCGATATGACTCTGGCCAAGTCTTTCTCCCCCTTCTTTATTGGGAAAATGTGAGTAAATACCTTTATTCTCAAATATTTTATTACCTTTTATATTATTTTCTACATATGTTCCAAATGTGAGTTTATTAAATGGCTTAAGCACCTTTTTCCTTTTTCCCACATCATTCTCTAGGGTTTATCCTTTTCAAAAGGAGAGAAAACAGCAAAATACACACTTTATGGAGGATACAAACTAGTGTGGTGTGACTATACAAAATTTATAGAAGAAAATTTTACGAGAGCGATACAAATTGGTATGGTGTGATTCTATAATTGAAAAATTTATTTAAATAAAATATAAATAAATTTAAGATATTTTTTTATATTTTTAATTAATTATAGTTAAAATTTATTAAATGTATATAAATTAAAAGTTGTAATATTTCTTTCACAAAGTTGAATACATTTATACATTAAAAAAATATAAAAACTAAAACTTCAAATGTTTTTCACACGAATAGAACTTCAAATGTTTAAACTTCTATATAATAATTAATTTTAGACAACGTAAATATATTTCAGATTGAAAGTGTCTCAAGTCTTACATGTTTCTATTTATCATCATCATTTTTCATCAAGAGTATTAATCTCCTTAATCTCGTAATGGTTTAAAAAAGTTCACCACCACAAGAATAGAGAAATACTTGTATTAGGGTTACAGGGAGTTAATTAGGTGTAGAGTTGAGGTGAGAGTATGTCCCGATTCCCGGCTGAGTGAGTGGAGTTTCGGCTATTGAAACATTGGGAAGATAGCGGTATTAGTGTTTACAATTTGGGGTTGATGATGGTACGTACCTAAAATGTGAACAACGTGAAAGGCATAGAGCAGCGTGGATGTCCGGCAAAAATGCAAACCGTTCAAACGAATATATGTGACACGAAAATAAATAGATGTTTTGTATCCATAAACAAAATTAGTGTGATACATTTATAACACCAATTTTATTATATATTATATATATATATATATTATTTTATAATATAAGTTATAGATAAGCAGATCCTCGGCTTCAAAGTTTAGTACTATGAGTTGGTGATTAGCCACCCGCTTCACGCCCTTGAAACATTGGCTACACAACCACTCTGCAGTTGCCTTCAAGCACATTAGAAGAACAGCCAATGTGGTAGCTGACCTCCTAGTCAATGAAGGAGTCTTGCACAACGCTCCTCTCACCTCAAGCACTCTCCCTACCCTGGATGATGAAGCTCTCAAACATGACTGCACTCTCTTGGTGCACAAAGACCTCCACCCCCCGGATGCGGGTGTATTCTAGTAAGAACAGGGGACATGTGGGCGCCATATGGAGGGACACTTGGCCATCCCACGTGATCACACATGGATGCTAGCCCCGAGTTAAATGATCATGTGAGATGGTCTTAACTACTCTCTCCACCACCTTCATTTCGACGTACCCTGGTCGCAGAGCATTAAGAGCTCTCATCTCCGTCTCCATGGCTATTAAGCAAGCCTCCTCCACCCATTCGACCTCCATTATGCCCTCGCTCGTGTTCTTTGTGCATGTCTCTGTTTCTTCCCTTCAGCCTCTGGTTCTTGGCCCTGCCAAGCCTAGTTTCAGCCTTCCCTCGACTTGCCCCGTTGATAACTCCTCTCCCACGCTGTCAAGAGCACCCTCCTGGTCTTGCACTTTTGCTCCTCCGACAATTATGCCGAGGCGTCATCGCATGAGATGCAGAAGAGTTGGAGGACGCAGCCTCCCGTCCAGACCTCCCCTGACGCATGCTATGGACTGAGAATTAAATCTTGCAGTGGGTTGGGGGGAGTCAAGCAGGCTTGTTCCTGTCAACCTTTTAGCCCAACTTTCCTTGCAGCTCCCGGCTCCTCCTCTGGAGTCTTCCAGCACCTACAACCAGAAGTGTTCGCACAAATCGACCAATCCGAATGAGCCTGCCTTCATCCCCCAAAAAATGAAGGCCCTCCCTGTGCAGAGTGCCTCTAGTAGTAGCCACTGCACCAGCATCAACATAGGCTCTAACGATGGCAACAGCTCTAATAGTGATGCAGAAAACAAGACAGAGGGCACCAGTCAGCCAAACGCCTTCTCTAAGAAGCCCGACTCTCCTCTGCTGCCACATCTTCAGACCACATGCCACGCGCTGAGCAAGGAAAACGATGATGTGTTCTACATATGCAGGATCGAAGAAGAAGACCCCAACTCCGGCAAGAAGAATGCAGGTCATCTTTAGTTTCATGTGCAGGGTGCTCTTTGGTCTCTCTAGCTTTTTAGTAGCGTTCTATAGTATGTCCATGTTTTGGAAGTTTCTGTTCTCTGGATTCAGTTTAATTTTAGCTACAATGTTTGTTGGTTTCTCTTTACGGGCAACATTTTCGGTGTGCTTCTGGTGGACTGGTTTCCCCAGCTGGAGCAATCTAATTTTTTATTTTAAACTCTTGATACTTCCCTCCGGAATTGGCTTGCCAAGTCCGAAGGAAGAGAACTGTAACTTTTTGCTTTCTATGATATAATAAATATAGTCCAACTTAGAAAAAAAAAAAATATATATATATATATATATATATATATATATATATATATATATATATATATATAAGTTATAGATAAGTTTGGTATAGAATTTATTTTTATTTTTATAATAATATTATATTTATTATTAATCCCTCTTAAAGTAAAATTCTAGGCCAATAGATTTGTTTATTGATCACTATTAGTTTAGTATTGATTAATGCAAATTATAATGTTTAATTTTGAAAAACAAATATTTATTTGTCAATATTATTGAAATTTTATATTTTCAAATATTTGATTGGACCATAACTTTGAAGATTTTTTTTGCAGCTTTTGTGTCATGTGGATAATTGTCTCAGTTTTTTTTCATGTGGATGTAGCTGCAATTTTTATGCCATGATTTTACTCACATAGATAACCTATTTACCATGAGTTAGTGCTCAACATAATTTAAGCAAGTATTTATATACCTATCATTATTTATTTTTTCTTCAAAGCACTTTAACATGTAGGAGTAAAAGTGTAATTTATGCAAGTCATTATCAACAATGAAAAGATGAAGGTTTTTCAAGGTTGAAAATAAACATTTTTGTTTATTTTATGTAATGTTTTTTAGAATATAAAATATTACATGGCTAGTTAGAATCTAAATGGTTGCCCTAACAATTTGGATGCAAAATTTTCTTTTGGTTCTGTCTTTATGTTTCCAAGTGTTAAATTGTAGTTAATATAATTATCACTGCAAAACATAATATTCTTCATTGATAATAAGTATTGATATGAGTATGTTGGTTTTTGAGTTTTCTTCTAAAAAATTCGTATAAACATCTCGAGTTCTTTCATTCATAGTGGAATATATGTACATAGTGTTTTATAGTTTTTTTTGTGTTGTTTTAATTTATCTTTCTTTGTATCTCAGGGAGTTTTCATATTTTATATTCCTTCATATATAATTTGTGATTGTTTTGGTTATGTAATGTGTTCGATATTTTTAGCATCAAGCAAATCACATACTCTCCCAGATTGATTACCAATCCACATTTTCATATTTGGTGAGCTTGATAGGACTTTTGGCGAACGATACCATAAGTTAACAAGAAGGGTACTCAATATTTTATAGTCCAATATGTAATCCATGTCCTTAGATGCTTATAATTTTCTTCAACTATTGCTAACTATTATTAATGCAAGCAAAGAGAGGTGAAGATGAAGGTGATGGACTTCTACCATATAGTATTACATGAAGGACCATCTCAAATTGTTAGAGGAAGAAGCTCTCAAACATGTTTATAGTCTCATAGAAAATGCCCTCTCAAATTTCAAGGGTGAAAAAGGCAAGTAGAACAAATGTAGGAGACTGGTTTTTAACAATGCACGATGGATGTACATATTCTACCAGCAAGGAAACGGTTTCACACTTGCATGTGATATGGAAATTAAAGAGCATGTCAAAAATATTTTATTCAAATTAGTAGCCTAGAATAAATTATTCAAATAAATAAAGTGTCTACTTATGGCATTCCTTTAAAAGTGTAGTAAGTGTAGTAATGCACCTTATTGTGTAGTGTTATAATGAGTACTTTTTATTTGTAATGCACCTTATTGTGTAGTGTTATAATGAGTACTTTTTATTTGGGCTTTGCATGGTATCAAATTTGAAAGTAGGCTAAGGCATTTGTTTTTAGGTAAAGGGCACTAAATAAATCCCAGTTTTTAAATGAAGAATTGTTTGTCAATTATAGAAAAGGTGTTAAATAAAATTCATTTTTAAATAAAAAATAGTTTCTCAACTACATATATATGGATTAATTTCATATATATATATATGTTTTGCAGTTTTACATTAAAAATTATTTTTTCATTGATATAAAAAATTGGAAAATATTTAGGAGTTAAGTTTGTATAAATCATTTAATTTTTTATTTAAAAATAAAAATAAAAACTAAATTAAATTAAATTTTATAGATGGTTTTAATTTTTATTTCAAAAAAGTAATCAAAATTTTATATAATAATAATTTTATTTTAATATTATTATCAATACATCAAGTTTGATTTGTGCATTAAGAAAACCCAAGGGCATCTAGAAGCTAACCATGAGGGTTAAGAAAACCCAAGGGCATCTAGAAGCTAACCATGAGGTTTGATCCTAGGTCACCCTTTTCACTAGGCCTATCCTCAACCATTTGAGCTAGCTGAGACTTGATGAATTTTAATACATTTTAATTTTAAATATAATAATTTAATATTTTGATTACTACATTATTTTTAGTAATATTAAATGTTGTTATATTTAAGAAAAATGTGAATTAATAATTAGATAAACATAATATTTCTAACAAAGTTATTTTTTTTCATGAAATCGTTATAAAAGACACTATATATATATATATATATATATATATATATATATATATATATATATATATATATATATATATATATTTCAATGAAAATTTATAGGATTTTGTAATTTTTCTAAAGGTTGAGTTTATTAACTTATTAATTTAATTTTTAAATGAGATTTATCTTTCCAGGATTAAAAAACTATAAGTGTTTTTGTTCCATAAAATAATTTATTGAAAAAACCATCCCAACTATTTTACATATTTACTAAAAGACACATTTCAAGACAATAGTCATTGGTGTACAATATGTTTAACCCTAAAAACTCAAATGGATTGAACATATCAACTTCTTTGGCCAAATGACTTTGGCATCCTAAGTTCAATCATTTGAGCTAATCTTTGCCCCTAACATGAGTGCACTCATAGACACTAACCGTATAAAACTTGACTTTGTGTTCTTAACAATTATAGCTTTGATATTGCAACTCAAACCACTTTAGGCAATCCTTTGGGCTCAAATGTTTGTAACAAATTGATTAACCTTAGGCCCCATATTTATTAATTGAGGGAAGTATGTAAGCACTTTACATGAACCTCACATGTTTTCTTGGATATGCTTAAAGATCCCTCTTTTTCTTATTAGAACGAGTTTCACAATGTGATTTGAAAACCTAGATGGATTAGAACTAAGCACTTAGTGGCATAAAACTAGCCAAATGCCTAGAAAATTAACAATAATTGGTTAAGTTAACCCCCTAAATAATATATGTGAGAGAGAGAGCCCACACACATTTATTTATTTCTTAACCATAGAGTTACTAGTTAATATTAATATGACTAATAGTAGATTCACCATCCACCTAAATATTCTAAAAAAAGTAACTCTTATGATTATGATTAAAACTCATTACTCTTCACTTATCTTTAAATCCCAAACTCATTACTTTTCACTTATCTTTAAATCTCATTTTATATATATAATTTAGAAATTAAATTTCACCATATTCAATAAATAAAAATAAAATAAATATCTCACATACACACATATGTATACATAAATTATTTTAATTTCAATTTATAAACTCTTACACGTCATAATTTAATTATTGAAATATATTTCAAATGTTTTAATTAATATATTACATACATTTCAAACATATTTACTAACCTTAACTAATTATAAATTTTATCTATATTCCTAATATATGCTTTCATATTCATAATAATATAATATTACATTTAAAATATTCATTAAATATAATTTATATTTAATATTAAAAAATATATATATTTTTATTTGGATAAAGTTTGACCGTCAATTTCTGACTTATTTACTTCAACAACCTAAATATTAAACAATATTGAAATACCAAACCTGCTTGAAAATCATGGAATCAAATTTATTCATTCGGCTCAAAATATAGAAAATTATTATGGTATAAATTTAAATTTATAAATATATATAAGGTGTAATTTAATTTATGTTTATTTTTATTTAATTTTAGTGATATATTTTTTTAATTTATTAATGGATTTAGTACTAAAAAAATCCTTTAAATTTTTTTACTAAAATTTTATAGATTAAACAACTTAAACTTAATGTGTTCATAAATATTTTGGTGAAAATTATATAAGGGAAGATTTTTGCCTACATCTTTCCAACCATGTGTGGTTCATCTTTGGGACAAGATGAAGAACCAGATCTTGAATTCAAATAAATAGATGTTTTCTAGCAGTTATAGTGATTTGACTAAATTGTTATGATTAATAAAAAAATATAGTAATAATTGATAAATAGTTGTAAATAATGAGTTAAATTAATTTTAATATTATAATTATTAGTATTTTAATCTAGAAGAATGTCATATAACTAAAATTAAATAATAATAAGGTCAAACTAATAAATTAACAAGCTAGATAGTAGCCAGTACCTGCTAAATTGAAGTTAAAAAATATGGAAATTTAGCAAAATGGAAGTCAATATAACTGCAAGCCCAAACAACCAAAACTAGAAAGAAAAATATATATAAAATTGAAAAACAAAAAATTAGAAAAAAAAAAGAGACTATAACTAATTACACAAAATCAAGTTATACAATTTGTAAATTCCAAAGATTTTGATAACAAAATTGTTAATTATTTTGTTTTATTAATATTTTGTCCCAAATTTAAATTACCTGACATTATTAAAAAAGAAAAAAGAAAAAAGAAAAAAAAAAACTTAATTCCAAATCCTAATATCTTACTTACTTTATTGAGACGATATCTCAAGTATCTAAAAATAATATTGTGTATTGATAGGAATTGAACCGTCCACCAAAAATAAAGCTAAAGTTAATTGTGCACCAAATATCATTGCGTTATCGACAAAATAGAGATGGTAGATAACATCAACAAAAGAGAACAAAGAAAAGCCTTTAAGCTTCCTTAATACCTTTAATGAATTCCACCAAAGTCTAGGAGGAAGGTGTTTAGAATAAAGCTAAACGGTTTAATTGTGCACATATATCATTACTTTATCAACAAAATAGAGATGGTAGGTAACATCAACAAAAGAGGACAAAGAGAAGCCTTTGAGTTTCTCTAATATCTTTAATGAATTAGTAATTGTGTAATTTATCTTTCGTGAAAAGATTTTGGCTTGAGTAGTTTAGTTTAGCCACAAAATAGAGATGATAGATAACATCAATAAAAGAGGACAAGGAGAAGCCTTTGAGCTTCCCTAATATCTTGAATGCATTAGTAATTGTGTAATTTATCTTTCATGAAAGGATTTTGGTTTGAGTAGTTTAGGTTATTGACAAAATAGAGATGAGTTTAGGTTATTGACAAAATAGAGATGGTAGATAACATCAACAAAAGAGGACAAAGAGAAGCCTTTGAGCTTCCCTATATCTTTAATGAATTAGTAATTGTGTAATTTATCTTTCGTAAAAAGATTTTGGCTTGAGTAGTTTGGTGAATAGTTTGTTTTTCTAACTTACATGAGCCCAAAACTATGAAAACATGTTGTAATCAGTTTGTTAGTAGTATGTATGAAATATTTGTATCTAGTATAATAGTAGTCACGAATAAGATTATCCATATTCCTCTACAAATTCTCATTCCAATTTTTAAAAAATTATATAATTTATTTTAAAATAAAATTTAATTTTTTTAATTGTAAATTTTAAATATAAATAAAATTAATTTAAATAAATTTTAAGAAAATATTTTATAATAAATTATTAACATTTTTGTTAAGAATATTTAAATAAAATAAAATTGAATAAAATACCGCATAATAGTATATAACAAATATGTGATATTCTTTGTTTATGTTTGGAACATCAACAATTTGTTTTTTCTTAAGTTATTCCATAGGCATCTTAAACCATGACTTTATTTAGCTATTATTAAATGGCTTTGTATTATCTGCTTTTGTACTAAAGGTGAGCACAGAGCTTCCCAACTCCATTCAATATAATCAAGAGATGGAGTGTAAATCAAGTCCACGCATGCAGACAAACGAAAAGACTGAGGCTAAGTAAGCACCAGAGAGAGCAAGAAGCTACCAGTGAGTCATAGTACGAGTCACTTCGACATTTTATTATCATGTGCAACAACAAGTTTAAAAAGATTACGTAAGCCACAAGCAAACAATAGTGGGATTTGTCAAAATTAAAAAACAACATTGATGGTACGTATGATACTAAGATTTCAATCTTAGTGTACAATGTAATCATTGTATAATTAGCGATTGCACCTCGAGGTGTAAAGGAATGTTGAAAGGAGAGTTGAAAATGTGAAAGGGAATTATATTTTTCACTATATTTTTGTGTTATATGTCAAGGTACATCATTAATGTTGTTTTATGGGGTGCAAAATGCCATATTGAAGGGGAAAATATTTTTAATTTCTAGCCCTGAGGAAGCACTATAGTCAAGTCTATTTTTTTGATATTATTTTATAAAAATTAGTGAATCTCTTATCATTTTCGCACCTTTTTTATGGTCAAAAGATAGGCTAACCTGCAAAAGAAAACATTTCATATCTTCATAAAAAGATATAAATGGAGAGTCCACCTTTTTCTAGATTGAAGGCTTTGACTTGGTGGAAAATTTGAAACATCTTCTTGAAAATAGATTGGGCATCTCTACAAATTATCAATGCATGTTATTCAAAGGGAAGATGCTACAAGACTCCTTTAAGATGAAATATTACTACATCTCATGGAACTCTACCATTATTCTAAGCTTGAGGCTACATGATGGAGCTTCAAGTTTCAGAAACACTAGTGGTTTTGAGGCTACATGATGGAGCTTCGAGTTCCAGAAATCTCAGTGGTTTTACCTCATTCAAGGACACAATGAAAGGGAAGGCTCAGAACTTAGCAGCCTAATTCAATCGGGGACCCTACATCATAGAACAAATGGAATGCACCAGCCAAAAAGGTTAATCTTCCAAATTTGTAATATGCAAGTTCAATGGTTTTTTACCTAGAGATGACACTTTACACTAGTGGGTCTCTTCTTCGTGGACCCGCAACTGTGACATCTATATATGTTCGAAATGATTCTTTATTGTTTAATTTGAAATACAAAAAGATCGGGAGAATGCCCTGAATTATGGGCCCTAGTTTTTAGGTAGAGATGGGCTCTTCATCACCCCATGGTAAAGAGATTTTGATGCAAAAAATATGGTGGTCTCAACTATGTCAATATGGGTGAAATTACCAAATCTGCCCCACCCTTTGGGGCACCACAAGGTCCTAGAGAAAATTGGAAACATGTTGGGAAAATTCAAAAAATTCATGATGAAAAAATTATGAGTGTTTTTCTTAAAAAAAACATTACATTCCATAAGGCCTTACATAATGTTTTAGAACATTGCTACCATCCTGAGTTTTAGAGTGACTCTAAGTGCAATAATTTGGGTAATTGAAAAAGGAAAGTTTTTCTATCTCAATTTCAATAGTATTAAAATTAGGCTAAGATTTAAGTGACGAAAAATTATAGATTTTCCTCCTTTTTTTAAAAGAAGATTTTTTTTAATTATTAATAATATTATAATAATTAATTTTGAAAAAAATCATTATATGATAAGATAATTAAAAATGCGGTATATATATATATATATATATATATATATATATATATATATATATATATATATAACTTTGTTTTAGAAATGGATAAAAACCCAAAATTTTTTGGAAATTTTAGAATTCCAAATAAACGATTAAAACCATTTTTTCTTAAATTTATAAGTATTAAGATTACATATTGTTTTTAAGACATTTATAATATCACTCTATTATTAACCCATTAAAATTAAAATTAAAATCCACTCTAATTATCTTATTTCTAATTTATTAGATTTTAAAATAACATAATAAAATGAAATAGCTTTTTCTTTAAATAATTTATTTATTTTTTAAATTAAATTTTTATAAATAATTATTTAGTTAATCTGTACAAAATATTTTCGAATATTTTACTAGTAATAGTAGTTTAAAGGTTGAATTTATTTCAGAAGTAGTTATGTTCTTCCACTCTTTTAATTAAATGGATTAATTGAAAATTTTTCATATAAACATGAGTTATGGTTTTTTGAGCATGTGGTATTAATAAACCATGATATTGGGCCAAGATATTATAACAAAGTCTATTTACACTTTAAGAATCTCAATGGTAAAATTGTGTTGAATCTCCACCATTAAGAATCTAATTACATGTTGTTTTAAATATATATATCAGTGTGTGTATTTAACTCATGTGTTAATTCATTTTCTAATTAATATAATAATTTGAAATAAATTTATAGTATTTAACTCATGTGTTAATTCATTTTCTAATTAATAAATATTTTAAAACAAAATTATAATTTAGTTAATTTTTATAAATTTGTTAAATATTCTAAGTGTGGGATGTATCATGAGATAAGTGGTTTGATGTTTAACATAGTTTTCCACCCATTTAATTTATATGGCTACCCTAGTACATAAAGTAGAGTAAATTGTTTATTATGGAGAAATTTCGTAGTATACCTTATTTTAATGATCCTAAAAAAATAAAACCAATTTTATGTATATAAACAGTAGAATTATATTCATATTCAAAATATTTATAATACCACCATATTTATAATATGTTAATCCATAAGCCACCCTAAGTGGCTTCCTTGTTGACTCCACGTTGTCCATGTTTTCTTGTAACTTTGTGACTTTTATAGAACCCTCTCCTCTCAGCTCCATTTATTGTGATATCACCCCTAGTGTCTCTCCCATCTGGTCCATGTCCAACCTAGTTGCTTCTTCTTGTGTTATACACAGTTATCACCTTGCAACCTTTCACACCTCATCATTTGTAAATATGCCTCGGGAACGTTTTTCAACAGGGAGAAGAGGTGGCCATTGAGAACACTTTTCTACATAAACTTATTTTGATAATAAGAGTGTATCATCCTCCCAATGTAAGGCCCAAACCTAAGTGCACAATGCCTCTCTGTGATTCCATGAGTCATACTTCAACTAGTTCACAAGGAAACTAAAAATATTGAAGTAGATTAGGTGCATTATAACAAGTGTTTCGTCCTTGACCCACATGTGGAGAATGTTACTAGAGGTTGGATATCAGACACAAGACCCTCCTACAACTCTTGGTTCCCATTGTACATGTGGGATATCAACGTCTACTCACACGCCAAAATCCTTATGGGTACAGTCTTGATTGATCCCGATGATACACAACAAGAGAATGTGATTAGAATTGTGAAAACAAAACACGAGTTAGATTGCATAGACCACAAGCTCACCATCCTCGCTAGACGATTAGCAAACATTTATTCTCATTAGATGATGACAAGGACCAAATGCATCCATCGATGGGCAGCAAACTCCACATTGACAACTATGATCCATATTTATTTTGTCTTTTTCTTTATATTTTTTTATGTTTGTCATCTTGTAAATCCGCCATATGTAGCAGCCTAGAAAAATCAATTGCATCTTAAGTTTTTTTTGGTTATGTGATAAACTAATCACGAGATGTCTTAACAACCTCAAAATTTTGAATATATGCTAGTGTTCTAGTTTCTCTTCATGCGAACGAACAACAAGACATTTTGGACTATATAATATTTTAGTGTCATAATGAAAAGTGCCTAGTCATATGTAAGAATTTTTAAAAATAAAAATTTTCAATTATTTTATGTTTAATGTATTAAATTTTAATTTTTTTTCTTTATTAAAATTTTATAAATCATAATCTATCTTTATGGAAAGTAAAATTATCTTCTCTATCATCATTGTTGAAAAGATAATAGTTTCAAATCATTATCACTCATCAAATTAATGGTTAGATCACAAATTTATGTGTATTCTATATATTATTGTTGAAATTTGTTGACCATAAAAATGAGGGTGTACACTGTGAATTATTTCATGATAAACTATTTACTCACTAAAATCTTTCCTCAATTACAAATTGTAATATATTTTTAATGTCTTGCTAAAAATAAAACCACCTTTTTCATTATCATCATTAATAACATTATTATTTTATGGTCACTAATTATATTATTTTTTTAATGTGTTATTGTAAATGTGGATTACCAAATAACTTAGTGTATAACTATACACAACCTTGCTTTGAATTCTAACATCAATTGAAATTATTTTGGCTAGATGAGGGAATGATTATAATTTTCTTTATCTATGATCATAATCATAATTATAAATTTTATAAATCATACTTTATCTTTATGGAAAGTAAAATTATCTTCTCTATCATCATTGTTGAAAAGACAACAATTTAAAATAATTATCATTCATCAAATTAATGGTTAGATCATAAATTTACGTGTATTCCATATATTATTATTGAAATTTGTTGACCATCAAAATGAGGATGTATACCGTGAATGCTTTCATGATAAACTATTTACTCATTAAAATCTATCCTCAATTACTAATTATAATATATTTTTAATTTCTTGCTAAAAATAAAACCACATTTTCCATTATCATCATTAATAACATTATTGTTATTTTTGTCACTAATTATATTATCTTTTTAATTTTTTATTATAAATGTGGATTACCAAATAACTTGGTATATAACTATACATAACCTTGCTTTGAATTCTAACATCAATTGAAATTATTTTGGCTAGTTGAGAGAATGATTATAATTTTCTTTATCTATAATCAAAACCCCATTAAAAGCATAATGATCAAAACTCCATTAATAGTATAATGAACTTTGGTGTCTTAATGCTTATTGTTATAATCTAAAAAAGTCATCATTCTTACCTTTAAATAGAGAAAATTATACCAATAATAATAATAATCATAATCCAATGTTAAAGTCATCGCTAATTTAGACACCAAATTGACCCATCTCCATTGTCTGCTATATTCTATGAAGAACAATATACTTATGTGTGGTGGCCAACATAGTGTTCGCTTACCCTGTCCTTTTCGTGCATATTTTGACTGTTGGAGTAGTGGAAAAGGAGCCCTTCCTGAGCATCATGGTTCCTCTAGTCTTTGCCTACTCTACATCAGGTCGTGACGACATGGAGTCTGGCGATGTGGTCCATAAATTGTAGTGTAATTTGAAGCTTGATTAACATGCCTCTGTCCCCATTTGGTTTTATCTTCGTAGTTGCAGATGATAACATGTATAGCTTCTTTGATGAGTGAAGTTGGATTGGTCGACTCTGGAACACCACAATTGTCTATGAGAGTTGATGCAATGAACATCGAGGACTGGCCAAACGACTTCTAAAGGCTTCTCTAAGAGACTAAGAGCTTCCTCTCGTAATAATCGTAACCTGTCACAAGAGAAATTCATTACAATAAAAAAATACATCCAGTGCCCATATACATTGGCCCTTGGATGCCATCCAATCCCTTCATGTTGATCTGTAAAACTCCAAAATCATAGCAATTCATCAAAATTTTCTCAGAACTGTGAGAATCCATGTGAGGTTATATGAATGTTGTAAGAAGAATTGAGCTATTTTTGAATTGTCCCTTACATCGAAGAACACAATGTTTCGATTAGCATATCGATCGTTGTGAGTGATACCATCGAACCTCTGTGGGAGATGCACGTAGCACACATTCGTTCCAACCTCATGATCCATCATAAAGCACATTGCTTCACGAACGACCTTTTTATTATTGACATAGTGACCACTCTCCAAATTCAGCAGGGATGGGGTGTTTTTCAATAAGTCAGAGACTCAATCCTGCAAAGGTCGTATGTTTAGTGTGAATGAGGTAAAGGCTACACCATGGCAGTTTGGCTATAAAATTCTCATTTGCAAATTTTATTAGGCATTGCCTTCACTTTAGTTTTTTGTACTCCTTGAGAATGAAGCACAACATGAAGACCAATCCAAATATTAATGTTATTTCAATTAAGGTATTTATGTTTATTTATGTTTGTTCTAGCATTTCTCATATCTTTGGAGAAGCGCTAGGAAACAGAGTTGCATTTTACTCGTACACTTGTCCTAGTGTTGAATATATAGTGAAATCCACCATTCAATCACATTTTGCTTCTGACCAAACCATTGCACCGGGGTTGCTGAGGCTTTTCTTTCATGACTACTTCATAAACGTATGGATTTATATTTGATTTTTTTTATTTAAAAGAAATGGATTTGATAAGTGTATGATGAAGGGAGAGTGTCTTGATTGTAGGGCTATGATGGATCCATATTGATTACTGGTCCCTCTATAGAGAAAAACACGCTCACAAATCTTGGGTTGCGAGGATTTGAAGTTATCGAAGACGTGAAAACCAAAGTAGAAGTTGTATGTCAAGGATTTGTTTCATGCACAGAAATTCTCGCACTTTCTATCCGTGATGCAGTGGTTCTGGTATTCATCAATTTTCTCATCTGCCTTTCTCAATTCATAACAACATTCTAAAGTCTAAACTTTCTTTCAACAAAAATATTTCATGATATCTAGTTGCATGTTTTGAATTTTGGTTACATTACATTTCCATTTGGGTTTTGGGGAATGAAAATGTTAAGTTTATTGGCATTACAGACAAATGGACTGGTCTGTCTCGACAGGAAGGAGAGACGAGTTGGTATCGTCTTCATCTGATGCTGCTAATTTTCGGACACTGTCTAATTCCGTTACCGTACTGAAGCAGAAGTTCGTAGACAGAGGCATCACGACTGACAATCTTGTCATCCTTGCTGGTGAGAGCTCTGCAAGCGTCGTCATAATCTAGAGACTCGAACCCGGGTGGGTCGAGACCCGATATTGAATAACGAGATTTCAATGTGAGAATCGAACCTGGGTGAATCGATGCCCACTATTTAATTAATGAGGTTTCAATGTGACAAACTACTCCACCTACTAATAGCATTTAATTTCAAATATGAAAGCTGCAATTCTCAAGCAGCAATATAAACGAAGTTGTACAACCGAAGCTTTGTGTTAAAGTTTCTGTCAAGTCAAAAAATTTAAAAAAAAATCGCACATGTCAAAATATAATTAGTTAGAAGGGTGATACGAAATATTTATGATTGGGTGGGATGAACAGTGTTTGCCCATCCAATTTCATAACGAAAATGCCTCTAGCGTAATAAGACGACAATCAATAGTATTGAAAATAAATCAATTTAAACAAATTTTAAAAATAATAAAATTGAATTTCTAATGTTTAATTTTAGAAAAAATGTAAATGTGTTTTAGTCAAAGTAAATTAACATACAATCAACTAAAAAATGAATACAATACATACTATGCTAATTAGAGCTTCTGGAATCTTTTGTATTCAATTCGAAAGACTCAATGTTTTGGGTGAACACTTCACCCATCTTTAGGAGCAGAGAGATTTTTCAAAATATATATAGCTAACAGGACACTAGCCGTTCGAAAATAAGAGATTTAAAGGTACGATGATAATGATTGAGTCTAAGCAATTAAGAATTTAAACCGATTGATTAGATGAATAATTTAAATTAAATTAAAATTAAATGAATAATTTAATTTGAATTAATATTAAAATGAATTAATAATCAATAACTAGTGGTTAGAGGACAAATTTAATTGGCTAAAGAGATAATTGAGGAATTCAAATATAAATGTTTTAAAATAGATAATCAGATAATAAAAATTTTAGAATATGGGACAAATGAAAGGTCAAGGGAGAAATATTTAATTATATTTACAAACCAATTTTAAATTAATAAAAAGTAATTAAAGATATTTATATTTAAAGTCAAATTTAAATAATTTAAATTGAGTTTAGAGTTAACCATAATCTCAAGGGATGAAATGAATAGAAACAAGATAAACCTTAAGAATTAATTTAGAGAGATAACCATAAAGTTTTTATTTTTATTTAATTGATTTTCATTTTAAAATTATGAATTTATTATTATAGTTGCAATTTCATATTATCTTTTTATATAATAGGACTACAGATTAAATTCATAAGAAGAGGAGAGGGAACAATATAAGAGCCATTTAATTGGATTAAGGAAAGGATAAATTTAAATTACTACGGACTCAAATTGAGATTATAATAAATTAAAATAGATATTAGGGTAATTGATAAGAGAAGAGAAAATCAAAGGAGAAACACAAAAAGAAGAATCTAGGAAAGATTAGAATTAGATGGAGGGCATTTAGATGAAATAAAGTGCATGGTGGGCTTCCGAGACTGACTTAATTGATAACCATCATCGCAGTTAAAGTTATTAGGGTGTTTTTCAATTTCAAGGGCTTTTGTGATGACCCGGCTAGAATGGTATGGGGCGGAAGCTAAGATATTAGATTTTTCAAAACAAATAATATGTTTGGTGGAGTGGGAGTGTTCAACAATGGCCGATTTTTCAATGCGGTTGTGGTTGGTGTCGGCCATGTGTTCTTTCAGCTGAGATTTAAAGGGTTTTCCAGTTTGTCTTATGTAAGACTTTCCACAAGAGCAAGGGATCTCATAAACCCCGAGACCTAGCATGGGGTCATTTCTATCCTTGGCATATCTAAAGAGTTGGTTGAGGGTTATCTGGGGTTTAAAGAAGGTTTTAATGTTCTTTTTAGAGAGGACTCTAGATAGGCGATTAGTGACCCCTTGAATGTAAGGAAGGGTTACATTGGCTAAGGGAGGGGGGTTAGCGGGGTTTTAGGGAGGGGGTGGATGCTAGAATAGAAGGCCTTGTTGATATAAGAAGAGGACTAACCATTAGACTTGAGGGCCTTGGAAATATGGGATTTTTATTTGGGAAAGAATTGGAAGGAGGAAATTAGAATGGCCCAAGTGAAAAGGGTTTTAAGAATGATAGATTTCTGAGCAGGGTGGTGGTGGGAGTTAGCATGAAGGTACCTATCGGTACAAGTCTTCTTTCGGTAGACTTGGTGGGTTAGAGAGCCATCAGACAGGCACGCGACAAGAACGTCAAGGAAGGGGCGGGATTAGTCTTCCCCTAACTCCATGGTGAACTGGATGTAGGAGGAAATGTTGTTGAGATGGGAAAGAAATTTCTGGAGGGTATGAATACCATGGGACCAAATGAAAAAAGTGTCATCGACGAAACGTTTCCACCTTTTAGGTTTGAGGTGGAAGGTTTCTAGGGCATTATTTTCAAAGTGTTCCATCAAAATGTTAGTGACAATGGGAGAGAGGGAAGAGCCCATGGTTGTACCCTCAGTTTGTTCGTAACAAACTCCGTTGAAGGTGAAAAAGGTGGTGGTAAGACAAAGTTTGATAAGGCTGAGAGTTTCAAAATCGACGAGCCTGGAAATGAGGTCAATGGCTTCAGGGACAGGAATTTTGGTGAATAAATAAACAACATCAAAGCTAACCATGATGTCATTCTTCCCTAGCTTAAGGGTCTTGATTTGCTAGATAAAATCAACAGAGTCTTTAATGGAGGAGGAAGAATGGCCGGAAAAGGGGCGATGCTTCTTGGAAAGAAATTTGGATAGGGCATGGGTGGGGTCACCTATAGCGTTGACAATGGGTCTAAGAAGAATATCAGGCCGGTGAAAGAATGTAATAACACTAAGAAAGAATAAAAATAAATAGAAATCATGAATTAAATTGATTATTTTATCATTATTAATATTTAAATCAAAAGAAAGGTCCTATAGAACTAACTAAAATATCACGAATTAAATTAATTTTATTATTATTAATAATATTTAAATTAAAAGGAGGGTCCTATAAAAATAACTAAAAATGGATAATAAGGTCAAATTTAATTGTCTTAAACAATAAAACTAATGAATAAAATAAATAAGAAATAAATAATAATAATAATATAAAATGAATTAAAAAAAAGAGAGACTAAACTTAAGAAGTCGAGGCAGGAATCCAATTCCTGCCAATACTCCAACTATCGTATCTATTCAAATTGATAGCCCTCCTTTCAATTTCCAAGGCTTCCCTAAATTTATGGTGATGAAAATTATCAATCCTTGCAATTACCCTCACCTCCCTAATGCATATGTGATGTTTTGACTTTTCCACATGCTCTGCCAAAGCAAAGGATTGGAACCTTCCATGTTTGATGTCAGCTGCGTGCTCAAGAATCCTATGATTTATTGAGCAGCCAATTTCACCAATGTACGAAGTCCCACAGGAGCATGGGATGGTGTAAACACCTTTCCCATATTTAGGGTTCATAGGGTCCTTCACAGATCTTAGTGAGCTTCGAATAGTTTTTAGGGGCCTAAATGTCGAAGGAACCTTATGATTCCTCAGGATCCTTGCAATCATGTCTGTGGTCCCTTGGATAAATGGAAGATGCACCCCTAAAAACCTATCCTTAAGAACTTTTTTAACTCTAAGACGTTTTTCAACCTTAAGGAAAGCTCTAAGACATTGGTGCCTACTATAAAAATTCTTATTAAAAACATTAAAGAGATGGGTCTTTTCCTTGTTGAGGTGGTTTTCATCATAAGATCGTAATGCCCAAGTGCCTAAGTGTTGAGAACACCTAGCTTCTAAGTAGGGAAATGATGCGAATTGGCATGGAGATATTTCTGAGTGTGAGTTTTCTTCCGAAAAACTTGAAAGGAAAAAGAACCGTCATCTCTTTTTGAAATAAGAATGTCGAGGAAAGGTAGGCTACCATCGATTTCACATTCCATGGTAAACTTTATGGAACTAGATTGATTGTTAAGATGTTGGAAAAAGAGCTCCAACTTTCCCTGACCATGAGACCAGATGACACAAGTGTCATCCACAAATCTTTTCCAAAGCTTAGGTTGGAATAGAAGTAAGGAAAAGGCCTTGGATTCAAAGTCCTCCATGAACATATTAGAAACAATGGGGCAAAGAGGGGAACCCATGGCCACGTCGCAAGTTTGTTCATAAAACTCCCCTTCAAAACTGAAGAAAGTAGAGGTAAGACAAATTTCAACCAAATAAGTTGTATATGGATCTGTAATGTGTTTGATGAATTAAATGGCCTCATTAATGGGGATGTTAGTGTACAAGGATACCACATCGAAACTCACCAAGTTATCACCCATATCTAGCCTTATACCCTTTAACTCGTTGACAAATGAAGACGAATTCTTAACAAAGGATTTAGTCCTACCAACAAGAGGTTTTAGCTTATCAGCTAACATCCCCATTAACATGGCCATTGAATTCATCAAACACATTATGGATCCATATACAACTTATTTGGTTGAAATTTGTCTTACCTCTACTTTCTTTAGTTTTGAAGGGGAATTTTATGAACAACCTGTGGCATGGCCATGGGTTCCCCCCTTTCCCCCATTGTGGCTAATCTATTCATGGAGTACTTTGAATCCAATGCCTTGTCCTCATCTCTATTCAAACCTAAGCTTTGGAAAATATTTTGTGGATGACACTTGCATCATCTAGTCTCATGGTCGGGAAAAGTTGGAGCTCTTTTTCTAGCATCTTAACAATCAATCTAGTTCCATAAAGTTTACTATGGAATGTGTAATCGATGGTACCCTACCTTTCATCAACGTTCTTATTTAAAAAAGAGACGATGATTCTTTTTCCTTCCAAGTCTTTTCAAAGAAAACTCACACTTAACAATATCTTCATGCTAATTCGCATCATTTCCTTGCTCAGAAGCTAGGTGTTCTCAACACCTTAGCCACTCAGGCATTATGAGTTTCTTATGAAAACCACCTCAACAAGGAAAAGACCCATCTCCTTAATGTTTTTAATAAGAATGGTTATAATGGGCATCGATGTCTTAGAGGTTTCCTTAAGGCTGAAAAAATTCCTAGAGTTAAAAAAGATCTTAAGGATAGATTTTTAGGGGTTCATCTTCCATTTATCCAAGGGACGAAAAACGAGATTGCAAGGATCCTGAGGAAGCATAAGGTTCCTTCGGCATTTAGGCCTGTAAAAAATATTCAAAGCTCACTAAGATTGGTGAAGGACCCTATGAACCCTAAATATGGGAAAGGTGTTTACGCCATCTGATGTTCCTGTTGGACTTTGTACATTGGTGAAACTGACCACTCAATAAATCAAAGAATTATTGAGCATGCAATTGACATCAAACATGGAAGGTCTCATTCCTCCGCTTTGGCAGAACATGCAGAAAAGACAAACATCACATCTGCATTGAGGAGGTCGAGGTCATTGCAAGAATTGATCATTTTCATCACCGTAAATTTAGGGAAGCCTTATAAACTGAAAGGAGGCCTATCAATTTGAATAGGGATGATGGTTGAAGTATTAGCAAGAATTGGATTCGTGCCCTGTCTTCTTAAGTTTACACTTTTTTTTTTTTTAATTCATTTTATATTTTTACTATGAGTATTTTTTTTCCCAAGAAAAAATCGAACTTTTTATAAAATATTACAAAAAGTTACATCGTAGATGTCGTTGCATTCCATATGAGAGTATCGCCCCATATGAAACATGGCTTGGGCAGGTATTAAAAACCACAGTTACACCATGCCATAAACACTAGACTTGTATTTTTTGCCTTTTTTCTTTTGGACTTTTTTCCAGCCATACAATGAAGAAGCTGAGTGAATAATGGTCAACTCTATGCTGGAAGAGAGTTGGACGTCTTTTTCTAAGTCAAAACTTTCAGATACATGTGCTCGCTTGGTGCCAATCACACCTTGATCACCGATATATTCATCCTGTTGGGGATCCGCATCTGTAGGAGAAGATGCATACTCAACGATTTCCTTTTTTTCTTCTATCTTACCTACTACCTCCTCTTGTGAGTCTTGCTAATTTTTTTGATGATTTTATGTTTCTGGTTTTCTCTAGTTTACTTCCATTTATTCTTCCTCTTCATATGACAGTGGCACATCTAGAAAATTCCATCCTTTCTTCTTTTGCGACTTCTTAGTTGTTTATTTCCTAGATAATGTGCAGGTGCTTTGTAAGTGCCGAGTTTGGTGGCACACTTTGCATCTGAACGCGGTGTTTTTGAAATCTAATGATTGATACCAATTGAGGTCTTTGTGAATTAGATGTATGCAGTCTGGCAGGCCCTTACTTAGGTCCATCTCCACGCAGATATGTGCAAAAGTGAATATCCCTATGTCCATTCACTCTCGGTCCAACTTTATGAACCTTCCTAGAGAATTCCCAATGTTTTCTAGGACCTGATGGTGCCAGAACGGGAGCGGAAGGTTGTGTAGTCGCACCCATACAAGAATTTTTGTAACCACCATAATATTTTCATCAATTCCAGGGAACCATGGGGTTACAAAGAGGCCTTCTCTTCCCAAAAACCATGGTCCTTCAATAGTGGCAAAGCGGTAGTCCTCTATATTGTCAAATTGAACCACGAAGAAGCCTTTTGCATAGAGGTAAATATCACAGTTCTGGGTCCAGTTTTGGTGTATCCAAGCATGTAACTCTTCAGGTTTTGGCCAGTATCCATTAAAACGACAGATAACAGCTTTTGATTGTAGTGCATCAAACAGCCCGGTTACCTCTGTTATTTCCACTGCTAGATCTGGGATATTCTTTGTTTTTTCTACAATATATGGTCCTCGTAATGACATATCTAGAATTTTTTTTTCCCGTGTAGGGGCTTTCCGTCTTAGGATATCCTTGAAGGAGGGCATTCCTTTTCATGTTGTTGTTGATCTATTAGTTGATGTTGTTCCTTGAGAGCCACCTCTGAGTCTTAGGTTCAGGAAAATAATGGAGTTATTTTTTAATCTTGTTTTCATTTAACTTAGATATTCCTTGTAGTGATTTTCCTGAGAATGCCAGGCTTTTCTTTTGAGCCGGGATGCCTGTGACAGATTGGATTTTTTCTTTCAACTCTAAGACAATCTTTGAGTCCTGCACCCATAGAATGATTGTCTTCCCATCTATGGACTTAATGAAGATTTGGAAATGAGGCTGCGAGGCATTGTGCACACTGCCATAATCATTGCAAGCCAGATATGTGCCGTCCCCTAAGGGTATAAAGAACCAGCGGGGGACGAAACTAGTTTGGGGGACATTATGCCAACAATCTAGAAAAACAGAGATGAGGGCCCTGCCTCGCGCCATAGCAGCAACAGAGGAGAAAGAAAAGGGGTCGTCCCCCAAGCCGCCCTCCCCCTCGGCATATCCCCAACTTCAAGGATCCTAAAAAATGAATAGGATAACAGGAAAGTTAAGATAAATACCACACACAGTGAGTCGTTGACCTGGATAGTGCGAACCAGAAGCAACCTCTCCGGCATAAGGGAGATCAAGCTGCGGGATGGGTCAAACGCCGAGGGGAAAGTGCAAGTGGTCGTCATGCTTTTGAGTCCTCCAACCACACGCACAGAGTGAGCATCCCTAGAAGGAAGGCCAAGCACCTGCAATACTGATATTTCCTTGCATCCGCCTCCCTCGCCAAAAACTTTAGACGCCTTCAGCTCTGCAAATAGCACCCAACACGCCACAGGTCAAATAAATGCATTAAACTTACTGCCACAGAGCTGGGATGTAGAGAAACTATGACTGTCGGCCTCACGATAGCTGGTCTCTACAGCCCGGAAGCCCCTCTTCAATCCCCTTTCATAACAGTCCTCAGGGTAATGGATCTCGATTTGCGTTGGCAGTAGTGGAAAACGAAAATAGGGGAGAGGCGTCTCCTTTTCCTCCGTCGCCCCGCCATTGGCCACCAGAGAGTCTCCCTTCTGCACTTGTGAGTGGTGGGAGCCATTACTCCTTGGACAAAGCCAAAAACCCTCGCCCAACCCGGCCCAAATTCTATCGGCAACCACTGCGCCAAGAAACCATAAACCAGAGGGACTTCCGCCACTTTGTTCCATTTTTTTCGATCTCTTATTATGAGTATTATTATTATTTCTTTCTTATTTATTTTATTCATAAGTTTTATTGTTTGAGACAATTAAATTTGACCTTATTATTCATTTTTAGTTATTTCTATAGGACCTTCCTTTTGATTTAAATATTAATTATAATAATAATAAAATTAATTTAATTTATAATATTTAGTTAGTTCTATAGGACCTTCCTTTTGGTTTAAATATTAATAATATTAAAATAATAAATTTAATTCATGATTTGTATTTATTTTTATTCTTTCGTAGTGTTATTAATTTGTTAGTTTGGCCATATTATTATTTAATTTTAGCTATATGACATTCCTCTTGATTAAAATACTAATAATTATAATATTAAAATTAATTTAACTCATTATTTACAACTATTTATCAATTATTACTAAAAAAAATTGTTTATTAATCATAATTCTATTTTTTTTGTAAGCTTGGCAGGACTACATCTTCATCGTGTCCAATATATCACCTCGATCAAGGCAGGGAATTGAATATACGACTTCACATCAAGGAATTATTTAATAGAGCCCCTGATCACCCTCTATCTAAGACCCTGTGGACATTAATCATCATTCTTTAGTCAAACTAGATTTTATATTATAATGACTAGATAACATCTCTATACATTTATTTATTTGAGTCCAATATGTGGTCCTTCATCTTGTCCTGGAGATGAACCACACTTGATGATTCATGTCAGCAAAAATCTCCTTTGTGTAATTTTCACCAAAAAAATTTCTTAACATATTATTTATAGATCACATAAACTTAAACTCAAATTTTTTAAATTTTCCTCTCATATACATATTTTTATATTTTTAATCAACACCCACCTAGATTGCCATAACAATGCACCCTTCAACTTAAAACCAAAACCCAATGGGCATATACACTTATCTCCATATTAATATTTATATGCATGAGATAAATGCACATATTTATGAGTCTCGAAATAAATGATAATTTATTTGGATCAGGAGTGATATAATAAAGAGTGAATAACCAAAACCCAATGGGCATATACACTTATCTCCATATTAATATTTATATGCATGAGATAAATGCACATATTTATGAGTCTCCAAATAAATGATAATTTATTTGGATCAGGAGTGATATAATAAAGAGTGAATAACTTATTCATATATTTTGAATTATTTTTTTAAAGTAATATAATCTTTAGTTGTTAAATTGAATCATTTATATTTAATAATTTATATTATTATCAAACATGTATTATGTACTCAATAATTTAGTTGATTTTAAAAATTAAAATAATAATTGGGAATATATTATGAAATAAATAGGATGGTTTTTTACATAGTGGAAAAATTATTTTAATTTTGGTCAAATCAGTGATGAGGATAATTATTATTGGTTGTTATTTGTTTATGTTGGCTAACTCATCATTGTTATTTAAGTAAAACCACACCACTTCTTATTATCGAGGTACTGGTGGTTGGCTTTCACTCCTGTAAGGGTCTTGGGTCATTAACCTATTTCCTTAAGTCTAAGGAAGACTAACTCTTAGCCAAGCATCAGCGCTTTTAGCCTGTATTCTAAGTTTTCCCCCAAAAAACCATGAAAATTAAGACATCACAAAAAAATTGAAAATCTGAGTTACCACTTAAGCCGTCAAGCTTCACAATTTTATGTGCCTCATAAATTTTTAATGGTGCTAAATCCATTTCCACCATAAAAAGTGATTCAAACACTCCCTATATATATTTTTTCAAATAAAAAACCAAAACCAAATATTAAACCTACTCCAAACTCAAAATAACAAAAAAAAATATTAAATACCAATTCTATTTTAATTTTAACAAGAAGAGAATAATTTTCAAAGGGAACGTTGTTAAATCCACGTTGATGTACGAACCAAATTGCGAGTGCCCATTAATCAAATTTAAAATTCAAGATTCCTCTAAAGCACTTCAATATTAAAATAAAGTCGGTGGCTAATAATATTTTTGCATGACATTATTTGAAGCCTGTGTGCGGTTTGCGGTACGATGGACGAAGAAATGCGTACGTCTCCAAGACGTTAGGTGACGCTTGTCAAGGTGTATCTGCGACTTTCGTGTTCAGAGCGATTCGAATCCGTGGAGAGCTCCCACTGTACGGTTTGTCGGAAGCATACTAAGCAGGTCGAACTGTGGAATACGAAGTCTTGATTACACTGTACGATAATAATATTCTCTCATCATTCGATCTACTCATCCATTTTTATTTTGGTATTATATTCATAATTATTAATTAAAAAATAGGAACAACACAAATAACATTTTGTTGGAGTAATCATCTCACTTTATGGAATTTGTAATTTTCATCTTGGAGATCATAGTTATCGATTTGAAAAGTTTATTAAGACTTGTTAGTTTTGGTATATTGGCAAACCTCCTCATCTTCATGGTATCAGAGTCTAGACCCCAAGTTCTATTCCCCTGAGCTGTGTTTGAGGAGATGTGTTGGTATGGACCCTGGGTGTTGGAGTAATCGGTGTTTGAGGAGATGTATTGGTATGGAATTTAGGTGTTGGAGTAATCACGACAACTCTATAAAACCTCGGTGTTGGAGTAATCAACATTTCAATCCATTCATAAATTAAATGCTTCCATTTTTCATTTATATATATATATATATATATATATATATATATATATTTTTATTTTTTTTTAATTTAAAAAATAATTTAAAGAAAATATTTCTTAATATATTATATGCTTTTAACATTTTAGTAAAAAGGAAGATGTATAATTATTTGACATATAACATTTAAAATATATATTAATAATAAAAATATTTAAATGTTAATTAGTCTACTAGGTTTGCAATACTAAGAGAATGAAAAATATTCTTCTTTAAATTGTTCATCTAATATTTATATTCTATTTATTTTTCAATTTTTTTTTTTAGTAGTACTACTAAATTTTTTGACCTTTCGAGTTAGTAAAACTATGACTATCTCACTCCTTTTTAAGGTTTCAAGTTAACAAAACTATGACGATCTCACTCCTTTTTAAGTATAGAAATAAAATGGTGAATAATTTCTATAATTTTTAAAACTTTTTAAACCTTTGTAGAAGTCGATCATTAACATCATCATTATAAATAAAAATAGCAGTTGCCCCAAAAGGTGCAAAGAGAGGTCGATAGGTTTTTAAAATTAAAAAAGTTGTACAAGAAAATAGCAATTGATAACTTAAATTTAAGTTAATTTTTTTGTATTTTTTTCTTAAGTTTATAATATGTAACTATATTAGAATTGTTTAACAAAAACATTCTCCAATGTCATTAGAACCGCATGGTGGAATATTAAATACTAATTTGATTACATTATATTTTAAAGTAATCTAATTAATAGATGAGATGATATTTTAATTTACAAAAATTGAATGTCTCAAGGATCCATTTATACATAGAGTGGTTCTAAACTTCTAATAGTTAAGAATGCATGCCTTCTTGTAAAAGGTTAAAAGTTCAAATTCAAAAAGGTAGAAAATAGACATCTAGGAATCAAATCACTAGGCAAAGACATCGAATTCATATTTAAGTATAGCAACAACATGTGGGATTCAACTAATATAATTATCCCAACTTGCAAAAGATGAATTGAAATTTAGTTAGAGTGTAATGGTAAAAAACCCAACTTGGAGAAAGATTCGTGGAAATTCAATTACAATATAATAGAAAAATGTGAAGTAAATGTGGTTAAAATAAATATGTGAATTAAAGATTTATTCATTACTTTATAGTTTAAATATTACTTTATATATTAAATATTAATTAAATATGTGAACTTACTATTTTTTTTTACACAAGTCTTACTAGTGACATGTGAGTTCAAATTTGGCAACTTAGAAGTTTATGGTTACTTTCTATAAAGAAAAATAATCTTTTTGGAAAGATCTCTAATTCTATTAAAAAAAATAAGTTACGAGGGAAAATTCCTAAAAATTTAAGAAAATATGTGAACTTTCTATTTTTAAACTAACTTTCTATTATTTTTAGTTCACATAAGTTATTTGTATTTCTCTATTTTAAGAAAATGGTAAACTTTCGTATTCCATTATGGTAAAATAATTTTAATCACACAAATATTTTTAAGCAAATTATTATATAAAAAAATTAGCATGCAAAGTGTACAACAACAAATCCTCAGGTCAAAGCCTTTCTCAACATCCTAACCCTGGAAAGATATAAAATGTTGATTCTCTATTTAAATTTGGAATTATTTTAAAAGCAATATTGGAGAGGGCTCATTTTTCTCAAATGCACTTACAATTTAGTAAGATTGTAGAAGAATTCTCCAGCGATGTTCAATTATTATTGTGAGAATTTTGCATAGTAAAAAATGCTATATAAAAATAATAGATTAAAATTCACTTTAAATACTATTGAAGTTGAAATATATTTTTTAGAAGTTTAAATAATAAATATATTGTATAGGAATTCTAAATAAAAAAAAGTTGTAAATAAATATAAATATATTATATTAATGTGTATAAAAAAAAATCATTTTAATGATTAATATATTCTATTAACACTGCATGAAAGCATGATATGACAATTCATGACTCACGAAACATTCTTCTGATGAAAATTTGACATGCACATGCATCAAGTACCATATAAAAATAAAAACTTTTTGGAAAGATAGAGTGCAGCACAGAACAATAATCTTGCAAAACTCCTTATAAACGATGCATTTTTCTTTCATTTATAATGTAAGAATCAGATTAATGATACTTTTAGAGTATATACACGCCCATTTAACAAAGCTCTCATCACCAAGAGGTTGTGATACATCAACAGGCTTCCGCCCAGTCACAAGCTCCAATAACACAACCCCAAATGAGAATACATCAGACCTGACAGTGTGCTTTCCACTTGATGCATATTCCGGTGCCATATACCTGAAATATCAAATCAATGTCAAGCAAATTTACACTTCATAGGGCAGCAACTATACCTTCTTAGGAAACCAGTCAACCACAAAAATCAATACTTGGGAAACCTGCAAAATGAGAACATCTACAACTTACCCAAAGGTTCCCATGACACGGGTTGTCACATGCGTATTGGTATCTAATGCTAGTTTTGCAAGTCCAAAATCTGACACCTGCAAATAAGAAAAAACCATCAGAAACAATACTCTACTCAACATAACGGCATATAAAATTTGGACACACAAGTATCCATATGGTTGTGATGATAATTCTTGAAGAAACCCATGACACGGGTTGTCACATGCGTGTATCTAATGCTAGTTTTGCAAGTCTAAAATCTGACACCTACAAATAAGAAAAAACCATCAGAAACAAGACTCTACTCGACATAACGGCATATAAAATTTGGACACACAAGTATCCATCTGGTTGTGATGATAATTCTTGAAGAAACCATACCTGTGCTTCAAATCTGTCATCCAACAGAATGTTCGATCCCTTGATATCCCTGTGAATTATTCTAGGATGACCTGTAGAAGGTAATTGGATAAAACTCTATCATGTATAGCCCTCAAAATAGAAATTACTATTTACTATTAAATAGAAATTACTATTTAGCGAATTCGTTTCTAAATTTCAGCAAAATTTATTTAGTAATTTATGATTTTATGATTTTATGATTTTTTTATGATTTTAATTTTTTTATGATTTTATGATTTTTGCACACCTCTTACTAGTGACATGTGTCATTATCAAAATGAATTGGTTGACATTTTTGTATTAATTTAAAAACAGAGAGGCTATGGCCTAAATATTATTACAAAATTATTTTTAGATGTGTAAGACACCCATCTTAACATCTATCAAATGGATGTTAATTTATAACTACTATTTATATGGTAAAATGGATGTTAATTTATAACTACTATTTATATGTTATATATTTTAATGTGATATAAATATTATGATTTTCTGAAATCAAAAAATTGTGTATATATAAAATTATGAACACATATATAAATATACACACATACACACACAAAGTAATTGAAAATAGAAAAATAGATGATTTTTGCATCCAAATATGAAGTTGAAAGTGACATGTAACATGTAAAAAAATAAATAGAATTGTCGACTCGGAACCATAACCACCAAGAGAACATTGGTTGTGCGGGAATGTGTCTGGCTAGGAGGTCAGTGAGCTAGTGAGCTAGTAGGAGGTGGGTCGGCAGACGGGAAACACTACCGTTAGTTGACGTAATAGGAAGTTTGTCCTACTCACTGGATTCCCAGAGATTTTATGATAAATACATCGGGATTTTTGTCTATGGACTTAAAATCGGGCATGATGTAGCATGGCCACGGTGGCTGCCATAGGGTAAAATGGAAAGATGGTGTGGCATAAGGAAAGGAGCCACGTGGGCACAATGTGGACATCACATGGGTTCCACGTGGGCAAGTGTGATGATTTGGAGCAGGGAGTTAATGGCAAGGCTTTAGAAGATAACTTTGGATTTGGGAAGCAGATTTTCGATATAATTTATATCGTTAGAAAGGTCTCAACGAGACAAATGCAACAACGATGCTTGTTTTTGCTTTTGAGAAGTTTCGAACCAAAAAAAAAGAAAAAGAAAAAAGACCCCATTTCCATAACAAAACCTTAAAGGTCGGGTCAACATAGTAACCGCCTCCTTCTACCTTTAGTGTGGTCTAGGGGTGGTAAGGGGGTATGTTACATAGTGGTATCATAACAAAGGTTCAACTCTAGACCTTTTGGAACAAATTGTTGCCTCATTACAAGATTAACAAAGTAGTAGGTTTAATGCTTGTATCTGTAGAGATGGAGTGGAGCTCTAACTTGTAGAATAATCCTTAATTTTGAATATGGTTGGGTGCTACTTATAACACTGATTGAGGGTGCATGCGAATGGAAATGATGGTTGAGTTGTTTGATAAATGTAATGGCTTTACATGCGGTTGTTATTAGGCATCTTGAAGGTTTGGACAAATTATTACTATGACATGGGATGCTTCTCATCTCTTTAACTCGTGTAGAACTACTTGCATGGTTGCGTGTAGGATTATTGTAGTGCACTGGAATTGTTACTCAAGTGATGTATGCTTGCACACCTCTAATAGGTGTGCATGTGAATGTTTATGTGATATGAGGGATTGGGGAATCACTTTGTTGCTTATACTGCATAGCATGGCTTACTTCTAATTAAATGTAAATGTGTGTGTGTGTGGGGGGGGGGGGTAATCCCATGGTATGAATGTTGTATGAGGTCAAGAGCCTCGGTGGAGGTTGACTAGTTCTATATGTTGATCTGGTTATTATGGTTTTCATTCTGAATGCTTGTCATTAGTGTTTAATACCTTCCTTATTCAAGGAATGGTGTGTATCATATGGGAATGGCTAGTTGAAACTTATAATGAATGTTATCTCAACATGAGATAGAGCATTCGTGATCAATACTTGCTTGTGTTAGACCATGGAGATAAAGGACTGGTGACTTTGTTTGAGAGTGACGTGTTTTGATTATTGCTTGCTTGTGTGAAGAGCCGCAGGGTAATGTGCTTGGCTTGGTAAGGAAGAGTGGTTGACAGTATACTTGTTCATTACAGGAAATTTCAGCCTAAAAGTGGCCTCCTAATGAAAAATAATAAAATAAGAGTTGTGAATTTTGGAGGGAAAAGAAGAAAACTACTTTTTTTTTTAATTGTATTTTTGGCTTATCTCCTTATGTGTTTACTCAAATTTCAAGTGTATACACTCATTCGATGCGGAATTAAATTCCACATCCAACGAGTAAACATTATGCATACTTTGGAGAAGACCCACACTGATAAAAATTGAAGATACATTAAAAAGTGTGTTTCAACACGTTTTTTTATTATATCTTCAGTTTTTATCAATGTGGGTCTTCTCAAAAGTATACATAATGGGTACTCATTGGATGTGAATTTTAATTCCACATCCAACGACTGTCTACACTTGAAATTTGAGTAAACACATAAGGAGATAAGCCAAAAATACAATTAAAAAAAACAAATTTTCTTCTTTTCCCTCCAAAATATTTACATGCTCCTCTTTTAAAATTTAAAGGATTTTGATTGGTTTACATATTATGACATGCATATTACGTGAGAATTTCATGGGCACTTTTAGGATGAAATTTCCTCTAATGTATATTTTATTAATGCACTAACAACTGAATGTGTATGGCGGAATATATAAAAATCAGTTACAACAGGAAGATAAGGGAAAGGACAATAGAGTCCATCATGAACAAAATATGAATACCTTTCATGAAAGAGAAAAAACCTTCAAGAGCTTGAAGGTTGAACTAGAAAGTTACAAGGAAGAAAATACAAGACTCCTTAAAAGGAAAAAATGAACAGGAAATACTCAGCACAATGTTGATACACAACTTAGCATGAATAGAAGGGTTGTTGAAACATACATCAACCTCTCGAGGTGTGGACAAAATCCATGCCAGCAAGACCCGAAAGAGGCCTCATAAGGTCGAGAAGTAAAATAAGTTGTTTTCTTGTTGGATTTGTGGAGGGGGGCCCCTGAAAAGGGACTATCCCAACCAACAATAGAAGAAAGAGAGTAGCTCACATGATCCTCCATCACATGAGCCAATAACATATAATTTTGTAGAGAGGAATTACCCCCTCAAGCTCCTTAACATGTGTGTGTGTGTGTGTGTGTGCACACATGCGTGCGTTTGTATTTATATTGGGAGGTCCACTCCCATGAACTATTTCAAGGGGTGATGAAACTTTAAAGGGTTAACATAATGACCTTGGGAAAAGTTTTGGTCTGACTATATATAAAGGTGAAGGACACAACTAACACCAAAATTCATGGGATTAAATTGATTACAAATGACTAAATGTTGCATGCATTTATTCTTCATGATTGAAAATTACATTTTAATTTTAATTTTGATTATTGATTTTATGCATGGTCATGCCACTTTTTGTTTGCAAATTGATGATTGTTGTCATGTTTTCATAGTTAACCTTGTCCTTCTTGATTTTTCCCCTCATGTTTTTGTCTTAGGGCTTCAAGAGCATTTGTTGGGTGTAGAAGGAAAGCCATGGAGCTTGGGGAACAAGCTAAGTGGAACCCAACGGAATTAGGCGACCAATGTAAGGTCCTATCTATAAGTAAAGAACAATGGAGGAATTGAAGAAGGTTGGGAATTATGGTATGCATGCATGCCATTAAGGAGATCACATTGAGACTGTTTAGCGAATTCCAAGTAATATGGAACACTAGTTTATCAAAAGGGCCATCAATTGTTTATATACAACTGCAAGAACGCATCAAAGTTGAGCAACTAAATCACTAGTATTAACAACAAGGCGAAGAGGTAAAAGGCAAGATTGAGAATAAAAGAATTCCTATAGCCACATTGGAAATAGTTGTTGAAATCCTGGGCATGTTTTTGATAAATGCAAGGAGTTACCTAAACTCTGAATTTATTTAACATATGTCAATGTGTGTTGTTCCCATGATCATGTTGATAAAAATGTGTATATAAAATTACATTGTGTTTGATAGGGTCTTGTCAGGGAACATCCTTGTGGAAGCACGATTGTTTAAAATTTGTTTAATGCATATTTGGAAGGAATATAGAGATTCTCAAGTGTATGAGGAATCAATTCGGAAAGAAGTAGCCTTGGTTGATTTATGAATTGATATCATGTGAATATAAATATTATATTTGTGCCTATGTTTACTTATGAACAAGAAACGATGAAGGTTATGAAAATAGGTCTATTAGCTACAAATTGGATCCTTGGTTAAAGGATGAGGCACATATGTTATCATTTACAATACATACAGGTATACCACCTCGGATTGGGAATTTCCTGAGACTAGGCGTTGTGATGGGAGGTGTGATAAATGGGAAGCCATGTTAATGTGTAAATTGTGCCATGTGTATTTGAGAGTACATTTTGTTTTTTGTTATGTATATATATGTGTGGTGTGTTGTACATTGTGTATACGTGCATATGTGGTGTAATGTGTTGGGACAGGTAGGTATGGGATTGTCTCAACCTATGTGTTGTGTAATGTGTTGGGACAGGTAGGTATGGGACTATCTGGGCCTATGTATTGTGTAATGTGTTGGAATAGGTAGGTATGTGATTGTCTAGACCTGTGTGTTGTGTAATGTGGAAGTTCTGATAATAATGGAGCTGTGATGAGAGGTGTGATGGTAAATATCATGATTGTCAACAGAAAAATACCAAGGTTGGTAGTGCCCACACATAAAAGGAAGCAAATGAAGGGGGTGAGGGGCTTTCTCATATATATATATATACAATCAACTCTTTGACCTGCACACACAGCTGCAAGTGGTCAGCGCACTAAGCTGCAGACTCTTCCCATGTCTCTGCGCATTTAGCCGCTGAGCCTTCCCTTCGCTACAAAATACAAATTACAACTTCTTGCCCTTAACCATGCTCGATTGTATGATTTCTAAAATATCATTACATCCCTTTATATGTTATTGCATCGACAAGATACCATGGTCCAAATACCATGGTCTCCACAAAATAAGCAAATACAACCTCAAAAATTATTACAAAAAGGAGGGGCTTCATCCCACCCCGAAGCCCCTATGATAATGTGTGGTATATTTAAAATGCTTTGTTGCGCAGTCCACTTCCCACTCTACTCCTCAAAATGCAAAGTCTTAGCCAAAATCTAGGCCAAGTTTGGCTACGCCCAAAAGGCCCCCAACACTCACATATGACTCGTCCTGAGTCACTCAGTTTTTTTGCCTCTGATTTTTGCTGTGATGGTGTTGTATGAACTGTTGTACTGCTTCAGTATCTCGGCGACCTGCTTCTCTTTACTACGCACTTCTTCCAATAGTGCCTCTGTGGCTGGTCCTACAGTCTTCTGCAACACTGCTTCTTCCCTTTGTCGAAGCTCCTAGAGCTTCCCATCCACTTCCTCAATTATTCTATCTGCTTCTGGAGGACCTTTCCTTTGATAATCCTGGCGAGCTTCTACGAGACTGGTAAGGTCTTCACAACTGCCTGAATTTCCTCCAGCTGCTTCTACTTCTATTGGATGTCTTCTTCTAGCTTCTATACATTTGGATCTTCCTACAACGAAGTCCAAATCTGCAAAGTTCCGTCTAGAAAATTTCCACATTCTTCCACTGTCATGGAGATACATGTCACTGAAGCCTTTAGGTCAATCTCCCTTTGTTATCTAAAATTTGGTGGTGTGGTTATCTGCAAATTCATTTGCAGCTCACTGATATTTAGCTCGTACTCAAACTGCTCATCTTCTATCTTCCTCTGTGATTCCTTGACTGCAAGGTCGAGCTTCGCGACCTTGTCTTCTATTGGCTCCTCCTCGTGGAAATCCATGTCTGGAAATTCTCTACATGTGGCTTTGACCACATCTTTTATCTTTTGTTGTTGTTTTTCTTCCCGGTCCTTCTCCTTGATGGCCTGGTCGAGTTGTTTCTTCAAAGAGGTTCACTCTTGCTCTATTTTAATGTTTAATTTTGAGGTGCGTGGTTCTTGCTGCTTCAACTCATATATGATTCCTTGATGTAGGTCATGCAACAGAACCATTTTTTTGCTTGTTTGGGCTTGACCCAGGTTCGATCTATACTGCGCACCAAAAAAACCATTGATCGCTAGCCCTTTCAGCAATGACCTTCGAGCAGATCGCAGTCTCACCTAAAGTGACTATGGGTGGTTGCAGAACAAGGCTTCTGCAACCTTGAGGGAAGTATGTAAGCACTTTACACGAACCTCACATGTTTTCTTGGATATGCTTAAAGATGCCCTTTTTCTTATTAGAACGAGTTTCACAATGTGATTTGAAAACCTAGATGGATTAGAACTAAGCACTTAGTGGCATAAAACTAGCCAAATGCCTAGAAAATTAACAATTATTGGTTAAGTTAACCCCCTGAATGATATATGTGAGAGAGAGAGCCCACACACATTTATTTATTTCTATGAGAAAATTAGTGAAAAACCTTTAGGTAGTGATATTAATCAATATAAATATTTCCCCTAGGTAAGGGACCCAAGTGGAATAAATAAATGTATTCCTCTTCGTTTATATATTTTGAGAAGGGAAAGAGATCTTGCTCGGTTTTCCTTAGAACAAAATTGACATCTCCTATTATAAAACTAGCTTAATGTCCAACAATGTTTGAAACTACTAGTTGAAATAACCCCTTAACATAGAGTTACTAGTTAATATTAATATGACTAATAGTAAATTCACCATCCACCTAAATATTCTAAAAAAGGTAACTTTTATGATTAGAATTAAAACTCATTACTCTTCACTTATCTTTAAATCCCAAACTCATTACTTTTCACTTATCTTTAAATCTCATTATATATATATATATATATATATATATATATATATATAGATATAACATTTAGAAATTAAAATTCACCATATTCAATAAATAAAAATAAAATAAATATCACACATACACACATATGTATACATAAATTATTTTAATTTTAATTTATAAACTCTTACGCATCATAATTTAATTATTGAAATATATTTTAAATGTTTTAATTAATATATTAAAATTAATATCAAACATATTTACTAACAATAACTAATTATAAATTTTATCTATATTCCTAATATATACTTTCATATTCATAATATAATATTACATTTAAAATATTCATTAAATATAATTTACATCTAATACTAAAAATATATATATTTTTATTTGGATAAAGTTTGACCGTCAATAAAACTTCTGAATTATTTACTTCAACAACCTATATATTAAACAATATTGAAATACCAAACCTGCTTGAAAATCATGGAATCAAATTTATTCATTCGGCTCAAAATATAGAATAAATATTATGGTATAAATTTAAATTTATAGACATATATAAAAGGTGTAATTTAATTTCTGTATATTTTTATTTAATTTTAGTGATATATTTTTTTAATGTATAAATAGATTTAGCATTCTATTTTTTTTTTTAAATATTTTTACTAAAATTTTATAGATTAAATAACTTAAACTTAATGTGTTCATAAATATTTTGGTGAAAATTATATAAGGGAAGATTTTTGCCTACACCTTTCCAACCATGTGTGGTTCATCTTCGGGACAAGATGAAGACCCTGATCTTGTATTCAAATAAATAGATGTTTTCTAATCGTTATAGTAATTTGACTAAGTTGTTATGATTAATAAAAAAATATAGTAATAATTGATAAATAGTTGTAAATAATGAGTTAAATTAATTTTAATATTATAATTATTAGTATTTTAATCTAGAAGTGTCATATAACTAAAATTAAATAATAATAAGGTCAAACTAATAAATTAACAAGCTAGATAGTAGCCAGTACCTGCTACTCGGTTTTAATATGACTAAATTGAAGTTAAAAACCATGGAGATTTAGCAAAATAGAAGTCCATATAGCTGCAAGCCCAAACAACCAAAACTAGAAAGAAATATATATATAAAATTGAAAAACAAGAAATTAGAAAAAAAAAAGAGACTATAATTAATTACACAAAATCAAGTTATACAATTTGTAAATTCCAAAGATTTTGATAACAAAATTGTTAATTATTTTGTTTTAATAATATTTTGTCCCAAATTTAAATTATAAAAAGCTTAATTCCAAATCCTAATATCTTACTTACTTTATTGAGATGATATCTCAAGTATCTAAAAATAATATTGTGTATTGATAGGAATTGAACCGTCCACCAAAGTCTAGGAGGAAGGTGTTTAAAATAAAGCTAAAGTTAATTGTGCATCAAATATCGTTAATTTATCGACAAAATAGAGATGGTAGATAATATCAACAAAAGAGAACAAAGAAAAGCCTTTAAGCTTCCTTAATACCTTTAATGAATTCCACCAAAGTCTGGGAGGAAGGTGTTTAGAATAAAGCTAAATGGTTTAATTATGCACGGATATCATTGCTTTATCAACAAAATAGAGATGGTAGGTAACATCAACAAAAGAGGACAAATAGAAGCCATTGAGTTTCTCTAATATCTTTAATGAATTAGTAATTGTGTAATTTATCTTTGGTGAGAGGATTTTGGCTTAGTAGTTTAGTTTAGCGACAAAATAGAGATGGTAGATAACATCAATAAAAGAGGACAAGGAGAAGCCTTTGAGCTTCCCTAATATCTTTAACGCACTAGTAATTGTGTAATTTATCTTTCGTGAAAGGATTTTGGTTTGAGTAGTTTAAGTTATTGACAAAATACAAATGGTAGATAACATCAACAAAAGAGGACAAAGAGAAGCCTTTGAACTTCCCTATATCTTTAATGAATTAGTAATTGTGTAATTTATCTTGCGTGAAAATATTTTGGGTTGAGTAGTTTGGTGAATAGTTTGTTTTTCTAACTTACATGAGTCCAAGACTATGAAAACATATTGTAATCAGTTTATTTCTTTACAAATTCTCATTCCAATTTTTAAAAAATTATATAATTTATTTTAAAATTTAATTTAATTTTTTTAATTATAAATTCAAAATATAAATAAAATTAATTTAAATAAATTTTAAAAATAAATTTTATAATAAATTATTAGCATTTTTATTAAAAATATTTAAATAAAATAAAATGGAATAAAATACCGCAAAATAGTAAATAACAAATATGTGATATTCTTTGTTTATGTTTGGAACATCAACAATTTGTTTTTTCTCAAGTTGTTTCATAGGCATCGTAAACCATGACTTTATTTAGCTATTATTAAATGGCTTTGTATTATCTGCGTTTGTATTAGTTTGTTGGTTGAGGTGAGCACAGAGCTTCCCAACTCCATTCAATATAATCAAGAGATGGAGTGTAAATCAAGTTCACGAATGCAGACAAACGAAAAGACTGAGGCTAAGTACGTTGCTGACAACATCATGTACGAAGCACCAGAGAGAGCAAGAAGGTACCAGTGAGTCATAGTACGAGTCACTTCGACATTTTATTACCATGTGCAACAACAAGTTTAAAAAGATTACGTAAGCCACAAGCAAACAATAGTGGGATTTGTCAAAATAAAAAAACAACATTGATGGTACGTATGATACTAAGATTGCAATCTTAGTGTACAATGTAATCATTGTATAACTAGCATTTTGCAGACGGATCTGCAAAAGAAAACGCCGAAGGAAGCACGACTGCAGATGAAGACTGCGCATCAACGGCCAGTAAGCGGCGGTGGAGATGATGACGAGGGCGAAATTCAGTAAGCGGCGGTGGACACGTGTCAGAGATTCAGTCGAAGACGACGAATCTCTACAGTGTCGCGGTGAAAAGCTCCACAATAGAACGCCTTCGGCGTAACTAGCAATTGCAACTGGACGTGTAAAGGAATGTTGAAAAGAGATTTGAAAATGTGAAAGGAAATTATATTTTTCATTATATTTTTGTGTTATATGTTAAGGTACATTATTAATGGCCGTAGTCTTTTCAGGCAATGTTTTGGCCTAGAATCTGGCAAAGATTTTATCAGAATCATGTTTACAGTTGTTAAACTTTAGTATTTTGAGTGCCCTAAGGATTTTTGGTAGTGCTGAATCCATTTCCATTGTCAAAAATGAATTCCAGACACTCCAACTACCTGATTTCTTGAATTTTAGTTGCCCAAATTCTGGCAAAAAACTGTCGTCCGGGCTATTTCGTTGCCTGGGTAGACAACTCCTCATTAATGTCGTTTTATGGGGTGTAAAATGCCACATTGAAGGGGAAAATATTTCTAATTTCTAGATCTGAGGAAGTACTATAGTCAAGTCTATTTTTTTGATATTATTTTATAAAAACTAGCGAATCCCTTATCATTTTCACACCTTTTTAATGGTCAAAAGATAGGCTAACCTGGAAAAGAAAACATTTCATATCTTCGTAAAAAGATATAAATGGAGAGTCCACCTTTTTCTAGATTGAAGGCTTTGACTTGGTGGAAAATTTGAAACATCTTCTTGAAAATAGATTGGGCATCTCTACAAATTATCAATGCATGTTATTCAAAGGGAAGATGCTACAAGACTCCTTTAAGATGAAATATTACTACATCTCATGGAACTCTACCATTATTCTAAGCTTGAGGCTACATGATGGAGCTTCAAGTTTCAGAAACACTAGTGGTTTTGAGGCTACATGATGGAGCTTCGAGTTCCAGAAATCTTAGTGGTTTTACCTCATTCAAGGACACGATGAAAGGGAAGGCTCAGAACTTAGCAACCTAATTCAATTGGGGACCCTACATCATAGAACAAATGGAATGCACTAGCCAAAAAGGTTAATCTTCCAAATTTGTAATATGCAAGTTCAATGGTTTTTTACCTAGATACAGAAAGATCGGGAGAATGCCCAGAATTATGGGCCCTATTTTTTAGGTAGAGATGGGCTCTTCATCACCCCATGCTAAAGAGATTTTGATACAAAAAATATGGTGGTCTCAACTATGTCAATATGGGTGAGATTACCAAATATGCCCCACCCTTTGGGGCACCACAAGGTCCTAGAGAAAATTGGAAACATGTTGGGAAAATTCAAAAAATTCATGATGAAAAAATTATGAGTGTTTTTCTTAAAAAAACACATTACATTCCATAAGGCCTTACATAATGTTTTAGAACATTGCTACCATCCCGAGTTTTAGAGTGTCTCTAAGTGCAATAATTTGGGTAATTAAAAAAGGAAAGTTTTTCTATCTCAATTTCAATAGTATGAAAATTAGGCTAAGATTTAAGTGACGAAAAATTATAGATTTTCCTCTTTTCTTTAAAAGAAGATTTTTTTTTTTAATTATTAATAATATTATAATAATTAATTTTGAAGAAAATCATTATATGATAAGAAAATTAAAAATATGTATTATATATATATATATATATATATATATATATATATATATATATATATATATATATATCCCATTAACTTTGTTTTAGAAATAGATAAAAACCCAATTTTTTTTTGAAATTTTAGAATTCCAAGTAAACGATTAAAACCATTTTTTCTTAAATTTATAAATATTAATATTACATATTATTTTTAAGAAATTTATAATATCACTGTATTATTAACCCATTAAAATTTAAATTTAAATCCACTCTAATTATCTTATTTCTAATTTATTAGATTTGAAAATAACATAATAAAATGAAATAGCTTTTTCTTTAAATAATTCATTTGTTTATTATTTTATTTGTTTTTTAAATTAATTTTTTATAAATAATTATTTAGCTAATCTGTAAAAAAAAAAAATTAGAATATTTTACTAGTAATAGTAGATTAAAGGTTGAAATTTATTTCAAAAGTAGTTATGTTCTTCCACTCTTTTAATTAAAAGGATTAATTGAAAAATTGTCATATAAACATGAGTTATGGTTTTTTCGGCATGTGGTATTAATAAGCCATGATATTGGGCCAAGATATTATAACAAAGTCTATTTACACTTTAAGAATCTCAATGGTAAAATTGTGTTGAATCTCCACCGTTAAGAATCTAGTTACATGTTGTTTTAAATATATATCAGTGTGTGTATTTAACTCATGTGTTAATTCATATAGTGTATTTAACTCATGTGTTAATTCATTTTCTAATTAATAAATATTTTAAAACAAAATTATAATTTAGTTCATTTTTATAAATTTGTTAAATCTTCCGAGTGTGGGATGTATCATGAGATAAGTGGTTTGATGCTTAACATAGTTTTCCACCCATTTAATTTATATGGCTACCCTAGTACATAAAGTAGAGTAAATTGTTTATTATGGAGAAATTTCATAGTATACCTTATTTTAATGATCCTAAAAAAATAAAACCAATTTTATGTATATAAACAGTAGAATTATATTCATATTCAAAATATTTATAATACCACCATATTAATATTTATGTTAATCCATAAGCCACCCTAAGTGGCTTCCTTGTTGACTCCATGTTGTCCATGTTTTCTTGTAACTTTGTGACTTTTATAGAGCCCTCTCCTCTCAGCTCCATTGATTTTGATATCACCCCTAGTGTCTCTCCCATCTGGTCCCTGTCCAACCTAGTTGCTTCTTCTTGTGTTATCGACAGTTATCACCTTGCAACCTTTCACACCTCATCATTTGTAAATATGTCTCGGGAACATTTTTCAACAGGGAGAAGAGGTGGCCATTGAGAACACTTTTCTACATAAACTTATTTTGATAATAAGAGTGTATCATCCTCCCAATGTAGGGCCCAAGCCTAAGTGCACTTTGCCTCTCTGTGATTCCATGAGTCGTACTTCAACTAGTTCACAAGGAAACTAAAAATATTGAAGTAGATTAGGTGCATTATAACAAGCATTTCATCCTTGACCCACATGTGGAGAATGTTACTAGAGGTTGGATGTTAGACACAAGACCCTCCTACGACTCTTGGTTCCCGTTGTACATGTAGGATATCAACGTCTACTCACACGCCAAAATCCTTATGGGTACAGTCTTGATTGATCCCGAAGATACACAACAAGAGAATGCGATTAGAATCATGAAAACAAAACATAAGTGAGATTGCATAGACCACAAGCTCACCATCCTAGCTAGACGATTAGCAAACATTTCTTCTCGTTAGATGATGACAAGGACCAAATGCATCCATCGATGGGCGGCAAACTCCACAGTGACAACTATGATCCATATTTATTTTGTCTTTTTCTTTATATTTTTTTTTATGTTTTTCATCTTGTAAATCCACCATATGTAGCAACCTAGAAAAATCAATTGCATCTTAAGTTTTTTTTTGGTTATGTGATAAACTAATCACGAGATGTCTTAACAACCTCAAAATTTTGAATCTATGCTAGTTTTCTAGTTTCTCTTCATGCAAACGAACAACAAGACATTTTGGACTATATAATATTTTAGTGTCATAATGAAAAGTGCCTAGTCATATGTAAGAATTTAAAAAAATAAACATTTTCAATTATTTTATGTTTAATGTATTAAATTTTAATTTTTTTTCTTTATTAAAATTTTATAAATCATAATCTATCTTTATGGAAAGTAAAATTATCTTCTCTATCATCATTGTTGAAAAGATAATAGTTTCAAATCATTATCACTCATCAAATTAATGGTTAGATCACAAATTTATGTGTATTCTATATATTATTATTGAAATTTGTTGACCATCAAAATGAGGGTTTATATTATGAATTCTTTCATGATAAACTATTTACTCATTAAAATCTATCCTCAATTACAAATTGTAATATATTTTTAATGTCTTTCTAAAAATAAAACCACCTTTTCCATTATCATCATTAATAACATTATTATTTTATGGTCACTAATTATATTATTTTTTTAATGTGTTATTGTAAATGTCAATTATCAAATAACTTAGTGTATAAGGATACACAACCTTGCTTTGAATTCTAACATCAATTGAAAATATTTTGGCTAGTTGAGGGAATGATTATAATTTTCTTTATCTATGATCATAATCATAATTATAAATTTTATAAATCATACTTTATCTTTATGGAAAGTAAAATTATCTTCTCTATCATCATTGTTGAAAAGACAGTAGTTTAAAATAATTATCATTCATCAAATTAATGGTTAGATCATAAATTTACGTGTATTCCATATATTATTATTGAAATTTGTTGACCATCAAAATGAGGGTGTATACCGTGAATGATTTCATGATAAAATATTTACTCATTAAAATCTATCCTCAATTACTAATTATAATATATTTTTAATTTCTTGCTAAAAATAAAACCACATTTTCCATTATCATCATTAATAACATTATTGTTATTTTTGTCACTAATTATATTATCTTTTTAATTTGTTATTATAAACGTGGATTACCAAATAACTTGGTATATAACTATACATAACCTTGCTTTGAATTCTAACATCAATTGAAATTATTTTGGCTAGTTAAGAGAATGATTTTAATTTTCTTTATCTATAATCAAAACTCCATTAAAAGCATAATGATCAAAACTCCACTAATAATATAATGAGCTTTGATGTCTTAATGCTTTTGTTATAATCTAACAAAGTCATCATTCTTACCTTTAAATAGAGAAAATTATACCAATAATAATAATACTAATCATAATCCAATGTTAAAGTTAGACACCAAATTGACCCATCTCCATTGTTTGCTATATACTATGAAGGAAAGTATACTTAATTGTGGTGGCCAACGTAGTGTTCGCTTACCCTATCATTTTCGTGCATATTTTGACTGTTGGAGTAGTGGAAAAGGAGCCCTTCCCGAGCATCATGGTTCCTCTAGTCTTTTCCTACTCTGCATCAGGTCGTGACGACATGGACTCTGGCGATGTGGTCCATAAATTGTAGTGTAATTTGAAGCTTGATTAACATGCCTCTGTCCCCATTCGGTTTTATCTTCGTAGTTGCAGATGATAACATGTATAGCTTCTTTGAAGAATGAAGTTGGATTGGTCGACTCTGGAACATCGAGGACTGGCCAAACGACTTCTAAAGGCTTCTCTAAGAGACTAAGAGCTTCCTCTCGTAATAATCATAACCTATCACAAGAGAAAACCATTACAATAAAAAATACATCCAGTCATCCAATCCCTTCATGTCGATCTGTAAAAACTCCAAAATCATAGCAATTCATCAAAATTTTCTCAGAACTGTGAGAATCCGTGTGAGGTTATATGAATGTTGTAAGAAGAATTGAGTTATTTTTGAATTGTCCCTTACATCGAAGAACACAATGTTTCGATTAGCATATCGATCATTGCGAGTGATACCATCGAACCTCTGTGGGAGATGCACGTAGCACACATTCGTTCCAACCTCATGATCCATCATAAAGCACATTGCTTCACGAACGACCTTTTTGTTATTGACATAGTGACCACTCTCCAAATTCAGCAAGTATGGGGTGTTTTTCAATTAGCCAGAGACTCAAACCTACAAAGGTCGTATGTTTAGTGTGAATGAGGTAGAGGCTACACCATGGCAGTTCGGCTATAAAATGATCATTTGCAAATTTTAGTAGGCATTGCCTTCACTTCAAGTTTTCGGTACTCCTTGATAATGAAGCACAACATGAAGACCAATTCAAATATTAATGTTATTGCAATTAAGCTATTTATGTTTATTTATGTTTGTTCTAGCATTTCTCATGTCTTTGGAGAAGCGCTAGGAAACAGAGTTGCATTTTACTCGTACACTTGTCCTAGTGTTGAATATATAGTGAAATCCACCATTCAATCACATTTTGCTTCTGACCAAACCATTGCACCGGGGTTGCTGAGGCTTTTCTTTCACGACTACTTCATAAACGTATGGATTTATATTTGATTTTTTTTATTTAAAAGAAATGGATTTGATAAGTGTATGATGAAGGGAGAGTGTCTTGATTGTAGGGCTATGATGGATCCATATTGATTACTGGTCCCTCTATAGAGAAAAACGCGCTCACAAATCTTGGGTTGCGAGGATTTGAAGTTATCGAAGACGTAAAAACCAAAGTAGAAGTTGCATGTCAAGGAGTTGTTTCATGCACAAAAATTCTCGCACTTTCTATCCGTGATGCAGTGGTTCTGGTATTCATCACTTTTCTCATCTGCATTTCTCAATTCATAACAACATTCTAAAGTCTAAACTTTCTTTCAACAAAAATATTTCATGATATCTAGTTGCATGTTTTGAATTTTGGTTACATTACATTTCCATTTGGGTTTTGGGGAATGAAAATGTTAAGTTTATTGGCATTACAGACAATGGACGAGATGGTCTGTCTCGACAGGAAGGAGAGATGGGTTGGTATCGTCTTCATCCGATGCTGCTAATTTTCGGACACAGTCTGATTCCGTTACCGTAATGAAGCAGAAGTTCGTAGACAGAGGCATCACGACCGACAATCTTGTCATCCTTCCTGGTGAGAGCTCTGCAAGCATCGTCGTAATCTAGAGACTCAAACCCGGCTGGGTCGAGACCCGATATTGAATAACGAGATTTCAATGTGAGAATCGAACCCGGGTGAATCGAGGCCCACTATTTAATTAATGACATTTCAATTTGACAAACTACACCTACTAATAGCATTTAATTTCAAATATGACAGCTGCAATTCTCAAGCAGCAATATAAACGAAGTTGTACAACCAAAGCTTTGTGTTAAAGTTTTTGTCAAATTAAAAAATTTTAAAATATAATTGGTTAGAAGGGTGATACGAAATATTTATGATTGGGTGGGATGAACAGTGTTTGCCCACCCAATCTCATAAAGAAAACGCCTCTAGCGTAATAAGACGACAATCAATAGTATTGAAAATAAATAAATTTAAACAAATTTAAAAAATAATAAAATTGAATTTCTAATGTTTAATTTTAGAAAAAATGTAAATTTTTTTTAGTCAAAGTAAATTAACATACAACCAACTAAAAAATGAACACAATACATACTATGCTAATTAGAGCTTCTGGAATCTTTTGTATTCAGTTTGAAAGACTCAATGTTTTAGGTGAACACTTCACCCATCTTCAGGAGTAGAGAACTTTTTCAGAATATATATAGCTAAAACTAGCCATTAGAAAATTAGAGATTTAAAGGTACGATGATAATGATTGAGTCTAAGCAATTAAGAATTTAAACCGATTGATTAGATGAATAAATTAAATTAAATTAAAATTAAATGAATAATTTAAATTAAATTAATATTAAAATGAATTAATAATCAATAACTAGTGGTTAGAGGATAAATTTAATTGACTAAAGAGATAATTGAGGAATTCAAATATAAATGTTTTAAAATAGATAATGAGATAATAAAAATTTTAGAATATGAGACAAATGAAAGGTCAAGGGAGAAATATTTAATTATATTTAAAAACCAATTTTAAATTAATTGAAAGTAATTAAAGATATTTATATTTAAAGTCAAATTTAAATAATTTAAATTGAGTTTAAATTTAACCATAATCTCAAGGGATGAAATGAATAGAAACAAGATATAGAGAGATACCCATAAAGTGTTTATTTTTATTCAATTGATTTTCATTTTAAAATTATGAATTTATTATTATAGTTGCAATTTCATATTATCTTTCTATATAATAGGACTACGGATTAAATTCATAAGAAGAGGAGAGGGAACAATATAAGAGCCATTTAATTGGATCAAGGAAAGGAGAAATTTAAATTATTACATACTCAAATTGAGATTATAATAAATTAAAATAAATATTAGGGTAATTGATAAGAGAAGAGAAAATCAAAGGAGAAACACAAAAAGAAGAATCTAGGAAAGATTAGAATTAGATGGAGGGAATTTAGATGAAATAAAGTGCATGGTGGGCTTCCGGGACTGACTTACTTGATAACCATGATTACGGTTAGAGTTATTAGGGTGTTTTTCAATTTCAAGGGCTTCTGTGATGACCCGGCTGGAATGGTATGGGGCGGAAACTAAGATCTTAGATTTTTCAAAACAAATATTATGTTTGGTGGAGTGGGAGTGTTCAACAATGGCCGATTTTGCAATGCGGCTGTGGTTGGTGTCGGCCATGTGTTCTTTCAACTGAGATTTAAAGGGTTTTCCAATTTGTCCTATGTAAGACTTTCCAAAAGAGCAAGGGATCTCATAAACCTCGAGACCTAGCATCGGGTCATTTCTATCCTTGGAATATCTGAAGAGTTGGTTGAGGGTTATCTAGGGTTTAAAGAAGGTTTTAATGTTCTTTTTAGAGAGGACTCTAGATAGGCGATCAGTGACCCCTTGAATGTAAGGAAGGGTTACATTGGCTAAGGGAGGGGGGTTAGGGGGGTTTTTAGGGAGGGGGTGGATGCTAGAATGGAAGGCCTTGTTGATATAGGAAGAGGAGTAACCATTAGACTTGAGGACCTTGGAAATATGGGATTTTTATTTGGGAAAGAATTGGGAGGAGGAAATTAGAATGGCCCGGGTGAAAAGGGTTTTAAGAATGATAGATTTCTGAGCAGGGTGGTGGTGGGAGTTAGAATGAAGGTACCTATCGGTACAAGTCTTCTTTTGGTAGACTTGGTGGATTAGAGAGCCATCAGACAGGCGCGTGACAAGAACGTCAAGGAAGGGGAGGGATTAGTTTTCCTCCAACTCCATGGTGAACTGGATGTAGGAGGAAATGTTGTTGAGATGGGAAAGAAATTTCTGGAGGGTAGGAATACCATGGGACCAAATGACAAAAGTGTCATCGACGAAATGTTTCCACCTTATAGGTTTGAGGTGGAAGGTTTCTAGGGCATTCTTTTCAAAGTGTTCCATCAAAATGTTAGTGACAATGGGAGAGAGGGAAGAGCCCATGGTTGTACCCTGAGTTTGTTCGTAACAAACTCCATTGAAGGTGAAAAAGGTGGTGGTAAGACAAAGTTTGATAAGGCTGAGAGTTTCAAAATCGATGAGCTTGGAAATGAGGTCAATGGCTTCAGGGACAGGAATTTTGGTGAATAAAGAAACAACATCAAAGCTAACCATGATGTCATTCTTCCCTAGCTTAAGGGTCTTGATTTGTTGGATAAAATCAACATAGTCTTTAATGGAGGAGGAAGAATGGCCGGAAAAGGGGCGAAGCTTCTTGGAAAGAAATTTGGATAGGGCATGGGTGGGGTCACTTATAGCATTGACAATGGGTCTAAGAAGAATATCAGGCCGGTGAAAGAATCTAATAATACTAAAAAAGAATAAAAATAAATAGAAATCATGAATTAAATTGATTATTTTATTACTATTAATATTTAAATCAAAAGAAAGGTCCTATAGAACTAACTAAAATATCATGAATTAAATTAATTATTATTAATAATATTTAAATTAAAAGGAGGGTCCTATAAAAATAACTAAAAATGGATAATAAGGTCAAATTTAATTGTCTTAAACAATAAAACTAATGAATAAAATAAATAATAAATAAATAATAATAATAATATAAAATGAATTAAAAAAAGAGAGACTAAACTTAAGAAGTCGAGGCAGGAATCCAATTCCTTACAATACTTCAACTATCATATCTATTCAAATTGATAGCCCTCCTTTCAATTTCCAAGGCTTCCCTAAATTTACGGTGATGAAAATGATCAATCATTGCAATTACCCTCGCCTCCCTAATGCATATGTGATGTTTTGACTTTTCCACATGCTCTACCAAAGCGAAGGAGTGGAACCTTCCATGTTTGATGTCAGCTGCGTGCCCAAGAATCCTATGATTTATTGAGCAGCCAATTTCACCAATGTACGAAGTCCCACAGGAGCATGGGATGGCGTAAACACCTTTCCCATCTTTAGGGTTCATAGGGTCCTTCACAGATCTTAGTGAGCTTCGAATAGTTTTTAGAGGCCTAAATGTCGAAGGAACCTTATGATTCCTCAGGATCCTTGCAATCATGTCTATGGTCCCTTGGATAAATGGAAGATGCACCCCTAAAAACCTATCCTTGAGAACTTTTTTAACTCTAAGACCTTTTTCAACCTTAAGGAAAGCTCTAAGACATTGGTGCCTACTATAAACATTCTTATTAAAAACATTAAAGAGATGGGTCTTTTCCTCGTTGAGGTGGTTTTCATCATAAGCTTGTAATGCCCAAGTGCCTAAGTGTTGAGAACATCTAGCTCCTAAGTAGGGAAATGATGCGAATTGGCATGGAGATATTTCTCAGTGTAAGTTTTCTTCAAAAAAATTGAAAGGAAAAAGAACCGTCATCTATTTTTGAAATAAGAATGTTGAGGAAAGGTAGGCTACCATCGATTACACATTCCATAGTAAACTTTATGGAACTAGATTGATTGTTAAGATGTTGGAAAAAGAGCTCCAACTTTTCCTGACCATGAGACCAAATGACACAAGTGTCATCCACAAATATTTTCCAAAGCTTAGGTTGGAATAGAAGTAAGGACAAGGCCTTGGATTCAAAGTCCTCCATGAACATATTAGAAACAATGGGGCAAAGAGGGGAACCCATGACCACGTCGCAAGTTTGTTCATAAAACTCCCTTCAAAACTGAAGAAAGTAGAGGTAAGAAAAATTTCAACCAAATAAGTTGTATATGGATCTGTAATGTGTTTGATGAATTAAATGGCCTTGTTAATGGGGATGTTAGTGTACAAGGATACTACATCGAAACTCACCAAGTTATCACCCATATCTAGCCTTATACCCTTTAACTCGTTGAAAAATGAAGACGAATCCTTAACAAAGGATTTAGTCCTACCAACAAGAGGTTTTAGCTTATTGGCTAACATCCCCATTAACATGGCCATTGAATTCATCAAACACATTACGGATCCATATACAACTTATTTGGTTGAAATTTGTCTTACCTCTACTTTCTTTAGTTTTGAAGGGGAATTTTATGAACAAACATGTGGTGTGGCCATGGGTTCCCTCCTTTCCCCCATTGTGGCTAATATATTCATGGAGTACTTTGAATCCAAGGCCTTGTCCTCATCTCTATTCCAACCTAAGGTTTGGAAAATCTTTTGTGGATGACACTTGCATCATCTAGTCTCATGGTCGGGAAAAGTTGGAGCTCTTTTTCTAGCATCTTAACAATCAATCTAGTTCCATAAAGTTTACTAGGGAATGTGTAATCGATGGTACCCTACCTTTCATCGACGTTCTTATTTAAAATAGAGATGATGATTCTTTTTCCTTCCAAGTCTTTTCGAAGAAAACTCACACTTAACAATATCTTCATGCTAATTCACATCATTTACTAGCTCAGAAGCTAGGTGTTCTCAACACCTTAGCCACTCAGGCATTACGAGTTTCTTATGAAAACCACCTCAACGAGGAAAAGACCCATCTCCTCAATGTTTTTAATAAGAATGGTTATAATAGGCATCGATGTCTTAGAGGTTTCCTTAAGGTTGAAAAAAGTCCTAGAGTTAAAAAAGATCTTAAGGATAGATTTTCAGGGGTTCATCTTCCTTTTATCCAAGGGACGACAGACGATATTGCAAGGATCCTGAGGAAGCATAAGATTCCTTCGACATTTAGGCCTGTAAAAAATATTCAAAGCTCACTAAGATTGGTGAAGGATCCTATGAACCCTAAATATGGGAAAGGTGTTTACGCCATCTGATGTTCCCGTTGGATTTTGTACATTGGTGAAACTAACCACTCAATAAATCGAAGAATTATTGAGCATGAAATTGACATCAAACGTGGAAGGTCTCATTCTTCCGCTTTGGCAGAACATGCAAAAAAGACAAACATCACATCTGCATTGAGGAGGCGGGGGTCATTGCAAGAATTGATCATTTTCATCACCATAAAGTTAGGGAAGCCTTATAAACTGAAAGGAGGCCTATCAATCTAAATAGAGATGATGGTTGAAGTATTAGCAAGAATTGGATTCGGGCCCTGTCTTCTTAAGGTTACTCTTTTTTTTTAATTCATTTTATATTTTTACTATGAATATTTTTTTTCCCAAGAAAAAATCGAACTTTTTATAAAATATTACAAAAATTTACATCATAGATGCCGTTGCATTCCATATGAGAGTATCGCCCCATATGAAACATGGCTTGGGCAGGTATTAAAAACCACAGTTACACCATGCCATAAACACTAGACTTGTATTTTTTGCCTTTTTTCTTTTGGACTTTTTTCTGGCCATACAATGAAGAAGCTGAGTGAATAATGGTCAACTCTATGCTGGAAGAGAGTTGGACGTCTTTTTCTGAGTCAAAACTTTCAGATACATGTGCTCGCTTGGTGCCAATCACACCTCGATCACCGATATATTCATCTTGTTGGGGATCCGCATCTGTAGGAGAAGATGTATACTCAACGATTTCCTTTTTTTCTTCTATCTTACCTACTTCCCCCTCTTGTGAGTCTTGCTGATTTTTTTGATGATTTTATGTTTCTATTTTCCTATGGTTTACTTCCATTTATTCTTCCTCTTCATATGACAGTGGCACATCTAGAAAATTCCATCCTTTCTTCTTTTGCGGCTTCTTAGTTGTTTCTTTCCTGGATAATGTGTAGGTGCTTTGTAAGTGCCCAATTTGGTGGCACACTTTGCATCTAAACGCGGTGTTTTTGAAATCTAATGATTGATACCAATTGAGGTCTTTGTGAATTAGATGTATGCAGTCTGGAAGGCCCTTACTTAGGTCCATCTCTGCGCAGATACGTGCGAAAGTGAAGATCCATATGTCCATTCACTCTTGTTCCAACGTTATGAACCTTCCTAGAGAATTCCCAATGTTTTCTAGGACCTGATGGTGCCAGAACGGGAGCGGAAGGTTGTGTAGTCGCAACCATACAAGATTTTTTGTAACCATCATGATATTTTCATCAAATCCAGGGAACCATGGGGTTACAAAGAGGCCTTCTCTTCCCCAAAACCACGGTCCTTCAATAGTGGCAAAGCGGTAGTCCTCTATATTGTAAAATTGAACCACGAAGAAGCCTTTTGCACAGAGGTAAATATCACAGTTCTTGGTCCAGTTTTGGTGTATCCAAGCATGTAACTCTTCAGGTTTTGGCCAGTATCCATTAAAACGACAGATAACAGCTTTTGATTGTAGTGCATCAAACAACGTGGTTACCTCTGGTATTTCCACTACTAGATCTGGGATATTCTCTGTTTTTTCTACAATATATGGCCCTGGTTATGACAGATATGGAATTTGTTTTTTCCCCTGTGTAGGGGCTTTCCATCTTAGGATATCCTTGAAGGAGGGCATTCCTTTTCATGTTGTTGTTGATCTATTAGTTGATGTTGTTCCTTGAGAGCCACCTCTGAGTCTTAGGTTCAGAAAAATAATGGAGTTTTTTTTTAATCTTGTTTTCATTTAACTTAGATATTCCTTGTAGAGCTCTTCTTGAGAATGTTAGGCTTTGCTTTTGAGCCGGGATGCTTGTGACAGACTGGATTTTTTCTTTCAGCTCTGAGACAATCTTCGAGTCCTGCACCCATAGAATGATTGTCTTCCCATCTATGGACTTAATGAAGATTTGGAAATGAGGCTACGAGGCATTGTCCACACTGCCATAACCACTGCAAGCCAGATATGTGCCTGTCCCCCGAGGGTATACGAAACTAGTCTTGGGGACGTTATGCCAACAATCTAGAAAAACAGAGATGAGGGCCCTGCCTTGCGCCATAGCAGCAACAGAGGAGAAAGAAAAGGGGTTGTCCCCCAAGCCACCCTCCCCCTCGGCATATCCCCAGCTTCAAGGATCCTAAAAAATGAATAGGATAACAGGAAAGTTAAGAGAAATACCACACACAGCGAGCCGTTGACTCGGATAGTGCGAGCCGGAAGCAACCTCTCCAGCATAAGGGAGATCACGCTGCGGGATGGGTCGAGCGCAGAGGGGAAAGTGCAAGCGGTCGTCATGCTTCTGAGTCGTCCAACCATGCGCACAGAGTGAGCATCCCCAGAAGGAAGGCCAAGCACCCGCAATACTGATATTTCCTTGCATCCGCTTCCCTTGCCGAAAACTTTAGATGCCTTCAACTGTGCAAATAGCACCCAACACGCCATAGGTCAAATAAATGCATTAACCTTACTGCCACAGAGCTGGGATGTAGAGAAACTATGACTGTCGGCCTCACGATAGTTGGTCTTTTCAGCCCGGAAGCCCCTCTTCAATCCCCTTTCGTAACAGTCCTCAGGGTAATGGATCTCGATTTGCGTTGGCAGTAGTGGAAAACGAAAACAGGGGAGAGGCGTCTCCTTTTCCTCCATCGCCCCGCCATTGGCCACCAGAGAGTCTCCCTTCTGCACTTGCGAGTGGTGGGAACCATTACTCCCTGGACAAAGCCAAAAACCCTCGCCCAACTCGGCCGAAATTATGTCGGCAACCACTGCGCCAAGAAACCATAAACCAGAGGGACTTCTGCCACTTTGCTCCATTTTTTTCGATCTCTTATTATGATTATTATTATTATTTCTTTCTTATTTATTTTATTCATAAGTTTTATTGTTTGAGACAATTAAATTTGACCTTATTATTCATTTTTAGTTATTTCTATAGGACCTTCCTTTTGATTTAAATATTAATTATAATAATAATAAAATTAATTTAATTTATGATATTTAGTTAGTTTTATAGGACCTTCCTTTTGGTTTAAATATTAATAATAATAAAATAATAAATTTAATTCATGATTTGTATTTATTTTTATTGTTTCTTAGTGTTATTAATTTGTTAGTTTGGCCATATTATTATTTAATTTTAGCTATATGACATTCCTCTTGATTAAAATACTAATAATTATAATATTAAAATTAATTTAACTCATTATTTACAACTATTTATCAATTATTACTAAAAAAAATTGTTTATTAATCATAATTCTATTTTTTTTTGTAAGCTTGGCAGGACTACATCTTCATCGAGTAGTCTTTAGTGCGACTTTTTGAAGGCTTTTATGGTGACTTTTTACGATGTAATTTCTCTAAATTCCGATAGGAATTTATTGAAAAGAGAAGTTTGATTGCTAACTTTGCACAATCTAAGTGCCCTAGAAGTTTTTGAGGGTGCTGAATCCATATATAGAGTCAAAAAACCAGTTTGAATAAAAAAAACCAAGATCTTACCTCAAAAATTTTCACTGGATTCTGGTACCTGAAACTTCAAAAAGTCGCACTAAAGACAACTCCCATCTTCATTGTGTCCAATATATCACCTCGATCGAGGCAGGGAATTGAACATACGACTTCACATCAAGGAATGACTTAATAGAGCACCTGATCACCCTCTATCTAAGACCCTGTGGACATTAATCATAATTCTTTAGTCAAACTAGATTTTATATTATAATGGTTAGATAACATTTCTATACATTTATTTATTTGAGTCCAAGATGTGGTCCTCCATCTTGTCCTGGAGATGAACCACATTTGATGATTCACGTCAGCAAAAATCTCCCTAAAATAATTTTCACCAAAAAATTTCTTAACATATTATTTATGGATCACATAAACTTAAAATCAAAACTTAAACTCAAATTTTTAAAATTTTCCTATCAGATACATATTTTTATATTTTTAATCAACACCCACCTATAATATAGATTGCCATAACAATGCACCCTTCAACTTAAAACCAAAACCCAATGGGCATATACACTTATCTCCCTATTAATATTTATATGCATGAGATAAATGCACATATTTATGAGTCTGGAAATAAATGATAATTTATTTGGATCAGGAGTGATATAATAAAGAGTGAATAAATTATTCATATATTTTGAATTTTTTATTTTAAAGTAATATAATCTTTATTTGTTAAATTGAATCATTTATATTTAATAATTTATATTATTATCAAACATGTATTATGCACACTATAATTTACTTGATTTTAAATAATAGTTGAGAATATATTATGAAATAAATAAGAGGGTTTTTTACATAGTAGAAAAATTATTATAATTTTGGTCAAATTAGTAATGAGGATAATTATTATTGGTTGTTATCTGTTTATATAGGTTAACTCATCATTGTTATTTAAGTAAAACCACACCATTTCTTATTATTGAGGTGCTGGTGGTTGGCTTTCAGTCTTGTAAGGGTCTTGGGCCATTAACCTATTTCTTTAAGTCTAAGGAAGACTAGCTCTTAGCCAAGCATAAGCACTTGTATTCTAAGTTTCCCCCCAAAAAACCATGAAAATTAAGAAACTACAAAAAAATTGAAAGTCTGAGTTACCCCTTAAACTGTCAAGCTTCACAATTTTATATACCTTATAAATTTTAATAATGCTAAATCCATTTCTACCATAAAAAAAATTATTCAAACACTCCCTATATATATATATATATTTTTTCAAATAAAAAACAAAACCAAATATTAAACCTACTCCAAACTCAAAATAGCAAAAAATAATATTAAATACCAATTCTATGTTAATTTTAATCAGAAGAGAATAATTTTCAAAGGGAACGTTGTTAAATCCACGTTGATGTACGAACCAAATTGCCAGTGCCCATTAATCAAATTTAAAATTCAAGAATCCTCTAAAGCACTTCAATATTAAAATAAAGGCGGTGGCTAATAATATTTTTGTATGACATTATTTGAAGCCTGTGTGCGGTTTGCGGTACGATGGACGAAGAAATGCGTACGTCTCCAAGACGTTAGGTGACGCTTGTCAAGGTGTATCTGCGACTTTCGTGTGCAGAGCTCCCACTGTACGGTTTGTCGGAAGCATACTAAGCAGGTCGAACTGTGGAATACGAAGTCTTGATTACACTGTACGATGATAATATTCACTTTTTTTTTTTTCTAAATTGAGCTAATTCTATTTATGTATAAGTAATAGTACAAAACTGCCTCAGTTCAGCTGTGTTAGCCTGAAACTGGGCCTAAAAGTCAAGCATAGTTCTGAAACGAAGCTGCCCATATAGGGAAACCAGCTTTTTAAAAGCAGTCTCGCCACCCTTATGAAGGGAAACCGACAGAATAGTTATGATTGTAATGACATAGTAACAAAAAGCTAGCACTATAATAAACGCAAACCAGTGAGCTGCTATGTGATGAAGAAAACTAGCATCGTTACAAAAATAAGCAGGATCTAAGACCATACTTCTCCGAGTCATTGCTGAGTCAGCTGGAGGTAACGGGAGAAGGTTGTTCCTCCAGAATCGGACAGCCGAAGTAGTCCTCAGGATCATCCACATCAGCATCCATAGCGCCCTTCTCCATAGCGGACCACGGGGGAAATTGGCTTTAGCATCAGGCTTGGCCAGGTCTTCAAGGGGAGTAGCAGCCGAAGTGGAGCGAGGCGCGACAGAGGTAAGGTGGGGGTCGGGAAAGGCGGGAGTGGAGACATTCCAAGAAGGAGAACTGATAGTGGCATCCTCCCGCAGTGTAATGGTGATATAGGCAGTAATTGAAGGGCGGTTGAAGGTGCTGTCAAACCTCAGCTCCGCTCGTTGAGTGGTCTGGCGGATAAGAGGCCTGCTAGCAGGCTGAGGAACATGAGAGGCGGTGAGGTGAGGGTCTTCATGCTGAAGGGAGGTAGGCGGCCGGCCATAAACAAAATCAAAAGGAATTTCAGAGGGAATTCTGCTGGAAGAGGGGCGCTCCCCAGCTGAGCCACTGCGAGTGCCACCTCGACGGGCTGTCATACGCTGCCTGAGTCGAGGCATGGCAGACTCGACGTCGGGAGGCTTTTGAGAACGGATAGCAGCGGCAGAGGAGCTGGGAGTGAACAGAGGCTGACCACCGAAATGCAGAGCGACAGACGGGTTAGAGATAGGCTGAGGGGCAGCAGTCACACCAGAACAAAACTTGCTGTTAGAGAAGTGAACACCAGGTAAGAACTCAATACAACTATATAACGAGCAGCGCCGGCCTGTAACTGTGCGAGCGCTTGGCTCAACACAGTGGACAGGGCACGCACCGGCCAAAGGCACCATACAGACGCTGATGGAGGCGAAGAGCTCGTCGAACAGAGAGTCGAGCAGAGAGACGGTGTCCATAATGCGCATACCAGGGGAAACAAAACTATAGAGGCGCCGGCTCGATGGAGCATTGAATGATGTTGCAGGCGCAATGAAGGCGCAATTAAATTTTCCGTGGAGAGCCATGTGGTCACCACGCTCGATGGGCGTTGGGAAATGGCCACCACGCGTACCAGTTGTCCCCGTGGGACTAACAAGCAACCGCATCCGGTAGATAATATTCACTTATTATTCGATCTACTCATACCTTAATTTTATAGTTTCCATGCTCAATATAAAAGGAAGATGTATATTATATGTTTTTAACATTTTAGTAAAAGGAAGATGTATAATTATTTTACATATAACATTTAAAATATATATTAATAATAAAAATATTTAAATGTTAATTAGTCTACTAGGTTTGTAGTACTAAGAGAATGAAAAATATTCTTTTTTAAATTGTTCATCTAATATTTATATTTTATTTAATTTTCAATTTTTTTTAAAGTATTACTAAATTTCTTAACCTTTCAAGTTAGGAAAACTATGATGATCTCACTCCTTTTTAAGGTTTCAAGTTACCAAAACTATAACGATCTCACTCCTTTTTAAGTATAGAAATAAAATGGTGAATAATTCCTATAATTTTTTTACCTTTTAAACCTTTGTAGAAGTCAATCATTAACATCATCACTATAAATAAAAAATATTATTACAAAATTATTTTTAGATGTGTAAGACACCCATCTTAACATCTATCAAATGGATGTTAATTTATAACTACTATTTATATGGTAAAATGGATGTTAATTTGTAACTACTATTTATATGTTGCTATGTTTTAATGAATGTAAATATTATAGATTTTCTAAAAATCAAAAAATTGTGTATATAAAATTCTGAACACATATATTAAATATACATATACACAAAGTAATTGAAAATAGAAAAATAGATGATTTTTGCATCGAATATGAAGGTTAGAAAGTGGCACTTAACATATTAAAAAAATAAATGAAGACATAAATAGAACCATAACCACAAGAGAGAAAAGGTGTGGTGGCAGCAGGAATGTGTACGTTGGGGAGAATTAGGGTGAACTAGTGTGAGCTGGTGGGAGGTGGGTCGGCGAACAGAAATATTTATTAATTAAATATTAATGAGAGTTTGTCTACTATATTGGATTCTAAAGATTTCATAATATTTTATAGGATTTTGTTTGTGGACTTAAAATCGGGCATGATGTAACATGGCCACGGTGGCTGCCATAGGGTAAAATGGAAAGATGGTGTGGCATAAGGAAAGGAGCCACGTGGGCACAATGTGGACATCACATGGGTTCCACGTGGGCAAGTGTGATGATTTGGAGCAGGGAGTTAATGGCAAGGCTTTAGAAGATAACTTTGGATTTTGGAGGCAAATTTTCAATATAATTTATATCGTTAGAAAGGTCTCGACGAGACGAATGCAATGGCGATGCTTGTTTTGGCTTTTGAGAAGTTTCGAAAAAATAAATATAGACCCCATTTCCATAACAAAACCTTAAAGGTCGGGTCAACATAGTAACCGCCTCCTTCTACCTTTAGTGTGGTCTAGGGGTGGTAAGGGGGTATGTTACATAGCGGTATCATAACAAAGGTTCAACTCTAGACCTTTTGGAACAAATTGTTGCCTCATTACAAGATTAACAGAGTAGTAGGTTTAATGCTTGTATCTGTAGAGATGGAGTGGAGCTCTAACTTGTAGAATAATCCTTAATTTTGAATATGGTTGGGTGCTACTTATAACACTGATTGAGGGTGCATGCGAATGGAAATGATGGTTGAGTTGTTTGATAAATGTAATGGCTTTACATGCGGTTGTTATTAGGCATCTCGAAGGTTTGGACAAATTATTACTATGACATGGGATGCTTCTCATCTCTTTAACTTGTGTAGAACTACTTGCATGGTTGCGTATAGGATTATTGCAGTGCACTGGAATTGTTACTCAAGTGATGTATGCTTGCACACCTCTAATAGGTGTGCATGTGAATGTTTATGTAATATGAGGGATTGGGGAATCACTCTATTGCTTGTACTGCATAACATGGTTTGCTTCTAATTAAATGTAAATGTGTGTGTGCGTGTGTGTATATATGTGCGTGTGTGTGTGTGTAGGGGGGGGGGGGTGTAATCCCATGGTATGAATGTTGTATGAGGTCAAGAGCCTCGATGGAGGTTGACTAGTTCTATATATTGATCTGGTTATTATGGTTTTCTTTGTGAATGCTTGTCATTAGTGTTTAATACCTTCCTTATTCAAGGAATGGTGTGTATCATATGGGAATGGCTAGTTGAAACCTGTAATGAATGTTATCTCAACATGAGATAGAGCATTCATGATCAATACTTGCTTGTGTTAGACCATGGAGATAAAGGACTGGTGACTTTGTTTGAGAGTGACGTGTTTTGATTATTGCTTGCTTGTGTGAAGAGCCACAGGGTAATGTGCTTGGCTTGGTAAGGAAGAGTGGTTGATAGTATACTTGTTCATTACAGGAAATTTCAGCCTAAAAGTGGCCTCCTAATGAAAAATAATAAAATAAGAGTTGTAAATTTTGGAGGGAAAAGAAGAAAACTACTTTTTTTTTTAATTGTATTTTTGGCTTATCTCCTTATGTGTTTACTCAAATTTCAAGTGTATACACTCATTCGATGCGGAATTAAATTCCACATCCAACGAGTAAACATTATGCATACTTTGGAGAAGACCCACACTGATAAAAATTGAAGATACATTAAAAAGTGTGTTTCAACACGTTTTTTTATTGTATCTTCAGTTTTTATCAATGTGGGTCTTCTCAAAAGTATACATAATGGGTACTCATTGGATGTGAAATTTAATTCCACATCCAACGACTGTCTACACTTGAAATTTGAGTAAACACATAAGGAGATAAGCCAAAAATACAATTAAAAAAAACAAATTTTCTTCTTTCCCCTCTAAAATATTTACATGCACCTCTTTTAAAATTTAAAGGATTTTTATTGGTTTACATATTATGACATGCATATTATGTGAGAATTTCATGGGCACTTTTAGGATGAAATTTCCTCTAATGTATATTTTATTAATGCACTAACAACTGAATGTGTATGGCGGAATATATAAAAATCAGTTACAACAGGAAGATAAGGGAAAGGACAATAGAGTCCATCGTGAACAAAAGATGAATACCTTTCATGAAAGAGAAAAAACCTTCAAGAGATTGAAGGTTGAACTAGAAAGTTACAAGGAAGAAAATACAAGACTCCTTAAAAGGAAAAAATGAACAGGAAATATTCAGCACAATGTTGATACATAACTTAGCATGCATAGAAGGGTTGTTGAAACATACATCAACCTCTCGAGATGTGGACAAAATCCATGCCGGCAAGACGCGAAAGAGGCCTCATAAGCTCGAGAAGTAAAATAAGTCGTTTTCTTGTTGGATTTGTGGAGGGGGGTGCCTGAAAAGGGACTATCCCAACCAACAACAAAAGAAAGAGAGTAGCTCACATGAGCCTCCATCACATGAGCCAATAACATATAATTTTGTAGAGAGGAATTACCACCTCAAGCTCCTTAACATGTGTGTGTGTGTGTGTGCACATGCGCGTGCGTTTGTATTTATATTGGGAGGTCCACTCCCATGAACTATTTCAAGGGGGGATGAAACTTTAAAGGGTTGACATAATGACCTTGGGAAAAGTTTTGGTCTGACTATATATAAAGGTGAAGGACACAACTAACACCAAAATTCATGGGATTGAATTGATTACAAATGACTGAATGTTGCATGCATTTATTCTTCATGATTGACAATTACATTTTAATTTTCATTTTGACTATTGATTTTATGCATGGTCATGCCACTTTTTGTTTGCAAATTGATGATTGTTGTCATGTTTTCATAGTTAACCTTGTCCTTCTTGATTTTTCCCCTCATGTTTTTGTCTTAGGGCTTCAAGAGCATTTGTTGGGTGCAGAAGGAAAGCCATGGAGCTTGGGGAACAAGCTAAGTGGAACCCAACGGAATTAGGCGACCAATGTAAGGTCCTATCTATAAGTAAAGAACAATGGAGGAATTGAAGAAGGTTGGGAATTATGGTATGCATGCATGCCATTGAGGAGAACACATCAAGACTGTTTAGCGAATTCCAAGTAATATGGAACACCAATTTATCAAAAGGGCCATAAATTGTTTATATACAACTGTAAGAACACATCAAAGTTGAGCAAATAAATCACTAGTATTAACAACCAGGCGAAGAGGTAAAAGGCAAGATTGAGAATAAAATAATTCCTCTAGCTACGTTGGAAATAGTTGTTGAAATCCTGGGCATGTTTTTGATAAATGCAAGAAGTTACCTAAACTCTGAATTTATTTAACATATGTCAATGTGTGTTGTTCCCATGATCATGTTGATAAAAATGTGTATATAAAATTACATTGTGTTTGATAGGGTCTTGTTAAGAAACATCCTTGTGGAAGCACGATTGTTTAAAATTCATTTAATGCATATTTGGAAGGAATACAAAGATTCTTAGGTGTTTGAGGAATCAACTTGGAAAGAAGTAGCCTTGGTTGATTTATGAATTGATATCATGTGAATATAAATATCATATTTGTGCCTATGTTTACTTATGAATAAGAAACGATGAAGGTTATGAAAATAGGTCTATTAGCTACAAATTGGATCCTTGGTTAAAGGATGAGGCACATATGTTATCATTACAATACATACAGGTATACCACCTCGGATTGGGAATTGCCTGAGCCTAGGCGTTGTGATGGGAGGTGTGATAAAGGGGAAGTCATGTTAATGTGTAAATTGTGCCATGTGTATTTGAGAGTACATTTTGTTTTTTGTTATGTATATGTATGTGTGGTGTGTTGTACATTGTGTATACGTGTATACGTTGTCTCGGCCTATGTGTTGTGTAATGTATTGGGACAAGTAGGTATGGGACTGTCTGGGCCTATGTATTGTGTAATGTGTTGGAATAGGTAGGTATGGGATTGTCTAGACCTGTGTGTTGTGTAATGTGGAAATTATGATAATAATGGAGCTGTGATGGTAAATATCATGATTGTCAACAGAAAAATACCAAGGTTGGTAGTGCCCACACATAAAAGGAAGCAATGAAGGGGGCGAGGGGCTTTCTCGTATATATACACACACACACACACACACACACACACACACACACACACACACAATCAACTCTTTAACCTGCACACACAGCTGCAAGTGGTCAGCGCACTAAGCTGCAGACTCTTCCCATGTCTCTACGCACTTAGCTGCTGAGCCTTCCCTTCGCTACAAAATACAAATTACAACTTCTTGCCCATAATGATGCTCGATTGTATGATTCGTAAAATATCATTACATCCCTTTATATGTTATTACATCGACAAGATACCATGGTCCAAATACCATGGTCTCCACAAAATAAGCAAATATAACCTCGAAAATTGTTACAAAAAGGAGGGGCTTCAACCCACCCCGAAGCCCTTATGATAACGTGCGATATATTTAAAATGCTTTGTTGCGAAGTCCACTTCCTGCTCTACTCCTCAAAATGAAAAGTCTTAGCCAAAATCTAGGCCAAGTTTGGCTAAGCCCAAAAGGCCCCCAACACTCACATATGACTCGTCCTGAGTCACTCAGTTGTTTTGCCTCTGATTTTTGCTGTGATGGTGTTGTTTGAACTGTTGTACTGCTTTAGTATCTCGGTGACCTGCTTCTCTTTACTACGCACTTCTTCCAATAGTGCCTCTGTGGCTGGTTCTGCAATCTTCTGCAACACTGCTCCTTCCCTTTATCGAAGCTCCTAGAGCTTCCCATCCACTTCCTCAATTATTCTATCTGCTTCTGGAGGACCTTTCCTTTGATAATCCTGGTGAGCTTCTGCGAGACTGGTAAGGTCTTCACAACTGCCCGAATTACCTCTAGTTGCTTATGATTCTATTGGATGTCTTCTTCTAGCTTCTGTACATTTGGATCTTCCTACAACGAAGTCCAAATCTGCAAAGTTCCATCTAGAAAATTTCCACATTCTTCCACTGTCGCGGAGATACATGTCACTGAAGCCTTTAGGTCAATCTCCCTCTGTTATCTAAATTTTGGTGGTGTGGTTATCTGCAACTTCATTTGCAGCTCACTGATATTTAGCTCGTACTCAAACTGCTCATCTTCTATCTTCCTCTGTGATTCCTTGACTGCAAGGTCGAGCTTCACGACCTTGTCTTCTATTGGCTCCTCCTCGTGGAAATCCATGTCTAGAACTTCTCTACATGTGGCTTTGACCACATCTTTTAGCTTTTGTTGTTTTTTTTCTTCCCGGCCCTTCTCCTTGATGGCCTGGTCGAGTTGTTTCTTCAAAGAGGCTCATTCTTGCTCTATCTTAATGTTTAATTTTGAGGTGCTTGGTTCTTGCTACTTCAACTCATTTATGATTCCTTGATCTAGGTCATGCAATAGAACCATTTTTTTGCTTGTTTGGGCTTGACCCAGGTTCAATCTATACTGTGCACCAAAAAAACCATTAATCGCTAGCCCTTTCAGCAATGACCTTTCAGCAGATCACAGTCTCATCTGAAGTGACTATGGGTGGTTGCAGAACAAGGCTTCTGCAGCCTTGAGGGATTGCGCGATATGGTATTCTTATGTTGTTTTACACTTCCAACTTTACAAGCTACTTTTCCACATGAAATTAATCACATAAACATATCATATAACATCACAAGCTAATACTGCGTTGTTATAACATGCAATTACTTCACAACAACAGATATTTAAGAAAATATATACAGAAAACGCATAAGAAATCATAATATCATCCCAAAACTGCTTCTTTATTATGATGGATCTTTGAATACAATCAGATCTTTTACCTATGCACACAACTGCAGGTGGTTTACGCACTAAGTTGCAGACTCTTCCCAGGTCTCTTTGCACTCAGCTGCAGAGCCTTCCCTTCGCTACAAAATACAGATTACAACTTCTTTCCATTAACCATGATCAATTGTATGATTCCTAAAATAAAATTACATCTTATTACATTGATAAAATACCATGGTCCAAATACTATGGGCTCGAAAAAACAAGCAAATATAACTCGAAACTCATTACAAAAAGGTAGGGGCTTTGACCCACCTCGAAGCCCCTATGATATTGCACGGTATATTTAAAATTCTTTGCTGTGCAGTCCACTTAGCGCTGCACTCCTCAAAATACGGAGTCTTAGCCAAAATCTAGGCCAAGTTGCGCTGCACCCAAAAAGTTTCACAAACGATCTAGTGTGTGTACGAAAAGAGAGAAGGCCATTGGGTTTTTGTTTAGTTTGGAAATTGATCTAGTGTGTATAAAGCAAGAAGAAAGAGAAATTAAAAAATAACTAAATAAATATCGGTATTTCAATTGATTTTATGAATTCCTAAATTATGAACATGATTTGATATGTTGGTTTACGATGCTTTGGTTATGAGCTAATCTACTTTTGGTGTGATAGGAAGCAAAATGAAATTGCAAGATTCACTTCATGAATAAGCTACTATTTGTGAGGTATGATTTAAATATTGCAATTCTTTATGATGAGTGTAATGGAGAATTATGTGTCATGATGTAGGAAAGCATGGGAATTTTCTAGTTTAGGGCTAATGGACTGACTACAAGGTTAAATTGCAGCAACAACAAAGGTGTTACAAGTATGCAACAGTACATCTGTCAAATATTTCAGGAACGAGGCCATTGTCGGACATTAGCACCCAATAGTGTCCACTGATTACCAGGAAGCATGCCATGATTGGTCTAAAGCTGTGGGAGCAAAGACTTGCCTTGGTTTTGAGACTCTTCCAATGCAAGGAATCCTTGCAAAGGAATGGATCCCCGAGTGTAACAACCCTGGCGAAAATTCCATGTAATAAAGTTAAAATAATAACCACGGTTGATGGGACATGTATTCAAGGCTGAATGTTGGTCAAAACATCCTAGTGCATGTGTTCACATGGTTTATTATGGCCAAGGAAATTGGAAAAGGCTATGGATAAGGCATTAAAGAGGAAAATGTATTTTTGGGCACATTTATTTATGAAAATAATGGAAATTAGGAGAAAAGGGAGGTAAACGGTCATAGGTTTCATGTGAGGAGTAAAATGAAGGAAAATAATGGAAAATGAAGAAAATAGAGGCCTCTTCTATAAAAAGGTTTTTGAGGATCAGTTGGTACCTTTTGTCAGTGCATTTTTGGACCTCTCTCATTATTCTCTCTCTCTCTCTCTCATACTCTTGTATACTTAGAATTTCCTTGGAACACTCTTGGCGAGTGCAAGATACTTGGTGATTTGGAGCAAAAAGGAAAAGGAAGATTATGAAAGTGCAAGTGGACATCGAGATTAGTAACTACAACGAGATTTGATTGTAGGTACCGAGTTGCATGTATGTTTTCCTCAATATTTTTGGCTTGCATGGGTATACATGTGGATTTTCCTAGCCTTTCCATTTCCTGGACAACCATGGTATTGTGGGTTTATTTCCATTGATTGTTTTCTGGTTAGTTCTCATGATTCCTTTAGTTGTGGGTTGAGTTCTTAGTTCTTGGAAGCCTTGGTTGGAAAAACACTCTGGAAGCTCGATGAACAACTGTGGATTTAGTTAATAGTCCTAGAAGCCTTGGTTGGAAAAACACTCTGGAACCCCTGTGGGTTAAGTTACTAGTCCTAGAAGCCCTGGTTGGAAAAACGCTATGGAAGCCCTGCAACAATTGGGGTTGAGTCACTAGTACTAGAAGCCCCGGTTGAAACAAACACTCTAGATCCATGGAATAGCTTGGATAGAGACCAATCTATGACAGTTAGTGATGTTTGACCGCGAGGTGGAGTAACTGGTTGAGGGTTGAGACGGTTTGGTCTCTGGAGCCCTGGTTTGGTGTTGATTGATGTGTTTGATAAAGTCTCACATTCATGCTTGGAATATGCCACAAGGGTGATTGGATGAAGTGAGACTTGGCTTAGGCAATCTATGGTTGGGTGAAATGTTGGAGTCCCATCTTCGATTGGTTTTTACACTTATAAATGATCCGGATTTATGTAGGAACACAATAAAATACAAAAATAGACATAAACATAGAGATGCAGTGGAAATAACACTTCATTTCATTAATATCAAATAACTACAATATGCTTACAGACATAATAGAAATAAACTAGTTAGGGCACTGGTAGCTTATCTTTGAGAAGAGATGTGGCGGCTACAGGCCTCTAAATTGTGTTACAATGAGGCTCAAGTGCCTATTTATTATTGAGAAACAATGGAAAACCGTAAACATCCAAAAACCTAACCCTAGGAGATGAAGCACCAAAACTATGGGCCCCATTTGGGTAAATTGGTGTTTCAACTTCTCGGGGATGTAACTTTGGCATACGATCTTCATTTGATGAGCACCATACCTTGTTAGATAGATCTATTCGAGGAATCCCATTTGCTCTCGGTTTTCCCAAAAAATATTGTTTAGGGCCTCAAAACGGCTCCGAAAGTTCAGGATCTGAAAAGATGCTAAAAATAGTAAGTTGTGACGAAACTGAAAAACATAAAGAACTGATGGTGTGGGTCCAAATGGAATAGGTGGGTGGCCACCAATATCCACTTGGATCATTCCTCCCTCCTTAGGAAGCAATGGTACCCATTGCGTTAAGTTCCTCCATGAGAGGAAAATTCTGCTGAACTTGGTATTGGATGTGTCCAGGATGTCGTGGACCCGCTGACGGACGTGCTGGATGTGTCCAATAAATTTGGTTTCCTTAGAAGGTACATGTGTGGATTTTGTCTGTGTAATCACATCCGGTATGGCAATATTAGGCGGCGGTGTGCCGGGGGTTAGATCGATGGAGTGCTTGTCCTGACAGTGTAGAGGAACTTTTGTGGGTGAGGAGAAAATTTCCTCGTATTCCTCCATGACTTTGTCCATCTGCTGTAGCCGTGTAGGGGAGCCCTTTTTCGAGGCTGTCGCCACAATATTATTCTTCTTCTGTGATCGAGTTGTAAGGAAAATAATTTCCTGGTATGGGAAACAATCTTACTGCATTGTTTTTCAATAGTCAAGGAGATGGCATGAGGCGGTATTACCTCTGGTATCCTGTACAATTTATTTCCCAAAGTAATTACAACAGAAGAAGGCCTATAATCATACACGACATGTCATCTCCACAAGTATGGTTGGCCCAATAATACATCAACTAAATCAAGAGGAGCAACATCACACAATACCTCATTCGTGAATGGCTTGATGATGTACGAAAGGCGGCATTGCTGGCAGAAGCAGAGATCTCTCCCTGGGTGAAGCCACCCGATGGTATACGGATGTAGGTGTGCTATGGTCGGTAGGCCGAGCCGATTCACGATCTCTGCTGAAATGAGGTTCTTTTGTTTTCCTCTATCAACAATAAATTGCAGTGGAGAATCCTTCACCCACATCTACGAATGGAAGAGGCGCTCCCCCTCCTCTGGATCATCGGGCTCCTCCCTTTGGAGCTTAGTGGTGGAAAAATTCACACTGGGGTCCACATCAATGACCTGCTTCCCTTTATCATCTACCTTGTATGGTTCTGGCCTAGGATCAGAACATGCATCTGATTTGGGTGCCTTCAGTTCGACCACCAACCACTGTTTGGCCTGACACTCATTTGTGTTGTGAGTGGGGTTGTTATAAAGTTCACACCACTTCCTTGTGTCCTTATTCGGATTTGTGGTGGTATTCTCAGTCGCCCCTCTTTGGCTCTGCCCCTTGTTTTGTGGTTCGAGGGCACCTTTCCCTGGCTTCGGATTTGTGGATCCAAAATCTCGCTTCTTCTGCTTAAATTTATGCTCAATCTTGGTGGCATAGCGATATGCTGTGCCAAGCGAGGTAATGTAGAAGAACTCCATTTCCTCCTGAATGTGTCTGTGCAGAAAACTACAGTACTTGAGCACCAAATGTCACTCTGAATCTTTAATACCCAACTTTGTGTGCAGGGTATGGAACAAATTCGTCAATTCGTGCACATTTTGATCCCTTTGCTGCTGCAACGTGTTCCATTGGATGTACTTGTCATCATAGCTCCCCATGGGGTAATATTGTTCTTTGTTGTCGTCTCAGAACGAATTCCAAGTGGGTGCGGCCAAGAACAGAGAGGGTTCCCCCCTTGTCCTTTTTCTCACAGTAGTTTTCCCACCAGTTTTTGACATGGGGGGCAGCTTTAAGGAGTGCAAAATAATATTTTCTTAGTCAGAGAAATCATGGATCGAGAAATACGCTTCTAGAAAATTCAACCATCTATCTACGACGTCTGCATCTATCTGGCCTTCAAATACAAGAATGTCAAATTTTACTTGTACCTTGAAGGGAGTGGCACCTCCAGAGTGGTTGTTGGATGCATATGTGCCATAGGTGGGCAACCGTTGAAGGATCTGAGAAAAGTTATCCATCATTGCGCTCATTTGTTTCTCGAGGGCCTCCTCGAGCAATATTTTTATAAGATCTCCTTCTCCTTCGTATTTATTTTCTTCTGCCATGGGAGGTCATCGGGGTTTACGAGGCTGATCTTTTAAGGGTTCAACTAGATCGAGTCCTAACTCCTTATACCCTGACTTCGTTGGGGACATGCAAAGAAAAACAGAGAAAGAGAAGACTGCTCTGATACCACTGATACAGATTTATGCAGAAACACAATAAAATACAGAAATAGAAATAAACACAGAGATGCAGTGGAAATAATAATTCATTTCATTAATATCAAATAACAACAATATGCTTACATACATAATGAAAATAAACTAGCTAGGATGTTAGTAGCTTATCTCTGAGAATAGATGTGGTGACTACAAGCCTTTGAACTGTGTTACAATGAGGCTCAAGGGCTTATTTATTATTGAGAAACAATAAACCTAACCCTACGAGATGAAGCACCAAAACTATGGGCCCCATTTGGGTAAATTGGTGTTTCAACTTCCCGGGGACGTAACTTTGGCATACGATCTCCGTTTGACGAGCACCATACCTCGTTAGAAAGATCTATCTGAGGACTACAACTTTTTATGTGAGAAACATTGGTCCATGGAACCATGTTGTTCCTGGTGTTCCCAAAAAACGTTGTTTACGGTGTCAAAACAACTCTAGAAGTTCAGGACCTGAAAAACTGCTAAAAATAGTAAGTTGTGTTGAAATTGAAAAATATAAAGAACTAATGGTGCAGGTCCAAATGGAATAGGTGGGTGGCCACCAATATCCACATGGATCAAGAAATGAAGAGCTCATTCCATTAGTATTCAGTATGCAAATGTAATAGTTTATGTATGGATTTATTTGTTGTTGTATCCATTGTATTTATGTTGTTATTATGTTTGTTATAAGCATTTATTCGATCAATGATGATGTACTCTATCCATGTTTTTATTTGTAAATGCATACACAATGTATCTATGGTCAAATAGATCATATGGAAGCTTATGATGTAGGGGAACAATAATTTTTATCCATTCTGAGATAAGTAAAATACCCCTTTTTTAAAATATGATGTTTATACTTGTAGATGCAATTTGTGACATGTTTGACAAAATGCTTGTCATGGTTGGGTGGGGCCCGGATGAGTTCTCGATGATGTGATTACTTCCATGTATTTTTTTAATGTTATTTACTGTCTCCTTAAGTTACAGGAAGTTCTAGGTAGTGACTTGGGCTCAGGGGCTAAAAATGTGGCACAAATCTAAGAGTCGCAGGCACAGAACTAACCTTTTCGGGCCTTAGCCGCTACCTTGACAAGGCAAGCCTACAGATAAGGGTCTATAGCCACTCCGTTGCCCTTACATGACCGTGGATAAGCCTATAAGGTGTCAAAATAAGTTCCCCCTCAGGGAACATGGCCTTGGAAGGTTGGCTTACCTCCTGGGGATGTCAATGATGCTGTGTAAGGTCTATTTGGCATGTTTATGTCAATTTGAATTACTCAAGGTCATCTAGGAGGTTGAATCTCATATTATTAGCTTCTCGTTGAATGTTTACCCCGGTTGGCTGGTTACTTAGGTAGATGTGGGAAGAGGGTGTTACACCAAGGAACTGAGAAGTAGAGAAGGGGATGCTTGAACTTGGAAGGTGAGTGACTGCATGGAAGAGGGAACAAATCACTCTAGGGACTGGGAAGCAAAAAAAGGGGATTCTAGAAACTAATTTGGTTATAAACAGTCATGAGCATGGATGATTGGAATCTTAGGCACATTGGAGGTTTTTGGGGAAGCAATAGGCTAGACTGTTCACTAAAGAATCAAGGAGTGCAAAGGATATTAGTGTTGTATTGCAGAGTCGGGAAACACTCCAAGAAAAAAAAAAGTTATCCAACCAATTTGGGTGAAACAAAAGCACTAGGAAAATTCAAAAAGAGCCACAAAAATTGGTTGATCTAATGAAAAATTGTATGCTTGTGTTGTTGGGAAATAAATTTTGTATTTAAAATGTAATTGTAATTGAGTTGCTTTATAAGTCTCACAGTGATTTATTGTGAGAAATTGCATGCTTTTTCATCGTGTTTAGGATCAAAACATTGAGGATAATATTCCTCCAAGGGGGAGGGATTTGTGACAACCCCTTTAGGAAAATCCACTTCTTACAAACAACTGTAGTATTTTTGTAATAAATTATAAAAAAGGCTTAGACAAGACATGTATTTCAGAACTTGGGGAGGAGATTGCTTTGGAAGTTAAAGGAAGTGGTTATTAATACTAGTCATTGGTTGACTGGTGTGCTTTAATGGAGATGAATATATACTAAATTTAGCTTGAAAATAAGGACAATCCCATACCTTGTTTGGGAAAATCCACAAGAAAAGAGGAATAAATTAAAGAGTGGATCGTGTTAACAGGAAGAATCAGTCAAAGCAAGACATAACATGGGAGGCTCCTAAGGGGAAGTATCAAGAAAATAAAAATTTAATTGAAATAGGAGTGGGGTTGCGCTAACAAGAAAAAACACCCACAACCTTTAATGGATGCATGTAATGATGGGGGGGCCAGGGAATATACAGGGGATGATTTGACGAACTTAAGATGAGTTAGACTTAGCACGAGAGAGGGAAGAGCACCTTACAGAGGAGGAGGATCATAGAGAGAGACCAACACAGAGATAGGAAGCATGAGTTCATTGGGGACCTTTTTATTGTGAAAATAGAGATAAATATATATCATCTTAGGCTACATATTTGCAGTTTCTAGTGGCCTCCGGTTTCTCGACTTAAGGTGGAGGCACTAGGGTGTTCAATTTTTTGGTTGGTTGGTGGAGATAGGAGGATATATCAATTCACATTCATGTTGGAGGTGTGAGAATATCCTTTGAGCACTTTTCCTTAACATTTGAAATCTGGCTCGGGGTGACAGTTGCAAGTAAGTTTGGTTGTAGCTCATCTAAGGTTGGGTGGAGAGTTAGAGTCCCCATCTCATTTTCCTGGATTTATTCATTAGCAAATAAGTGTTTATATACCCATGTATGAATGTATATCTCATGACTTACTTATAATTTTATTTATATTCCATTATGAATGTGTGGAATGATTCCTGCATGACTTTGGGAAAAATGAGTGGCTTGATGTGTATTAGGAGAAATAATTGCAGTCTTGATATTTATGTGTTCAGAGCTTACAACGTAGTATATTTTTTGGGTGGATGAGGTGGTTGGACCTATGCACCTGAGTTAATCATGTGATTAAATTGTATAATGCCAATAGTCTTGTGTGGAGCACTTATTGTGAGGAATATGCCTTTTATTAATTGCATCATGCTTATGGATGGTTGAGTGCATATGATGAATTCAATGACTAAATTCTGGTATTTATTCTCGGTGCATGAGTTTGGATCGATTACCTAAATGTTCCAGAAGTGTTTTTTTTAATAGTAATTTGGAAATAGTCTAAAGACCTGAATGCAATATATACTACAAGAAAAAAGGATATTGGTGAGGGTCATGCTTGTGACGGACCTTTAAGGTCCGTCACCAATATCACATATGGTGACAGTCCTTAAAAAAGCCGTCGCTGTAAGTGTATATAGTGATGGTCCTTTAAGGTTCATCACCAAAGAAATTTTCAATGACAATTTTGGTGAGGGTCATTAAAGGCCCATCACTAATTCTCTCTTTGGTGACACTTCTAGTGACGAAATTTTAATGACCCTCTCTAATGCTCTTTCTGTAACTTTTGGTGACAGTAAAAAATGTTCATCATCATTGATCATTCCAATGAGATTTTAATGACGCTATGTGCCTGTTAATATATTTTTTGTCGAAAGATAACGATTTAAGAACATTATTGTGGAGTATTTTTTATAATATGTCTAAGGCCATAGTGGTTAGAGTCAATGAATTTTTTAAAGAGTAACTAGTGTGTATCATTTCCCTCATGTAATGACTAGTCAAATATATTTTTCCAATGAGTCAACACATGATTCATATCTATATATTTTATTATCTAGGAAATTCCCTTTAGATAAAGTTCCTCTAGTGTGTGTAGGAAATATATTATTTAATACATAATCAAGCTTTGACAATTCTATTAATGAGAAAGACCTAACACTCCTCAACAATTCGGGCACACCTTAAATTAATGCTTTGGCACACACTAACATTTATTAGCACCTCACATGTCTTGGAACATCTTGTCATGACACTAACGCCCAAGCACATGGTGGCATGCGCTAGCACAACATGGAACTCTCCTAGCATGTGTTGGCATGCATCTAGTCCCTAGCATGCCCCGTAACACCTTGGTTAAATGCATTGACATACATTAGCACTTGGCACACAATGCCACTTGGCATGTATTGGTACCTATTATTAGTGTGTCTAGAATTCCCCTTTTGAAAAAATATGAAGTCCAGACATATTAACCCTCTTATTGGGTCTTCCTTTTGTTGCCTTGACACTTCTTGACACATTTACATACCCTGGCACCCTACACATCCTTAGCACCTAGCATGTATTTGTATATCTTGGAACTATTAATTGGCACATATAATTAGCACACCCTTGAACTCCCAAGCACACTTTGGGAATTCTTGACATGCCTTGATATTCCCTAGCATGCCTTACCAATGCTTAGCATACCTTCTCACTCCCTCCTTGGCATGATAGATAACACTCATTAACACTAGTCCTTGGCACATATTCATCATATTCATTAACTTCCATGGATTTTTACCTAGTGCTCCCTTATTTATTTGTCCTAGTACTCCTTAACACTCCTCAACATGCATTATCACTCTCTAGAACACCTTAGCACTATTCAACAAGCCCTTCCACTTCATAACATGCATAAGTACACTCCCTGACACATATTGGTGCTTGGAAAGTCTTAGCATGTATTGAATACTTTGAGATGCCTTTGTATGATTTGGCATGGTTTAATATTAAATTTATTTGAGATCAATTGTTGGAAAGTATATGAGAAGCAACAAAGGAAGACTTGGCACTTATAATGCACTAAGACTTTGCACTTGGAACCTATTGCTGCCTAGTGTTGGTGTGCTTAGCATGCCTCTCTTAGAAAAGGTAAATTGATGACTTATTAACCCTCTTATGTGTTCATTACCTTGTAGTTTAACTTGTTTCTCCCTTTTTTTTCCTTGACAGTCCCTGGCACACATTGACACACCCTTGCACATATTGACATGCCTTATCACTTGGCACATCTTAGCATGTTTGACATGCCTTCGCACTATCTGGCACATCTTAGCATTCCCTAGCATGCCTTGGCACTCATGTCCTCACATCTAGCCTTTACATTTTTTCACGACTTGGGAACCCAATCAAATCCTTGGATAGTGCAGTTCATGTGACAATATTTTCTTGCTTCAACCGCAAAAACTTGACCAATTTCACCTACTACAAGTAGATTGTGCCTTGTTCACCTAAGAATTTCCTATAACTCATCTTATGCCATGCATGTCCAAGCTCAACTTGTCCCACTTCACTAGTTACAAAGACAAGGATCACATGATCTAGCCAGGGCATAAAACAAATATGCAACATAGCTTACACAATAAATATTTCACTTGTATGTTCAATTCATATAAATAGTAGAACATTAACTGAGAGTTTGCAAGAACCACAAGATGCACAAGGCACACAAGATATAAGACGATACAATCCGAGTGCCCCAAAAATTATACACAACAATGTACAATATGTAATTATCTATAATATTATAAAACATGAGCAGGTAGCCAAAGTGTGCCACATCTCATATAAAAAAATAGCCAAAGGAAAAACAATGTTATGCCTAGAAAAAAGTGATCTCCCTTTTTCTAAAACTGCTATTTCTAGCCCCATATAACAATCATACGATTTCCTCCTATAAATCCTATTATGAAATTCTCCTTAGCACACTTGAATTTGCTGACACTCCCTTGCACACACTCTTGTTCATTCCTTTCCATGCATTTTGACCTAGTTATCCTTTGATATGCCCCAACACTCCCTGACACTCTTCAACATACATTGAAATTCTCTGGCATGTGTTAGCATGCCTTTTAATTCTTTTGCATGCCCTGGACCTCCTTAGTTATCATGCCCTCACAACTACTCTTAATTTGCAACTTGGGAACCCAACCAAGCCGTCACTTGACTACAAGAGCTTGACCAAGTTACGATTACTACAACTAGACTATGTTGTTGAATTGTGTAGCTTGGGAGGTACTCCACAAGCCTATTGAGATGGGTTTGTGTGATTTTGGTCACAAAAATATTTGTGGGCAAAAAAGCCAAGAAAATGGATTTTGGACCCAAGATGTTGTTGAGTCATAAAAAGGTATCTTTTGAACACCTAATTAGCCTACATTAATCATCAATCTGGGAGCGACTTTTTATTTCAAGAGTGTACTCTGTCTGAGGCTGCAATTAACTAAGAGTAATGCTATGAAGATGTAGTACAGAATGCTAAATACAAGATAAACGGTGTATAAAAATCTAATTATGAGTAACATAGTGAAATGTGGTCAATCGCAGGCCATCGATCGAGGATACGATGGCAATGTCCTTCCCGCCAAAATAAATTACAGCGAAGAATGCGAGGCAAGATAACCAATCTGGGAACTTGGAAGTAGTAACCAATGTTCTCTACAGTTGGTGGTCTTGTTCTTAAAGAAATAGAAATGAAATCAAGCTCGAACTACTTGCTGATAAAGATAACTGAAAGGAACTGCAAAGGCTAGAAAGGCACAACAACTCGTAATTCCTATGCATTCACAGCAACTGTAACCAATTTATCTGCTAATCTAAAGCTATAAATCAGAAATAAACAATAAACAGAAATGGAACAACAACATGAATTGAACAGCAATTATAATTCCAACGCAATCAAGCAACTAATCTCCACACTCCAATCCTGTCAACGGCCAATACTACACAATAATTAATTACAACAAATCATAAACCAATAGAACAACAACTAGAATCGAATATAGAACAACAAAGCTTTTATAATGATAGCAAGATAAATGAACAACGAATGTACTTCTTGCAAAGGATAAAATAGCAATTCGTTAATGACTCTGTATTCAATCTAACAACAATCAATCAACTCTGTAATCAAAATAAACATTAAACACGACTTCACACAACAGTAAGCAAAGATTAAGAATACAAATAGCAAGGTAATTCCACCAGAGCCGGGCCCTTAGCGCCAGTGAAATACTGCTGGGCTACTTCAGAACTTAAGAGATAAAACGAAACGCGTGTTTGATATTAATCGAACATAAAGTATTATAGAGACTGTTCTCTCAAAGCCGAGAGTCAATAAACATAATATTACAAAGGAAATGTTTGAATATAAAAACTTTTGACCAACTGACTGACTCTTTGATCACTAAAGGACATTGCTTTATATACCAGACCCTGACGGACAAGACAAGGAATAAGATAAGTTTGAACAACGATCCCTCAGGACCGAAGTATCCCGAGGGATTCGCTCCCCTTCGTTTAGTTATCATCTTGTTTACTTTGACCGAAGCCGAGCTGTCCCCTGCCTTTTCTTGGCAATTCGTTCGGATCTCCTTGCCTTCGGCTGGATGTGGTTTAACGCTGATGGAGTAGCAGTTACATTGATCTCAGCCTCACCTTTGGTACAACTGTTCACTTCGTCTAATTCCTGTTTTATCAATCAAAAAGCAATATTTAGTCATATTTTTACAATAAACATAAACCTTTCCAATTATATCATAATTCTTATAATAAATTACCTTCCCAAGGTAAAAAGGAGTATGTCTATAGTAAAAGAATGAGAAGATACACAGTAATTTCATACCTTTTTCACTGCTCAACAGATGTAGTTTAAAATCTAAAAGAAAACTAAAAAGGAAAATTAGTGTTTCCTAAGGTCTAAGTGGATAAAACCCACATAAGTTCTAGAGGGTTCCTATGAGGTTTAGAAAAATCTATTTAAGGAGGCCTTAGGATGAAGGAAAGAACAAGATCGCCAGTTCTAGTAGAAGAGGACTTACAGTCGGTGCCATCTACAAGGATGACATAATTAATGGCCCGAGTTGACTCCAGTCACTCCCAAATTTAGGTGCATGCAGGAGAGACTGAACCCGTAATTTCTTGATCTACTATTGCTGCAAGTAAATGAAAATTTGACGGTCTGGCTCAGCTTGACGTAATTTTGCGAGTCATACCAAAATAAATTGATGTATATGAAGATGTGTTTGATAAAAAAATCGATCTGTTGGATGCAGATATTAGGCATAACTTAAAGATAATTGAGCCCAGATACTTTGGGACTCAAGGTCTGGACATTAAAAATTCATTTATAGAGCAGAAGGAAATAGTTATGTCAAGTGCAAAACTGACTATAGTCCCAAAACAATCCTAATCAGCGGGCACCTCAACACTCAAAGAGGTGTTACCCATAAGCAAACCCCGTTTTATCTCGATGATTGAATTCAAGAAAAACATCTTAAATATTACAGTGGTTTAGCCCAAGATAGGGGAAAACCAATAGATGGTTGGATCAAGGACCTCTTCACAGGCAAAAAACCTGGGCAGAGTGTCAGACATGGATGTGATAAATTTACATCGGCAAGCGGGTGAAATTGTAGCACAGAGACTATTGGACTCCATAGCAGGGAACGAGAAGATGCATGCCATGATCGATAAGGTCTTTGCGAAATTGAACATACCTCATATGGCCTTGCACACCAATACCAATCGGATCAAAGAATTGGAGGAGATTGTCATGCGCCATTTTGGACACCCTAAAGATACTGCTCCTCCGAAGAAATTATTGGAGAATAAATAAAAATAGATTAAAGAGCTCCAAGCAATCTTGAAGATCTCGAACCATGACCCTCATGTTCTGATACAAGATTTTGAGAAGAAAGAGGAGGTCAAAATTTGTCTTCAAGAAATATAATATGCTATGCGGATCAAGGAAGAAGAGCGAGATAGTGCTCTCAAGTAGCTAGAGGAAGTCAGAGATAAATCTCATGAAAAAGAGGGGCGACACCTAAAACTCTTGGTAGAGTATAAGACTTAAATTGACAAGGGTCTTAGTTCGGTCCAGACAACTGAGTCAGAGGATCCCAAGTTATTACACATCAAGAATACTCAGTTAGAACAAGAGTTGCAATTAGCCAAAGAAGAAAGCTCAAGAGTTAACCACAAAATCGACGTCATCATGGGGAAAAAGAAAATTGAAATTGAGTAGATTCAAGATGCTCTGAAGGATAAACATAATGAGGTCAAAAATCTAGAAGAATTTTCTCACGTCATAGTGATAGGAAAAGAGGTACTAATGCAGGCTAAAGAAGAAATCTAGAGAGAGGTTTGGCAAAAAATCACTACGATTGAGTCATATGTGAGAATTCTCTCGCAGTGTGAAAAGGCTCTAATACAAAGCATTGGTCTGGAGGAAAATTCTACATCTGAGACGTTAGATAAAAGGTTGGAAGACCTCGATGCCATCATAGATATTGTCAATACATTGGAAGATGGAACTTTAGTAGAACTAGAGCTACCTCCTAAAGACAAATGTGTTTTCTCTTTGTGTATGTTAAAGGAGAAGCAAGTCACTATGCATGCAATGCGGGATGAATTTGACAGAGTTATCAAAGATATAAATGAATTCAGAACCGAGTGGAATTATTTAGGAATATTCAGTGTGCCTTCATTTTGGAATGAGGAAAATTGTGCAATTTCCTGGCAGAGGATCTCTGATCAATTGAAAGCAACGAAACATGATCTGGGTTGTCTAGCCATGCTAGGGGAAGAATTAGTTTCTTCTTCTGCGGTTGGCAATGCACTTTGCAAGGACTTTATTATTTTAGCTGGGGTAAACAAGATCATAAATAATGTTCGCGCCACCAAGAATCAAATAAGATCATGTTTAGTGGTGGCAATTTCCAAATACAAGAACGTGCCCTGATTAGCTACTACTGAATGGGACAAGTTAGTAAAATTGAAAAATCGTTTTAAACGCAACGAAACAATCCAAAAATTCTCTTATAGGTCATGGGTTGCTGAATCGGTCCCACCAATGTAGTCTGTCACAGATCAACTAGAAGACTGGAACGAAATTCCCCTGATCACAACTTAGGTGCTAATTGTCAGGATATGTTGGGTGCACACGCTCTCTCCAATGGGCCTGACTAAAAGGACCAAGTCGTCAAAGCCGCAAAGGCGACGCAATGCTTAATCATTTCATTGCCAAGATTTAATTTACTTTAATTTATTTTAATTTCAATTTCAATTGGTTACAAGAGAAACAATTACTAAAAAAATTATTTTGAAAGCTATTATTTAAAACCTTGCTTCTCGTCACAGGGGTTTGTTGGCAGAAGTGGAAAAAACTTTATGAAATACTGAAACTGACTATACATGATACAAAATTTTCATTTTCAATACTGAAAGTCTGAACTCGTAATTTTTATTAGTTCTATCTGTTCTTCCTACTATTTCGATTTGTAGTCACAACGAATTAAATCCGAGGCTCACTCTCATTTAAGTAATAACTTATTTGGTTTTCGTGTTCCGATATATATATTATCAACATAATTGTTGAATGATTAGTCTTGAATTATTGATAAAAAAATATCTATAGTTTTTTAACAATAATTCATGTTTTATTAGTGATTGAAATTATGTATGTTTCTCTTGTGGTGTTGCTATATCTGTTTTATTTTAAGTATGCTATGTTCTCCAGAGTATAAAGTTTTACTCTATTGTTATGAATCTTAGTCACAATATTTACTATTAGTTGTTTTCATTTACAGTATAGAGTAAAATGAAGATGCCTGCACTTGTTGCACATGTTCCTATTTAACTTGAGGATAGTTCTTAAGTTGGTGTTTTACTTTTCTTTTCCTTATTTCTTTTGTTATTTTCTATGATTTCTATTATCCTTGTTAGAGTTAATCACTATTTTTTTTCTTGCAAGGAATATGATTCAAGAATTATGAAACCTTTTGTGAATATCACCACCTATTACAAAGATTGATTATCTATATCTGGCCTTATTTTATTTTTTTATTGAAAGTAAAATAATTTAGACTATAGGGTTGCTCCCTGTGGTGTGCTGCAGGTCAGCAGTTCCACCTAGAGTGGGAGGACTCATTAGTCCTTAGTAAATGCGGACTTGAATCACTTACGTGTGGGAACGATTTGAGCACCAACAACCCTCTTGGAAAAGGCAAATTGATGACTTATTAACCCTCTTATGTGTTCATTTCCTTGTAGTTTAACTTGTTTCTCCCTTTTTTTTCCTTGATATTCCTTGGCATGCATTGTCACACCCTTGCAAATCATGGCATGCCTTAGCACTTGGCACATATTAGCATGTTTGACATGCTTTCACACTATCTGGAACATGTTAGCATTCCCTGGCATGCCCTTGCACTCATGTCCACACAACTAGCCTTACATTTTTTCACGACTTGGGAACCCAATCAATTCCTTGCATAAATCGCTTGACCCCTAAGCCCTTGGTTCTTAACCCTTAACAATTGAATCCCTTAACCACTAAGCCATTAACCTATAACCCATACACTCCCTAGACCTCAACCCTCTAACCCCTAATCCCCTTATTGAAAATAGTAGCGAGAAAGGTCTTCTTGACTTATGCCTTATTCAAGAAATACCTTGATCAATCCTTCTTTAGTGCACATGAGTTGGAGGATGAGTTCATGGAGTAGTTAACTCATGTGAAGAAATTAGAGGCTCAATTTTGTTGTTCTCCAAGTGCAATTTTATATTTGGAAAAATATGAATGAGAGACTCAGAGTCTAATTGAGTCAAGGATGAGTTAAAAGAGTCATTTTGACTTAGTTAACAAATCAATCACAAGTTTGAGTTCTAAAGCTTAACTTGCCAGTTATAACATGAGTCGAAAGGCTTAAAAGGAACACAAGGCACATCATGGTATCATAATTGTGAGAACGAGTAAGTGTGAGATATTTTCATAGGAATATAATATCAAGGAGGAGACTGTATTTAGATAACAAAGATATTTTTCCTTACAAAAGTACGCTAAGCTTTAGGAGTTAATTCCTAAATAATAGGGGCTTGTCTAGCGCTAGGAAATATGGGTTGGGTCAATTTCTTGCAGGGAAGTTTTGATCTAATTATTAAAAAAGAGAACAACGTTGTTTTCTTTTGAAATAGTTGGCCTTGTAAATAATTATATTTTCTCAATTTATGTCAAAAAAATCTACAACAAGCAGAGATTTTTCCCAGTTGGGTTCCTTAGAAAAATATCATGTTTTGTGTGACTATGTTTATTTATCTCTGTTTCTATTCGATTGCTTATCTATCGTAGATAAATCTTGTGTCTTGGTGTAATGAAATTAGTTTCGATTTTTTTCATTCAAGCAGTTGTAGTATTTCAAGGAATTTCTATGTGATATCAGAGTAGTGATTATTATAATGACCAACGTTGAGACTAGTTCATGACCAGCACATATCACTCAAGAAGGCTAGCACTATATTGTGAAGGAGATCTATCTAGGTAAGCAGGATGGAATTCCAAGGATTGAGATGCGACAACTATTTAGAGGGAGCCTCTAACTTGGCCTCTTGGAAAGGGAGGATCGTGATAGTATATTTAAGGATAATGGGGAGGGGGAGGTTTTCAAGAATTCTATACCACCACCGCAATATCCCCAATAGTTGACTGAACAAAATAAGAATTATATCAAGGCTAGGAAGATTATACTATAAGGGGACAAAGGTCATATAGTTACTCATATCCATGAGAAGAAGACAAATTTTGAGATGTTCAACTATTTTAGATCTATATCAGAGTATCAATGATTCTAAGAAGTTTTCTCTTAAGGAGAAGATAAGGAGTATCCATATGAGACAAGTATAGCCCATCATCAGATATTTTACGAATTTCACTTGAGTTAGAGATGAGCTAGGTGGTGTGGGTGTCACTGTACCTGAGCAGGACCTTGTGAGTTTTTATTTACTAGGAATTCACGTCTTGGTATGGTTTCTAGGATGTATTTGGGAAAGGTTATGGATTGAATATGTTCAGGAGAATATCTGGATAGGAAATCAAGATGGTATATCAACAAAGGTTGAGGACAAGAATAGTATTTATCTTACAGACAAGGCCAAGGGAAATATGGGAAAAGGGAAGAACGAGTATAGTTAGAAGGGAGAGAAAAATAAGAAAGATCTAATTAAGATCACGTGCTTTCATTTCCATGAGTTTGGACACTATGCTACTAAGTTTCCTAATTAGAGTAAGAGGTCTAGTAATAATCATGCGGTTGAATCAATTGAGGTAGATGGGTTTGCTTCTCAGTTTGAGAAATATTTATCACTGATAGCTTGCATGGAAAGCTTAGTAGGGAGAAACACATGTTATATTGATTATGGAGCCTCCTTCTACATGAATGGTATCAAGGAGTATTTCAACGAGTTGGAGGAGAAGAACATGGAGGTTTATATTGAGCTAGGAGATAATGGAAAGTACACAACCAAGGGGATTGATGCCATCATCTTTGACAGGGAGTCTAAAAGCTCTCTCCATCTTAGAGATGTTATTTATGTTCCAAGACTAAAGAAGAACCTTGTTTCAGTAGCAACCCTTGAGGACAAGGTGTTAACACTGGAAAATCATACAGCAGAAGACGACATCAATTAATGTAGATCCAAAGGATTTACAGGGCAGGATCACATTATGTAAATAAGAAGTATTTAAAATCTCTAAGGTTTTGAGAAAATTAGATTTGAACTAGTCCTAAATGTTATTTGTGCGCAAAATCCTTCGATAAGCGCACATTTTTGTGCTCAAAATCCCTCGATAAGCATGCAATTTGTGCACTTTTTGACCCGAAATGCGTGCATTCCTGAGAGTGGCTAAATGTCACTATCCGAGACCACACAAAGCAAAGGAAAAGTGATTTCACACTCTTGGAGCCACCTAAGGACAGCCACCAACGCCTCCTTAGACATTATGTGAGCACACAACAGAATATTTGAGCACACAATGGAATCACACCTCTCCCTTGGGTCACCATCCATCATGTACCAAGGGAGGGAAGGAGGATTTGAAGCTCACCTATATAAACCCACCAAGAGATGAAAAAATGGTGATCAAAAGGTTATGCTGGCCAAATTTTCCCCAAGCAACACCAGCATTGTGTGTGACCCAGAGCAGGAGCTAAAGAGGACTCGATAGTTGGCCACCCAACATCTTAGTCCACCACAGCAGAGAGAGAGAGTGAGACTGCATCAGAGGCAGATCTTGGAAGGCAACATCCTTGCATTGGGACCTAGAGCCATTGCCTAGGTGCCCTTTGGCAAGTGGGTAAAATTTCTTCTCCATTTCGAACGTTTAATAAGAAGAGGCCATCGAGCCATCGTTTGCATTATTTTCGTTTGGAACTCTCTATATAGCTTCTATATATTTGTGTTTTTAGTTTTAGTTTAATTAGAGCATACTTCAACATACTATTTCCATTAAGTTTTATGCTTTTGAGCTCACCCCACTTTCTGCCTGTTACCAATAGTTTAGAGAGAATACCACACTCTCTAAGCTTGTGCGATTTCGTACACCTATGCGACAAATCCAAAACAACAAGATTGGCGACTCCACTAATGTGTTTCAATTTTATGTGGTTGTGCCATCTTTGCAGGAGACCCTTTGTCTATGCTGGAGTGGAGATGACAATCCTCTGACCCATCTTGCAGTCCCTAGACTCACTGAGGTGACAGACTGAAGAAGGTAGCTCCTAATATTTTTACTTGCAAGATTTTTGCACGCATTTTTTCCTCACAGAGGCGCATTGCGCACGTTCAGGATTGACCTGCGCACAAGAAGGCGCACCTGACAAGGGATTTTGCGTGCAAATTGCAGAGAGATTTTTTCTCCCTATTTTCTGCATTTTTTTTGCTTGTAAGTGTGTTGGGAAACCTCTAATGTATCTGCCAACACCTATGTTGATACCCCACAGCTTCTAAGAACTCATTTTTTTTGCTGCTTTATGTAGGCATTTAATTAGTTTTCATTTAAGTTGGTTTTGCAAAACATGTTCACATAGTTTAAGTAGGGGGTGAATTAACCATTGCTTTCCAAACAATTTATTTTTTTTGCACATTCTGGTATGCACACTTAGCTTAAATAGTCCAATTAAGTGGCTCATGACCACACATGCATAAGCTAGTGTAGAAACTGTTTATTTTAAATTCAATTTTTGCATTTAGGAAATTGCGAGACTAGGATTGAATCGCCAATTAGAGCAAGTAATCTCTGCTGTCTTTGCACCATTTGGTGACCCTAGACAAGCATATGAATGCTCTACATTTGTGATTCTCCATCTCCTTTTAGTCACTCACATAGACTAACTAGGAAGATTTGGAAGCGGCCCATTATCCGCAAATGCTTTAAGTTTGAGCAAGGAACAACTTCACATAGTTTAACTAGGGGACTTTTGTAAAGGATCACCAATATCAATATTTTCAAATTATTATATTGTTCACCATACGCTCACACACATTCACCCACTAAGAAAAGAAAGCCACCTAAAAATAACTTAAACCAACTCACTAAATTCTCCCCACAGGGGCCACAAGAGAATTTATAGATTAAGTTAGGATCAAGGGGGTAGGCATCCAATAAGCCACTTTGATCACACTTTAGATTGAAACATAGAAGTTGTGTATTTAGGGAGCTTTAAAATCCACCTATCAGCCCATGAAAATGAAAACCTGAGTGCGGCAGAGACCCGATTCAGAGGGTGTTAGGCTTAGGCACAGTGCGTGCGGTATTAGTTGGGGCTACCTGACCCGACTGATACTCGGTACTGTTAGCTGACTACCAAGAAGCCCAAGACTCGAATGCTCAAATCGGACAGTGGTTCTTAGTGGCCAAAACTAGGGCATCCTTTACCCTATAGGTGACGGTGCAGGCAAGCGCCAGACCCTCTACCCTTACCTTGGTTGATTCTCTTCGGCTGACTGGGTGCATCGCCAGCTCTTACGGGACTTTGTGCCAGCACTCGTAAGAAATACTCTCAAGACCCAGTTACTTTTGAGTGTGTGAGAACGTACTAGGTCTTCAAGGATTTTTAGTATCACGCACAAACAAACGAAACCATTTTTTGCTTGATTGATCACATAGATTAAGTTAAAGGGAAAATTCATTTCATTTTCTCTTTGTTTTATGTATGTGGCCATAAATTTGTCGTGATCACAGACTCGATCCCCTCAAAATTTTTCCAAAACCTAATCTAGTCGACACTCAAACAGTTCCAATGGAACCTCGTTGGTCTAGGCATCTTTTGGACCTCCCCACATTACCGAGAGGGGTTCCAGGTCTTTCGCCATTTAGGCGTCAAAGACGGAGCATTGCCACAGTAGTTGGTTCCTCCTTTCTTGGAGAAACCTTAGTTGGGAACACTAATCGGTCTCCCAACACCACGCCACACACCACTCCCCCCCTCGTCCCTTAGGGGGCAGAGGAGCGCATCCCATACAGGAAGCCAGCTGAATTCACAACTAGGTACGTCACAGACTAACCCTCGTTCTAACCAGAACTTTGTGTCTTCACACGTTGCCATGGCATCAACCTCCCAGTCACCCTTCTTAGTGGCGTTGAATCTACTAGATTTGACCAAGCTCACCAATGACCCAATCACACACGACCCCAATTGGCCTCCCATGCCCACGAAGCTCCCTTCGGACATACCAAAGTTTGAAGGCAAGCAAGCAAAAGACCCAGGAAATCATATAATGAACTTTCACCTGTGGTGCTCATCGAATAACATCATTGACAATACTATTCGGTTGAGGTTATTTCAACACACTCTTACGATAATGGCTGTGAAATGGTACATGGAGCAAACTCCTGCTTCTCATGGAACCTTTAGTGCCCTCGCTACTGCATTCCTCACATATAGTTGCCCATTCACCATGATTTGGGAATGGAGTTACTCACTCATTTCCGACAATCCCCCTCTACCCATGTTTCAGAGCATCTCCATGAGTGGAGGCGGCATCGTAGTTTATGCAAAGCACAAATCGACGACCGAGTCCTTTTAGATTTATTCTTGAAAACTTTGACGGCGGAGATTTCAAAGGATGTGGCGCAATGTAACCCAACATCCGAAGAGGACGCAATCAGTAAAGCCCAATATCTTGAAGTGATCTACACGCAGTCAGGATACATATACAATATCCTGCCCAACGCCCTGCACCTGCAATCTTATCAAGAATTTCCAGGCGCGTCTAACTCTGTAGACGGACTTATTGGGTAAATGACCCAAGGGTACCTAGGTAGCAGCAGTTAGAATCCCGGTTACACACATGGGTCTACCCAGAACATGTCTCAGCCTGGATTTCAAAGTCATCACATGTAGCAGCAAAATTTGACTAATAGGGCGCAAGCGTATCACCAAGGAGGACCTTATCCTCTAGCTGAGGGAACCCAGTACGCAGGAAGAAAGACTGACGGAAGAACTCCCCCCCAATGACCAGGTGCAAACATGGGACAACAATATGCTCAGTCCCAAACACATAACCCACCCAAGCAAAACAATGCACAGGTGAACTTTGTGCAGTCGTCCCAGAATCAACCACACCAGTATGATCAGGAGAATTATCCTCCTAACGTGGTTAAGAGAAAGGAAAAAAAAAGCCTAAAGGTAACCCTGGACAGGGGGGCAGCAACCAACAGTGCCCATCGCGATCCCAGGTTGGAGGTAACTCCAACCAGAATCAGAACCAGGAGCCAAGCAATGCCCAAAGGTAGGGAAAAAGGCCACCTCTACGAACAAACCATTCTTGTTCAATATGTGGTGAGTACAGGCACTATACTCACCATTGTCTTGAATTCCTTGAGCTTAAAAAGCTTCAGAGTAACCGAGGACAGGGAGGATCTTCCCAGACAACTGCAGTTATGCAAGAACCCTTCCCCCATCAAGGAACGGTCAGCACTCAGCAGCAAAACCCCAACGATTCTGGGAAAAACAACCATGAAATTTATATGGCTGAGGAAGAAATGATTTTCCAAACTTGGAGTCGCAGCTATGACACCCCACTAGACACTAGTTCATCAGGGGCTAGTTGGAGTGCGCCAACTGCACCTTTAACCATTCCAAAGATTCCTCTGGAACCGTTGCAAAAAATGGTAAAAGGGCCTAATAGGCGAGCAGGTAACTACTCCAAAGCGGCCAACAATTATAGCATCGTAGACGATTTAGCTCAATCACCTACTACTATGTCCGCATTGGAAGTACTGCAGTCGTGCCCAAAGCAACAGAAAGCCCTAATTTCTGCATTAGGCGCTGTCGACCCTGCCGACATGTGCATGATGGCTTTTGACTTAGACAAAGCCACCCCTAGGCTTCCCTCCGTGGTCGCCTTCCAGATACTAGTATCGGTACAGAATATCACTATTCACCGATGTGTCATTGACGAGGGTGCATCCACATGCATCATGTCAAAGAATGTATGGCAGAAGTTAGGATCCCCCGAACTCAAACCTTCCATCATCACACTCAGAGCATACGACGGCCGTCCCTCAACCCCCGTCAGTCTCTTCCAAAATGTACTGGTCTGTTTAGTTGGCAAGATGGTCCACATAGACATTGAAGTATTGGATGCTCACTTGGATTACAATATACTCCTTGGGCGGAGTTACATGTACGCCATGTCTGCCATAGAATCCTCTATCTTCTGCATCATGATGTTCCCCCACGAGGATTGAATCATCACAGTAGACCAGATGACGCACAATGAAAAGCGTCCCTCAACCAACATAGATGTAATTCTACCCTATGTAGATACAACCACAGATGGTCTTTCACAGTCTCAAGAGTATGGCCCTGGCCAATTCAAACCGTCGTCCGTCATAGGGTCATTCCTAGGAGATCCTCCCATTATCTCTAAGGTATCGCCTGATGCCACAGGGGCCTCGGTATGCATGATGTCCACATTGTTGGCCACCTATAAAATTTGTTCTATCAAAAGGTGGCCAAAACATTGTTTAGCCTTCAAGGAATAGTTTCATTGCAGAAATATTATCTCTTGAAGCCTCTGCTAAACATCATCTCCTCTATCCAAGTCTTCACTGTTGTTTCCCTTCAGAACTCAGAAATTCTGCTAAAATTCCATGAGAAATACTGCTGCAAACACCTTTTTCCTTTCCCCTTCTTCCAAAACTAACCTCGGTTTTTATCCCTCCATTTCCCATGAAAATCCCTCATTTTTATATTTTTCCCTTTTCCCCTTCTTCAGAATCCCCTTGACAAGGTTGAAAACTCCTTCTTTGCCTTATCGGAAACCCTCTAACCCTTTGAAAATCATTCAAAAACCATAAAAATCACATTTTTTTATGGTATGGACTTAAGCCCCTTCCTCCATTAAGCCTGGTCGTATTATCCTCCATACACCCAAAGGTCCCGCAGTCGGGTGCCAAGCCGCTTCATAAATAATATTTTAAACCTTTGGTTATATATTAAAACTCGTCGGTTTTATTATATTGTAAATTTTCACCGGTTCAAAGTTTCAGCCGATCTCCACCGTTGATTTGATCTGCAGATCGACGGTGCAGAGTCCATCAGCTCGGTGGTCCCCGTCGTCCATTAACCGATTGCAAAACCGTGTGGTATTCATCGCACCGCCTTTGGGCGAGGGCAGTTTTTTCCCGATTGGTAGCGATTCCATTCAACGGTTGACGCGTGGCCTGGGTACTGTTCACAAAACTACTGTCCATCGCGTGTTAACGTTCGGACGTGGACTCGGTGCGATATTGATGCGTGCCGTCGAATCTGAGGCCGCCCATCCGACGAATATCGCTCACCGAAGTTGCACACGTGATAACTCAGGGTACGACATAGTGATGACAACATCTTCGCCGTCGATCTGATTTGTAGATCGACGGCCCAAATTTCATCGCCCGATCTCTCCGTTTGACTTTCCACCTGCGCTCCCGACCGTCGATCTCTGCGCGATCGACAACTCTGATTTGATTTTCTTTTCCGCCTTGCCATTCACTCCTCATGATCAATCTCGACCGTTGGATGATGCCATCCAACGACTATGCTCCCTCCACATGCCTTCTGAAGCAGCCAGCCTATATATGCAGGATTTTTTAATAGTTTTTCGTATTTTTGCAGGGTTTAAATGGTTTTTTCCGCCATGCTAAAGAAAAATTCACAGGTTGAGGGTGACAATCCTCCCACCTGCGATTCACCACAAAATCACTTACAGGGTTTTAAATTCGCATTTTATCAATGAATTCATGAGGCATTGATGCCATTCGACCCCTGTACAGCCCTGCACACCAGAAAACACAGTTAATCGAGCACCGATCAAAGAGTATCAGTGTCGAAGACAAAATAGCCTAGAAACAGGAGATTGAAGACCTAAAACACAGTTCTCAAGTAAATTAAAGGTGTTTAGGGAAAGGCAAAGACATCTGTCAAGTCGAGAAAGCTTCCACCGCCATCAGTCGAGGCCAATTGAACCCTCTCCAACTCCTTAAGACACCTGCAGCCTCACAGAAATCAAAGGAAGCTTAGTCATTACCTGGACAAGAGGTGTTTACCCAAAGACAGCTGAACAATTAATACAAATCAAAGAATCTTATCTCTAATTGTCGGCAGAGCCATTTAAGAAGATTAAGAATAGTTCAGAAGCACATCTTTCGATAATTATGCCTCGAAAGGCAGGAACAGATGTTATGGAGCAGAGTTAGAAATGATTACATAATTAATGATATTTGATCCTTGGGAAATCCTCCCACTTCCTCATTTCTCTATAAATACCTCTGTAGAACATAAGCAAATGTTGGTCTCTGGACATATGAATGCATGTAATGGTTTTCTAAAGCTACTGATGCACTGTGTGCAATTTGAAGATAAATAAGTTGATATGAGAAGTTTGAAGTTGTAGAGACCCTCCGGGCTTGCTGATTGTAACTGGTTTGAACATCAAATACAAGATGCTGATTTATGGGATCCTGATTTTTGTCAATGGTGATGTGTTCCTCACTGTCAATTGTTATTTTATTTAAGTTTTCACTCTGTTCATTTTCTCTGATAAGGAACAACAAACATAGAGCTAGGACTTACTCTCAGTAGTACCCTACTCTTACTGAAAGCTTTATTTTCTATGTTTTTCTCTTGTTAATACTGAGTATATTAAAGCAGGTTGGTTTCAAAGCACTTGCCTGATATAGATTGCTCATTATGATGATCATCAATGTTTTCCTTTAGAATATGTTGAAAGCAGGTTGGTTTCAAAGTACTCATATGATCTTAAGCTGTTCTAATTGTTTTTGAATGTTTTTTGACTGAAAGTACTTCAAAGCAGGCTAGTTTAAAAGCACTTACCTGATCTCAGAATGCTTTTATATTTTGTTTCTCTAAACTCAAAGTACTTCAATGCAGGCTAGTTTAAAAGTACTTACCTGATCACATAATTCTTTTATGTTTTGTCTCTCTAAGCACATGTTGAAAGAAAGATAGTTTAAAAGCACTTACTTGATCTTAGACTGTGCATTGTTCTTCATTTTGTTTTGTTCTCCACTTCCTATATGTTTTACTCCATAAATCACCTTAAGAGATCCTTTGACATAAGTGACTTTCCCCATGGATCCTTCTTGAACCTTGCTGTCCAATTAAAATCCTCCTATGACTCCATAGCCCAATGGGTTAAAACTATCTTTGCCTTTTTCTATTAGCCAAATCATTCCTTCACTTGCAGACATCTTCACCCTTCATTTTGAACTACCTTCACCTTCATCATGTCTTTGCCCAACCAAAAAAAACAAAACAAAACTCATGCTCTTCATAACTATCCTAATACCACATTTCAGGCTTTAAAGATCACATCTTTAAACTCATTTATAGAGAGATCCCTCTCTGGATTCAGGAGGGCTAGATCCTTGAATCCCAAAGCAGTTTTATGTTACCCCTGTAGTTGGAATTTTTCCAACCTTGCTAATTACAGTGACCTAACACGCATCAAGCATCGAGGCTAGTCAGGACACGGACTCAAGTAGTAACGACACCGAGGCATCAACTACTGCAGCCTCCCTAGTATATGCTTCCTCCAAAACTCCTTTCCTCTACCCACCTCTTGGCTTCACCTCCCAGTAGGTCTTGGCAACATTGGTATTACCCAATATATCATTGGCATTCCCAGTGTGGTATCTCGTTCCCCTTTAGGAACAACGACTACCAATGTTACTGTATTTGGGTTAAAGCCCCTTGGTCACGAGGAGTCCCAGCCTACCCAAGAAGTAGTCCAAACCACCCTTGCAAGGGAAATTCCCATTGTGAAACCAGTGACCACGACCAAGAAAATCGCTAAGAAAGGAAAGAAAGTGGTGACTCCCACCATGTAGAGGGAGTCATCAGCCTACGCTATATGCGATGTCACAAAACACCCTACTCACATATGCCTGGAGTTGGATGAGTTAAAACCACTCCTCGGCTGCGAGGCAGGCACCTCAAAATGATGTTCCCATAAAAAGGAACTTGCCACCAACAATACAGGCAAACTGTTGCGTACCAATCACGCATGCGCTCTCTATGACACTTATGGGCATTATACCCACCATTTTCTAGAAATACCATGGTATAGGGATGCCTTACATGCGGTCGAGCGATCCTATCAAGAAGATCCCTCCATCCAGTCTATCAATGACAAGTCGCATACCATCCTATACTTACAAGAGGAGCACCGATTCGTAGAGCGCCCCCCAGTAATGCCCATTATACGTTGCATGCTATGCGATGAACGTGGCCACTACCTCGAAGAGTGTGCCGCATTGGAACTCATTCACAGATGGTATCCGATAGAAAGGGTTTACTATGTGGGGCTACGGGCATCACAATTCACATGCCCGTTATGCGCTGACAATCACCTATTGGAGGATTGTCACTACATACCTCACTTCCGGCTAGCCCTTGCTAGCCTCTGCTTAGCCATAGTTCGTCTTTCCCAAGAAGATGATATGGATGCCGAATCCATCGACAGCTCCATGACCTAAGCAGAGGAGATGAGCGGGTCTATCATGTTCTTGTCAGCTGAAGAACCGCCGAGTGGGGAACCCCTAGTTACCCCTAAAGGCACTTCACGAAACCCACCCGCATGCACGTTATGCAAGCAGATAGACCATATAGTCATCCACTGCCCTGACTTAGCAGCATTGCGACGTTGGTACCCCGCCTGGCCTCAAACCAAGCATGATGGGACCCCCATATCACAAATATTTTTCCTGATATGTCAGGGTAATCATTACTACTGAAATTGTACTTATGTCTCGTGGATCCATCCCACTATCGACATGATTAATGCCGTAGAAAAGAGGACAAGTGATCTCCAAGAATGGCATAAAAGATATATCGCTGGCTCAACGTCCCCACCACCACAGTGGTGTGTCAAGTCTGATAAGACCACACACCAACCACGTATACCCCAGGCCAAGCCTAGGATAACATGTGGTCTTTGTGATCTAAACGATCACTGAGTCAACCAATGTAGAGAACTCAAACCCCTTGCAAACAGTCTCCACATAATCTCGCCTCTCCCTCAAAAACTTCTCTCTAATCAAGAGAATATCACACACACTTATTGCCGAATTTGCTCAGACTTTCATCATACGTTTAAGCGTACACATCTCCCCAAGCTGAGAGCAGCTAGAGCGAAATTAAGTCAACATCCCACCAAAAAGGGAGGCAAGTCTCAACCTACGACGCAAAAATGGAAGCATCCCCATCAGGAACATCGAGTAGTGTAGAATATCACACTATCTACTCTGTCAGCGCTGTGATATCATGAACCATTTGCACCGGTCATGATCACGTGCCAGAGGTATGCCCGTTGCTAAAAGTGTTCAGGCACCTCTGTGATAAAAACAACTGTCACCTACTAGAAATTGACTATCCTAGCGGGAAAGCCGACCTTAGGCTCACACAGGACTCCGTTACTAAGATCCTTCCCCCGCCGCATGCCAATGACACAATTCACCACATACGACTTGTGTCGTCACATGCCCAAGACATGATTTCAACCACCTCCTCGTCATAGGAATTCCGCTTTATTCCTGTCACAAAAGACCAAGGCACCTTAAGCTTTTTCATAGATTTTGGCAAGATCCCAAACTTGCATACCGCCATCGAACCCCTTGATGATACCCAACCTCTAGAACAATGCCTAATACAACTAGAGCTAGTTGACGAAAGCAGGCGACAATCGTTGCAAAAAAATGAGGCCCATAAGAAAAGGGTAAAAGCATCATTCGACCGCCACATCACCCCTCGCCCATTTACCGAGTGAGAGTTAGTCCTTCGCTATGATGTCACAAAAGAGGCCTTAGGGCCAGGAAAATTCGAAACCTTGTGGAAAGGACCCTATATCATCAAACAATGTCTTTGGCAGGGGGCATACATCTTGACAGAACCGGATAGGACCTACCTTACTAACCCCATCAACGACCTTTACCTCAAGAAGTTTTACCCATAAGGACCCCAGTATCCCTTATCCCCTAGAGTTAGAGTACACAAAAATCCCAATACCAAAATATTTTTGACCCAAAAACCTAAACGCGCTCAAAGTGCTACCATGGATCACCAACTTGAACCCTATTTCGGATTTGCTGATGGAGCATCGCGATGGTCTCAAAACTTAGTTGCAGCTGCCTGGGTCATCTACCACCTTGACTGATCACCACTGTGTTCAAACGGTGTGTGCATTGGATTAGCAACCAACAATCAGGCAGAGTATGATGCCGTTATCGGACTTATGTGCGAGGCCCTCCAACAGGGCATCCGCCATATGCATGTCTACCTAGATTCCCAGTTAGTGGTATCACAGTTAAACCAAACATTTGAAACCAGAGACGCGAATCTGTTTAGAAAATATTTGCGTGCCAAAATATTAAGCAGGCAATTTGATTACATTACATTCTCACATGTATCAAGGAATCAAAACCAAGAAGCTGATCGCATAGCTAACAATATTCTAGACTGGAATGCATCGCGAATAAACCACCATACATGAAAAACCAAAAACATAGATATCCATCAACATAACACAAAATGCATAATCTGAAATAGATAACACACCATGTAGAGCCACAAAAAGATCTCTCATATATATATATATATATATATAAATATGTGTATATGAGTACAAAAATAGTATCACTGGCCCAGTGGCCAGCCCAAAGATATAGGGGTCATCAAAAATAAGGGAAGCATCCTCATAACGGGTGCTTTCCCTGTGTACAAAGCTACTCTAGGGGGGTGCCCCCTCAAGAGGAGAACTTGGGCCCACCACTGCTCTTGGTGCCACCACTGGAGCTGCTGTCCAGGGATAATTTTAAGGATGGAAAATTATCTTGAAGTTTAAAAAATTGGCGAATGTCACTAGTCCCTAATATGAAAACTATAAAATGTTTATTGATGTATTTGTAAAATTATTCAAATTTATAATGATATTATATATATTTTCTATATAATGTGGGCGATTTTTAATGTAAAATAATATTATATTGTAAAATTTGGGCGAATCATTTTTATAAAAAAATGGAAATTGGCGAATATTTTTTTTGGAAAACCATGGAAAATTAGCCCACCTGCGAATATTAGCCCCTAAAATTTTCCATGCTGCTGTCTCTACTGCGATAGCTACCCATCATAGAGTGGGCCGATAATCCCTCTCATGGGCCATCACCGTCTCTAGCCAAACCTCCTCGAGATCATCCATAAAGCCTTGGGTAGGCACCCCGTGGGTCAAATGATCCACTCGACCCCGAAAGTCATCTAGAGTGGCCACCTAAGTTGTAAGTACTACGATGCGCGCCTCAACCGCATTCGCACGAGATCTTTCAGCTACTACCTCAGTTGCAACTGAGCTGCTGCCCTCACCAGAAGGGCCAGCACCATCCCCTCCAGGTCCACTGGCACCACCCGGTCTACCTACATCACCTCCTCCCTAACCACCCGGCAGTCGTGTCAGAGGATCATGACCCACCAGTCGGGCCACTGGGCGTCCCACCTCGCCAACATCTGTACAAGTAACCAAAAGAATGTCAGTGTCAATAAAAAACACTCAAGTACATAACAACCCCAAACATAACCAAAAGGAAGACCGATATCTGGATCACCCTGAAAGTCCATCCTCGCGTACGGGTATGGAAAAAACATTTGCGGATTGGCCTCAAACCAGGCCTCTGTCGTGTCATTCCAATAATGACCCACCATGCCGCCACTGTCGCATGGCATCACTGGAGCCCACCTCCTCATGCATGGCTCCCTCGGCCCCCCAATAGGCACTGCCACAATAGGCCTCATCAGCATGACCCTCTTGTACATAATCCTGCACAAGATGCTAGTGTACGCAAATGATTTGGATCCACGTTGGACCCTGTTTAGTTGCGACACCATACCATCAAAGAAAAATTGGGAAAAATTGAAAAAATGCCCATTCCTCAAGCGGTGTAAAACTCCCACCTGCGGGCTCGATGCTCGATGTGGAGCAAACGACCCCGCCAGTCACACAATAATGGCCAGAGCACACCACTCGGCCACATATTTCACTGAAGCAATATTGATGCACCCCTCAGTAAGAGGCTCACCACCGCAATGCCTCCTCTGGAACCTATCCATGTTCACTCGCCCAGCAGGGAGTGGATACCTCAGCACCTCACCCTGAGGCAGTAATCCGGTCACAAAGTATATATCTGTCTCTGGACAGATAATGAAGTTCGTCCCCCTCAGGATGAACATATTGTGCCTCCTGCAACAATTATGTATGATATAACGTAACAATCGGCCATGTGATCGAAGGAATTTGTTCTCAGCAAATTTCAGAAGGCCCCATGCGGCCAATTGACGGCACGCCCCAGCATCAGCAGCTAGAGCGGTCTGGATCTCGGGCCAATCTCGTTCTCTCCACACCAACCTGCCAAGAAACAGGCACCCATCAGTGCAAAGGAAAAACATCAAAAGGGACAACAAAAACCCAAGTTTTTACAAAAACCCTGCCCTTGTGCGCCTGTTTCATCCATAGGCGTGCCCTTGTGTGCAGAAAGGAAGGAACAACATGCCTTCGCGCAGCTGTCCCTCGAAAATAAGCGCAAAGGGGGTGATTCTTTTCCTAGATCGCATGTGCAATCTAGGACAAAAAGACCCCTGGCATCACCAAAATGAAAAAATTGAAATGTAGGACGTCATGGAAGTTACCTCGGCATAATATCGCTAATCCCTGGTACACAGGCTGACCGCAACGGCAAGAAAGGCTTTACAATCACCTCTGATCTCCCAAAAATCGGCAAGTACAAATGAATAGGATTAGGGCCATAATCCCATATTTATTGCCCTTTTCCATAATTTCGGAGGTCCATAACAGGAGATTAGAGGGTCCGTTTTGCAAACCGTAAGTTGCACCATCATCAGTACACCATGACGAACGAAAGCGATGCCCCACATTCACTTTCTGAAAAAATATTTTTTCAAGCGCCAGCAAGTATTCACCCTCCCATCTTCCTTTCCAAAATTCATGTTTTTCAATAATATTGGATGAAAAGAAGATGCTTTCACTTGAGGTTGTTGTTTTTTGCAGGAAGAAACTACAAACCATTCACAACACCATCCATTGAAAGTTCCGGAGCAGGTATCATTCTACCCTCAGCATGATAGAGTCCCAAAGAATTTTGCATATCCTGACATCATTTCTCCATGAGAAATAAACCATACGATCCTCATACCCGACCACGTTTATCACCACCTCACCCTGCATATGATAAACACTCGCGATGGTCGGTAGAGCCTCCCCTCCATGAAGATCGTCATCCAAAGTAGACCATACATCACCCCACAAGTGACGCCATGGCCATACCATGTTAGTCCGGGAAGCACCTCATGCCCATACACATATGATGCATAAGGTCAAATTCACCATTTAAACTCAACCCCCTTCAAGGAAGATCAGGTTGTACAAGAAGATTGAGAGCACACCTCCGCACACTGCATTTGGCCCGCCATACCTCCATCAACGTAATCCCATTTGCGACATCCTCCGCTTCATCAAACCCACACATGAGACCAACCAATGGGACCCCTACCCCTAGCAAAACACTGTCCTCACACCTTTAGTGAGTGACCCTCTTTCATGTTTTGGGGTACCCGTCTCTGTGTTTTGTACAAGCTAAACCCCATTATTTTATTCTTTTGGCAAGTGTACAAAGACTGCAAATGATGCCCTTCGCCACTTCGCCCTCATATTTCACCTTTTCTGCCATGGCAGCAGTCCCCCATCTCCCTTGGTCAAAGTATTTCACCCCCCATGCACGCACCATTATGAAAATCATAGCTGGTTCACACCTGCCCTGGAAGTCCTACCGACTCTAGGGATTTTTCCTTCAGAAATACCTATGACTACTACCAAGCTGCTCAAGTATACTTCGACCTCGGGCCACTGAATCCCCATCATCCATTTTCAGTCACCGCTCACCAACATGCCTATGTTAAACTCATCGTATCTTTGTCGCCAACCCCTTAGGTCGGCGACCCTTGGTTCGGTTATGGCTTCCTTTTTGTTGACCTCAACACCTCTTTTCCAAAATGGAAGCGGTACCTTGGATGACCCCTCCCCATGAAAAGGGGTATCCTCAGGTGGCACTGTGGGAGACATCGTTATCCACAGATGTCATCGATCCTCTTGAAATTCAACTACAACAAAAGATTTCTTGTCACGATGGTATCGTACCTTACAACCATTGCACTTTGATCAGATCTGTCGAAGACCCGTGCCTCCATAAGCATCTCTAACAACAATGCTTACATGGGGAGGTCCCATTCAATACATATGCGCACATGGCACAATGATATGCCATACTAGGATTACGCATATGGGTACCACATTCCACCTATCGTCAAAGAAAAAATGCCCCTAAGGGCGTCAGCAGTCGTCGTCAACAACCACCAGCACTACTACCACAGTAGTGACACAGACAGCACATGTATCTGTCAATTTTGTTTAACTAGCCATAGCATCACGAGCATGGGACATTCCCGCCTCGTTGAAATTTTGTAAATATGTTGTATATTTTGTCTGCTTGCAGGGGGTCCCTTAGGCCATGGTTATCTTGGAAACGGTGCAAGGTGTTGTCAATTCCAAAATGCACGTAGACCTCTCTCTCTCTTTCTCTTTGTGTACGATACTAAAAAGAAACTATAATGTATTTCGGGGATACAGTTCTTCCTAGACCTCACACATTAGGGGGAAACTGTTAACACTGGAAAATTGTATAGTAGAAGACGACATCAATTAATGTCGAGCCCAAGGATTTACAGGGCAGGAACACATTATGGAATCAAAAAGTATTTAAAATCTTTAAGGTTTTGAGAAAATCAGATTTGATCTAGTCCTAAATGCTATTTGTGTGCAAAATCCTTCGATAAGCGTGCATTTTTGTGCACAAAATCCCTTGATAAGCGTGCAATTTGTGCACTTTTTGACCCGAAATGTGCGCATTCCTGAGAGTGGCTAAATGTCACTATCGAGGACCACACAAAGAAAAGGACAAGTGATTTCACACACTTGGAGCCGCCTAAGGATAGCCACTAGCGCCTCCTTAGACATTATGTGAGCACACAAAAGAATATTTGAGCACACAATGGAATCACACCTCTCCCTTGGGTCACCATCCATCATGTACCAAGGGAGGGAAGGAGGATTTTAAGCTCACCTATATAAACCCACCAAGAGATGAACAAATGGTGATCACAAGGTTATGTTGGCCAAAGTTGCCCCAAGCAACACCAACATTGTGTGTGACTCGAAGCTAGAGCTAAAGAGGACTCGATAGTTGGCCACCCAACATCTTAGTCCACCACAACAGAGAGAGAGAGTGAGACTGGATCAGAGGAAGAGCTTGGAAGGTAACATCCTTGCATCGGGACCTAGAGCCATTGCCTAGGTGCCCTTTGGCAAGTGGGTAAAATTTCTTCTCCATTTTGAATGTTTAATAAGAAGAGGCCATTGAGCCATCGTTCGAATTATTATCATTTGGAACTCTCTATATAGCTTCTATATATTTGTGTTTTTAGTTTTAGTTTAATTAGAGCATACTTCAGCATACAATTTCCATTAAGTTTTATGCTTTTGAGCTCCCCCCACTTTCTGCCTGTTACCAATAGTTTAGAGAGTAGACCACACTCTCTAAGCTTGTGCGATTTCGTACACCCGTGCGACAAATCCACAACAACACAAGGGATATGAAGTCATCTTAAGCAGAGGTAAGGCATACCTCAAGCACTTGGCTTCTGGATTAGTGAAGCAGATAGGTGTGAGGGCGAGGAAGAGAGCTTGTTGTAGGAACATTGTATCAAGGAGGATCCTCTATGCAGATCACATACATGTTTTTCCTTCTAGAACTACACTAAAAATTATGAGTTAATTGCCAAATAATAGGGGCTTGTCCAGCGCTAGGAAATAAGAGACTTCAACACAAATAAATATGGGTTGAGTCAATTTTTTGTCGGGAGGTTTCGAGCTAAGTATTAGTAGAGAGAACAACCTTATACTCTATTGGAACAATTTTCCTTGTAAAGTATTCTATTTTCTCAATTTCCACCAATAAAAACTACAACAAGTACATGGTTTTCCCAGTTGAGTTCCCTAGAAAAATAGTGTGTTATTATGTGTGATTGTGTTTTGTTATCTTTGTTTCTATTCCGCTGCTTATCTATCGTAGAGAAATCTTGTGCCTTGGTGTAAAAAAATTAGTTTCAGATTTTTTTCAGTCAAGCAGTTGTGGATATTTAAGGAATTTTTACACCCCTTAACTTCTAGAACCCCTAAGCCTTTCTCCCAGACCATAGTTGCTCCAACACTAATCTTCTTGGTCATATTAAGTTTTTGTTCCCTAACCCCTTCAAATACAACCTCCAAGCACTACTAGGGTTCAAGGAAAAGAGCCACAAGGTCCTCAAATTTGATCCACATTTTATAAACAATCACAATTCCCCCAAATATCCTCCATGTATTTGCTTTCAAAGGGTGATAAGGTGATTAGGGGCTCCATTATCACAACCCATAAGCCCTTAACCCATAGCCACTAAATTCCCTATCCCCTTAACCCCCAAGCCATAATCCCTTAACACATACATTCATAACTCATAACCCATTAATTCCTTGACCCATTAAACCTTAAGCCTCTAACTCCTAACCTAATGAACCCCCTAAGCCTTAACCCCTAATCTGTAACCCCCAATAGTACATATGGACCAAAAATATAAGGTAGTACTCCAATAGTTCAGTCATACTGTGAGATTTTTCTTGCAAATATTTTTAGTTTTTTTTAAAGCCTCAACATTTGTCGGATATCCGATAAACACAATTATTGTCGAATATCCAATGATAATTATTTTCGTCAGATATGCGACGACAATTAAATTTTCCTCATATATCCAATGTTTGACCAAGTGAATTATCTATTTATCAAAATATTGATGTTTGACGAAGTCAATATTTTTCTAGTTGGACAACGTCTCTCTAGTCAACAAATGTCAAAAGTACAATGAAATGGTTGTTTTTTGGTCATAATACAAAAATATTTTATTTTGTTAATTGTATTACAAATAGTAAAACACTAATGATGCTTGTTTTTTAAGATAATCTTCATTGAAAGTTTGGTAAGGAAAAATGTCCCATAACATTCCTCCAAGAGTACAAGGAGATGTGAGATCTACATTGGAGGCTTTGGGTGATTTCCTTCCCTTATTTCATCCATGTTTATCATCACAAAATTCAAAATTAATCAAAAGAGAATTTTAATATCTAATGTTTGAACATGTCAAAAATTGATTTGTTTCCAACCCATTTTTTACAGTTGAACATCACACGTCATTGAGTGCATCCATCATGCTTCCTTTGGGATGGGACTTAGGTATGAACACCTTGAAAAACTAAGTTATTCTCTTGAAAAAATAAGCTTATGAACACATAAACCAATTATTTTTTAAGTATTCATGCATTTTTTTGAGTTTTATAGAAGCCTAAGGGTCTTAGAGAAGTGTCTCACCCTATGGAAAACACTTAGGCACATGTTTGAAAAAAATTGGATGGTTTTCAAGGCTTTCTTAATGTTTTTTATGCATTGCATAGAATTATTTTTCTGTGATATAGCCTGTATTTCACAAAAAAAATCGCATGATATGATAAAGGCCATGAAATTTTGAAGGGAAATGTGGTAAACCCTCATTGGAATATCATGAGTTGGGAAATCTTTGTCCCGTGACACGTGTCACATTCTCGTATCATTGTAAACTTTGAGGAGGACATGTGGCATGCTCTAATTGGTTGTTGTACGTCTTGTAAACTTTGAGGTTAGCACATGTCACATATTGGTTGGTTGTTGCATGTATATAGTCTTTGTAGATGTGATAAATATGAGGAAAGGGGGTTGCCACAAAATAAAATAGTTTCATCATGCAATGAATAAAGAGAGAAATAAAAATAAAGGAAAAGATAAGGGATAGAGGAAGAAAAGAGCAAGGAAGAAGAGGTGGGGGACATATAAGACATAGGGAAAAGTAGGATGCGTACAAAGATAAATTGTGTGATGTGCTATTGTATAGGATAACATTTTCCTCTATGTGACATATTGCATAGATAAAATGTTCATGTGCACTGTGTTGCATGGTTTAAAAGGCTTGACACGATGAGAATATTGGTGAGAATGTGATAGAATTGTGGAGTAGTAGCATTATAACCCAATAAGAAGTTAAGCAAAGATGAATTTATCAAAAAGTGTAAACCCAAGGGTGAATCTTACTACTTGTGACATGGCATAGTATAGATGACCGGTGAACTTGCTACCACATCACCATTGTGATTGTTGATGTGGTTAAGGAAAAGAGAACTTGAAGAAATATTTAGAAGGTCATATCTTTCTACGGATGTCTCATAATTAAGCCAAATTATAATGGTTGGAAAGTTATTATTGAGAAAAACACATATATAAGCTCAAAAAAGACCCTATAATAGTACATATAGAGGAAGAAAATAAATTAACTCACCTCCTTAATACCACTTAGGGGGGCTGTGTAAATGATTGAAGATTATTTTGCCTATAATATTAAGAAAAGAACAAACCCAATAAGTGGTTAAGCAAATATGAATGTCTCAACAAGTGTGAAACCAAGGGTGAATTATTCTAGTTGTGACATGTCATAGTACATATGATGGGTGAACTTTCTGCCACATCACTAGTGTGCTTGCTAGTGTGGTTGATAAAAAGAGAACTTGAAGAAAATTTTAGAAGGTCATATCTTTCTATGCATGACCCATGATTAAGAAAGAATACAATGGTTGGAAATTTATTGTTGAGTAGTATATATATACAAGCTCAAAAGAGACCCTATAATAGTACTTAAAGAGGAAAAAATATATTAACTCATCTCGTTAATGCCACTTAGTGGGGTGGGTACATGATAAGAGAAGATGAATTTCCCTATCATATTAAGCATAGACCAATTCTTGGATTTAGTTCTCAAGGGTCACATCAATGTCCTTATTGAAATCATTCCTTCAAATTGGGATATATATTGGAGTTCTTCCAAAATAATTAGATGTATAGACAACATGAGGGCTAAAAATATCCATGAAAGCACTTTCATTTTTTCTATGATGAAATAATTTTTTCCTTGCTTTTGAAAGTTTCATTTTGGAAGAGTCCCAAGATGATTTGAGTGGACTTAAATAAATTTCTCATAATATTATTGTATTTATCAAAGTGTAATATCTAACTTAAGACTTAAGATTTCTTTATGAAAATTATTTCCTGTTCATTAAAATAAATGATCTTTTAAAATCTTGAAAAATAAAAATAACTTCAACTAAATAACGAAAAGGAAAACAAAATATGTTAAAAAAATCACTTCACTCTTAAAATATTCCATGCTAAATCACGTGAGGGAGTGATTGCTAATTTGATTATTATCTTTCATCCTAATTGAGACATCGGAAAGAGTTTTGAATTTGAATATTGTATCCTTCATATGAATGTATTACCCATTCCATTTGGAGTAGTATCTATTCATGGTAGTTGAGTTTTGAATCTATTTTCCCACGTAAACTTTTCTGGATACTCACTTTTTCTTTTTTCTCTTTAGAAGGAGATATTTTATTATTATGTATTATATATCAGCGAATTACGTAATTTATTCTCTGGAATAGATTGTCCCATCCCCCGTACAGAATAGCGCATCCGTTACATCCCCTGTTCCTTACTGTCCATAGTTTTAAGCATTGAAAATAGTCAATTCGAACCCCGATTCAAGGCGGTTCAAGGGTTTGCACAAGGAAAGACTAGTTGAAGGCTTGAAATATGGAAGGATGATCATCCTGGATATGCTTGACAACAATGGCTGGATTGATTTCTTCAAAGCTTCAGGTAGCCTAGAGTTTACTTGACTTGAGCAGGTAAATATATTCATATCTCTTCCCCCTTTCCACAAGTTTTCTAATGAATTTTATCATTACTCAATCCAGAACGCAGACATTCATCAAAATTTCCACATCGATCTACTTAATTCCTTATATATTCTGAAAGTTTATCTCGAACAAACCCTATGTGGAAAATTCCAGAATGTTAAATCAAATTCATGTTATTTAACAAAACCCAACACAATTTGAAAGAAAACCTCTGGATGTTTGGAAATTTGTTGCCCTGCAAACCCTCACTTCATTACCTGTGCTATCTTAAAGAAATTGTGAAATTATATAGATTGACCATTGGAGCTCTCCTGGTAACATTACCCAATGAGATTTGAAATCAACCCTTTTGGATGTTCGGTGATTTTCTATTCTTCTAACCCTTGCTACATTAGGTTGGGTGAATTATGTGGAAATTATCGATAAGATTTCAATTCCATTTCAGTAATTTGCGTAAACCTACAGATTGACCAGCAAGGTTTGGAATCACTTGGAAAATGTGACTTCACAGTGACCCGTCGCGGTCTAGAAATTTTAGAGATTCAATTGGTTATTTATTTATGCCTGGAATCAATGGACTCAATCTAGGAATTAAATGGTCTCCTCCAATGCAGGGAAGACATAAAAGTCGTCTAGTGCTACACTTGCTGGGATCTGGAAAAGACTAACCTTCAAGAACGGTGTTCAAATGCCCATGGTGGTAGTATCTAGCCTTTTCACTGCTTCCTACGTTATGAAGACTATGATTTCATTGGAATACTAAACACAGATCTAGGGTCGAATTTCAGTGAGAACTTCTACGAGGACATGGGTGTTAATACAATACAAAGGATTACCTTTACTAAGGGTACCACATCATTAAATATTCCTAATTTTTGAAAAATAGAACTCAAATCATCATCTTAAAACCATTTTCCAAGAAATAAAATGATGAGTTTTAGGGAAAGAGAAGGATAAAAGAGTAAATCATAGTATGCAATTAAATTTAATACCACATACATGGCCCTGCTACCCGCAGGTGTCTATAGCCTCGGCGGGGATGTCTTTTAACCAAACAAAAATTTCTATGTCCAACTTACTAGATATATATTCATAGTTATCTTATTTAATTTAAAAAAATTAGGTGAAGGCCACTATCTTGGCTTGGTAACCAACTGATGGCAGTGCCACTCACAAGAAGTAACACAGATGAACAGGCTGGTTTGTGATGAGACCTCCTGTCTTCCAAATTTTCAGTTGAAGGCCATTTCTTTGGCTTGGTGATTAGTAGTAGTAATTTCATGTATGTTAGGTCTCATGATTGTGGTAGGTCGACTCATCACAAGACCTCCTATCCTTCCCTAAAAATTTTTCAAACTATGATTATGATTAACTTCAAAGTTTACTTAATAAGTGGGGAGAGAGATCTACTCCTTAAGGGTACGAGATGGTGTGAAAAGTTTTTAATGATTAATCATTACTGGCTAGTTCCTCTACCCTAAAGAATTATTTTAGATCAAATATCCCAGATAATGACTGAAATATTCTTTGAGTTAATAATGCTAGTGTTCTCATGAACAACTCATTATGATATTTACAAGAATTTTCCACCATAGGGGGCTCTCCAATAGTACCTTATAAGGGAAACTGAAAATATATATCTTAGATGAAAACTCATTAGAGTGGTTAATCATGGTTACTTTTACAAGATCATGAGGTATTAGAGCGAATCATACTCAACAATATTTGTCACAGATGTTTGTGTTAACAACCAATGTGGATCAAAATCATTTTCAATGGCTATGCTTTCGGAAAGTCAAAACCCTAATAGCATTGTTATAACATCTTTATTCATGGTATTGATTTATTCTTCTGCCATACTCTACCCTAACAAGCAGAAGACTCCTTTTTAAGTATAGGAGTACTTCCAATGCATCCATGTGTGCAACAAGAGGATAATCCTACTCATGTTCAAATTTGAAAATCATATTCGAGAAAATGCCAGAACATGAGGAACCAACTGCATTAACTAATGTGATACTATGAATTTTCGAATGATAAAGGAGGAGTGCATATTGACAGTCATCTGGAACCAATATTATATGGGATCCATACACTCTTGGTCATTTGATTCATGGGCAACATTCAGTGCATCATGCAAATCAGGAAAATTTCTTTGTTTATCCTCTAAAGTGCAAGATGGATCAGGTAGATTTTCTTTAATCTCTACTTCTGATGGCTTCTCCTCATCAAGAACAATCCATATCTTCTCGGTTTCCCTAGGAACATCTTATGGTTCTTCATGAAAATTTTCTTCCAGAGGAGTAGACCTATCTCTAATTGATGCCAAAATGTGTTCTTTTTGTGAAGTAGAGACCCCAACATCTACTAAAATTTGAGATAATTCTTGGAATAGCATCACACTTCCTGGCATTTTTGTGCTAGCTAGAAAGTCTTTTCAGCACCTGGATTGAGAACGAGGGGTTATTTTAGCACCCGAAAAATAGAAACGTACTAACCCAAAAGATCAATTGTAGTTAAAAGAAACAAACCAGGATTGTAAACGTAGCAAGAAAATTACACTTTGCAAACCTAAATAATCTTCAATTGTAGTAAAGAAAACACTCTTTAAAAAATCAATTGTAGTAAACCAAGCATCACACTTTGCAGTAAAAACTCAATTGCTGTAAATGAAACAAATCAGGCATCATACTTTGCAGTAAAGGAAAAAATCAATTATTGTAAAGGGAAGAAATCACACTTTGCAGTAAAGGAAAACCTAGCTTGTGAGCTCTTTCAAAATACCATCCAATATGCTTCAGCAAGCAAGGGGAATCTCGTTAATCTAAAAATTCAATTGCGAAGGAAAGGGAAAAGAATGAAAAATCGCGAGGCCTTATCCTACAACACCTCCCTAGCAACGATGCCAAAATGTTGGGCAGTATAAATGCAATATTTACACCAACATTTAAATTTCAATCTGAGTTGGTAAATGAACAGTGCTACCCTCTTTGAAAAATTGCGATTATCTAGGAAAAAACACCTTCTACTAAAATTTACTATTTATATTATTATTTCTTTTCCCTAATCCTCAAAAATTTTCCAAAGAACATTGGGCATTTACCCCTGATGATGGACTCACTTAAGAAGTCCGAAACGTTGGGTTAAAATTCTCATAACAGGTTATTCCTCCATTTTGAAGACCTTAGAGGTGTATTACAATAAATGCCAGAATAATACCACAGGGATCTATCAAATAAAAATCAAGCTCTTGCAAGAAATTCAAAAAGGGCATCATTCAGGAAAAAGGAAAAAGACTCTTCAAAGCAAAGTAAACACACTAGGAATATACTTTTGACTCCTCTTCTGGATTGAGTTGACTTCTGCAGAAGTATTTGTCAGTTGTCTAGGGGACAAGGGAATGTAGGTCCCATTCAGACTGACAAACCATTCAGGAAATAAAGAATGTGATTCAGGAAATAAATAATGAAAAACCTCTTAAAAGGATTATTGTTATGCTACAAGGATGAAAATCATGAGTTAAACTAGGAATCATAAAGCAACTTCATTTGAATTAATCTACAAAGTCATTGAATTTTTTTTTTTTAAATAATCAAGACGATATATGCACTGCTTCTCTAAAGACAATTTAGTATTTAGCTATAAGGAAAGTGTGCAACAGAAGAGAATACGATAAAGAAATTTATGTTGCTTCTGAGCTCACCCTGGTAATTAAATACTTTCCCTGCAACACAGAAATATTCAATATGATATGTGCAACATTCAATTATAATGAAATAACTTAGAGTTCTCTTAATTTGCTAATAAAATACAAGGTTTCTATTTCTACTCAAGCTGATATGAGAATTCAATTATTCATATTTCAAGGATGAATGCTTTTCTAAGTGCAGGAATCAATAATGGTGCATAATGAGTTAAATTAAATAGAATTCTTAATAAACCATAACATCCTTGTATGCGGAAAATAAGATCAGGGTAAGTGTCACACTTGTAATACAAATAACATATGCAGTTAAAAAATTCACTTCTTATCCTCAATCTACCTCAGCTCAAACTTCATGAAATACATTCCAAGAGAGCAACGACATAATAACCAGAACAAAAATAAATAAATTATGGAATGAAATTGAAAATCAAATGATTGAAAATAAGATTTGTGAATTGAAATTGTAGAGCTATCTTAAGTCACACTCACGCCATGAAGCTAAAATGAAATGCAAAATAATTCTAAGAGGTTTGGGTCAACGAACTAGCTAGTGGGCCCAACCACCCAACTCGTTTCCCTTGCAGCAATTAATTCACAGTCTCAGAACATCCAGAAGAAACAAATAAACATAATCGAATGCCAATTTAAATTGATGATGAGTCTCGTTACATAATTACTAGACAATGCAGTGCTAGGCTCTAGTGGTCCCCTCCAAGGATCATCCCACTAGGCACACAGGCTCCTCCCTTCCTACACAGTGAAATTGATTCTCCTCCTCTGCAAAAAAGTGATTTACCATATACAATGTCGGATCTATTCGATCCCCCTTCAATATATCACTTCTACATTTATAACAACATTTCTTCCCAGCTATTCGAATCCCATGGTTACACAACATATAAGTTTACAATTTGATGCAGGATCATCCTTCTCAAAAAATCATTCTATATTTGGTTGACTTAGGGGGTCTAATGTTTGATAAGGAATTTAATTTATTAATAGGAAATTTGTATATTTTTTAATAATTTGAGTGAGAAATATGTGTGTGAGGTTTTTAAATGTAAATATTCTCAAATAATTGAGAATACGAGATATATTAGACTTGTAAAGATCCCATGAAGATCTTAGGGATTAGGAAGTCCTAGAATAGGGATTTAGTTGATTCAAAAGTGGATTTAGAGGATTTTCAGGATATTGTTGAGTAGATTGTGGATCTGAACCAGAATTGGTTGTAGAATCCTTTTGTATATATTTGTAAGCCTCAAAGGCATAATAGGAGGCCATTTTTAATGAAGGAAGTCATGCCACAAATAGATTAGGTTCGATTTAGTTGATTTTAATTTTTTAGAGTTATTATTTGTTTTCCCAAGTGGAACGGTTGCAGAGGAATATATTATCATAGTGTACATTTGATAGAACATGGATTTGTGTATTTATCGATTTGGCTTGTTGAGTAAAAATTCTATGTTTTTAATTATTAAGTGTGTACCCTGGCTCAAATATTGATTAAAGGGTATAATGCCTGTGTGAGTGTAAATTTGTGTTGATATCCGTAGAGGTCCAGAAATTGAACCATAGTTATAGGTCTAGAGCATTGGAAGAAGCTCGACCGTCAATCATAGAATAAATCGACAGTAAGCCACCATATCGTTTTGTGGAGAGGGTTTGAAGTTAACTCTTAGCATGCATGGAGAAGACAGAGTATGGTTTGCATGAGTACATGAATATGGTTTGAGTGATGGAGTTTGAATGGTGAATTCGATGTCAAAGGGAAGTGCTGATGGACAACCAGGAATAGCCAGAAGTGTATTTATGTGCTGTGATTGAGAAATAATATTGGAGTGTTTTTGGCATTGCAGGTTGATGTGTATGCTTGTGAATTTATAATACCGCAGTGAGGGATCCTTGTGTGAATAAAATTGTGTTTCTTTTAAGGTACTAGAGTTGTCAATGCAGAAGGCGTTGAACTGTTCACAGGAAAGCATGGAAGAATTTAGAGTCGCTCGAGTTCCTTGAATGATCAAGATTTCAATTTCAATGTAAATGGAATTCTGAATATTGCAGTAGCCTGATGTGAGGATAGTAAGAAGATTCGACAACATATTGATGGTTCCGAAATATAGTTCTTGTTCTAGCAGTTGTTTTCTTGCTCCAGAATTTGGTTCTAGTTCCGGCAGATGGATTCCTATTCACACCTCTAATGTTCTCACTCATCAAGCTACACTGAAGGTAAACGAGCACATGGGTTATAAATAATAGAGTGTTGACATACTCTAGTGTTCACTTAATCGTGCTCAGGTATTCCATATAGTGCAAAAATCTGAAAACTAATCCTTCCATGTTTATGTATAGCTGACATAAGGGCAGTTTTAAATGAAATTGCTTAGGGATGGAAAGGTTGAAGTCTATTTCTTGAGACTTGTAGTGTATCCTAGTGTTTTAAAGCTACCTATTTTTGGAGTTATAGACCTTCAAGTCATCATTACATACTGATTTAGAACGAAAATAAGGAAATCCGATCTTGACTGAGTTCTCGAGATAATACAACGATCAATGCCAATACACTGTTTACAACTATGAGATTCTAAGAATATTTTGACCATATTGCATTACACGAATTCCCTAATGGAAGTGTTCCCATAGATGGAAACAACTCTTTCAAAAATAAAGCAAGGATACAAATCATAAATACATGAGTCACTACGTATGCTATGAAGTTTTTCTTCCCACATAAACTCACGTGATCCCTCCATCTTCCATACAAAATCCATATATTCAATTGTTCAAAAGGAAGGTCAAATTACATGTTATTCATTGATAATTTTCAATAATTTCACAAGTCATCAACCACCAACCATGCCTTACTGTGGCCTCCAATCAACTCAGCTTGCTTCTGTCTATCTTTCCATATCTGAATTGTTGGCATTTTAACTATTTCGGCACGGTCTCCAAGTGATTGTGGAAACGCATTAAAATTTACACAGTAGAACCTAACTCTAAAATAGAATTTCACTGCAAGCCTCTCCAATATACATTTCCTGCACCATGTTTCCATCCACTCAATTATTATAGGCTCTGAATGCTGCTGAGCTTCCGCTAGGATTTGATCGAATTGCTCCTTGGGGGTGATGGGATTGAGCTCCAGTGAGGTTGGAATATCAACATCTTGTTGGAATTGCTCTTCTAGAACGTCTTGATAGTGTCCTTAATTTACCTGTTGCAGTGCCTATCCCTATCAAAGAGGACACAAAATTTTCCATGATAGTTCTAACATTAGCTTGCAGTTCCTGCACTGCTGGTACAAGAATTGCACTGTTGAAATAGGAATTATTCTCCTGCCATAAGGAGAGCTTATTATTAATGAAATTTTTGCATTAAATAATCTTCAAATTAACAAAACAATAATAATTCATAAATGAATAACTTTTTCCTCTGAATACCTCTAGCTAATAGCTCAATAGTGCATAAAAATAATAATAATGACTATAAACACTTTAGTACAGGCATAGATTTATTCAGCTAAAAGCATGAAAATATGGACAAAATGGAGGCTCAATAATTATCCTCAAACAACCCACAATCCAAAGAAAAGAATTATTCTTGTTCTAGAAATTGACAGAGTGCATTCAAAGCAATCTTGGATTTCAACTATTGTCTTCTCCCATCTGAGTTCTTGTTGATTATTTCTAGATTAGCATTTCCTAGCAAGTGATTTAAGCTGGGTTGAACTTCATTGGCGAATTTGTAATTCGTTAATTGGAAATTCAAGAGACACTTTCCATTTCAATTCCATGGAAGGAGGTCTTGTCATCCATATCTGTACCTTTCTCCTGTATGTTATTAACTTTATGTAGCATGGATGACATCGACATTGTTTTTTCATTTTCAAACAATAGTTGTAAGCAACATGGTGGAAAAGGTGCACCTTTTGTTTTCATTCCTTGGATACAAGATTTGGACAAGTCATTAGAGCACTTTTGGCTCATTAAGAGGGTCCTTTAAAGAATATGAAAATACATTAATTGGCTTCCATGATCTTACTTGCAGAATTTTGAGAGGGTTTCCGGTCCTTCAGGGCCTGATTTGGGATGGATTGAAATTTAGTATGGGTACTGGGACATAGTTGACGATTCTCTTCCCAACCATTAACATAATGCTATTGAAGTTTTCACCCCATATCTCATGAAGACTGTCCCAATGACCAACATCTAGGGATTCCAGAGATCTAATCCAACCTCCACCCTTCTAGCATAGTCATGTTCAGCTACAGAGAATCCAGAGATCTGACTCGCTCTTCACCCTTTTGGTATAAGAATGTTCAGGTACAGGGAGTCTAGAGCCCTAATCTAATCTCCACCATTCTTACATAACAATGTTCAGGTACAAGGAGTCCAAAGACCTAACCTGATCTCCACCTTGCATGCATAACAATATTCAAGTATAGGGAGTCCAAAGATCTAACCCGATCTCCACCTTACTGGCATAACAATATTCAAGTACAAGGAGTCTAACCTGATATCCACCCTGTTAGCATAATAGTATTCAGGTACAGTGAGTCCAAATATCTAACCTAATCTCCACCTTTCTTACATAACATTGTTCAAATACAGGGAGTCCAAAGATCTAACCCAATCTCCACCCTGCTAGCATAACGATATTCAGGTATAGGGAGTCCAGAGATCTAACCCAATCTCCACCCTACTGGCATAAAAATGTTTAGGTATAAGGAGTCCAAAGATCTAACTTGAACTCCTCCCTATTGGCATAACAATGTTTAGGTACAGGGAGTCCAGATATCTAACCCAATATCCACCCTGTTAGACTCCTATACTTCACAGTATCACAAGGTGACTGATTATTTCTGATTAGATGATTTTTATTGAAAATAATATTCCATGGCTATCATTTATTTCCAAGAAGGAACTGCTGGTCAAAAAGGGAAAAGGACGGTTTATCCTAGAAATCCCATGTTCCATAACCAAATTAAGCCTAAATGCATTGTTTAGTGCTTATCCATTAAAATCTTAAAAAACCCTCTAATGTAAAGTTTTTGAACTTTATAGTAGCAACTCCGCCACATCATACAATTAATAACATCATCATATAAACCTATGTTATGGATGTCGGACATTTAAATATTATCATATATTTTATGATTTTATTTAAATGTACCCTTTATCTTTCCATCGCATCATGGACCTCTTCGCTACCCAACCCCACTATCACATCATACATCCCATCCACGTTAAATATCCCTCACCTCTCCATCATCTTCGCTCCCCATCTCCACGTCCGATGGTATTCAACACTTTTTAGCCCCCCTGACTCTCCAAAATTTAACCACGGGGGCGGAGGGGGGGGAGGGTCCAAAATGGGCTCTATCCCTTACCGTCGTTCCTATTACGTGGCGCATCCATGCTACTTCGCACCCCACCGCTTTGATACCGCCTACCACTCCACTACCCCCCTGAAAATTCTTTTACTCTGCATTTACCTATCACCTCCCCCCGTTGCTACTCCACATTCACCTACCAACTCCCACCACCGCTTCCCTGTGTTTACCTATCACCTTCCGCTGTCGCTGCTCCACATCTGCCTATCGACTCTCGCCATTACTGCTCTGTGTTTACCTATCATCTCCTACCGCCATTGCTCCAAATCCACCTACCTACCCACATCATCACTGCTCAACGTCGCCCTTCCCTGCTAATGCTACCAAAAATGTTATTATTGGAACACTCTATTATACTCGAGTAACCACCAATTCAAAGGAATTTCTACCAATTATTAAAGGAACAATGGGTTTTCCATTTTAAACTCTGCTGTAGCAGTAACCAATGTAGTAGGGACAAAGGAAGTTAGAAACATAATGGCCATCATGACAGCCAACACAACAATCAGATTAGATCATCCAGCAACCGTTTTCCACCAAAGCAGAGCCAGATGTCAGAGCCTTCATTGCCTCTTCGGCAAGATTTATCTTATCACTGTCTGCATGGTTCCACTTGTCCAATTTTGACTTGAGTGTAATTAATGGCAGTCACTGAAGTAGATAGGGAAACCGACTTAAGTTTTAGTTAAATACAACATCCATTTACGATATTGGAGAGACCAGTAGGGTGAGACCTGAAGGGGAAAAACCATTGTAAAAGGCTCATTCAGTTGTAAACACTCTTTTTTGGATGAATGGAAGGAAACTGATGTTCCCAGATTCTTGTGTTATGTTTTAATGTTGATTTACTTATTCATGCTATCTACTTTCCTTTATTATTCCATTGATTTATTTCTTTACTATGGATAAGAAATTTTTATTCAGGATTTGTCATCGGGAAAATTGCACAGTCTTGAAACAATATCTATGTTTTCCCATGAAATTTGAATGTAGAATTCAGATAAATTCTGCTCTGCATTCACATTGAACCTTAATCTCTCCTTCTTTTCCATTTCACCAATTATAAATATCCATTGACATGAGTAGCTTACCTGGTTACACATGATCTCAGTTATTCATCCATTTGAATTTGTGTAATATTCCTAAATTAGCTTCAGCTAATTTGAAACATTAATTTTGCCTTATTTATTTTGTATTTCATGATTAATGAATAAATGGTGAAGGAGGACATGTAAAACTCCTGAGAACTAAGAATAAATCAATTCCTATGTGAACAGAGACATATCTGGGCTATTTAAATTATATCTTGTAGGTGCAAAAGGGTCTAAATCACAAGAGGGGATCCTATTTGACCAAGTCAAATAGCACAGTTTAGATGCATTGAACCTCTTTGAGGGACAACGCAGTTCTAGAAGGAGGTTGTAATGTGAAAGGGGTTAAATGATTCAAGGTGGTTTAGGGTTTGGAAAAATTCCTATCTTATAAAAGGAAGAGGAGGGCAACAAGGAAAGGGTTGTTGAAGACATTATTTCTGAAGGTCTGTCTGCTTAGACATCCTTTGTTGGGAATTCCTGTTCAGGAATCCCACCTCCTTCCTTGAGTAGCTCTTGGAGGAGAATTGTGCTAAACCTCTCCACTATCAGGCTTGGGCCAAGTTTCACCTTACATTACAGCACTGCTCATGTTGAGGGTTGAGCTGTCTTGTGAGTTGCAGCAAGTGGAGATCTAGATCTGCTCAGATCTAGATGATAGCAGTGGCTCTTTTCAGAGAGAGTTTCATTTAACCTCCTGGAAGAGTTTATTTACTAAGTATAATTCAGATCTACACCCTGGAATCAGTCCATTTCATCTTTAGAAGCTTCAGCGTTGTTTCTCTCCCTAAGACAAAGTTATTTGCAGATCTACAACTGCAGGGTGTTCTACTTGCATTTTGGAGGAGAGATCTCCGGTGATTGGACTCATCCTTCACTGTGGTGATCCATAGATTGGCCAACCAATCTATGTTCTGTTTCAGATCTGATATTTTACATGTTCATGATTCAGTGATTTTCTGAATCAATCGGCAGATTTGCATTCTTAGATCTCAGATCTACTTCTAGTGCTTCATGTTTTGAGCAAAACCCAAAGGGGAATGTATAGATTAGCTCTTCATGTACATGGATCTGTATTCAATTTATATTTTTATGTACTGATCTGATCTAGATCTGAAGAATCAATAAACTGCTTCTTCAACCCTAAAAATTACGCTGTCACTGTTATGCAGTCTTTTTACATGGTTGTAGCACCTCTTTCTTGAGGATTTATTCTGTATTCTTTATATGAGTTATGTCCCTGAGATTATTTGTGAATGTTCAGACCTTATTTCAGTCATTCCATTCAGAAAACCACGCTCACATGCTTCAGTAAATTTCTGCATAAATCTAGTCTTGGGAAATTAGGGTTTTCTAGCCTAGTTAGGAAAGGAGGAACTGTTTAACTTAGAAAAACTTATTTTTTTTTGCTGAAATTCGACATGGGAGTCCCTCATAACCCTATCTATCATATCCAACCATTTTCCCACATTATTTTTGCTCAAATCGCTTAATACACTCATTTTAGGGCCAAAATCCTCACTTTTCCCCACCTTTTTCCTTGCAAAACGCTGTATAACTTTGCTGCTATGTATTTTACTAAAGTTTAAGTGTTTTTTCACCTGTATGAGGTATATGTCTGTAGCTCCACATTGGTAATAACTCAGGTTATTCCCAATCTGTAGTTGTTCCTGAAAAAGGGATATTACAATTTGTTTACACCTATTTGACTCCATAGCCCAATGCTCCTCTTCTGTTGCCTCAACCAAAAATATTCAAGCAAACCCCTATGCACTAATATCTAGCCTAAATTTCTTAAACCAACAAAGATATATCTAATAGAGAGACCCCTCTCTGGGTCTAGGAGGCCTAGATCTTAGGCCCGAAGTGGTTTTGATGTTGGCCCTCCGATATTATGTCTTCAGCCTTTGAAATTACGAGGCACTAACATAGTGGAGACCATACTGGGAATGATCAAATTTATCTTCCTCAGGAAAGTACATCAACCTTAGATATTGCTGATGTTTGTGGACAAACAACTAGACACAAGAAGGGTGAAATCATCCACCTGGCGACTCTAATCCAGATCAATTTCATTCAAAGACTCCACTGGAGGAAGAACCTGAAACATGACAAGACAATCTGGAAATATCAGGTAGTCAAGCTCAAATTGTATTCAATATATTTTTGGCTTTATCTATAGTTAAATTTTCTCTTATCATGATCCTGGTCAAGATTATACCGCTTAAATATATAGTGATCAATTTCAACTTGAAGAGCCTCAAAAGATTAAGCCCATTCCTATAGCTTTGGTACACACTCCAATACCTGTAAAAAGCTCAGTTGAACAAAAGCCTCATGCTTTATCTCCTATTCTTGTTGAGTCAACAGATAATTATAAGCCCCTTGCTTTACCTCCTATACCTTTAAAAGTCTCAAACATATACAAGCCTCTGGATTTTCCCCCTAGTCTCCATGACCTCCCTGCAAATTATATCAATAATATACCCATATTTGATGGATAAAATACAAAGATCACTACCAAAAATCACATTCAAAATCTTGAGGATTTTCTTGACCCGTTTGAGGTGGAAGAAGATGATGTGGGTATCCGGATGTTTTTCCTATCATTGCAAGGTAAAGTTAAAAACTAGTTTAAGAATATTCCAGCTGCAAGCATTAGCAATTTTCATCAATTCACACAAGTTTTCTTAGATAAATGGGTGGTCACGGGAAATTTTTTTCTCATCATAGAAGAGTATAGCCATTTAAAAAGACATCTAGGGGAGACAATGCAGCATTTTTCAGCCAGGTTCAATAAGGTGTATCATTCAATTTCTGCTGTTATAAGGCCACCTCCAGGATTAGCTCTATTGCACTACCCAGATTCCTTGGATCCAGAGATGGCATTCCAATTAAGAGAAAGGGACACTGCAACCCTGGAAGAAATGAAAAATGTTGCAGTTGATGTGGAAGAAAACCTGTTGAACAGAGAGGCAAAGTTAAAATCAGTGAAGAAGGATAAAATGGAAAAAGAGAAATTGATATTTTCAGAGATAAAACTAGATATCTTGACAAATACAGTCAATGAAATGATGCATGAGATTATCAGGAAAAAGGAACTTGTTGTTCAAATACCTCATGTTCCATTAGTTCCAGAAGAGACAAGGATAAACATACCCAAGCAATTTGTAGCTCTTCCTCGGTTTCCTAAAACAGAAAATGATTATTTTATGTACTCAATTCACAACGTGGCCAAAGATGAAGTTCAAGATCAGAGAGAGACAGGAAAATCTCCAACAATGATGTACATGTTAGATGACCTTGCATACAAAGATAATCTTCTCAAATATGATTATCAAGAGGAATATTATATGGTTGAGATTGAGGCTGATTGTTCAAAGAAACCATATCCATCATCTTGGAAGAAAGAAGCCTAGTTATCACAATGCAAAGATGGTAATCAAACTCTACATGCTAAGCAAGATTGTAAGGAGGAAAATCCAAAAAAATTTCAAGTGAAAAATTCCTTCCTCTATGGTTTGCCTCACTTCTGAGAGAAAATTATAAACAAATTGTCAACAGTAGGATTGGAGAAATCTCTCACCAGTTAGAGGAGGAAATCATGGATGATAAAGGATCTGTTTTAGATCCAGGGGTTCAGCCCTTTAGTCATTTTGATTTTCAAATCTCAGATGAAATCAAAAAGTTTGAATCAGATGAAAAATTGATCCATATTGATTCTTTACATTTATGCTTTAATTCATTTCTGATCATGAAAGAGAGTCTTGGTCACATTTTGGTTGATAATCTCATAGGAAAACATGATATATCAGTGCAATAAATGATACAAACATCTAAAGCACTACCTAACCCAATAGCAGACGCGTTGGATGGTTTTTGATTTCAAAGTCAGTCTTCATGTATTCGTAATGCTCTCAAAAACTGCTATGATATGGATATTAAGAGACAGTCTACCCCATTGTCTGGTTCAGTAGAAGTATCGACACAAAATTCATCAGATAAAATGCAAGATTTTCCCAAGTTGTTTGAAGACACCGAGTGCACATATGTAGTACCAAGATATGAAGTTGAGTTGGCTGAGTCGGAATACCCATAAATAAGTCAAGTATATCTTGATCCAGTGGTTGTCTATATGGAGAAATTGTTCTTTACAAAGCCAACACATATTTCCAGCATGTCAGTTGTTTTTCAAGCATGCCAATATCCAGTTAAACCAAATCATGCTCGGAATTTCTATAAAATACCATTATTAGGTTTGTTTCTGAACATGGTGAAAAACACTGAAAGAACAAAGATATTAGAGCAGTTGCTTGACTGGCTACATTGGCATTATTGTATCATTTAGAAAAACAATAATTTCAATAGGGTAGGGTAGGTAGGTGTGAAAATAAGCTCAGTAATTTGAGCATTTTTCCATTTTTAGTTTCAGATTGCTTTCAGTTTTCAGATCAAGTGTGTTCCAGACTTAAGTTGTAGAGAGTGTTGACTTCAACTTGAAGATTTTCAGCCATAGAGGTTTTGTAGCAAATCAAGTTTCTAATTTGGGATCAACCCAATGGATTAAGCCACTAGTCTACAGTGTTCTTGACACTTCACTTGGAGAAGTGCCATCCCCACATGGAGCAAATATTAGACTCCTATAATTCACAGTATCACAAGGTGACTAATTATTTCTGATTAGGTCATTTTTATTGAAAATAATATTCCATGGCTGTCATTTATCTCTAAGAAGGAACTGCTGGTCAAAAAGGGAAAAGGGAAGTTTCTACTAGAAATCCCATGTTCCATAACCAAATTAAGCCTAGATGCACCGTTTAGTGCTTACCCATTAAAATCTTAAAAAACCCTCTAATGTAAAGTTTTCATACTTTATATTTGCAACTCCGCCATATCATACAACTAATACCATCCTCATATAAACTTATGTTATGGATGTCGGGCATTTAAATATTATCATATATTTTATGATTTTATTTAAAGCTACCCTTCCATTGATCCACGAACCTCTCCTCTACCCCACCCCACCGTCACATCATACACCCCTCCATGTTAAATATCCCTCACCTCTCTGTCATCTTCGCTCCCCATCTCCATGTCCGACGGTCTTCAACACTTTTCGGCCCCCCTGACTCTTTGAACTTTAACCAAGGGGGTGGGGGTGGGTTTCAAAATGGGAGGTATCCCTTACCGCCGTTCCTACTACATGGCTCATCTATGCTACTTCGCACCCCCTCGCACTGATACCGCCTACCGCTCCACTACACCTCTCCCGAAAACCGTTTTTATCTGCGTTTACCTATCACCTCTCGTCGTCGCTACTCCGTGTCTGCCTACCAACTCTCGCCACCGCTGCTCTACATTTACATATCACCTCCCGCCATCGTTTCTTAATGTCCCCTACCTACCCCCGTCACCACTATTCGACGTCGCCCTTCCTTGCCAGTCCTACCCAAAATTTTATTATTTGAACACTCTATTATATTCGGGTAACCACCAATTCAAAGGAACATTGGTTTTTCCATTTTAAAATCCGTTGCAGCAATAACCAATGCAGTAGAGACAGAGGTAGTTAGAAACAGAATGGGCATCATGATAGCCAACATAGCAACCAGATCAGATCATCCAACAACATTTTTCCACCAAAGTAGAGCCAGATGTCAGAGCCATCATTGCCTCTTCGACATCACACTAGCTAGACTCTGATCACTCTGCAATCAATAATTAACTACCAGAGTAAATGCAACCACCATCTTGGCCAGATTTATCTTATCATTGCCTGCATGGTTCCACTTTTCCAATTTTGGCTTGAGTGTAATTAATGGTAGTCACTGAAGTAGATAGAGCAACCGACTTAAGTTTTAGTTAAATACTACATCCATTTTACATTATTGGAGAGACCAGTAGGGTGAGGTTTGAAGGGGAAAAAACATTGTAAAAGGCTTATCTGGCTGTAAACACTCTTGTTTGGATGAATGGAAGAACACTGATGTTTCCAGATTCTTGTGTTATGTTTTAATGGTGATGTACTTCTTCATGCTATCTGCTTTCCTTTATTCTGCCTATTGGATAGTGGTCCTTTGGAATAAATAAGGCAACATGAGAGTCAAGAAAATGAAGAGCTATAGCGGTAAATATTAAGGCCAAGAAATTCAAGCGCAGGTCGGGCGAGAATCTCCACGGTCAAAAGAGAAAGGCGTTGCAGTCAAGGTATTATGATTCAAAGTGTGTTAATTGCTGCATCCCACAAACCGTTACATATATCGTATATTACATATTATATATGTAATATCGTTTTCCGCACTTACCTCCTCACCTTACATCACATTGGAATTCCACAGTTTTCATTTCATATCACATATCTAACAACTCCCGAACCCTGAATTGTGATATAAGTGGGACCACTATCCATCTGCCACGTCACTCATCCCCCCGTTCATCGCACATCGCTCCTTGCAAGTCTTAAATCTTACCTTCTGCTGAGCTCCCATAAATATTGCGATATGCGATCTGTAGGAAAGACCCCACCTCTAATATCCAACGTCATCCTTCATTCCCTGAACTTCATACTTCGTAGACTTAATATTTAACCTTAGCTACTAATACATAAATCTTGCGATTTGTGATATGCGGGTGGTCCCACCTCTATCTGTGCCACGTCACCTTCCCCACACTTCGCACATCGAACCTTTCATCACTTACCCTTCACTATTATCACATAAATCTTGCGATTTGCGATATGCTGGCAGTCCCACCTTTGTCTACCACGTCACTTGTCCCCTGCTCATCGCACATTGCTCACCGCAACTTTTAACATTTACCTCCCCGCACTTCGCACTTCGTAGAACATAACATTTAACCCCCACTTCTCCTAGCTAAACCTTGCGACATGCGATCTACGGGTGGTCCCACCTTCACCGCTAGGTTGCCCTTTTCTCCTCATAGCATATCGCACTTCGCGAGGCTTAACTCTTACATTCCGCTCCCATTTTCGTAAAACCTACGGGTTGCGATGTTACAGGCGACCCTCACTTCATTGCCACGTCACCTCCCTCTCCCTGCACTTCGCACATCACAAGTTTTAATTTTTACCTTCACTACTCATAAACTAAATCCACCGAGGTGTGATTTGCGATAGTTGTGGGATCCATCCCGACTATGTCATCTAAAGCCATCCCCCAACCTCTAACTTGCTCTTTTCTATTTAAATCATTTCCACTGTGTGTTAATCCTATCGGCCCCACCATTCCTTCCACCATTTCCATCCGTTCTTCGCATATCCCATCATCGCTAAGCCACTCACATCTCTTTGTCATATTCGCTCCCCATCAATACATCCGACGACTAATAATCTATTTCGCACCCCATCCACCTTCCGAAGGTTAATATTGGGGGGGGGGGGGTCTAAAATGGCTGGTTTCTAATACCGCCTCCGGTGCTAAGTGGCAGCTTGTAGTGATTTCGCACCCCCCCCATCCAACACCACAAACCATCCACTCCCTTCTCCGAAATCCGGTCTCCGGTTTTCGCAAGTCAAACACCGCATGGGTTTTTGGAGGGTCAAGCAGAGCCATAGTATACTCATCCAGTCCAAGAGCTCCCCACTAAAGAGTTAAGCACACACAACACAACTAGCCATTCCACAACTGGATTGGGAATCATGAGAATTAGAGAGTGGACTATTGGAAAAACTAGATGGAATCATATGATGAAGGCCAGACCGCCCACTTATTCACAACCACTTCTCGCCACTCCTTTTTGAAGATTCTGGAATTTGGCCTCCCTAGCCAACTGTTTTGTTTCTTTTTACTATTAGATAGTGATGTTTTGCTGGTAAAATCTCGATTTTACAAAATTCTGTTTTGATTTTCTGTTACAGGAGTGATTGCTTCAAGCACGCTCTGCTAGTTTGTTAGAGTATTTTGGTTTTCACCTGTGTGGGTTGATCACGACAAATATTTGACCGTAAAACCTCAAGGAGAACTCTATATGTAGTGAGTTCTAAGATGAAAGAGGGGTTCTGGAATTTTGAATAATTTTGTTGTAGTTTTGTATGATTGTGCTCCCCATGATCTGAGATAGATTGTTGGGAGAGTTGTTTAAACTTAATATGATATAGAGTTGTTATTTGGATTCCAGATGGAGCAATGAGTAGTATGTATCTATTTCCTTCTGTTATCAGTAATATCCTTTTTATGTGTAATCATCTTTCATGCTATGCTGCTTTGATGGTCCCTATAATGTAGTTGCTGGTGATATGCAATTTTATTCATGAATTCCTGTTTTTATAATGCTCAGGTGTTAATGATCACGTATTAAGCTTGCTACACTCCCTTAATTTGTGCTCCACGAACCTCTATTGTTTTCCATATCTCATTCACATCCGCTTCCTCTGAGTTCGCGAGGGGACATATTCTTAATCCTCTTAAGCATGTCTCTTGTGGGTTCCTTCTTTGTTATTTCTCCACTCCTCTACATATTTTTAAAGCTTCTGCTCATTGTTTTATACTTGGCCCATTTAAAAACCATCAAGCTTCACAGCCTCCTGAGCCCTCTCACAGTATAGGGAATTCACATGAATCAGGGTCAAATGGTCTTCTCCATTCTTGAACCACCAAAACCATTATTATCTTGACCAATATTATGTCAGAGGCATTTATACAATTGTCCACATTTAACCTATGACTTTAATATGTCCTAGGTACTGTTATTTTGACACTCAAGGTTGTCTCTAGGAGCTACAACATCTTTTTGGCGTCGTTTCCGGGGACACGAATTAGAATTTTTTTTCCCTGGGATACAAAATTATCTTCACCCTTGAAATAGGTGAGCATGAAGGGTTGAGAGTTTCATAGCCCTCACCTTGGCGACTCCACTATTATCAAAGTTTAAATCAGTTGTAATCCTAGCTTACACAAGGCCTCATACTCAATCAGATACTTCCCAACAGAGAAACCCTTATGTATCTGATCCTGAAAATATCATATTTAGGAGAATCTGGAAGGAAAAGAAACCCATCCAGGCTAAACTACCCTCATTTTCTCTAGAAGATTCGCCTTCCTCATCTCATAAAGCTGATATCTATGGTCCTGGCTCCACAGGCCATGTACTTGAGTATCCTTTAGAAAACTCTGCTTTAGCCAGTTCAGCCATAAAAGACGAAGCCAAATCCGCTAATACTTCTTTGCCTCCCATGCACCCTACTCCAAGGCTGAAGAAGTCAAAGAAGTTACAACACTCCACATCTCATTACAGATAAATATCCAAACCTCTACTCATCATATACCCGTTGTACCATAGCAAAATCATCCTCATAACTTACCACCGCCGCCTCTCATGGTTGTACCTGGTTTCCTCCTCAAAAAATATGCTCCATTGGATTTAACTCAAGTATTGAATGACATGCCTCAAGATTATCTAAAGCTCTTGCCTTGGTTCACTGGGGAAGATAATACTTCTACACAGAGACATATTGAAAAATTCTGCGCCTTTGCTGAGAATGTGAATGTGGAGCACCTAGATGTGGTGTTGAGGCTTTTCATCCAATCCATGGATGGAGAGGCTTGAAAGTGGTTCAAATCTCTTGTTGATAACACAATCACCACTTGGGAAGAAATGGATAATTTCTTCACACTAAAATGGGGAGAAAAGAGGGACCATGGATATGTCCTCACAGAGTTCAATGCTCTTAGAAAGAGACACAATGAGGATTTAACATAATTCATAAAGAGGTTCAATAAGCTCTACAATAATATCCCTGTTGAGATAAAGCCTCCCCAAGAAATTTCTAAGGTGGTTTTCACAGGAGCTTTCAAACTGGAGTTTGGGTTCACCCTAAGAGAAAGAAAGTCCACATCTTTGGATAAAATCTAGATTGATGCATTGGAGGTGGAAGCAAAATTTTCTTCTACTGGTCAATTCAAAGGGAAGACAGATCTTCAAGCCATAATAAAGTGTAGGGAGGAGGCCACTACTTCTAATCAGGAGAGAGAATCACAAGAGTACAAAATTGAAGAAATGAATAAGCTGATCAAGAACCTCTCAAATAAGCTGGTGAAGCTTGAATTGGAGACCAAGAATTCCCCTCCTTGTCCTAACCAAATGATTCCAAACCATGGGTTTAATCCCCAGTATCAGAAGCCCCCTCTACAATTGTTGCAGTGGGAAAGGAAGGAGAAACAAGATCGAATCCAACCTCCTCTATACCTTGAAGGGGAAATGGAAGGGCAGGCCGAGGAAGTCACATACAACCAAGAAGATCAATTCCTCGCTTACTCAGAAGATGAAAGAAGGTGAAATCACACTGCAAGAAGAACAAGAGGAGAAAGAAGAGAAGGAGGTCCCCTAGAGGATCGAGATATTGACAATTACTGCAGACAGTTTGTAGATTTCATGCAAGCTCAAATCCATAAGAAGTATGACCTTAGATCCTCCAGGAAGAGAACAAGAGTGAAAGAATAAAAAGAAGAGTCAATACCAAGAGAATAGACCCCTTATAGTTCTTCCAGTAAGGGGAAAAATCCATAAGAAGAGTCTGCCCATCATAAAGCCACTATGTCCACTTCCACAAGGCAAGGCTTTGATCCTCCCAAAAATGAGAAGTCCTCATCTGTAGCCTTGAACTTGCCTAACCACCCTAAACAGAAGTCAAAATAAGTCATTGCAGAAAAATCTCCCATGGCCTTTAACCTCCAGAAATAATTAGAGAAGATCAAGATCCTGGTTCCCCTGATCGAACTCCTAAAGCAACCTTCATACAAGGCCCAAGTGTCCCAATTCATGTTGCCTCATGGCGTAGGCCCTCTCCTTGACAACCTCAATCTCCAAGAAGAAAGACCCATGGTAATTTTTGGACCTCATGTAGAAGAGATGGACTCAACCACTCCCCCATTCTATGTGACTCTAGTTATGCATGACTTGTTATTGCACAAATGCATGCTAGATTCCAGGGCTTCACATAATCTATTGCCATTGCCTATCATGGAGTAGTTGGGGTTGCAGATTACTAGGCATTATAAAGACCTGTATTATTTTGATTCCAAGAGGGTGAAATGCTTGGGCATGATAAAATATCTGGTAGTAAACTTAGCCCATATTCCGGCCAAAAGCGTGTTAATGGACATTGTTGTAGCTGATATCCCAGCTCGGTTTGGAATGTAGCTATCCAGATCCTAGGGTTATAAGATTGGAGGATCCATAAAACTTGACCTCACCTATTCCACTATTCCAGTATTCGGTGGGGAGGAAATAATATTATACCGTGAATTCAAATTCGTGAAGATGGTCACCAAAGCCAATGGTTCCAAAAATTCTCCCGTATATGGTAAGGAGGGCGAATTATCTTGTCTTATGCTCGAGGAGGATGAAAATTTCTTGCAAGAAATGAAGATATACCCTCTAATACAGAAGAATCCTATGAGAAAAGAGGAAGAGAAGATATGGACCTTGCATTTTGATGGAGCTTACTCACGAGAAAGAAACGCGGCCGGAGTACTCTTGATATCACCAGAAGGATGCTTGGTCACCCTCTCTGTTAGTATGAATCTTAATCACAAGCGTATGAAAAAGGCTCACTTTATCCATGCATAACAAACAACCCTAATAGCAAAGATGGCTGCCAATTTCTTGTAAGTCCTCAGCACTTCAGCACTAAAATCTCTTTCTCTTGATGGTGTAGAAAACCTAGACAAAAATGGAACTCAAAGGGAGCTCACAAGCAAATGGTAGCAAAACATGACAATGATGGTGGATCAAAGTCAGACCAACAATATAGATCCAGAGTGATCTTTAGGCAACAAAAGGTAGTGAGTGAATGGAAAAACCCTTCTATTTATAACAAAATATTGAGTTAGTCTAGATATTCGTGCATAGTTAAAATATTATTAACCAAATCAAGATCCAAATTTTATGCAATATTTTATTATATTTGTTGGATGGAAAAATAATTTGACTTTGGTCAAATCCCTTTATTTGTAAATAATAAATAAATTAATGATTTATTTATTATTTTAAGGATGTGGTTGAGTAATAATCAAATAAATAATGATTTATTCAATTATTTATAAATGATTTAGTCAAATTTAACAAGGAATATTATTTAAATAAGGTTTATAATTATTCCTAGAAAATAATGAGATAAATAATGATTTATCTAATTAATTTTCCTATTTTGGGTTAAATATAACAGGAATATTAATTAAACTATTGTTTAACTAATTATTCCTTAAGGAAAATCAAACAAATATGGATTTATTCAATATTTCCTCATGGGGTTTCGTGTTTAGACTAAAAACAACTTAACAAATGTGGTTTACTAAGTTATTTTTCATAGTGAAAGCAATTTTACTTAGGGTAAAGTTGGTCTTACATGGTGTACTTTGGCCATCTAATAGTAACAGGTTAGATGACCAAAAAATGGTGTAACAGATTCCCCCCCAGCGTGCGAGTGTTAGGAGCTAATCGTATGACCGAAGTACATTGTAAGAACTTAGTCAGTAGACACTGAAAGGGAAGTCACAGAGAGAGAAATATAAGGTAGACTAAAGTGCTAGAGGACTAGACCCTAAGGATGCGAGACTTATAGGTGCAACAAGTCTCTTTTATGAGTGGGTACCTGTGCTATAGGTAGCGGGGGAGGCATACCTATGCTTGCCGAGACAAAGTACAATGAATAATGCATCTAGTAAACAAGGGACTAAACTATATAGTACATGCTGACATAAACATGATCTAGATAAAAACATGATAATGAATCCCACATACATACTGTGCCTAGGATAACATCCAGGACTTATAAAATAATATATGAGTACATGAGATATAAGTACCACTAAAGTGCCCCTGTAAATAGGAAAGGGCTCTGAAAATCTGATTGATACATGCAAACTAAAAAGCGCTACAAGTAGCTGAGGCCAACATCATCAAATCTATGGAGTTGCATCAAAGGCTATAATTAAGAGATCATCTGGGCATGTGGCGGGCTACCTGAAGGGCCACCCCCTCATGAGGTTTGAAACATCTCACACACACCCAGGAATCATTGGTACAATCTGCTGCATCACTGAACCATCAAGTATACATATCTCAATCATGTCGTAAGGAGATGGAAGTGAGAAACAATCAAGTCAAAGGGCAATAAGGAGTCCCTTTGCCTGATTCGAGGCACCGAACAAGAATGGAAGCTAGAACCAAGGTACACCACCCTCTAGACCTATCCTTTGGAATGAATGATCTGATGTCGACAGAAGGAGGTCCGCCATAGGTGAGGCAATAAGGGATCCTCAACTAAACCATGAGAGAAAATAGTAGAGCGACTGACAAACTGACACCAGGGATGATGATGAAATGGGGGGTACTGAGTAACGGACTGACGACTTCCCTTGTTAGAGCATAAAGGGCATGGATGACCTGGAAGAAACTGACACAATATTGAAGGGGATAGGGGACAGTAGGATTGAAGGCCATAATGTGTGACATGAGAGAGTAACCAAGAAATGAAGGATGGAGAACTATAGCAAGATACAAAGGGACTCGGAATAGACTTTTTGGATGCGATGATGACTCAACTCGGATGCTCTAAACAAGGGCGACTCAATGATGCTACCACATAGAAAAGGTCCAATGGGAACCATAAAGACATGAGTACAAGATGGTTACTCATGACGAAAATCGACACGAGCGTGGAAAAGTATGGAGGCAAAGAGGTGCCCCAAGTACAAGTGTTGCAAGTGAAGAAATTCAATTTTGAGGAGTGGTGAAGTGACGGTTCTTGGAAAAAATGTGTCCCGGTGAAGCATCAAATCACAAAAAAATAATAGATACCCATTTGAGAGCTCGGTGAGAAATTTCCAATGGTGTAGATGATTTTTCAAACTGAGCTACGGTTTGGCCGCAGCAGGTGAAAGAAAAATCTGGGGTTTCGCTTTTAATAAGGCATTTTCCCTCCAAATTCACTCATTTGCAAGTATAGTTGTGGTGAATGTAGAGAGGAGAGAAGGCCCTAAATATTGTTGCGATCGTAGAGGACAAGCCAAATGTTGGAATCGAGATCCTTTAGTTGTAGGTAAGAGGCCTAACCCTACTCTTTCATTTCAGTTTAGGCACCCAGAGCTCATGAACAGGCGAGGTCGCACTTTTTGAGGTTTATCCCACGACCTGGGTAGCAGGTACTGGGTAGAAAACTGCAACCTATCCCAGGAAATGACGTAAAAAGTGTGACCTATCATAGAAAGGGGGTTTCAACGCTCTTTTTGGCTAAGAGCTGGGATTTTTATGGTTGAGGGGCATAGGTGCCCCTAAGCATGTTATGGTCATGCCAAAATGTATTTAGAAAGGGGGAATCTAAAAACATTTTTATGATGTGGTGCGCCATTTGTTTTTGTTGTGGTTATGCAATTAGAGAAAGGGAATGGAGGATTACCAATCTCTTTTGGTACCGCATATATGAAGCAAATGGACTTAATTTTCTGGGTTGGCATACATGGTGTCACTATCCCAAAGAGAGAATTTGGAGATAATGAACTAGTGCTCTCCTAGAAATCCCACAAGTTGGTCAACGAAAATGTCTAGGGGATTGAGTTGCTGATGTAAGATGAAGGAATGATGAGGGGCATCATCCCTAGAGTGATCTGAAGTGATATGGGAATATAGAGGTTCTTATAAATGGGGAAGAGTAAGGGTATGAGAGTCGACACAACCATATACACTAGGGGAGTTGTGGAGAATTGTTTCTCCTGGTCTCTCAAATATGGGTGCCCCCTTACCCAAACATTGGGTGTCAATGTAATGGCCACAAGGTGTTTGTGGTTCGAATGCATGGGTTCAATGTAAGGGGGGATAAATAAAGTTAGGGGTGGTGACTAATTCCATAATGTCGTCATCGTAATAGAAGATGGGGTGTTTGGTAGAAGAAAGACCACCTGACGTGGCAAATCTACCTAACTCATCATCATGAGAACAAAGTTTCACATGCACATCGTTACGGGGGGTGATGAAAGAAAAAGTAGATAAGGGATCCACTGATGTTGAGCCCAAGGTGATCACTGAAGGGAGTTCAAGTGAAACAGAAGGGGAAGTATTTGGGGGAGCTTCCACCATGGATCTCATGAATGATGATAGGTTGAGGATGGTGGCCGTAGGTTCTGTCATCTCGACATCAGGAGGGGGAATGTCAATGGGAGCGGGTAAATCCTCAAGCTGGTTGGAAGCATACTGCACAAGAATGAGAGAGGTGGACTGGTTTTGTTCAATCTCATACTCCCAAACTACCTCCAAAGAGGCGTGGTAATGCATGAGGAGGGGACAACGGTGGGAATAATGGCCATGGAGATCACAAAAAGCGCAAGGTTGGTTGGTGTGAATTGTCTTAAGGTTCTTGGCTACAGTCGAGGAAGAAACAGAGGCTTTAAGGACCGTAGACTCAAGGAACACAACATTAACCATGGGCTTGATACGAGGCAATTCAAGACAATGATGGGTGGCATGACCGACAACAACACACAAAGCACAAGGCTTTGGAGGCTAAGGAGGAGCATGGTCAATCGGGACAACCTTGTCTTTTGATGCCTTCTTGTGAGCTTTTCCCTTTTTACCTGAAGCTGTTGCAACAGGAGAAGGTACTTGTTGAGGTGGCTGAGGCACGGTAGCAGTGGGAGGGGTGATGTGGACCGGTTGAACTGGGGTCAAAGTAAGATAAGGTTTGGGTTGACCAGGCAGGGTGGTGGCTGGGGGATCGATGTACCAGATGGGAATCCCCAGGGTCAGGTTAGGAAGGGATAAGGTAGCCATAACAGGTACCGAAAACACTTCAGGAGGGGGAACTAGGTGTTATCCTCCTGTATTTTTACAGAATTCACTAGGTGACTGTGGATGTTCTACAAGTAGCTAAAGATAGCATTATCTGCCTATCAACTATCTTTAGAAATCTCATTGCCTTTATTATCCTAAATGAACCTATTTTCACCACTTTTCATCTCTACCTTCTTAGTTTACCTTGCTGCTCTTAAAAATAAGTAATTTTGGGCTTGTTGGTCTCATATTAACTCTCCCTCCCTACCCACACTCTCATTCACTCTATTTCCCTTCTAAAAACCCACTTCTCCTTTCAAAAAACCTTCATAGTACCCCCTCCTTTCATATTCCCCCCCCTTATTTTGAAACAATGTAAAAAATGCCTTGTTTACATTGTTTAAGTCTAAAAACATTAACATCTTCGGGTCCTTTTTGTTTTATAAAAAAAAACTTTTATTTTTGTTTATAAACCCGACTTATGTTAAAAGCCGACCCTTTAAAAGTTTTTTAGCCCCCTCACCGTAAGCCCTCGCTCACTCGCACTCACATGACCCTAACCCCATCTATCGCATAAGCCCTCACTATAAATATTTCAACCCTCCGCCTTTTTATTATAAAACCCTTCATAAACCTTATAAATCAAGAACATTCGTTGATTTGATAAAAACTCTGGGCCTCACTCTTTCATCAAAACCCGCGCTCCAACAAAATTTCGCCACCTGTCTGCTAGGGCCCTCCTTTTCTACCTACCCACCACTCCACATCGCGTGATCACTGTCGATATCTGCCCCCGAGATTTGAAAGCCCACGCTACATATCGCAAATAAAATAATGCTTGAGTTAATGTTTTCAAACATTGCTCGATGAAACATATCGCATTCCCGTCCTCAAAAACCGTTACCGCCTCCTCCGCTGTGCGAAAATTGCCTCTGTTTTTCCAAAAGCCACTTATCCCTTTGCACCATAATTCAAATACCCTCACCACATTTCAAACTTTCATGTTGGTTTTAATATCCCAAATTTGGAACAGCTCAGCAAGCCTGCACTAAAAACGCATTTCCAACAACTTTTGCTATAAAATAAAAAAATTTACTCTTGGAACCTATAGATCAGCCAATATAAAACCTAAATCCAAGAATAGAGATGAAAAAAATCAATCTAGGTGGGTTAAACAGATCTCCCACACCTAGGATTTCCAAAAAGATCTAAAACCCCAACACTGCAACACAAGAAGTACTGCATAAAAGTGACTGCACAGTCTAAGAGAGGGTTTATACATATAAATGGTAGAGAAAAATAGATCTGGAATTATATTAGACAATATGCTCAGAAGAATGAGATCTAGTCTCCTTTATACAAAATACAAGAGAACCTGGTAAGTGTTTCTTGTCAAACACTCTGAATACAAATGGTGATTTTCAGAAAATTACTAAATAATCACTTAAATTGAAGCACATGAGTGCACAAGGCTGTAAAAATGAAGATCTAATGCAGATCTGAACAAGGTTCTTCCCCCATGGAAGGATCCATCCTCCAATCACAGGAAAACTCCCCGAAAGAGCCACAAGAGTCACTGCTAAAACTGCCTTGCAGAAATATCACAATTCTTGAGTGGAATAACGCTGTAAGTGATGGTACTATGTTGGCCTACTTCCAAAGATCTGATATCAGCCCAATAATTCTCCAAAATGATTTTCCAATGGAAGGAAACCTCCCTCCTGTGCAAAACCAATCTAGAAAACGGGTTTCTCAACCCTCCCCAGCAACACCCTGCAACTCAGCTCAACCTCCTGCAGAAACTGCGCTGAACCTGTACACTAAAGCTTGGAACCAATGCCGGATATGAGGAAATATGGATCAGATATCTCCGAAGAGTTAATCAAAGGGAAGAGAAGGAATTCCTGAACAGGAATCCCTTAGTGCTAAGCAGCACCGGCAATCTTAGCTAAGCAGCTAGGAGAGCAAAGTCTAAGCAGACATGAAAATGTAAAGTATAAGCTAACCTCAAAATGGCTGCCATCCTCCTCCTTATAAACTAAGTGAGCCTTATCACCTTGGGTCCCACTCAATAGGGTTCCCACCATCACACAAACAATCTCCCTCCAAAATTGCGCTGTGTCTTCATTAGAGCCACTCCTCTAAACTGCACTGTTTTATTTGGTCAAAGTTGACCTCTTCAACTTGCTTCAGCCCTTTTCACACCTGAGGGTCTTCAATATAGCTCACATATAGCTATCTAGGCTGAGCCTCATTCACATTGAGCTCTTTTATTTGCTGATCCACTCCTCCTCCATTTATGCTGTTGACTTGGTCAAACTTGAGTTTGTCCTCATGCAAAATGTACCTGTTCACACCTGAGAGTGTAAAATCCAGCTGGCACCATGATCCCATTCCATACCATGAGGGATTTTATCCTTATTTCTGAAAAGTATGGGCTTTGTTACCCAATTATTCCTCTCCTAAGTGACACTAGCAAAATTAATATTCCAATTTGCTGCAAGCAAATTTTGGAAAATATTACAGTCCTCCCCTCCCAAATGTTGCTTGTCCTCAAGCAACTGTAAGGATAGAACTGAAGAGTTTCCTTCCAAGGCATGGAGGCTGAAATTTAATGGGGAAAACACCCCCCCCCCCAAGTGGATCCTCCATCCCCAAGCAATCATCCATACAAGTTGGGTCACCCTCCACCATGGCAACTCCAGGAATTCTTCCTCCACCTTGAACTCCTGCAAAGTAGGTGGGCTGAAAATATGAATATGTTAAGCAGAGTAGCCTACCCCACGATGTCCTCCTCTCCACTTAGGATAAGTGCAGGGAATTTGTTGATCTTGGGCTGCAATAAAGTTTCCCTCAATTGGCAATATGAAGGCTAGATCTCCAAAGATCTCTTCTCCAACGTTGTGAATCAAGCTGGCCCAAACCATCTCATACATGATGGATAATAAATCACCATCATATGGCACCCCATCCATATCATGGACCTCCTCATAAAGACATAATTTTTTTTCTGTAGTCGCCATACCTCTTCATATGCTCCTCTTAGAACATGTAATGCAGAAAGTGTGGGGATCCTCCTCCCCAAAGAACACATCTATCCAACGTGTTTCTCCCCCAATCATGCTCCCTATAAAAGCAAGAACAATATCAGCAAATAGGTTCATGATCAACATCATAATGAAGGGAGTATTGAAGGTTTCATGTCGTGCTGGAAGGTACCAACAGTTTCCCCATTGATCACAACGTAGTCTTTTCCACTGCAGCTTCAGAAAATAGCATTGCAAGTTGTTTCTTGACAAATGGCTAGTTGTATAAGTCATCACATATACTGGAAAATAGTAAATGACTGAATATAACAACTGAGCATACCAAGAGTAACCAAAAACTTGCCCAAGGTCATGTGATAGATGGCTGTCTCCATCATAATAACTGGCCAAAATTGGTCCATGGAACCCCAAGAAAAAATTTCCCCTTTATAGAGCAATGCACTGCAAAGAAATGGTAAGAGCATGCAAATATTGTGTTGAACATTCAAATAATGCAAAAACAGATTTCTTACCATGTAATAAAAGCAAGATGGTGACAAGATCCCTATATGAGTCCTCCATAGTGGTATGGCATACCCATATGAAGAGGAATGAACCATATGCTGCATGAAAATCCCCCTTCTCATGCCTGGAAATCCAAGTCAAGGAGAACATACCACAATAATAGATGAGTCAATCCACTACTCTACCAATCTCACCTCCTCCATGCCCATCAAGTGCATCAAATATGAAGTGATCCTAGGAACACTCCATCAACAAGTCCCTGCTCCACAGTGACAGTGCTGTTGGCCCATGCAAGTAGGCCCCTGCCAACTCATAAATCCATTCTTTGACATGTTCAATGTCAAATACTCCTCCCATAATGTTGCCATCTCCTCCTCCTTCAACATCATGCAAAATGGGAGAGCAAATCTACCCTTGCCCCCTCTCAATCCTCCAAAGCAAAAAATGTCTTTGCTGCCTCATCATACCTCCATCATACAACCCATGTGGTGAAAACATAATGACCATATCATCATAATGCATCCACACTCCTTGGTGCTCCGTGATGCAAGTACCTTGCCAAGTCCCTTCCATCCACATACCCTTGGAAAAAAGATATGTCTCATGATGGCCAAACTCTCTCAAGAGCAGCCAACGCAGCCAAGCCTCCTGCTGCCCGATATCATATATTTGCAAATATCCTACCAGCTTCTTGCTCTCCATCCACTCCCATTCCTCCCGATTTGAGGGCCTCCCATCATGATCAATCTTGGTACCCTTCCAAAGAAGACTACCCTCCTCCCAAATCATATTTTCCTTCTTGCATTCCATGGGATGCTGAAATGAAACTCCTTGGAGATATCCTAGGAAAGATCTCATACCAATGATAATCTTGAACCCATAAGTATCGAACTGGGCTAAAGGTAAAGCCTCCTCACTGCTACCTCTTGATAGCGCTGTAACCCTCCTCCAGGGTATTTTGGCTATCTCATGTCTCAACTCCCAGATGAACATTTGATTCTACATAAATTTGTTTGGAGCAAAGTTCACCCCATCCTCCAAGATTTTACACCCCAACCTCTCATGTGGTGTGCAGCTCCTTAGTGGCCCATTAGGATGATGTTTCATTCCTTCCATGATCAAGTAAAGGTGGCATAGCGCAGTGCTATTATGTGGTTCCAAATGAGCAGCCTGCAATGATATACAATCCTCCATATGGTTTGCTGAAACAATATGAGATGAAAATTTTGGCATACCTTGATGAAATTTGGGGGTATCTTGTATGGCTGTAAGGGCTTATCCCTCCAATAGGTTGGCTCCTCCAACTGAAGATGTTGAGGACTGCTCCCCCTTAGTTGTGACAGCGCTGGTACAAGTCTCCTCCACTGGTGGTGAGGGCCTCTCCTCCTCTGATTTTCCTTAACCAAATTCTCCCATCAATATTTGAGTAAAGTCAAAAAAATTAACCACTCCTGTATGGCTTGAATGGCTGAACCACCAAATCTTTGCTTCACCCTCTAGGTGCAGTGCTACAATCTCTACAACCTCCCTTTCTGCCACCGGATGTAGTAGGAAGAATGCATCAAGTATCATAGCCCAAACCCTTGCTGCAGATGACCCATCATAGGTAGACAATAGAAACCTATTTCCCTTGATCCTTCCTTGGCCACAAGGTCTTATTTGTTCCTCCAAATGAATGAACTGAGGGAAAGCTAGAGTCTCCTTGAAGGCTCTAGGTTGGGATTTGTACCCAACAAGGTATTCACTTAGAACCATGTGATCTAAGTGTCCTCCATCTTCCGGAAAATCAAAGGGAAATCATATGTCCCACTGCTCTGGAGCTCTCTATAACATTTCTCTCTTCCTCTGATCATAGGAAGTGCATGGCTCTTCCTGTTCTTGAAACTCTCTAGGAATTTCACTGCTCCTTTTTTCTCCTTCTGGTTCAACCTCCTCGGAGAGGCTCTTACTAGATCTAAAAAGTGATGAGAGTAATCTCATCCTCTTCATCATTCTGGCCTTGCTCTTTTCTTCATAGCACTTTGGCTTGAAGTCCACAGGTTGAGCCAAAGGTCTTGCTTTGATACCACTGTAATATCCCAAATTTGGAACGACTCAGCAAGCCTGCACTAATAACGCATTTCCAGAAACTTATGCTATAAAATAACAAAATTAAATCTTGGATCCTGTAGATCAGACAATATACAGCCTAAATCCAAGAATAGAAATGAAACAAATCAAACTAGGTGGGTTAAACAGATCTCCCACACCTAGGATTGCCAAAAAGAGCTAAAACGCCAACACTGCAACACAAGAAGTACTGCATAAAAGTGACTGAGCAATCTAAGAAAGGGTTTATACATATAAATGGTAGATACAAATAGATCTAGAATTATATTAGTCAATATGCTCAGAATAATGAGATTTAGTCTCTTTTATACAAAATACAAGAGAACCTGGTAAGGGTTTTTTGTCAAACACTCTGAATACAAATGGTGATTTTCAGAAAATTACTGAATAATCACTGAAAATGAAGCACATTAGTGTACATGGCTGTAAACATGAAGATATGATGCAGATCTGAACAAGGTTATTCCCCCATGGAAGGATCCATCCTCCAATCACAGGAAAACTCCCCGAAAGAGCCACAAGAGTCACTGCTAAAACTGCCTTGCAGAAATAATGAAAAACTGAGTGGAATAACACTGTAAGTGATGGTACTATGTTTTCCTGCTACCAAAGATCTGATATCAGCCCAAGAATGCTCCAAAATGATTCTCCAATGGAAGGAAACCTCCCTCCTGTGCAAAACCAATCCAGAAAATGGGTTTCTTGACCCTCCCCAGTAACACCCTGCAACTCAGCTCAACCTTATACAGAAACTACGCTGAACCTGTAGACTGAAGCTTGGCACCAATGCCAGATATGAGGAATGATCGATCAGATCTCTCCCAAGAGTTACTGAAAGGGAGGAGAAGGAATTCTTGAACAGGAATCCCTTAGTGCTAAGCAGCACTGGCAATCTTAGCTAAGCAGCTAGGAGAGCAAAGTCTAAGCAGACATGAAAATGTAATGTATAAGCTAACTCAAAATGGCTGCCATCCTCCTCCTTATAAATTAAGTGAGCCTTCTCACCTTAGGTCCCACTCAATAGGGTTCCCACCATCACACAAACAGTCTCCCTCCAAAACTGCATTGTGTCTTCATTAGAGCCACTCCTCTAAACTGCGCTGTTTGATTTGGTCAAAGTTGACCTCTTCAACTTGCTTCAACCCTTTTCACACCTAAGGGTCTTCAATCCAGCTCACACATAGCTATATAGGTTGAGCCTCATTAAAATTGAGCTCTTTTATTTGCTGATCCACTCCTCCATTTATGTTGTTGACTTGGTCAAACTTTACTTTGTCCTCATGCAAAATGTCCCTATTCACACCTAAGAGTGTAAAATCCAGCTGGCATCATGATCCCCTTCCACACCATGAGGGATTTGATCCTTATTTCTGAAAATTATGGGCTTCCTTACCCAATTATTCCTCTCCTAAGTGACACTAGCAAAATTAATATTCCAATTTGCTGTAATCAAATTTTGGAATATTACACTGGTTCTGCCTACGAAATCAACCCCTGAGCTTCATTCTCCGCCCTCCGATAGCCCAAAAACCTCAGAAAACGTAGTAAACCCTCCCCGCATGGTTTTAAGAATTAATTTTTTGTTTTAGTGTGCAGGTTTACTGGCGGTAATGAAAATAAATGTATTTTGATGGTTCAAAACCGATTAGATGAGGGTCTGGGTGATGATTCAAAGCTCCATTTTATTTATAAAAGGACCAGTGGCCCTGTATCGAGATTAATCATTGATGATACATGATAATCAATGGTTTTTTAACCCTTTAGCAACGAAAGAACGCAACCCTGCACCAAGAACAAACACATACAGAGATACAGTGAAGAAATAAAATAGTTAAAGACTGTGATGAAGGTTAAAAGATTAAAAGGCTAAACACAGATAAGAGAAAAATCATGAAGATTAGCCACAAAAGTAGATATTAAAGGTAATAAGGACAGAAAACAGAGGTTAAAAAAAGAAGAAGGCTAAATCAAATTTTAAAGACCTAATATAGGGTTTTAAGATAAAATAGAGGCAGATTAGGCCCAGAAACACATTCGAATGACTAAACCTACAATGCTTACTTATTCAAAGGATATTTTTCCACCTAAAGCATGTTTTTTTTCAATAAAACATAATTTAGTTATTACAAACAGTCAGAGATATTTTTCATCTACCAGTAGTATTGTAAATTTATTACAAAAAGCCTCAAAGTCAATCATTTCACAAGATCAATTCAGAAGTTGAGTTAGAAGTTATTATTTCAGAGAAACACCGTCAAATATTTTTGCCAAGGGCCTTGCATGGTCTCAAAGGTTAAGAATCATTTACTCTATAATAAATGACCTTTTAAACCCTAGCTTAGCACCACCTCCTCATTTTGCAGATAAATACTTCATATGAGTTTCATTTTTAGTGTTGGTTAGTTGGTGGTTATTTGATTGATTTCTGTTGCTGAGCTAGTTGAGGATTGCTAGACTGGATTTGAGAAAGCTCTGAGGTGCAGAGCGCTATTGTACATGGATTATTGTAACTGGTTTGATACAATCACGTTCATAGGATCCTTGAGCTATGTTAATGGTGAAGTTTTTCTCATTTTTCATTGTTTTTCTTATGTTTTCCATTCTGTCCACATTTCTCTGATAAAAGAATAGAAGTTTTAGAGTAGGATATGCTATCTTGGCACCTTATTTCTGTTTGCATTTTTTATCTCTATGTTTTCCTCTGCAAGGTCTGATTGGAGGATTCTTAATTTTCCTCCAGTTCCATCTAGCTTGTTGTCTTAGAAATTATTCAATAGAGTCAAGGCCAAATAAGTCTATGGTGAGCCCTATCCTTTGGTACAACTTGATATATTGTTTTTGAGGTCTTTCTTTGAAGTATACTTAGTAGAGTCTAAACCAGGGAATTATATGGTATGCCATGTCCTCTGGTCTACCTCAAAATGTTTCTTTGAAGAGTCTTTTGAGTGTTAAGTTAAAGAAGATCGGCTTCACTTGGCTCTTTAGTTGCTCTCACTGTTATCTTAAATTTTTTCTTTTGTTTGAAAGTAGTCTTAGGATTGCTGGATTGTTGTCTTAAAGGTTTGCTTATTAAAGTCTGGCCAAAGAAGTCTATGGTATGCCTTGTCCTTGGTTTGCCTCAAACAATTACCTTAAAAGGCTTTTCATGTCTAAGTAGAGCTAGAAGGTTAAATATAGCTTTGCTGCCTTCACAACTTATTATTGTTTCATATCACAACCTAATCTAAGAGATCCACTTAATATAGTTAGCTTTCCCTATGGAAACCCTTGCAGAGATTATGAACAATTAATCCTTTTATGACTCCATAGCCCAATGGATCAATGATTTCTTATAATCTATCTATTCAGCTGAAACATCCCTTCAATCAGTCACACCACAGATCTGTCAATCTATCAATTAATTCAACCAAAACAAACAAGTACTTAGAACTTCATAACTAGCATAATACCATAAAAAAAGAGCATAAAGATATATCACTTGAAAAAACCTATATAGAGAGATCCCTCTCTGAATCCAGGAAGGCTAGGTCCTATGATTCCAAAGTGGTTCTGATGTGGCCCCTGCAGTGTTTGTTCCTTCCAATCTTGCAAATCACAGGGAGCCAACACTAGGAACAGTATCTGACCAGAAGGGTAATGGCCAGGTGGGACAGCTCCAAGATGGTTGAGGCTAGGAGGAACCATTCCAGGAGGGTAGAGAGGCTCATGGATACCAACTGCAGGTGAAGGGCCAGGAGAAGCGGGTCCATAAGGCTGAATCGAAGGGCTAGGAGCAGGTTGCGGAGGGCGGGGATGCTGACTAGCCGAAGCAGGCCACTTGAGGGAAGCCCAAGACGATTGCATCATGCAAACATTCGATGATATGGGATCAGAGACAGGAGGATGAAGACCAGGGAATGAACCAAGCAAAGAGGAGTCTTTTTAGACTTCGGGTGAGGCACTGGTCAAGGGGTTAATGGTTTGCTTATTGGCAACCAAAGATATGATGGACTCAGGGGAGGTCTGAGACTTTGGTTCGTAATATGTCAACTAGTCAATTGTGACTATCTTTCCATTGTGAACCATAGATGGTACAAAATACATCGCATAGGTGTAGCTATGACCCAATAGAATGTTGTAATCTAAGGGGGCATCAATGACTTCTATATCAACGCAAACAGTCTTGCCCATAAGAGTAATGGGACAATTGCGGAACATGCCAATGGGCTTGGAGGAGTGGTCGTCCCACGCTCGGACGGTGATAGTGGAAGGGTCCAACTCAGGTGATCCGAGTTTCTTCCAAACCGAAGCAGAAATCACACAGGTGGATGCCCCCTCATCAATGATACAATGGGAAACGTTGGTGTTCCAGATCTTGACGGGGATTTGGAAGGCGACGGAAGCAGGAAGGGGAGGATTTCTGACCAGTCAACATCGAAGATGATCAATTGATCAACTGAAGGATCTACAACATCCATGGAAGATAGTAGAGCTTTTCATTGTGAAGGGCATGACAGGAGGAGTTCCAGCATTGAGATGGCAGCAGGAGATTGCGCCAAATCATCTACTATACTATACGAATGGGCAACTTTGCCAGAAGCAACATTTTGGCGTAATGGTCCCTTAGGGATCTTGGTATGAACCTCCATCTTTGGTTGAGGGATCCTTAAAGGACCATTGGTTGTTGAAAGAGGCTCTGTAGAACCTGAAGAAGGGGGCTCGGGGGAAAACCTACTAGGAGGCTTGTTGTACTAACGGGACCGAGCCTAAAGGTTGAGGTCAACGGTAGTGGGTTGGTCAAAGTTCATCATGAGAATCTGATAATCAGAGGTAGCAGATGAAGGAGGTTGAGTGGCTGCCTAACCTTCAGGTGGTTAGGTAGCCATGAATCCTTACTGAGGGAAAGGATTGGTAAAAATAGCCGGCTGGATAGGCACATCATTGGGAGGGACGAAAGGGGAGGCTTGCTATCCTCTCGATGTTTCTTGAGTATCCCACATCTGCCGCATCTGTGGTAAAAGAGGAAAATCATGGGTGTAATGAACATAAACACTGCAACAAGAACAAGCCTTGTTCATGCAAACAAGCCTATCTTGCTTGGGCTGAGTGCCCTGTTGCTAGCTAGAAGTGTTAGGTAAATTACCTTGGGGATTAGGTCCAGGATTATCAGGGAAAAATTGATTTTGGGTGCCTTTCCTCTTCTTTTTGGAAGTAGGAGGATTAGTCACGCCCAGCTGTGCATACACCTGCTCCTGAGGGGGTAGTGGCTGTTGTTGCGGGGGTTGAGAAGGCAAGGGAGGCGAGGGTGCTAATGCTTGAGGGGTTGGAGCACCAAGCTGCAGATACAGATAATAAGGAGGTTGGGTAACATTGTGGTAAACAGGTTGGGAAAAAGGAGGAGGCATGCCCTATCTTGGATACATGCTATCGGGAGGGGGAAAGGTGCTGGAGGAGCTGGCCCCTCCCTGAAGGAAGCCATAACCCATGGGAGGATGAGCATATGGATGAGAAAGGGCTCCAACGATATTGTTGATGGCATGGGATGCCCCCGATGCGTTGTCACCACCGGGTCTAGGGAGATCAGGTAAGATGGTATAAACATAACCAGACTGTGCGTAGATTAGGTCACATTGTAATACAATTTGGAGAGAAGCTTCTTCAGTTTGAGGGAAATGCAATGCGAAATATTTTTTGATAGCAGGAAAAAGGGATCTAAGGAACTAGTCCATGTAGACACAGTCTTCGAAGGTAGGGGCTTGACATAGGCTCTTTCTTCTCTGCCATTCCTAGACAGTATCAGATAGGTGGGTCGCAGACGATTGATGGAAGGAAGTCAAAAGTTTGGTACCAGTATCATAACAAAGGGGAAGCTAGAAATAAGACAAAAAAGCCATGGAAAGAGTCGCAAAGTGGTATGAGAGGATGAGGCCTGATCAACATACCACTTAGAAGCTTCACTAGTAAGCGTATGTTGGAACAACCGAAGACAGACAAATTCATCGGTAATGGAGTTAGACGAACACCACATGTGGAAAGATCAAACATGGTTTGTAGGATCTTCTCCAACAAGACCTTAAAACTTGGGGACATTGGAAAGGAGCTTGGTTGGCATAGCAGGCCAACCAGCGTCATGGTGTATAGGGTCATTGATCAACTGGTTAAAATCGGGAAGACTGAGGCCTACCATATAGGGGAGCAAGGGAGCAGTAGGGATAGTTCCTGTTGCGGTCCCACTAGTAGTATTCCCAAAATTAGGGCCGAGGCTACCACCAGCATTAGGTGCTGAACCAGACATGGTGAAGGTGACAGGGGGAGAACCAGGGGCGAAACCAGAAGGGGAACCCAATGAACTAGAAGAGGAGTCAGAGTGCAGTCTCGATGGAGGACTAAATCGAATCCTACTTGGAATAGTAAGTCTTCCTACCGGAAACTGAGGATGAAGGCCAAGAAGTCTCTGGGATAAACGCCTTGGGGGCGCAATGATGAAGGAATAAATACGACACAAAGGGAAGAGAGACCAACAAGGGCAAGGAGGTGCAGGATCAAATGATTAAAATGTCAAAACAAGGGCACAGAGGTGCAATATCGATTGATTACAATGTTAAATTTTTTGCCTGGTGGTGTTAACCAGGCTCTTCTTCACTTAGGGTGTGTGTGTTAATTTTAATTTTTAAACCCAGACGTTTGTAGAGAAAAATAAAAAGTGTGTTGTATAATTGTAAATAAACCTGCAAATAACAATATATGAAACTGAAATAATATAAAATAAACAACTAATTATGCATTAATCTAAACCCAAGGAGGCGGGCCTCTTAACAACTACTTGGTGGGTGGGAAAAAATATAGTCAAAACACACCAAAATAGCCAATAGATCTAAATTCAGGAGGCAGAATAATCTAAAGGTCAGATCTGTTGGAAAGAGGTGCATAAAAACAATAAAACTTCAGAGGGAAAATTGTTGTAAATGAGGTGGTGAAAGGTTACAACCTGGAGGGAAGTGGAGGTGACCCTAGAGGAAGACCCAAAAAAAACTAAAAGGAGGTGTTTTGGATGGATGAATAACCAATCAGAAGTGGATCTAAAGGTAAGGGATCAGATTTGAAAAATAGCTGAACACACTAAAATTTCAGACGATCTGCTACAGCTAAAACTCTTCCAAGAAAGGTGGAGGGCACAGATGCCCTAGGGGGCTAGGTTCCCACTTTGATGAGTAAAACAGAGCAAGTACAGGTCCAAAACGGGTGGAGGCGGAGGTCTAAAAACCCTAAACAGAGGCCCAGACAAACTCAGAAAAATCTCAGAAAAATCCCCGCAAAAATTTCAGGCACAGTTTCCGACCTAGTTTCTGTAGAGATCGCAGGTTTTGGCCTGTTTTTTGTACCTTGGAGGTTCAGGTCATAGGTTTTGGCCCAAAAAGTCCGACCTGCACTTCCGGCACTCTCAGGAGTAGGTTTTAGAAAAGTTTGTCATCTCAGTGGCGGCTGATGCCTGTCACCTGCGCAATAGGTGCAAAAACACACAGAAGTTAGAATATTTAATGTTTTAGGGTTTTATAGGTTAAAAGCATCATCAAGAAAAGCAGAACAAGAAGCTGAAGAGAAATCCTAGGGTTTGAAGCAGCTAGATATGTAGGGATCTGAAAAATGATAGAGTTCGTAATCGTAATCCCCAGTGGAGTCGCTAGTTGTTAGTATGAATCTTAATTACAAGCGTACAAAAAAGGCTCACTTTAGCCATGCATAACAAACAACCCTAATAGCAAAGAGGGGTTCCAGTTTCTTTAGATCTATAATTAGTTGACCAAGATAAATGCTGCAAAATCTAGATTTATGCAGAAAAAGACATTAAGTAGTAAATAAAAGCAAGAGTTGATCCATGCATCCAATAGACAAGACAAGAATGTTTTTAAAGATTTTTTGTATTTTTTGACACCTGGGAAGGGAACATAGAAATATGTTACCAGTCCCCCTCAATGGGATGGGTTCTTGTAAGTCCTCAGCACTTTATATCTAAAATCTCTCTCTCTTGATGGTGTAGAAAACCTAGACAAAAATGGAACTCAAAGGGAGCTCACAAGAAAATGGTAGCAAAATATGACAATGATGGTGTATCAAAGTCAGACCAAAAGTATAGATCCAAAGTGATCTTTAGGCAACAAAAGGTAGTGAGTGAATGGAAAAAACCCTTCTCTTTATAACAAAATATTGAGTTAGTTTAGATATTCGTGCATAATTAAAATATTATTAACCAAATCATTATCCAACTTTTATGGAATATTTTATTATATTTTCTGGATGGAAAAAAGAATTTGACTTTGGTCAAATCCCTTTATTTGTAAATAATAAATAAATTAATGATTTATTTATTATTTTAAGGATGTGGTTGAGTAATAATCAAATAAATAATGATTTATTCAGTTATTTATAAATGATTTAGTCAAATTCAACAAGGAATATTATTTAAATAAGGTTTAAATAATTATTCCTAGAAAATAATGAGATAAATAATGATTTATCTAATTAATTTTCCTGTTTTGGGTTAAATATGACCAGGAATATTAATTAAACTGTTGTTTAACTAATTATTTCTTGAGGAAAATCAAACAAATATGGATTTATTCAATATTTCCTCATGGGGTTTCCTGTTTAGACCTTAAACAACTCAATAAATGTGGTTTACTAAGTTATTTTTCATGTTGAAAGTAATTTTACTTAGGGTAAAATTGGTCTTACATGGTGTAGTTTGGTCCATCTAATAGTAACAGGTTAGATGACCAAAAAAGGGTGTAGCAC